>OZ025240.1:48995472-49282972 GCA_964019155.1 Osedax fenrisi | reverse complement strand
TCCAAAACAACAACTAGAGGTTAGAAATACGGTGACACCTATATAATATACACCTATAGCAAATAGTTGAATGCATAGAAAATATATAAATTCCAAATCTTGCTGATAGTATACTATATATAGTATAATAATATATACGATAGTATCGGAATCATTGAAATATATTTAGGTTTACATACACACATTTTCATTGTTCTATTAAATCACATGCAAGTAATATAAGTTATATTTTCATATAGATATGTATTATTTAATATAAGCTAATCTCATTGCATTGTGTTATCTTAGTAAAGAAAACTTAGTTTTCTTCAAATAAATAATAATGTAAACAATATTATTTTATATTTTAAAAGATTATAGTTTTGTACGAATTTAAAATATAAACAAAACATTTTTCCGAAAATTGAACCAATGAAGTTAACGCTGTTCATGTATAAGTGTAAATAGAATTACACGATTTCGCGAGCATTATATCTTACATTATACAAATATTTGCCTATAATACATACATATATGTTTGTGTGTCTACGGATATACAGTTAGTCGTTAGAGTTTATTAACTTGTTAATGATTCAACTAAAGATTAATAGTATAATTTATATGTATATCTTATTTTTATATTTATTTAATATTAATATAATTTAATATATTGCAAATAAATAGTAAAATATCTATGTAATATAATTTAATATATTGCAAATAAATAGTAAAATATCTATGTAATATTTTGTATTTTCTCATATACACACTGACAATTTCTAACTACTTGCTATTTACTAGATATACTACTGCTAATTATTTGTATATTTTGTTATTGGACTACTTATAATTATTATAAATAAGATTAAAATGGCCACCACAAATAAATTACATTTAATACGAAGTTGACCAAGTATTAATCATGTTTTATTGTTATAATATATTACTCATTCATTTAAAATTACATTAACGTGGTCTGAAGTATACTTCACACCCTATAGGGTACTAATAAAGAAAGACATTTTGTTATATTGTTTACAAATAACTCTTTAACTGACACTATTTTGTAAGGCAATGTTATAAATTATATATCTTTATATAATTATCAATAACAAATTAATAAAATATAAATTATTAAATATTCTAGAACTTTTTTTTTGTAATTTACTGGTCTAACTTAGGGTAGTCTCCCTTATATATATATAATAATAATATTTATTAGAATAGTTGCATTTTTTTATTCTGTTAATTTTCTAGTAGAGTTATATAATTTTTAAATGTTATAATTAAATGTTATAATTTATAATTACATTTTTTAAATGGCTTCAAAATAACACATTATATGTTCAGTTATTGTCGCCCATCAAATATATATATAAAATATTTAACTGCCTGTGTGGCTCAGTGGCTAAGGCGTCAGACACACAAGCAGTAGGACATGCCGTGTACACGGGTTCGAGCCTCGTCCGGACCATTAATTAATTTTATAAAAGCGGCTTCGAAGAGCCATACATGGTTATAAGTGAAAACGTCATCTAAGTTCCTGGATGGGATGAAAGGACTCCACCAAATAAAAATAATAAAAATAACAATAACAATATAAATATATATATATATATATATATATATATATATATAAATATATATATATATATATATATATATATATATATAGTTATATACGTATATATATATACACGTATATATACACGTAATAGTATCACACGTTATAATCGCCTACAGGCGGCCAAGCACTCGTTCTTCTACGAAGTGGACGAAGACACAGTGCTCGACATGTACACAGACGCCTACGAGTTCATAGAGAAGGATCAGATGGACTGTTACGAGATGGAGGAGTTCGGACTAGGGGACGAGTTCAGCGATGAGGCGATTGACGCGTTCGAACTGTTCCTGGCGGAAAAATAGAGAACTAATCATTAACGTTTATTTCGGTTCGAATCGAAGTGGCGCGATTTCGATTTGGATTAATAATAAATGGTATTGATGATATTCACCTTTTTTCATTTGTATAGTTATTATATATATATAATATTTATATGTAGGATTATAATATGTTTTCTATTATATAGATTAATACATAAGGTTTTTAAGGTACGTTAGTTACCCAGTTATAGCATACATATATGTCTCATCATATACATATATCTCATCGACCAATATTGATAACTCGAAATCTATATCCACATTATTTAAATAAGTAAATGGTGACATAATATAATATTTTCTGATATGAAATAATATCATTATATATATATATGTATAATATATTATATATATATATATATATATATATATATGTATTAATTAAACAGTATTGTATGCCACATATATTTTATAATATATACCCATGGAAACCCATTTTATTTGTAACAGTTTTTTAAATTATTTATAAGAATAATGTGTTGGTAGAAACTATAAGGACATATAGATTATCTTAATTCTCCAACCGTCAATTATATTCAATATAAATATTAATCACTTAGTAATTAATATAATTAACACATAGAAACTATAGGAATACTTTACATGAACATATTCATAGACTATTAGTTTCAGATTTGTATTTAAAGGTTATTTATGTAATATAATCTGTAGGTATATAACTCCTATACAATTAACACCACAGTATTATGTTAGATTTCTTAAATATTTATATAATAATAGACCAGGCGAGATATAGACAATATATATATATCCTATTGAAATATTTAATCTAATATAAATATTATAATGTTTAAAATATCCTTAATTAAATAATAGCATTTTTAAATTATACATTTCTAAATACTAAGGAGAGGATATATAGGAATTTATTCTTTATTTACCTACAATGGTCAACTTTTATCTATCAAATTGTATATTTAGTAGGTACTTACTGATTCATGTGGTGAATTCGAGGAACATGATATTTCTGCGAGAATATCTTCTTCCATTAACATCGATTAAGTAACTTTTCTTTAACTATAACTTTAAGAACTTTTTCCAGTCATCAAATAATTATACAGAACGGTGATCCATAATGACTATCGTTTATCCAGGAATATTATGTCTCTCCGGTCCTAACTGCAGTTAGTTGTATGTTGCCTTATACCGAGCCTTACAGTAGTTATGCAACATACATTTCTTCTCTATGTGGTGAATATCAAAGGTTAGTAATTGCTTATTTGATTAATGTATTTGATCAATTATAAATACGTGTTTCTTTCTTTGTCGATTTGTTTTATTAAGGGGTATACCACTACAAGTATTTTCGGCAACTTGCCGGAAATATTGTAATTTTAAAACCATTTTATATTAAGTTAACTACAATTTGAGTGGAATACCTCCAGGGGCGGATACAGGGGGTGCTAGGGGGGCTCTAGCCCCCCCCCTCATGATTGTAAAACATATGATTTAAAAATAGATAATATGGTTAAATCAGCAAAACATTCAATATCAATTATAGGTAGGTTGAATCTTTAAATGGCCGATTGTATATACCATGTATTTTTCATTTAAAAATTAATCACAATCAAGTTGGAAAATGTGTCACTTCGTCCATGATTAAGTTTAAAGATTCGATTGCAGATTTAAGAAAATTTGAATCAATTATAGTTGATATATTTACCACAATAACTCTTTGGAAGAAAATTCTCGTTTTATTGCAGTGATAGAAAATAAGAATCATGCTGCAATCAGCTATAATGCAAGTCAACAATAACATATCTAAGTAAATTTAATGCAACAGAGAAAAATTTAAATCAATATTAAAGGGGTATCCCACTATACTTGTATATAAGATTTTCCGGCAACTTACTTGAAATATTGTAACTTTAAAAAATTATTATATCAAGTTTTAATGGAATACTCCTATAAAGTTATTATATTTCAGGCAAGTTGCCGGAAAGTAAAGGGGTTTCCCACTAAAATTGTAGTTAACTTGATAGAAAATGTTTTTAAAGTTAAAATATTTCCGGCAACTTGCCGGAAATATTTGTAGTGGGATACCCCCTTTAGATATGATACCCCCTTTAGATATAATCATTCTTTATAGAAGATAAAATATTTCATTACATGGTCATAATGAGTATTCTCTAGAATCTATAGATTAGTATACTGATCCACATTTTAATCTAGGAAATTTCAATGCACTTCTAAAACTATGTATAAACTCTGGAAATGATATATTAAAAGAACACTTATTAATGTGTAGTAAAAATGCTAAATACACTTAAAAAAAACACAGAATGAATTGATATTTGAATGTGGTGAATATATTAAAGACAGAATAATTATTCTTCAATTATAATTGATGGTATAAAAAAAGCTAAATATTTTAGCTGATGAAACCATAGATGTATATAATACTGAACAAATGGCTTTATAAATTAGATATTATAATAGTAAGTGTATCACTGAAAAGTTGAATTATTTCATAGGATGTGAACATCTTAGTGGAGAAAGTAAAGCTAACTTGATTATGGATACACTAACTAAATCTGAATTAAATATTGAACATTTAAGAGGGTAAGGATACTATGGAGCAGGAAATATATCTGGAAAAATAAAAGGAGCGTCAACTATAATTCTGAATAAGAACACTAACTCTACACATGTATACTATAGATCACATGTATTAAATATATCAATAGTATATGAATGCAAAATGTCGTTAATTCAAAATATGGTAAGCAATGCTTACTAAGCATATTGTTAGAAATCTGCATATTTTTTAAATATTCTGAAAAGAGGCAAGATTTATTAGAAGAAAATTTTACACAAATTTGTGTTGAATCTTCTAAAAAGAAATTAGTTAAAGTAAAACGAGATCGGTTGCCAGACATGATGCTTTGCGAGTATTTATCAAACTGTATCAAACAATACTTGAAAAATGTTAGAAATATATGAAGATAAAACATGGAATTCAGAAAGTATAACAAAAGCTAACGGTCTTTACAATTCTATGACTAATACTCAATTTAGTATGTCATTAATTGTATGTAATAATTCAATTAATTTCATAGAAAATTTAACAAATGTTCTCCATGGTAGGTCAATAGACGTATATAAGGCAAATCATGATTTCAAAGTGTAATTAAAGGGATACAAGTTTGTAGAGATAATATTGATGAAGTACAATTAGAATGGAATGAAGAAGCGTCACATTTATTATCATATTCAAATGAAGGAATTTCTTTACCAAGGTTAAATAAAGACACCTGCTTCATCATCTGACGAGTATTTAAAAAAAAGTAATATATATTCCATTCTTGGATCATTTGATAATGGAGATGAAAGAAGGATCCAATATATACATATTGTATATATCTCTTGGAGCATTATTAATTCCAAAAGTAATGAATGAAAACAAGGATTCATGAAAAGAAAATATATTAAAGTTTTATGAATTAGTAAAAGATGATTTACCAAAGATACATTTAATACAAACCGAATTGATTTGTTGGGAAGTTAAATGGACAGAAAATAAATATCTATAGAATTAGGTATACCTAATACAATACAAATTGTTACGACCAGTACTCAAGTACTCGATAACATAGCAAGGTAAATTGAAATTATTAAATAATTTATAATTTATATATATTATTATAGGTATACCTATATATTTTTTTCTAATATCTATGAAATGCTTTTATTGATGGCTACTACTCCAGTTACCTTGTGTGAATGTGAACGTTTATTTAACCGATTAAGAATAATAAATACATATTTACCTTCGATTATGAGTGAAGATCAACTAAAAAGAATTTCTTTATATATACATAAAGACATAGAGATCGATTGTGATTATATTATTTCCAAATTTGAAATACGTAATCCAAGAATAATGCAATTGATTAATATATTGGATTAATAGTTTTTATTCAATAAAATATAAAATATTATTCTATTTAATTTAATATAGTATTTAATTTATATATCAATTGAATATTATCATAGTAAATATGTCTTATTTTAAAAATATACTTTTATTTGAATGTCAGCCCCCCCCCCCTTGACAAATTCCTGTATCCGCCCCTGACCTCCCTTACTTTCCGGCAACCTGCATGAAATATAATAACTTTATAGGGGATATCCTATTAAAACTTGATAGAAAATGATTTTAAAGTTACAATATTGGGTAACAATCCGGGTAAGGTGCCGGAATATCTTGTAGTGGGATATCCCCTTTAGGCAGTCATCAATGCGCTTTACTTTCTTTCTTGAAATATCCATAATCGTATAGCTTTCGAAATCATATAGGTATAATAATGTAGAGAGGCGAGTTGTATATAAAACAGTTGTAACGAGTTGTAAACACTATAGTGTTTACATTTAGTTATTTAAAGTGGATGATTATACTTTTACTCTCCAACTACACCAGCTTCGATGTTTGTTGCTAATCTAATTGCGATATATTTTTTTTTACTATTTCACCTATAGGTTGGCGTCGCTATATTTTAAACTATATACTTATTGAAGAGATTATCCTTACATATTAATAGGGATCTTTATGCTATTTCCGTCAATGTGTATTATTATATTGATATTTTCGTGGATTATTTCCATACCTTAGATTGAAGAGTTCTATCATGGAATAGTTCAAGTATTGCAGCTATTAGTTATCAGCCTACATAGGTTTCTAACCCACATTATTGCTTTACTGTGATAGGCAGCCTATTACTTTATATATAAATATTTATGTAAGAAACCTGATTATATATATAATTATATGTACAATTATATTATATTAGAATACCACAATTCAATATTATCTAATCGTAAAATAAAAATGTAAAATAATATTATTAGAAAATATACTATCCTTTTGACTTATTAATCATACATTACAGTGATTTTTAGCATGTTTTATATATATTATACCTATATTATACCCGTACTCATTATCGTATTTCAGATCATATCAATCCCATTATTTTAAATATAAATGTAAATATGCTTATTAGTATTTATTTAGAATACTAAATTATCCTATAAATGTGAAGGTTGTATATTATTTAATAAAGTCAATGCGTGATTGGTTTGCTCAATGAACATATCATATTAGTTTCTGTATTAAACGTGTTATATTATTATTAGTAGAGTAAAACATTTTATTTCACGTAGATAAGTTAATCAAATTAGATTCCGAGTCTTCAATACAAGTTATCAGATTGGTAAAAACGCAAAGCAATTCGAGCCATTAATTAGAGTTTCTTAATTGTTGCTGATCGCGAAATTCATTATTTAAGGCTATTTCATTATTTAAATCAAATAAATCTTCATGAATATTACTATTGAGTTGATACACTGTACCTTCAAGTAGATAACGAGTAAGTAACACCTACATATTAATTGAATAAATATCGTGGAATAGTTTCTAAACTAGATTTGCAATGATAGTAGGTTTCCTTTAATGTCGTAACACTTTCCTAAGCATTTCGCAATACAGGCTACACAATTCAAAGGTATATAATAGTCTATGTTGTCTTCTTTTCTAAGTTTCATCTCTCATATAGTGAACTCGGTTAGGATAGCTTTTAGACATACATCGCAGTGCATTATTATTATCATATAATATACTTGAAATTGTCGATTAAGAACATTCTACACGTTAAATAGCTGGGTAAGCTAGAAGTGTCCTACACTTCTCATTATCAAATTATTTCAATAGATTATCTATATTTTTTTCTTACGATTCCAGAAATAATTTAGTTTTTGTTACCTATATGATAATTTGAAATATACATGTCTATCCTACATATCTTTACGTGTTAAAACCATATTTATTTGCATGACTTTACGAGCAAACATCATTGGGTATATAGGGGAGTTCGTAGGTTATATTTAAATTAATGTATATGTTCCATATAATTTATTTATATGCAATATTCAAATTTTAGAGGCCAATCTAATTGAAATATAAAAAAGTTGGCAAGAATACGTACAATATAAATGTATTGTAAATATAAATTTGTTTTATACTTTTTTATTTATATTTATAATTGATTATCTACCCCATATCACTAATATATATATATATATATATATATATATATATATATATATATATAAGTAAGCTAATTAATTTGTGAATGTTAATTTTTGAATTTTTTATTTTCTAATTTATAAATTTAGTTATATACCATCAATAATGCTATGTTATTAGAAAATATATTAATAATATAAAATTTAAACTTACTGTACCATCAACGAGTTTTTCATAAAAGATTAATAATTAAATAATATTTCGAATGGTTAAAATAAATAATTTTGGAGTTTTTATAATAATGCTAAATATAGGTGTATTCAAAATTACATGTATTATAATAAAGTATACTGTATAATTTATACATGTATTAACAATTACATTAAGATATTTGTTAATAGCAGAAATAATTGAGATAGTTCAGGCTGCCCCTATAATGATCAACCTGCCCCACTATCCCCTATTACACTACCAGTATTTCCGGAAATAATGTCTGGAAATGTTTGCTAAAAAGTGATTTTCTAGCAAGTTAACTATAATTGTAGTGGGATACCCCTTTACTTTCCGCCAACTTGCCGGACATATATTAGCTTTAAAGGGGGTATATCACTACAACTTGCTAGAAAATCACTTTCATGAAAACATTTCCGGATATTATTTCCGGAAATACTGGTAGTGGAATACCCCCTTAATATACAGTGTTGCACGCTAGGTACATATGTAGCTAGTTATTTACTATATATTCATTAGAGTTAATAGTTAACATATATTAGGATATCATTGAATGGCATAGGAATATTTATGTTTAACAATAATAATAGTGAACTATTTAAATATGTAAACATTAATTATTTTATTTTATTTATTATGAATCTACATACATATTACTGTCATTTTTAAAATAAATGTTTGTAAACATAAATTATATATGTGTGGTTATCATTACCATCATATTGGATTTACTTATATGATATACGAGGCTATATTAAATTGTATAGGTTTAAAGATTATACCTATATTCAATTAAATTATGTTAATATTAATTTAATTTAATTTATCTTTTCTAAATAATATATCACAACCTTATGAATTATTATATTAATTATTATTTTCGTTTTAGGAATAATTCACACTCTAAGCTTCATATTCTCCATAATTAGATTTACGTTGAAAATAATTGTATACATTTAATTATTCATACACTATACACTGTATAGTATACAGTGTATACTGTAGTATATCTATGTATTCTGTAGAAGATCTATAGATACAATATCCATAGATACCACAGATTTTCCTAAGGACAATTTATTTTGGCAAAGGCATATGCGAATGCTTCGCAAAATCTTTGTGGATAATATATATATATATATGTGATCATGTATTTTATAATATATAATATATAGCTGTATACAGAATATACGACGTATATATATATACGTCGTATATATATACGTATATATACGTTGTCTTATCTGTCTTATTATATTGTTTAAATAATAATTCCTAACCCATAAATGAGTATTGTATTTATATTAAATTTTAAATATTCGCTAACTATTTATTAATAATTAATAAAGTAAATTATCCAGCCAATGTGGTTGTCTGACTTTAATTTTGTTATACATATGAAAAGTGTTATTCAAATGAACTGATATAGTAGACCTAATTCATTATATTCACGATATTACCATATTAGTTTTTTTATTATTTTAAAGTTTTATATATATATATATATATATATATATATATATATAAAGTTAGGTTTTATGTATAGGTATAGGTATATATAGGGGAAAGGTTCCGATTACCGACCCATAAATGATTATTTTTAATAACTTATTCAATATTAAATAGTATTTGAAATTTTGTAATTAGGGTAATATTATGTCAATGAATACTGTGGCTATTTTAAATTTTTGATATACTTATATTTACAAGAATATACAGGGGGGTCGGTAATCGGATACATGTGCCTAATACTGATCCTCTTCTCCTATTACCGACCCCCTAAAATAATCGTGGTATAAATAATTGTAGTATTATAATATCCAATAAATATAATTAATTATAACATGCACGCAATTTATTTTTTATTGAATTTATGTTTTAATAGTAAATGTTTTAATAGACAACATTTAAAATCTGGAGATCCTATCTCCTCTAATTAATATGTCAAATAATAATATTTTATTTTCAGATCTCGACAAAACAAAAATACGTTAAATTCATATTTTAGTTCAATTCAACAAAATGATAATGGAAATTTATCAGAATTTTATAATTAACTAAACAAAAATTTGATAATATTGATTTAAATCTTGAAATAATTAAAATATTTTTATATCGATTAAAAATTACACATACTTTCAGAACTGATGGAATACCATCTTCTATGTTAAAATTATTATCTAATGAATTATGTAGGCCTTTGTATATTATTTTTAATTCATCTTTATTATCGGGTAATATACCGAAATTTTGGAAAAATCTATCATCACACCAATTTTTAAATAGGGTGAACCATCAAATTCAAATAACTATAGGCCTATTTCAATAACATCTGTAATGTGTTGAGTATTATAACGTATTATTTCTAAATAATTAATTTTGTATTTAAAATCTAAAAATTTATTAACAAAATATCAATATGGTTTTATAAGTGGAAAATCCACAGAATTACAATTAACAAAATGTTTAAAATTTTGGTATAATGAATTGAATAATAAAAAATGTGTAGATATAATATATATTGATTTTTCAAAAGCTTTTGATGTTGTTTCTCGAGAAAAACTATTATTTAAATTAAAATCATACGGTATATCTAATAAAATAATAAAATGGTTTTATAATTTGTTATTTAATAGATCTCAAATTACATGGATTAAAAATTCGTTTTCAAATAGTTCTATTGTAAAATCTGGAGTACCACAAATATCGGTTTTATGTCTAATTTTATTTGTATTATATATTAATGATCTTCCTATATACTATAGTATATTCTCTTCAAAAATACATATTGATTTATTTGCCGATGATACAAAAATATATTTTTCTTACGCATCTGAGAGTGAAAGATTTATTTTACAAAATAATTTAAATTTATTTTCACAATGGGCAAATAAATAGAAATTAAATATTTCATTATCAAAATGTGCAGTAATGACTTTAGGGAAGGTTACTCCATCAAAATACTCCATAAAAATCCCCTAGAGCATTATTAAATGCATATAAAATTTATTGCAGACCAATTTTAGAATATGCATCCATAATTTGGTCACCTTTTTCAATAGTTAGTAAATTTCGTATACGGTAGACTATAGTCTTATAGACCAAATTGAAAGTTTGCAAAGATTATTTACTACAAGATGCGTAGGATATACAAATTCATAAAATATTAATTATAAATCATATACAGAGAGATTAGGATATTTTAAATTAGAATCATTTGAACTTAGAAGATTAAAAATAGATCTAACCACAATTTTTAAAATTTCAAATAATATACAGATATAAATATATCTGATATTCTTAACATTTCGAATAATTGTAGAACTAGAGGTAATTGTAAAAAATTAAATGTAATACATAATTATGATAATATAATTAAAAATATAATTAATAATATATCAGTTAATATATGGAATTCATTAAATAATGGTATAATAAAATCTGTATCTGTTTCATCTTTTAAAAATAAAATAAACAAAATCTGTTTTGACAAACAACTTTTTTTTAACAGAAATTTATAATTTTATATTGATTTAAGTTTTCATTTTGTATCTTAATTATTGCATTATCTCTTCGGGGTTTTTTTTTTAATTTGTTTTTGTTATAGAAAATTTGTATTTTTATATCTATATTTCAAATATAGTATAATATAAAATTAATAATTCATTATTATTACATATAAAGTAGGAAGTATTATTTTATTTTTGTTTGTTCGGTATTATATGTTTGTTTTATATATATATTGTATATATGTTAAAATGTATTATATTACTAAAATACAATATTAATAATTTTCTATTATTTCAGATTATAGTGATAAGTATTATTGATATGTTTTGTTATTAACTGTTTTTGTATAGGTAGGTTATATATTGGTTTATTTTATTTGTAACTGTTCTGTTTGTATATATATATATATATACAAACATATTATGTTCACTAATTTAACAAATTCATTATCCCTATCACAACATGTCAATTTCCCAACTCATATAAATGGCAATATTATTGATCTTGTATTCTCCAGTTCTCTCCATTCTGAACTCATGGTGAGTAATAGTTCTAGGCTTGATCTACTTTCCGATCACTTTCTTATCTCATTCAAAATTAACTTTACTATCACTCTTAATCAGAAAACACGTATTACATACAGACCCATTAAGAATATTAATTCCATGATATTCTTAGCTGACTTACATTCTGCTTTAGGTGACTACTGTTATTATCCAGTTGTATTAAATTACATACTATCCCATCTTATCGATAAACATACGCCTTCAAAAACTATATCAGTAACTCTACATCCTGATACCCAATGGTTTACTTCCCACCTCATGTCCTTGAAACGATCACTTCGTAAATCTGAAAGAATATACATATCCTTGAGATCTTCATCTTCTAGAGCTTCATTCATTGAGCAACGTAAGATCTACAAGTTAGTAATTTCCTATGCCAAATCTAGCTATTACACTCAGGTTATAAATGATCTTGCTTCTGATAACCGACGACTTTTCAGACTAGCTAATAAGTTGTTATCTCCCCCAAAACCAGCATTACTACCATCTATGATTAACATTTCTCCATTACAATTAAGCTGTCTTTTCTCCAAAACATTTTCTAATAAGATTGATTCCATCATAATAAAGATCAATAACCATACCCTTACTGCCAATTATCCTTCAATCATAGTTACCCCACCTATATCTGTTTTCTTAAGTTTTTTTCGTCCGCCACATATATCTCTCATATCTAAACTACTAAATTCATCCTCTTCGATATCTCCCTCCGATCCTGTTCCACTATCTATTTTTAAACTTTACTCCTATTATCTATGTTCAACTATCTGTAACATCATCTCATATTCCCTAAATTCCGGTACTGTCCCTTCAATTTTTAAACAAGCAATAATCACTCCCATTCTTAAAAAACCTTCACTCGATCCTGATTCACTTCTCAATTATCGCCCAATTTCTCAGCTACCTTTGGTGAGTAAAATTTTGGAAAGAGTTGTATCTCGTCAACTAATCTCCTATTTAACGGCCAATAATCTCTATATTCCTCAACAAAGTGGTTTTCGCCGAGGACACTCCACAGAAACAGCACTACTAAACGTAATTGATGTAATCACTTCTACCCTTAATACTAAAAACTGCTGTCAACTAGTACTGCTGGACATATCCAGTACTTTCGATACGCTTGATCACAAAATTCTACTGTCCCGTCTACACCTGCTTGGAGTTAGAGACCTTGCTCTCTCATGGTTTACTTCATATCTATTTGACCGTAGTAGCAGTGTAAAAATATATAATTATTTTTCTTCCCCTTCTCCTATGAAATATGGTGTTCCCCAGGGATCAGTACTCGGTCCTTCACTTTTCTCAATTTATTTATACCCGTTACCATCCATAATATCTAAATATCCAAATATATATTACCATCTTTATGCAGATGACATACAACTATATATGTTTCTTCCAACTAATTCATCACCAAGTCTCAATAATCAACTCTCTAATTGTGCTAATGACATTAAATAATGGCTTATTTCTAATAATCTTCTCCTTAATACCTACAAAACTACATTGTTGAATCTTTCTCCATCACCAACTTACTTCCCTCCTTTTCTTATTGATAATATTGTAATATCTTCTTCTCCTACTGCATCTAACTTAGGTGTACTTTTTTATTCTACTCTTTCCTTAATTCCTCATATTACTGCCATCACTAAATCTGCAAATTATCATCTATTTAGAATTAGAAAAATACGAAAATCAATTACTGTATCTCTTACTAAAACTCTAGTTAATTCCCTTGTACTCTCACGTATAGATTATTGTTCCTCAATCCTTATAAATATTCCATTATCATCTATCTCTCCCTTAAATCGAGTTATTCGTTCATCAATCCGTACAACATATAACCTACGTATTCGAGATCATTCCTCTACTTCCTCATACCAACACCTATCTCCATGGTTCACATTTAACAAACGCTCTGCTTATCGCATATTATCTATTGTCCATTCCTCAATATACTCTTCAAATTGCCCTTCATATATTTCTGCTTCTCTTGTACAAAGAGCTCCCCTTCCATCACTTAGAAACCATGCATCTCACCATCTATCTACCCCTATTCTACGTCCATCAAAAATGAATACTCGGGCACTGAGTTATATTGGTCCTAAGCTATGTAATTCACTCCCGCCCTATATTAGATCCATAAAATCGCATAAAACATTCATGAAATATATACAACAATTGATCTCAGGTGGGAACCTGAATTACTAATATTGTTTGTCATTATTATTTTATTAATTAATTTCCGTACGGCTTATTCTATTTTATTTTATTATTATTATTGGTATTTATTGTTTACCTACTTTTATTATTTGTATTCTATTATATACACCTTTGAGAAATCATTTATGATTAATTTAAGTGTCTAAATAAACATTCAATCAATCAATCAATATATATATATATATATATATATATGTTTCAAATTTATTATACAATTAAAATATAAAATTAATAAAGTACTACCTACTATTATTACAGATTTTTGTAAGTATCACATATTTGTTTGTTTCATTCTAGTATTGGTTTAATTGATTTTTAACATGTTCTATTTATAATTTATTTAAAATTTAAAATTTAACATTTAAATATTAAACTATATAACTAATAATTTATTATTAAAACAGGGTACAAATATAAGAAGAATTCTATAAAGTTAAAGTAGAAATTGTATATTTCGATGCCACTTACAAAATAATGTATTTTATTTCTATTTTCGATTATTTTTCATTTATTTTTACTATATATATATCATATGATTTATTTCTACTTTCGATTGTTTTTCGTTTATTTTTACGGTAACTGTAAAACGTTTTAATTTCTTTAATTTGTTAAATTCGTATTATTCTTTGTTTATTTCTATAACGCATGTTATTGTTAGCAAATATTTATACTTTATACTTTCGATTATATGTTCGGCTATGTTCGGCTATGTTCGGCCTATTTGCTTGAATAAATTATCAATCAATCAATAGTAATATTAAATTTAAATTTAAACTTTATAGTAATTATATTAAAATAGTGTATATTATTATTTAATATTTATTTATTAATCAGTATGTATTTATCAACAGGAATCACGAATCCTTAATATATATATCAATGATAAATAAACAACTTACGGCATATTTTAAAGTAAAATACCGATCTATTTTGATTGGATTTTATAAATCACATGGGGTCGGTATTAGGATTATTTAGGGGGTCTGTGATAGGAAAATCATATGTGTTGCTATAATTTAGATATATTTGTTAATAGTTATTCAAATTAAATTATTTTTATAATTTTTATAAACATTTTATTGATCTACAATATTATATGCAGTATTAAGTTTTCTTTTAATTAATAAATATTTACAATGATTTAAAAAAGTTATTATTCAATTATTTAAAAAGTAAAAATAGAATATTACATTTGATCAAATAACAATTGTAGGATTAAATATTTGTGTTAACAAAATACTTATTCATATTTATCATTAAATTACTAAATTTTCATGTATATATAATTTTTTGATATCTCTTATAGTTACTGAGATAAGAGAGGGGGTCGGTATTAGGAGAGGGTCGGAATTCGGGGACTTTCCCCTATATATTTAAATTACAATTTAAATATTTATGTTTTCTTATTAGAAATATATAATTATTTCTTTCTAAATATAATATGTTCAGTATAAATATAAATTATAGGTAGTTAGATACTGTAGTATATATATATATATATATATATATGTTGTCGCGTTTCCGCAAAGATAGTTCACAATCAGGTTATACGTTTTATTACGAAGAGAACAAGAACCCCGTACTTTTAGTATCAACAGATATTAATATATATAATATAATATATAATGTTAACGTTAATAATGTTAAAACAATAATTCGTAGTAGATAATGTAAATGATTTTATACGACTGTGTTGCATCGAGTGTAAGCATTCACTGTAGCAATGTATAAATATCCTGTCATCCAGGCATTCGAATAACAACATTTAATATATAAAAACAGTTAATCTATCAGACGCCACGCCCCCTTCTTTACAAATATAAAATCAAATCTAATTCCAATCAACAGTTATAATTATAATTGTACATTACCAAAAACATCCATTTCTATATTACATAATAATGTTCACATTTCTCATTCCCACATATATACACACATACATTCTATCATAATTACCACTAGTATACCATACTACATTCTATCATAATTACCACTAGTATACCATACTACATTCACCCCAACCGAAAAAATCTTATCTCCATTTATTCAATTACTCGCTTTAAGTTTATTATATTCTCACTTTTAACACATTCATTATTCTTAATTCTATACACCGCATTATCTACTAATTTTTCTATTACTATCCACTTCTTATCTCCCCAACTATTTGGTAACTCCCTCTTTCCCACCACTCTACGGGTTACTCTCACAATATCTCCAACTTCTAATACATCATATTCCTTTACTTTATTACAGACCATACACTTTCTTATATACATCCTTATATTCCGATACTTGCCTGACCACGTATATGTCTCGTTTATCTTACTGATTGTCTTATCAATCCCTTGATGACCATTATCCTCATGTGCTCCTCTCACCACATCTATAACTAAACTCCTTGGTACCATCAACCTATCATTATGTCCTTCCCTTTTCTCAAATAGAACTCCCTCCTTAATTACTAATCTGCCTACGTAATCATACTTCCCTGCTACTACTAATGCATTCTTAATAACCATATCCTTACTCTGCTCCAGTACTAAGTTATCTCTCTCCATAATTGGTAATATATCTATAATTCCCAACTCTGCTATATCCCCTTCATAATCTTCTACCTCTTCCTCTATATCTGGCATATATTGTCCCTTTGATAATGCGTCAGCTACCAAATTCTCATTCCCAGATCTCAGTCTTTCTCTGCGGTTATCTCTACTTGCTCTACCCGACCCGCTTAATGTAGAGCATTCTAGTTTAAAGAACTTCTACACCATCTTGCTACATGCCCCTTCATACCACACTTAAAACACACTACTTCTCCTCTACTTCCACTACTCATCATTGATTCTAATTCACGACACTTCCCTTCGTATTCTCTGTTAGATATTTCTAAATTTCTTATTCTATCCTCTAAGTTATTTTCCCTCGACCTATCTATATCTCTAACCTCTACCTTATAACACACCTCTTCCGCTAATTCTTCACCTTCCTTTTCCCATTTTACTGCAACCCTCCTAAGATCCTTAATCGATGACTTCCCAAGCAAAATCATACTCCTTCTTAACTCTACAGATTTTAAATTATGTTTTATACTTTCAATTATGACCTCCTCCCAGCTCCCATCTACTACTTTTAACTCCATGCCTAATTCTAAAAGCCCATCTATGAACTTACTAACACTTTCGTTATCCCCTTGCAACCTAGCCATTATCGAATAAATCATCTCGCCTTTAGATTTACTCGATGCATATCTATCTCTTAGACTTTCCTTTATTTTTATAATATCCGTCATATCTTCTCCTAACATCATTACTAAGTAAATCTTTGCTGCACCTATCACGTGATAGCAAGCAAAGGATGCAACCTCACTATCATTTATTCCCTTTAATCTTACACATTCATTTAACTCTCGTATCCATCTACCTACTTCTGTACTACCATCAAACTTTTCTAACTTCACATATGACATATCACTACTATTTCCCTTAATTACTTTCACACTATCCTTAACATCCATGACTCTACCAGATCTTAATATCATTCACATACACACACCACACTTAGTCATTCAGAACTTTTTTTTATTAAAAAATAAGCGGGCGTGTCTATCTAATAGATTAACTAACATAAGCCGGGGTTTTCTTTAATGTCTCCAAATCGTACGTGCTGTTGTTCGCCGCTGTCACCAATGTTGTCGCGTTTCCGCAAAGATAGTTCACAATCAGGTTATACGTTTTATTACGAAGAGAACAAGAACCCCGTACTTTTAGTATCAACAGATATTAATATATATAATATAATATATAATGTTAACGTTAATAATGTTAAAACAATAATTCGTAGTAGATAATGTAAATGATTTTATACGACTGTGTTGCATCGAGTGTAAGCATTCACTGTAGCAATGTATAAATATCCTGTCATCCAGGCATTCGAATAACAACATTTAATATATAAAAACAGTTAATCTATCAGACGCCACGCCCCCTTCTTTACAAATATAAAATCAAATCTAATTCCAATCAACAGTTATAATTATAATTGTACATTACCAAAAACATCCATTTCTATATTACATAATAATGTTCACATTTCTCATTCCCACATATATACACACATACATTCTATCATAATTACCACTAGTATACCATACTACATTCTATCATAATTACCACTAGTATACCATACTACATATATATATATATATATATATATATATATATATATATATATATATATATATATATATATATATATCTAATAGATAGTAAGATAAGTTACATATATAATTCTAATTAATATATTTTATGTAGTTATTATATATGTGTGTATACAGATCAAAAAATAACTGATAAATATTTACAATAATATGTTTAAAAGAAGCAATGACATAAAAACTGTAACCATTAATGCATTAACAATAAAAAATGTATCTAAATGCATTAACAGAATAATAATAATATTGGAATGTTTCAAAAAGGAAATGAATTAAACGATTTTAGAAAAGAGTGCAGTTTAGTATTGATTGTATTCGTGTGCGCGTGTGTGGGTGTGTGTGCGCCACACTGTGCGGGTATGTATGTATTTGTGTATGTGTGTGCGCGTGTGTGTGCGCGCGCGAGTGCCTATCTTCGATATAAAGAAAGTACTTTATTTATATCGATGATGCCTATACGAATATGTGTGCGTGTGTTCCTATGTGCGGGTATGCATGTGCGACTCACATTGTGCGTGTATGTATGTATGTATGTGTGGGTGTGTTCATGATGTAAACCGCGTATACGTGTTGGTGTGATAATATGAGATCTGTGTTCGTATAGGTGACTGTACTTATCTTTACCACATGTGCCGGTATACCATATTATTTATTATAGTAAATATATAATACACGTATATATCAGTACACAGATTAAATATATTATATATATGTCCTCAATGTAGATATTTATGTCCTCAATGTATAGTGGTTATATAATTGGTTTACTTTTATTTTCTATACACATCCTATAGGACATATATATGTGTATAGAAAGTATTCCAAGTAAATTGGTATACCAATATATGATAACAATGCCCAAATGATATTCAATTATATTCCATCCTCCATACATTAACCGATAATCTTTAACTCTTTTGTCATGGGCTTTATACATTCTACTATGACCATATTAGTCTATTAAATACTCACATGATAGATATATAGATATATTAAAGATGGCCGAAGTATATACTACGGCCATCTTTAATATATCTATACATTCCCTGTGTTATTCCCTTCATTTTATAAAGATAATAACAAGGTGGCCATATCATGTAAACTAACTTCCCGTCTAATATCTGTGTCCCCATCGCCCAGGATATTTAATTATAGATATGTAATCTATAGATGGCTATAACAACTGATAACAAATTGAATTAAAAAACAATGTATCTCCGACATGTCAAGAAAAGAGCATACAATACTCTGAAAATGCTGACGAAACCTACAAATAGAAAAACTATGCTAATTGTTGATTAAAATAACCAACGCATCACTGATAATGAATCATTATTGAAAACATGGACTGAATATTGTGATCAATTATACGATTATCCTATTGCACCAAATGAGAGTTTAATTAATCTAAATACCAATGAAAATACTGAAGATTACTTACCAATATTAGAGTCAGAAGTTGAGAATGCAATTAAGACATTACAATATGACAAATCACCCGGAAATGAAAATATTCCAAGTGAACTTCTGAAGCATGGAGGAGAAAGCATATTATATAGGTAACTATAGGTACCTATATAATAACACACATATTTACAATGATATGTCAAACCATATGGAAGACATAAAAATGTCCAAGTGAATTGACTAAATCTCTAATCATCCTCATTCCTAAAAAAAATAGATCCAACAAAATGCTCTAATTATCGTACATTATGTATGATCTCACATCCAAGCAAAATACTCTTGAGAATTATATATTCTAAATTGGCTAATTCCACAAGCTGAATTGAAATTAGCAGAAGAACAAGCTGGATTAAGAAAACCAAGAAGTACAATCGAGCAAATTCTAAACATCAGATTAATCATAGAAAAGCATATTTAAATACAGAAGAAAGTATAGACTACCACAACTATATAGATTTCAAAAAGCGTTCGATTGAGTATGGTATAAATGATTGTGGAGTTTCATAGAAAGCGTTGGAATATCTCAAGAAATTACTGATATAATCAAATCATTATATATAACATATATGATAACTCAAAAAGTGCTGTTTTACTAAACAACACATAAGGAGATATGTTCATACAATAGTTGGTGTCCAATAGGGATGCCTATTATCTCCAGTATTATTTAACATATTTATCGAAAAAATCATGTAACAAACGCTTCATCAAACCAAGACTAATATATCTGTTTGCGGAAACGAAATAAACAATTTAAGATTTGCAGATGACATTGATCTAATAGCAGGAAATAATGCAGAATTACAAACGCTTACTAACAAATTTCTATCAGCATCTAAAGAATATGGAATGGAAATAAGCAAAGAAAAAAGCAAAACTATGGTGAATAGCGTCAACATTGATGATCATGCAAACATTTTAATGGACGGCGCTCAACTCGAAGATGTCAAAACTTGCAAATATCTCGGTCAACTCTAAAATATGATGGTTCATCAGAAAACGAACTTCGCATTCGACTAGCTACAGCCACTTTAGCGATGATCAGACAAGATACGATATGGCGCAGAAAGTATATTAGATTTCCCATCAAGTTTAATTTGTACTATAGTACATACATGACTATAGTAACTAGTATTATCCATATTATTATATGGATGCGAAACATGGATTTTAAAAGAGGATAAAAGAATAAAAGCATTCGAAAGTAAAGCCCATAATATACTTTTAGGAATAACATATCGACAGCGAAAAAAAAACATATACGTTTAAGAAATTATCAAAACCCAGATTGGTGTATACGAACCTCTAATTTCCAATGTGAAACGAATAAAGCTCAATTACTTTAGTCACATATGCCGCCATGACAACTAGCTAAACACATTCTACAAGGCAAAGTAGAAGGCAACTGTCAAAGAGGAAGCCCGAGAGCCAGCCTGATGTTAAATATAAATAAATGGACTGAAAACCTACTACAATAGCTAATGAGAAATGCTGAAGACCGGGATGGACGGAGAAGATTTGTTGTTGCGAAAAGCAGGATGATTCCCCCTACGATTGAAGAGTCACGGCAGTAAAAGTCAGTACATTTTCTGATTATTTATAAAATACGAACTTATCCAGTATACTATATTATATATAAAAATCATAACAGTGACTATAATATATATCTACTATTCGTAAATTCCGACTTTAAAATCCGACTTATCAGATTAATTTATCATTACTTTTAATATTTAAAAAGTTGCAGCTTAATATAGTCCGATTATATCGAGAGTTGACTATATTTATATTTATTATCATTAGAGTAAATTAATTGTATCAAATTCCTTAGTCATATATACTTATATATCATATTCATGTTATTGGGTTTTCAACAATTCGATTAAATATAACTAACTTAATTAAGTTATAATAATTATGCCTAACATATATAAATGTGTGTTTATCAATGAACTTAATTATGCATATAAAATATAAGTACTAATGTGTATTACTATTATTATATATTCCTAAACAAATAACTATATAAATTGTAGAAGCCACAATCATACATAGTACTACAAATCATAACTACACATACACAATATAAACCCTGCTACCATGGTAACAACAAATGCAGTTGTTAAGCTTTGAGTGATGGGTTAGAGTTATTCTATACTTTATGTAGTTGTGGGTTGAAGTCATTAGTATAGTAAGTTTTTTTTTCAGTACACATAATAATAACTTAATATATATATATATATATATATATATATATATATTACTGACTATAGTCTATTATATTGATTGGTATTATTATTCATATTAGTAGCATATTATATTATTTCGAAGAAACATTACATCAGATATAGGTTATTCAATACATAATATTCATATATATATATATATATATATATATATATATAATATATTATATATATATTATATATATATATATATAATAAGTCTATATATAGCTATGAAACTACGTATATTTTCGATATATACTAAATATATATATAAAATATTTTACGAACATTAAATATAATTACATTCTGCTATTTATATATAAATATGTTATTGCATCTATTTATAGCGAAATGTATAATTCATTATCTTTAATTTGATATATATATATAAGTTTATGCACTGTTAAAAATTAGGGTACACCGAATTCAATTTATAGGTTACAGATCGTTAAAATATCACAATAAGTTACCATGTACCCTAAATAGGGTACGCGACTTTTAAACTCACTAGGGTACAATATATATATATATATATATATATATATATATATATATATTTAGGGTTAATATATGTTAAATATTATGGTACATGACAGTTAAATGCACTATAGCTACCATATAGGGTATACACTCTATATATTTATCAAGGTAAAGATATATTAAATATTATGGTACGTGATTATTATATTTACATATCATGCAATTCAATTATGGTACATATCATACAATTGTATTAGGGTACACGGTATCATATAATTAGGGTACAACCAGCTAAAATTCTTTAGGGTACAGTTTGATCATTTGTAAGGTACTGATCGTATTTATTCAAATTGTACCCTAATTAGGGTACAGCTACGGGGACACTATAGTGTACTTACACCCTAAAAAGACATTTGCTCTACCCTAATTTGTAACAGTGTATAATCAACACAATTATATAAATTCCCGATAAAATGTTATACAAATTGAATTAATATTAATACATATAATTTATATTTGATTTTACGAGCCATCTCGACTCGACATGTAAGATATACCTTATATATATATATATATATATATATATATATATATATATATATATCTTATAAGGTAGTAGTAATATAAATATATATTTATATATATATATTAATTAATTTATATATATATTAATTTTTAAAATGAGAAATACAGCCGTTAAACCCAATATTACTTTATTGAATATGACTATCATAATATATATATATATATATATATATATATATATATAAAACCTATACTTTTAATCGCTAGGCTTTACTAATTAACCACGTGATTAAAGTAATGGTATTCCGTGATGGCGGATGACTACGGGATGATGGACGACGCTTCCGGTCCATCAACCTTTGACCCGCGGGGGGGGGGGGGGGTAGAGTTCACGATAACAATACTCCCCCTATATATACTCCACCTATAGGCGGTAACACCTTGTAGAGTTGTAGAGATAATATTGATGAAGTACAATTAGAATGGAATGAAGAAGCGTCACATTTATTATCATATTCAAATGAAGGAATTTCTTTACCAAGGTTAAATAAAGACACCTGCTTCATCATCTGACGAGTATTTAAAAAAAAGTAATATATATTCCATTCTTGGATCATTTGATAATGGAGATGAAAGAAGGATCCAATATATACATATTGTATATATCTCTTGGAGCATTATTAATTCCAAAAGTAATGAATGAAAACAAGGATTCATGAAAAGAAAATATATTAAAGTTTTATGAATTAGTAAAAGATGATTTACCAAAGATACATTTAATACAAACCGAATTGATTTGTTGGGAAGTTAAATGGACAGAAAATAAATATCTATAGAATTAGGTATACCTAATACAATACAAATTGTTACGACCAGTACTCAAGTACTCGATAACATAGCAAGGTAAATTGAAATTATTAAATAATTTATAATTTATATATATTATTATAGGTATACCTATACATTTTTTTCTAATATCTATGAAATGCTTTTATTGATGGCTACTACTCCAGTTACCTTGTGTGAATGTGAACGTTTATTTAACCGATTAAGAATAATAAATACATATTTACCTTCGATTATGAGTGAAGATCAACTAAAAAGAATTTCTTTATATATACATAAAGACATAGAGATCGATTGTGATTATATTATTTCCAAATTTGAAATACGTAATCCAAGAATAATGCAATTGATTAATATATTGGATTAATAGTTTTTATTCAATAAAATATAAAATATTATTCTATTTAATTTAATATAGTATTTAATTTATATATCAATTGAATATTATCATAGTAAATATGTCTTATTTTAAAAATATACTTTTATTTGAATGTCAGCCCCCCCCCCTTGAAAAATTCCTGTATCCGCCCCTGACCTCCCTTACTTTCCGGCAACCTGCATGAAATATAATAACTTTATAGGGGATATCCTATTAAAACTTGATAGAAAATGATTTTAAAGTTACAATATTGGGTAACAATCCGGGTAAGGTGCCGGAATATCTTGTAGTGGGATATCCCCTTTAGGCAGTCATCAATGCGCTTTACTTTCTTTCTTGAAATATCCATAATCGTATAGCTTTCGAAATCATATAGGTATAATAATGTAGAGAGGCGATTTGTATATAAAACAGTTGTAACGAGTTGTAAACACTATAGTGTTTACATTTAGTTATTTAAAGTGGATGATTATACTTTTACTCTCCAACTACACCAGCTTCGATGTTTGTTGCTAATCTAATTGCGATATATTTTTTTTTACTATTTCACCTATAGGTTGGCGTCGCTATATTTTAAACTATATACTTATTGAAGAGATTATCCTTACATATTAATAGGGATCTTTATGCTATTTCCGTCAATGTGTATTATTATATTGATATTTTCGTGGATTATTTCCATACCTTAGATTGAAGAGTTCTATCATGGAATAGTTCAAGTATTGCAGCTATTAGTTATCAGCCTACATAGGTTTCTAACCCACATTATTGCTTTACTGTGATAGGCAGCCTATTACTTTATATATAAATATTTATGTAAGAAACCTGATTATATATATAATTATATGTACAATTATATTATATTAGAATACCACAATTCAATATTATCTAATCGTAAAATAAAAATGTAAAATAATATTATTAGAAAATATACTATCCTTTTGACTTATTAATCATACATTACAGTGATTTTTAGCATGTTTTATATATATTATACCTATATTATACCCGTACTCATTATCGTATTTCAGATCATATCAATCCCATTATTTTAAATATAAATGTAAATATGCTTATTAGTATTTATTTAGAATACTAAATTATCCTATAAATGTGAAGGTTGTATATTATTTAATAAAGTCAATGCGTGATTGGTTTGCTCAATGAACATATCATATTAGTTTCTGTATTAAACGTGTTATATTATTATTAGTAGAGTAAAACATTTTATTTCACGTAGATAAGTTAATCAAATTAGATTCCGAGTCTTCAATACAAGTTATCAGATTGGTAAAAACGCAAAGCAATTCGAGCCATTAATTAGAGTTTCTTAATTGTTGCTGATCGCGAAATTCATTATTTAAGGCTATTTCATTATTTAAATCAAATAAGTCTTCATGAATATTACCATTGAGTTGATCCACTGTACCTTCAAGTAGATAACGAGTAAGTAACACCTGCATATTAATTGAATAAATATCGTGGAATAGTTTCTAAACTAGATTTGCAATGATAGTAGGTTTCCTTTAATGTCGTAACACTTTCCTAAGCATTTCGCAATACAGGTTACACAATTCAAAGGTATATAATAGTCTATGTTGTCTTCTTTTCTAAGTTTCATCTCTCATATAGTGAACTCGGTTATGATAGCTTTTAGACATACATCGCAGTGCATTATTATTATCATATAATATACTTGAAATTGTCGATTAAGAACATTCTACACGTTAAATAGCTGGGTAAGCTAGAAGTGTCCTACACTTCTCATTATCAAATTATTTCAATAGATTATCTATATTTTTTTCTTACGATTCCAGAAATAATTTAGTTTTTGTTACCTATATGATAATTTGAAATATACATGTCTATCCTACATATCTTTACGTGTTAAAACCATATTTATTTGCATGACTTTACGAGCAAACATCATTGGGTATATAGGGGAGTTCGTAGGTTATATTTAAATTAATGTATATGTTCCATATAATTTATTTATATGCAATATTCAAATTTTAGAGGCCAATCTAATTGAAATATAAAAAAGTTGGCAAGAATACGTACAATATAAATGTATTGTAAATATAAATTTGTTTTATACTTTTTTATTTATATTTATAATTGATTATCTACCCCATATCACTAATATATATATATATATATATATATATATATAAGTAAGCTAATTAATTTGTGAATGTTAATTTTTGAATTTTTTATTTTCTAATTTATAAATTTAGTTATATACCATCAATAATGCTATGTTATTAGAAAATATATTAATAATATAAAATTTAAACTTACTGTACCATCAACGAGTTTTTCATAAAAGATTAATAATTAAATAATATTTCGAATGGTTAAAATAAATAATTTTGGAGTTTTTATAATAATGCTAAATATAGGTGTATTCAAAATTACATGTATTATAATAAAGTATACTGTATAATTTATACATGTATTAACAATTACATTAAGATATTTGTTAATAGCAGAAATAATTGAGATAGTTCAGGCTGCCCCTATAATGATCAACCTGCCCCACTATCCCCTATTACACTACCAGTATTTCCGGAAATAATGTCTGGAAATGTTTGCTAAAAAGTGATTTTCTAGCAAGTTAACTATAATTGTAGTGGGATACCCCTTTACTTTCCGCCAACTTGCCGGACATATATTAGCTTTAAAGGGGGTATATCACTACAACTTGCTAGAAAATCACTTTCATGAAAACATTTCCGGATATTATTTCCGGAAATACTGGTAGTGGAATACCCCCTTAATATACAGTGTTGCACGCTAGGTACATATGTAGCTAGTTATTTACTATATATTCATTAGAGTTAATAGTTAACATATATTAGGATATCATTGAATGGCATAGGAATATTTATGTTTAACAATAATAATAGTGAACTATTTAAATATGTAAACATTAATTATTTTATTTTATTTATTATGAATCTACATACATATTACTGTCATTTTTAAAATAAATGTTTGTAAACATAAATTATATATGTGTGGTTATCATTACCATCATATTGGATTTACTTATATGATATACGAGGCTATATTAAATTGTATAGGTTTAAAGATTATACCTATATTCAATTAAATTATGTTAATATTAATTTAATTTAATTTATCTTTTCTAAATAATATATCACAACCTTATGAATTATTATATTAATTATTATTTTCGTTTTAGGAATAATTCACACTCTAAGCTTCATATTCTCCATAATTAGATTTACGTTGAAAATAATTGTATACATTTAATTATTCATACACTATACACTGTATAGTATACAGTGTATACTGTAGTATATCTATGTATTCTGTAGAAGATCTATAGATACAATATCCATAGATACCACAGATTTTCCTAAGGACAATTTATTTTGGCAAAGGCATATGCGAATGCTTCGCAAAATCTTTGTGGATAATATATATATATATATGTGATCATGTATTTTATAATATATAATATATAGCTGTATACAGAATATACGACGTATATAAATATACGTCGTATATATATACGTATATATACGTTGTCTTATCTGTCTTATTATATTGTTTAAATAATAATTCCTAACCCATAAATGAGTATTGTATTTATATTAAATTTTAAATATTCGCTAACTATTTATTAATAATTAATAAAGTAAATTATCCAGCCAATGTGGTTGTCTGACTTTAATTTTGTTATACATATGAAAAGTGTTATTCAAATGAACTGATATAGTAGACCTAATTCATTATATTCACGATATTACCATATTAGTTTTTTTATTATTTTAAAGTTTTATATATATATATATATATATATATAAAGTTAGGTTTTATGTATAGGTATAGGTATATATAGGGGAAAGGTTCCGATTACCGACCCATAAATGATTATTTTTAATAACTTATTCAATATTAAATAGTATTTGAAATTTTGTAATTAGGGTAATATTATGTCAATGAATACTGTGGCTATTTTAAATTTTTGATATACTTATATTTACAAGAATATACAGGGGGGTCGGTAATCGGATACATGTGCCTAATACTGATCCCCTTCTCCTATTACCGACCCCCTAAAATAATCGTGGTATAAATAATTGTAGTATTATAATATCCAATAAATATAATTAATTATAACATGCACGCAATTTATTTTTTATTGAATTTATGTTTTAATAGTAAATGTTTTAATAGACAACATTTAAAATCTGGAGATCCTATCTCCTCTAATTAATATGTCAAATAATAATATTTTATTTTCAGATCTCGACAAAACAAAAATACGTTAAATTCATATTTTAGTTCAATTCAACAAAATGATAATGGAAATTTATCAGAATTTTATAATTAACTAAACAAAAATTTGATAATATTGATTTAAATCTTGAAATAATTAAAATATTTTTATATCGATTAAAAATTACACATACTTTCAGAACTGATGGAATACCATCTTCTATGTTAAAATTATTATCTAATGAATTATGTAGGCCTTTGTATATTATTTTTAATTCATCTTTATTATCGGGTAATATACCGAAAATTTGGAAAAATCTATCATCACACCAATTTTTAAATAGGGTGAACCATCAAATTCAAATAACTATAGGCCTATTTCAATAACATCTGTAATGTGTTGAGTATTATAACGTATTATTTCTAAATAATTAATTTTGTATTTAAAATCTAAAAATTTATTAACAAAATATCAATATGGTTTTATAAGTGGAAAATCCACAGAATTACAATTAACAAAATGTTTAAAATTTTGGTATAATGAATTGAATAATAAAAAATGTGTAGATATAATATATATTGATTTTTCAAAAGCTTTTGATGTTGTTTCTCGAGAAAAACTATTATTTAAATTAAAATCATACGGTATATCTAATAAAATAATAAAATGGTTTTATAATTTGTTATTTAATAGATCTCAAATTACATGGATTAAAAATTCGTTTTCAAATAGTTCTATTGTAAAATCTGGAGTACCACAAATATCGGTTTTATGTCTAATTTTATTTGTATTATATATTAATGATCTTCCTATATACTATAGTATATTCTCTTCAAAAATACATATTGATTTATTTGCCGATGATACAAAAATATATTTTTCTTACGCATCTGAGAGTGAAAGATTTATTTTACAAAATAATTTAAATTTATTTTCACAATGGGCAAATAAATAGAAATTAAATATTTCATTATCAAAATGTGCAGTAATGACTTTAGGGAAGGTTACTCCATCAAAATACTCCATAAAAATCCCCTAGAGCATTATTAAATGCATATAAAATTTATTGCAGACCAATTTTAGAATATGCATCCATAATTTGGTCACCTTTTTCAATAGTTAGTAAATTTCGTATACGGTAGACTATAGTCTTATAGACCAAATTGAAAGTTTGCAAAGATTATTTACTACAAGATGCGTAGGATATACAAATTCATAAAATATTAATTATAAATCATATACAGAGAGATTAGGATATTTTAAATTAGAATCATTTGAACTTAGAAGATTAAAAATAGATCTAACCACAATTTTTAAAATTTCAAATAATATACAGATATAAATATATCTGATATTCTTAACATTTCGAATAATTGTAGAACTAGAGGTAATTGTAAAAAATTAAATGTAATACATAATTATGATAATATAATTAAAAATATAATTAATAATATATCAGTTAATATATGGAATTCATTAAATAATGGTATAATAAAATCTGTATCTGTTTCATCTTTTAAAAATAAAATAAACAAAATCTGTTTTGACAAACAACTTTTTTTTAACAGAAATTTATAATTTTATATTGATTTAAGTTTTCATTTTGTATCTTAATTATTGCATTATCTCTTCGGGGTTTTTTTTTTAATTTGTTTTTGTTATAGAAAATTTGTATTTTTATATCTATATTTCAAATATAGTATAATATAAAATTAATAATTCATTATTATTACATATAAAGTAGGAAGTATTATTTTATTTTTGTTTGTTCGGTATTATATGTTTGTTTTATATATATATTGTATATATGTTAAAATGTATTATATTACTAAAATACAATATTAATAATTTTCTATTATTTCAGATTATAGTGATAAGTATTATTGATATGTTTTGTTATTAACTGTTTTTGTATAGGTAGGTTATATATTGGTTTATTTTATTTGTAACTGTTCTGTTTGTATATATATATATATATACAAACATATTATGTTCACTAATTTAACAAATTCATTATCCCTATCACAACATGTCAATTTCCCAACTCATATAAATGGCAATATTATTGATCTTGTATTCTCCAGTTCTCTCCATTCTGAACTCATGGTGAGTAATAGTTCTAGGCTTGATCTACTTTCCGATCACTTTCTTATCTCATTCAAAATTAACTTTACTATCACTCTTAATCAGAAAACACGTATTACATACAGACCCATTAAGAATATTAATTCCATGATATTCTTAGCTGACTTACATTCTGCTTTAGGTGACTACTGTTATTATCCAGTTGTATTAAATTACATACTATCCCATCTTATCGATAAACATACGCCTTCAAAAACTATATCAGTAACTCTACATCCTGATACCCAATGGTTTACTTCCCACCTCATGTCCTTGAAACGATCACTTCGTAAATCTGAAAGAATATACATATCCTTGAGATCTTCATCTTCTAGAGCTTCATTCATTGAGCAACGTAAGATCTACAAGTTAGTAATTTCCTATGCCAAATCTAGCTATTACACTCAGGTTATAAATGATCTTGCTTCTGATAACCGACGACTTTTCAGACTAGCTAATAAGTTGTTATCTCCCCCAAAACCAGCATTACTACCATCTATGATTAACATTTCTCCATTACAATTAAGCTGTCTTTTCTCCAAAACATTTTCTAATAAGATTGATTCCATCATAATAAAGATCAATAACCATACCCTTACTGCCAATTATCCTTCAATCATAGTTACCCCACCTATATCTGTTTTCTTAAGTTTTTTTCGTCCGCCACATATATCTCTCATATCTAAACTACTAAATTCATCCTCTTCGATATCTCCCTCCGATCCTGTTCCACTATCTATTTTTAAACTTTACTCCTATTATCTATGTTCAACTATCTGTAACATCATCTCATATTCCCTAAATTCCGGTACTGTCCCTTCAATTTTTAAACAAGCAATAATCACTCCCATTCTTAAAAAACCTTCACTCGATCCTGATTCACTTCTCAATTATCGCCCAATTTCTCAGCTACCTTTGGTGAGTAAAATTTTGGAAAGAGTTGTATCTCGTCAACTAATCTCCTATTTAACGGCCAATAATCTCTATATTCCTCAACAAAGTGGTTTTCGCCGAGGACACTCCACAGAAACAGCACTACTAAACGTAATTGATGTAATCACTTCTACCCTTAATACTAAAAACTGCTGTCAACTAGTACTGCTGGACATATCCAGTACTTTCGATACGCTTGATCACAAAATTCTACTGTCCCGTCTACACCTGCTTGGAGTTAGAGACCTTGCTCTCTCATGGTTTACTTCATATCTATTTGACCGTAGTAGCAGTGTAAAAATATATAATTATTTTTCTTCCCCTTCTCCTATGAAATATGGTGTTCCCCAGGGATCAGTACTCGGTCCTTCACTTTTCTCAATTTATTTATACCCGTTACCATCCATAATATCTAAATATCCAAATATATATTACCATCTTTATGCAGATGACATACAACTATATATGTTTCTTCCAACTAATTCATCACCAAGTCTCAATAATCAACTCTCTAATTGTGCTAATGACATTAAATAATGGCTTATTTCTAATAATCTTCTCCTTAATACCTACAAAACTACATTGTTGAATCTTTCTCCATCACCAACTTACTTCCCTCCTTTTCTTATTGATAATATTGTAATATCTTCTTCTCCTACTGCATCTAACTTTGGTGTACTTTTTTATTCTACTCTTTCCTTAATTCCTCATATTACTGCCATCACTAAATCTGCAAATTATCATCTATTTAGAATTAGAAAAATACGAAAATCAATTACTGTATCTCTTACTAAAACTCTAGTTAATTCCCTTGTACTCTCACGTATAGATTATTGTTCCTCAATCCTTATAAATATTCCATTATCATCTATCTCTCCCTTAAATCGAGTTATTCGTTCATCAATCCGTACAACATATAACCTACGTATTCGAGATCATTCCTCTACTTCCTCATACCAACACCTATCTCCATGGTTCACATTTAACAAACGCTCTGCTTATCGCATATTATCTATTGTCCATTCCTCAATATACTCTTCAAATTGCCCTTCATATATTTCTGCTTCTCTTGTACAAAGAGCTCCCCTTCCATCACTTAGAAACCATGCATCTCACCATCTATCTACCCCTATTCTACGTCCATCAAAAATGAATACTCGGGCACTGAGTTATATTGGTCCTAAGCTATGTAATTCACTCCCGCCCTATATTAGATCCATAAAATCGCATAAAACATTCATGAAATATATACAACAATTGATCTCAGGTGGGAACCTGAATTACTAATATTGTTTGTCATTATTATTTTATTAATTAATTTCCGTACGGCTTATTCTATTTTATTTTATTATTATTATTGGTATTTATTGTTTACCTACTTTTATTATTTGTATTCTATTATATACACCTTTGAGAAATCATTTATGATTAATTTAAGTGTCTAAATAAACATTCAATCAATCAATCAATATATATATATATATATATATATATATATATGTTTCAAATTTATTATACAATTAAAATATAAAATTAATAAAGTACTACCTACTATTATTACAGATTTTTGTAAGTATCACATATTTGTTTGTTTCATTCTAGTATTGGTTTAATTGATTTTTAACATGTTCTATTTATAATTTATTTAAAATTTAAAATTTAACATTTAAATATTAAACTATATAACTAATAATTTATTATTAAAACAGGGTACAAATATAAGAAGAATTCTATAAAGTTAAAGTAGAAATTGTATATTTCGATGCCACTTACAAAATAATGTATTTTATTTCTATTTTCGATTATTTTTCATTTATTTTTACTATATATATATCATATGATTTATTTCTACTTTCGATTGTTTTTCGTTTATTTTTACGGTAACTGTAAAACGATTTAATTTCTTTAATTTGTTAAATTCGTATTATTCTTTGTTTATTTCTATAACGCATGTTATTGTTAGCAAATATTTATACTTTATACTTTCGATTATATGTTCGGCTATGTTCGGCTATGTTCGGCCTATTTGCTTGAATAAATTATCAATCAATCAATAGTAATATTAAATTTAAATTTAAACTTTATAGTAATTATATTAAAATAGTGTATATTATTATTTAATATTTATTTATTAATCAGTATGTATTTATCAACAGGAATCACGAATCCTTAATATATATATCAATGATAAATAAACAACTTACGGCATATTTTAAAGTAAAATACCGATCTATTTTGATTGGATTTTATAAATCACATGGGGTCGGTATTAGGATTATTTAGGGGGTCTGTGATAGGAAAATCATATGTGTTGCTATAATTTAGATATATTTGTTAATAGTTATTCAAATTAAATTATTTTTATAATTTTTATAAACATTTTATTGATCTACAATATTATATGCAGTATTAAGTTTTCTTTTAATTAATAAATATTTACAATGATTTAAAAAAGTTATTATTCAATTATTTAAAAAGTAAAAATAGAATATTACATTTGATCAAATAACAATTGTAGGATTAAATATTTGTGTTAACAAAATACTTATTCATATTTATCATTAAATTACTAAATTTTCATGTATATATAATTTTTTGATATCTCTTATAGTTACTGAGATAAGAGAGGGGGTCGGTATTAGGAGAGGGTCGGAATTCGGGGACTTTCCCCTATATATTTAAATTACAATTTAAATATTTATGTTTTCTTATTAGAAATATATAATTATTTCTTTCTAAATATAATATGTTCAGTATAAATATAAATTATAGGTAGTTAGATACTGTAGTATATATATATATATATATATGTTGTCGCGTTTCCGCAAAGATAGTTCACAATCAGGTTATACGTTTTATTACGAAGAGAACAAGAACCCCGTACTTTTAGTATCAACAGATATTAATATATATAATATAATATATAATGTTAACGTTAATAATGTTAAAACAATAATTCGTAGTAGATAATGTAAATGATTTTATACGACTGTGTTGCATCGAGTGTAAGCATTCACTGTAGCAATGTATAAATATCCTGTCATCCAGGCATTCGAATAACAACATTTAATATATAAAAACAGTTAATCTATCAGACGCCACGCCCCCTTCTTTACAAATATAAAATCAAATCTAATTCCAATCAACAGTTATAATTATAATTGTACATTACCAAAAACATCCATTTCTATATTACATAATAATGTTCACATTTCTCATTCCCACATATATACACACATACATTCTATCATAATTACCACTAGTATACCATACTACATTCTATCATAATTACCACTAGTATACCATACTACATTCACCCCAACCGAAAAAATCTTATCTCCATTTATTCAATTACTCGCTTTAAGTTTATTATATTCTCACTTTTAACACATTCATTATTCTTAATTCTATACACCGCATTATCTACTAATTTTTCTATTACTATCCACTTCTTATCTCCCCAACTATTTGGTAACTCCCTCTTTCCCACCACTCTACGGGTTACTCTCACAATATCTCCAACTTCTAATACATCATATTCCTTTACTTTATTACAGACCATACACTTTCTTATATACATCCTTATATTCCGATACTTGCCTGACCACGTATATGTCTCGTTTATCTTACTGATTGTCTTATCAATCCCTTGATGACCATTATCCTCATGTGCTCCTCTCACCACATCTATAACTAAACTCCTTGGTACCATCAACCTATCATTATGTCCTTCCCTTTTCTCAAATAGAACTCCCTCCTTAATTACTAATCTGCCTACGTAATCATACTTCCCTGCTACTACTAATGCATTCTTAATAACCATATCCTTACTCTGCTCCAGTACTAAGTTATCTCTCTCCATAATTGGTAATATATCTATAATTCCCAACTCTGCTATATCCCCTTCATAATCTTCTACCTCTTCCTCTATATCTGGCATATATTGTCCCTTTGATAATGCGTCAGCTACCAAATTCTCATTCCCAGATCTCAGTCTTTCTCTGCGGTTATCTCTACTTGCTCTACCCGACCCGCTTAATGTAGAGCATTCTAGTTTAAAGAACTTCTACACCATCTTGCTACATGCCCCTTCATACCACACTTAAAACACACTACTTCTCCTCTACTTCCACTACTCATCATTGATTCTAATTCACGACACTTCCCTTCGTATTCTCTGTTAGATATTTCTAAATTTCTTATTCTATCCTCTAAGTTATTTTCCCTCGACCTATCTATATCTCTAACCTCTACCTTATAACACACCTCTTCCGCTAATTCTTCACCTTCCTTTTCCCATTTTACTGCAACCCTCCTAAGATCCTTAATCGATGACTTCCCAAGCAAAATCATACTCCTTCTTAACTCTACAGATTTTAAATTATGTTTTATACTTTCAATTATGACCTCCTCCCAGCTCCCATCTACTACTTTTAACTCCATGCCTAATTCTAAAAGCCCATCTATGAACTTACTAACACTTTCGTTATCCCCTTGCAACCTAGCCATTATCGAATAAATCATCTCGCCTTTAGATTTACTCGATGCATATCTATCTCTTAGACTTTCCTTTATTTTTATAATATCCGTCATATCTTCTCCTAACATCATTACTAAGTAAATCTTTGCTGCACCTATCACGTGATAGCAAGCAAAGGATGCAACCTCACTATCATTTATTCCCTTTAATCTTACACATTCATTTAACTCTCGTATCCATCTACCTACTTCTGTACTACCATCAAACTTTTCTAACTTCACATATGACATATCACTACTATTTCCCTTAATTACTTTCACACTATCCTTAACATCCATGACTCTACCAGATCTTAATATCATTCACATACACACACCACACTTAGTCATTCAGAACTTTTTTTTATTAAAAAATAAGCGGGCGTGTCTATCTAATAGATTAACTAACATAAGCCGGGGTTTTCTTTAATGTCTCCAAATCGTACGTGCTGTTGTTCGCCGCTGTCACCAATGTTGTCGCGTTTCCGCAAAGATAGTTCACAATCAGGTTATACGTTTTATTACGAAGAGAACAAGAACCCCGTACTTTTAGTATCAACAGATATTAATATATATAATATAATATATAATGTTAACGTTAATAATGTTAAAACAATAATTCGTAGTAGATAATGTAAATGATTTTATACGACTGTGTTGCATCGAGTGTAAGCATTCACTGTAGCAATGTATAAATATCCTGTCATCCAGGCATTCGAATAACAACATTTAATATATAAAAACAGTTAATCTATCAGACGCCACGCCCCCTTCTTTACAAATATAAAATCAAATCTAATTCCAATCAACAGTTATAATTATAATTGTACATTACCAAAAACATCCATTTCTATATTACATAATAATGTTCACATTTCTCATTCCCACATATATACACACATACATTCTATCATAATTACCACTAGTATACCATACTACATTCTATCATAATTACCACTAGTATACCATACTACATATATATATATATATATATATATATATATATATATATATATCTAATAGATAGTAAGATAAGTTACATATATAATTCTAATTAATATATTTTATGTAGTTATTATATATGTGTGTATACAGATCAAAAAATAACTGATAAATATTTACAATAATATGTTTAAAAGAAGCAATGACATAAAAACTGTAACCATTAATGCATTAACAATAAAAAATGTATCTAAATGCATTAACAGAATAATAATAATATTGGAATGTTTCAAAAAGGAAATGAATTAAACGATTTTAGAAAAGAGTGCAGTTTAGTATTGATTGTATTCGTGTGCGCGTGTGTGGGTGTGTGTGCGCCACACTGTGCGGGTATGTATGTATTTGTGTATGTGTGTGCGCGTGTGTGTGCGCGCGCGAGTGCCTATCTTCGATATAAAGAAAGTACTTTATTTATATCGATGATGCCTATACGAATATGTGTGCGTGTGTTCCTATGTGCGGGTATGCATGTGCGACTCACATTGTGCGTGTATGTATGTATGTATGTGTGGGTGTGTTCATGATGTAAACCGCGTATACGTGTTGGTGTGATAATATGAGATATGTGTTCGTATAGGTGACTGTACTTATCTTTACCACATGTGCCGGTATACCATATTATTTATTATAGTAAATATATAATACACGTATATATCAGTACACAGATTAAATATATTATATATATGTCCTCAATGTAGATATTTATGTCCTCAATGTATAGTGGTTATATAATTGGTTTACTTTTATTTTCTATACACATCCTATAGGACATATATATGTGTATAGAAAGTATTCCAAGTAAATTGGTATACCAATATATGATAACAATGCCCAAATGATATTCAATTATATTCCATCCTCCATACGTTAACCGATAATCTTTAACTCTTTTGTCATGGGCTTTATACATTCTACTATGACCATATTAGTCTATTAAATACTCACATGATAGATATATAGATATATTAAAGATGGCCGAAGTATATACTACGGCCATCTTTAATATATCTATACATTCCCTGTGTTATTCCCTTCATTTTATAAAGATAATAACAAGGTGGCCATATCATGTAAACTAACTTCCCGTCTAATATCTGTGTCCCCATCGCCCAGGATATTTAATTATAGATATGTAATCTATAGATGGCTATAACAACTGATAACAAATTGAATTAAAAAACAATGTATCTCCGACATGTCAAGAAAAGAGCATACAATACTCTGAAAATGCTGACGAAAACTACAAATAGAAAAACTATGCTAATTGTTGATTAAAATAACCAACGCATCACTGATAATGAATCATTATTGAAAACATGGACTGAATATTGTGATCAATTATACGATTATCCTATTGCACCAAATGAGAGTTTAATTAATCTAAATACCAATGAAAATACTGAAGATTACTTACCAATATTAGAGTCAGAAGTTGAGAATGCAATTAAGACATTACAATATGACAAATCACCCGGAAATGAAAATATTCCAAGTGAACTTCTGAAGCATGGAGGAGAAAGCATATTATATAGGTAACTATAGGTACCTATATAATAACACACATATTTACAATGATATGTCAAACCATATGGAAGACATAAAAATGTCCAAGTGAATTGACTAAATCTCTAATCATCCTCATTCCTAAAAAAAATAGATCCAACAAAATGCTCTAATTATCGTACATTATGTATGATCTCACATCCAAGCAAAATACTCTTGAGAATTATATATTCTAAATTGGCTAATTCCACAAGCTGAATTGAAATTAGCAGAAGAACAAGCTGGATTAAGAAAACCAAGAAGTACAATCGAGCAAATTCTAAACATCAGATTAATCATAGAAAAGCATATTTAAATACAGAAGAAAGTATAGACTACCACAACTATATAGATTTCAAAAAGCGTTCGATTGAGTATGGTATAAATGATTGTGGAGTTTCATAGAAAGCGTTGGAATATCTCAAGAAATTACTGATATAATCAAATCATTATATATAACATATATGATAACTCAAAAAGTGCTGTTTTACTAAACAACACATAAGGAGATATGTTCATACAATAGTTGGTGTCCAATAGGGATGCCTATTATCTCCAGTATTATTTAACATATTTATCGAAAAAATCATGTAACAAACGCTTCATCAAACCAAGACTAATATATCTGTTTGCGGAAACGAAATAAACAATTTAAGATTTGCAGATGACATTGATCTAATAGCAGGAAATAATGCAGAATTACAAACGCTTACTAACAAATTTCTATCAGCATCTAAAGAATATGGAATGGAAATAAGCAAAGAAAAAAGCAAAACTATGGTGAATAGCGTTAACATTGATGATCATGCAAACATTTTAATGGACGGCGCTCAACTCGAAGATGTCAAAACTTGCAAATATCTCGGTCAACTCTAAAATATGATGGTTCATCAGAAAACGAACTTCGCATTCGACTAGCTACAGCCACTTCAGCGATGATCAGACAAGATACGATATGGCGCAGAAAGTATATTAGATTTCCCATCAAGTTTAATTTGTACTATAGTACATACATGACTATAGTAACTAGTATTATCCATATTATTATATGGATGCGAAACATGGATTTTAAAAGAGGATAAAAGAATAAAAGCATTCGAAAGTAAAGCCCATAATATACTTTTAGGAATAACATATCGACAGCGAAAAAAAAACATATACGTTTAAGAAATTATCAAAACCCAGATTGGTGTATACGAACCTCTAATTTCCAATGTGAAACGAATAAAGCTCAATTACTTTAGTCACATATGCCGCCATGACAACTAGCTAAACACATTCTACAAGGCAAAGTAGAAGGCAACTGTCAAAGAGGAAGCCCGAGAGCCAGCCTGATGTTAAATATAAATAAATGGACTGAAAACCTACTACAATAGCTAATGAGAAATGCTGAAGACCGGGATGGACGGAGAAGATTTGTTGTTGCGAAAAGCAGGATGATTCCCCCTACGATTGAAGAGTCACGGCAGTAAAAGTCAGTACATTTTCTGATTATTTATAAAATACGAACTTATCCAGTATACTATATTATATATAAAAATCATAACAGTGACTATAATATATATCTACTATTCGTAAATTCCGACTTTAAAATCCGACTTATCAGATTAATTTATCATTACTTTTAATATTTAAAAAGTTGCAGCTTAATATAGTCCGATTATATCGAGAGTTGACTATATTTATATTTATTATCATTAGAGTAAATTAATTGTATCAAATTCCTTAGTCATATATACTTATATATCATATTCATGTTATTGGGTTTTCAACAATTCGATTAAATATAACTAACTTAATTAAGTTATAATAATTATGCCTAACATATATAAATGTGTGTTTATCAATGAACTTAATTATGCATATAAAATATAAGTACTAATGTGTATTACTATTATTATATATTCCTAAACAAATAACTATATAAATTGTAGAAGCCACAATCATACATAGTACTACAAATCATAACTACACATACACAATATAAACCCTGCTACCATGGTAACAACAAATGCAGTTGTTAAGCTTTGAGTGATGGGTTAGAGTTATTCTATACTTTATGTAGTTGTGGGTTGAAGTCATTGTATGCAGTTATGACTTTTACAATTATGACTACTATGTATATATATAAATTAATTAATATATATATATAAATATATATTTATATTACTACTACCTTATAAGATATATATATATATATATATATATATATATATATATATATATAAGGTATATCTTACATGTCGAGTCGAGATGGCTCGTAAAATCAAATATAAATTATATGTATTAATATTAATTCAATTTGTATAACATTTTATCGGGAATTTATATAATTGTGTTGATTATACACTGTTACAAATTAGGGTAGAGCAAATGTACTTTTATCTTACCATTAATGAAAACAACGAAATTTCAAAACACAATTTTTTTTAAAGGCCCAAAATACTATAATAATATAATGAGTAATAATATATTAAAATCTGAAAATATACATAATATACACAAATTAAAAAAAGTATTAAAGAATTACTTTTTAAATAAATATTAGTTTTTATATTTTAGCATTTTAATAATTTTTAATATTTTTAATCTTCGTCAATTTTTAAAATTTTTATATTTAAAACTACTTGGGTATAATTATGTAAAGGTATAATTTGGGTATATTTTTAACATTTTTATATTATTATATTTTTATCATTTTTTATTATTTTATTCGCACTTTTTTGTTATATAATTGTTTGCACAAGTTTTAAACATACTTTATTTTAATTTGTATATACTAAACCATTAGAATCATTTTATGTTATTACATTTCAATAATTTTTTATTATTTTATTCACACTTTTTGTTTTATATTTGTTTGCACAAGTTTTAAAACATTTTATTGTATTAGTTTATTTAATGGATTGATGAAACATGATGAAATACGCTGAGGGACATTATTTGTATTATTATTATTCTCTTTATATATATTTCTTTACTCTTATTATATTGAATTCTAGTACAAGTCTTATTATTATTGTATAAATGTCCCAAAGCTATTATATTCATATACTATGGAGGTATCGACTTAATAAAGCTACTTATAGCTTTCAATGATCCTCCTTAGACAATTGTCTATAAACTGATTTCATTCATTCATTCATATATATAGTAAGTTTTTTTTTCAGTACACATAATAATAACTTAATATATATATATATATATATATATATATATATATATATATATATATATATATATATATATATATATATATATATTACTGACTATAGTCTATTATATTGATTGGTATTATTATTCATATTAGTAGCATATTATATTATTTCGAAGAAACATTACATCAGATATAGGTTATTCAATACATAATATTCATATATATATATATATATATATATATATAATATATTATATATATATTATATATATATATATATATATATATATATAATAAGTCTATATATAGCTATGAAACTACGTATATTTTCGATATATACTAAATATATATATAAAATATTTTACGAACATTAAATATAATTACATTCTGCTATTTATATATAAATATGTTATTTCATCTATTTATAGCGAAATGTATAATTCATTATCTTTAATTTGATATATATATATAAGTTTATGCACTGTTAAAAATTAGGGTACACCGAATTCAATTTATAGGTTACAGATCGTTAAAATATCACAATAAGTTACCATGTACCCTAAATAGGGTACGCGACTTTTAAACTCACTAGGGTACAATATATATATATATATATATATATATATATATATATATATATATATATTTAGGGTACATATATGTTAAATATTATGGTACATGACAGTTAAATGCACTATAGCTACCATATAGGGTATACACTCTATATATTTATCAAGGTAAAGATATATTAAATATTATGGTACGTGATTATTATATTTACATATCATGCAATTCAATTATGGTACATATCATACAATTGTATTAGGGTACACGGTATCATATAATTAGGGTACAACCAGCTAAAATTCTTTAGGGTACTGTTTGATCATTTGTAAGGTACTGATCGTATTTATTCAAATTGTACCCTAATTAGGGTACAGATACGGGGACACTATAGTGTACTTACACCCTAAAAAGACATTTGCTCTACCCTAATTTGTAACAGTGTATAATCAACACAATTATATAAATTCCCGATAAAATGTTATACAAATTGAATTAATATTAATACATATAATTTATATTTGATTTTACGAGCCATCTCGACTCGACATGTAAGATATACCTTATATATATATATATATATATATATATATATATATATATATATATATCTTATAAGGTAGTAGTAATATAAATATATATTTATATATATATATATTAATTTATTTATATATATATTAATTTTTAAAATGAGAAATACAGCCGTTAAACCCAATATTACTTTATTGAATATGACTATCATAATATATATATATATATATATATATATATATATATATATATATATATATATATATATATATATATATATATAAAACCTATACTTTTAATCGCTAGGCTTTACTAATTAACCACGTGATTAAAGTAATGGTATTCCGTGATGGCGGATGACTACGGGATGATGGACGACGCTTCCGGTCCATCAACCTTTGACCCGCGGGGGGGGGGGGGGGGGTAGAGTCACGATAACAATACTCCCCCTATATATACTCCACCTATAGGCGGTAACACCTCTGTTGAATATTTGCCCACTAATCCATAGTCAATCATAGTGCACACAATAGAGGTGTCACAGGGTGATTAAAAGTTAGGGGGGTTATCTCAGACCCATCAATTATTACCATATACTTGGTTAAGAAGATAAATCTATAATATCACTTGTTCTCTCTTTCTCTCTCTCTCTCTATATATATATATATATATATATTTATATATATGTAGTGTAGTCTCCTCTACGTAATATATACTCTCTAATCAAATTACTTTGAATAAGTCTAAGTTTAATTCCTTTATTAAATAGTCAAAATTTCACTCGTGGTAGATGTCGATATTTCCACACATCTCCTCGCTTCGAACGCGCGACTTCAAAGTCAAGTTCACCTTGGAACTATTCCAGATGTCACGCCCACAATATGTTAAGGGGCGTGCCAAACAATTAATAATAATAATACGATGCCGAGTCGGTAGCGTTCCAGAAGCAGGTCGTATCGATGCTCATCCGTCGCAGTGGCCGCCGTCGTCGTGGTAGAAGGGTGAAGATCGGGATATACGCGAGGGGATATTATGTAATTATTGTGATGGTTATTATAGTTATATGAACTTTCGAAACACTCTGAAAAAGATCACTCGCGCCATATAGTATATATATAATATACAGATATATATAGGTAAGGTAAGGTAATAATTTATTTAGACACTCGTTATATTTTAAAATCTCACAAGTGTTGAGAATATATAAAAATAAATAATTAAATTAATAAATTAATTAAATAGTTAACAACAAAATTCGCAATTTCTTCTTGAATTCGGTGTGACTCCTTGTACATCGTAATGACTTGGGAAGAGAATTCCACATGGAAGGAGCAGCCCAGCCGAACGATCTTTTCCCAATTCTCATCAGATTTATTTTCGGCACTGAAAGTAAATTTGAATATTGCAGACGAGTGTTTCTCATTAGCTCTTCATTAAGGAGTTTATTTAAATATATAGGCTTTTTCAAAATAATAGTTTTATGAGTTATACTTAGTATTTTAAATTTGCACATATTGTCCATAAGTTACCAATTTAAATCGCCTAATTTTTTTGTAATACTTATTTGGTCACACCTCTTAATATTAAAGATTAATCTTGTAGATGATTTAATAACCCTATTTAATCCATAAAATAATTTCAGTTTGGAATTAATTAGTAAACTATTGCAATATTGTAATCTAGATAATATACATATATATATATATATATATATATATATATATATATATATATATATATATATATATATATATATATAATATACAGATATATATAATATACAGATATAGATATAGATCACACACATACGTTATTTACACTACATTACATATACATATATATATATATATTTATAACACTTTTATGTACACTACATTTATATATATATATATATATATATATACAAATATATACATACATATTGTAAATAGTATACTATAGACGATAGTCATATATATACTATAGACTATCGTCTATAGACTTGTATTGGGTTACACAATACAAATCAATGTTGAATATAATGCATAGACTTAGAATTGGGAAAACCTAATTATATGTCTATGATATAATGATTCTACAAAGACTAAACATGGCATAAATATAATATTCATAAAGAATTAAAAAATTTGAAGATCTTAAAAGTGGGGGGGGTATTAGATATTATATCCCCCCACTTTTAAAAGGGGGGGATCGGGTTGATATGACCTTGTATGACGCCCCTAAGTATGACTCGGGTTCAAGCCCCATCTTGATCATTAAAAGGATTCTTAAAATAATATTTAGAAGTGATTTTATATAATTATGCATAAATAAATTATCGGCTCTCGTTAAAACCAGTGATACCTTAACATGAGAGCGGCTTCTAAGGAACATTAGATCCATATGGTTATAAGTGAAAGGACTCTACCAAAATAAAATAAAATAACAATATAGGGGAAAGTCCCCGATTACCGACCCCTAAATGATTATTTGTAATAACGTATTAAACATTAAATATATTTATTTGAAATTTTGTAAATAGGATAATATTATGGTAATGAATAATTTGGCTATTTTAAATTTTTGATATATTTATATTTACAAGAATAAACAGGGGGGTCGGTAATCGGATACCTGTTCCTAATACCGACCCCCTTCCCCTATTACCGACCCCCTAAAATAATCGTGGTATACTTACTTTTAGTATTATAATATCCAATCAACATAGTAGATATTAATAAATATAATTAATTATCACATGCAAACAATTATTTTTTATTGAATTTATGTTTTAATAGTAATATTAAATTAAAATTTAAACTTTATAGTAATTATATTAAAATAGTATATATTATTATTTAATATTTAGTTATTAATCAGTATGTATATAATATAATGGAATCATGAATCCTTAATCTATATCAATGATAAACAAACAACTTATGACATATTTTAAAGTAAAATACTGATATATTTTTATTGGATATTATAAATCACATGGGGGTCGGTATTAGGGTAATTTAGGGGGTCGGTATTAGGAAAATCATATGGGTTGCTATAATTAAGATATTTTGGTTAATAGTTATTTAAATTGAATTATTTTTATAATAATTATAAATATTTTATTGATCTACAATATTATGTGCAGTATTAAGTTTTCTTTTAATTAATAAAGTATTTACAATGATTTAAAAAAAGTTATTATTCAAATATTTATAAAGTAAAAACACAATATTACATTTTATCAAATAACAATTGTAGGATTAAATATTTGTTAAAACACAATACTTATTCATATGTATCATTAAATTACTAACAGTTCATGTATATATTATTTTTTGATATCTCTTATAGTTACTGAGATACGAGAGGGGGTCGGTATTAGGAGGGGGTCGGTATTAGGAGGGGGTCGGTAATCGGGGACTTTCCCCTATATACAGTAAAACCTCTCTATAAAAACTTTTCAATAATTTTTTTCTTATAGAGAGATTTTCTTATAAAGAGGTTTTACTTTTCCAATTATTTTAAATATTATTATTAATATTATTAATTTATAATTGAAAATGCATTATATAACCTATAGGTTACATATATATATATATATATATATATATATATATATATATATATATATATATATATATATATATATATGTATATATATACTATATATTATATACTTTATAATATATATACTATATATATATATATATATATATATATATATATATGTATATATATACTATATATACTATATATACTATATATATATATACTATATATAGTATATTTATTTATTTAAAAGTAGTAATCAAAAGAATAGTTTAGAAATATGATTTATTTAAAATAGTTTTCAATAATTGTTTGCTTTAAATAATTTTATCTGTACAATATTTAGATAACAGATTAATATATATATATATATATTCTATAGTCGACTATAGTCATAATATTGTGATGAATTGTTATTCGCAAAATATAATGTTATGCTAAGTATAATAATATATTATATATTTAACAAATAATTGTATAATATATTAAATTGTATCATCAATAAATGTAAGGATATATTTAATATCATTAATTAAATGTAATAAAGTTAAGGATATATAATAACGTTTATTAATTAATTATAATTAAATTTGAGCTATTTATGTAATATAAAATATTTGTAAGAAACAAAAATATCATATATAACAAAAATGTATAATAGAAATTATTAATAAATTTCTATAATTTGTATCAATATACAAAACTTCTATCTATATATAATTATTTTTTATATTTGTTATACAATAAATTTCTTATAAAGAGTTTTTCTTATATAAGATTATCTTATAAAGAGGTTTTTTAATGTGGAAAATGGTGAATTCCAACCAAATGTATGACAAATATTCTTATAAAGAGGTTTTCTTATAAAGAGGTTTTACTGTATATACAAACATAAAATAGCGCGCGAACACATACACTATTATGTATTATTAATAAAAATATGTATACAACAAATACAAATGAATTTTTAGATATATATATATATTATTTAATATTGAAATACATCTAACAAATGTAGTATTACAAATAAAATTGACAAATCATTCAATTTGCATATCAAAATAATCCATTATAGGACTTGACATAAATAATGTTATGACAAACTTTGTGTCACTTCAGCATATATGCTATATACTTATCATATAAGATACTATCATTCATATACGATAAGTTATAACGTGCTATCCATTAACTTCTATGCAAACCTATACGTAGGTAATTATACTACTAATTACATCTATAGATATAATTAGTATATAAGGACTATACTTTAGTATACTAAAGTATAGTATTTTAGTATATATATATAGTATATATAGTATATATAGTATATATATATATAGTAAAATATATATATATATATATATATATATATTGTATATAGTATATATACTGAAAATGCCCCATCAATCTACATCATAATATCTTACATAATGATGAAGTTATAATATTTCTTAGGAAACAATCGCAATAGACACGCCGATAACAATACGTATCGTTATGAACTTACGACGTGGGTGTTCCATTGTCGTACGGGTACTTCCGGTGAGGTTACCCCGTAATGGTGACCGCGTCGTTTATACCTTAACTTATACATTCATCGGTATATCGTATTAGATGTTAAACATGATTATGTTACCGGGGAAATAATCGCTATAAAATTGTTTCATCGCTAATAAGTGTATTTAAACAGAACACATAATTATTACTAATTATTAAGGTACAATAACATATATATATATATATATATATATATATATATATATATATATATATATATATATATATATATATATATATATATACGTACGAGCGATGTACGCATATAGCACTAATGATATGAACAGAATTAGTTCTATGAAAAGCCGACGTACTCCTGGAAACGAGAATCACGCGCACACACACGTGTAGGTACACACGCATGCGTATACGTGTGTACACAGTAGTGTCGTATGGGACATATGATATACCACACTAATATATATATATATATATACTTATGGTAAATACAGGAAACGAATACAAAAGTGTCAGATTCGGATATATAATATTGTTATTTACTAAATTAATTGCGAAATAATTAAATATAACTATGATTCATTACTAAATATAGATACCGCTATGAATGTGTAATCTATATATAGGTTTTTCAACGAATTCTTCAATATTCAGTGTATAATACTATATCGTCATATCATTATAGGTTAAGGCGAATTAAATTATATATATATATATATATATTTATATAATAATTCACGCGGTCACGATACGCTAATTCATGTGGTCACGAAATTTACATGGACATATCAGAGGACATATTACAGGACATATCACAGCACATATTACAGGACATATTAAATAGTTAATCTATCACTATCGCCCTAGCGGTCAGCGAAGCGCGATGATTAAGATAATATGGTGGCACACCTACGCGAATGCTCTGCCGGAAGTGGTCAGTTGACCGTGATGACCACAATAGTGGGGGTATAAACTCACGCGCCCCACGCTAATATCTCCTCTATACGAATTGGTTACCTATTCCGTGTCCGTAATCGTCGTCTGTGTTATTCTCTCGAGGGTAGTCACGTGCACTAACTAAGAAGATATCACGTGATAGTTTACGTGGATTTACGTTACGTGTCACCCACGTGTGACGTCACGCGCGTGTGTGATATATTATCGTAACATCGCGCGTGCATCAATGTGTGCATCAATGCGTATACTCAATGAACGCAATATACATGTGGGCGTTTGGTACTTAAGATATATTCAAAAGTATCCAGATACACTGGATACTTTTGAATATATCTTAAATATTTATATATTATTATTTTTATTTTGGTTGATTATTAAGTTAGAAATCTAACATCCCATTCATGAACTTAGATAATGTTTATACTTATGAAATTTTTCAAATTCTCAAATTACCCTTCAGACGTATATATATATATATATAGGTAATGTTCATTGGGTTGAGATTATTAATAGGAGATTTGAATTATTTACTATGTCCAAAGCCCTATTTACAAAGATCTTTCTATGTATGTATACATTAGAACGATGATAATGTGGATGGTTTCAAATACATCACTGATCATAATGCACTATCTCCACTGATCATAATGCACTAGATCCACTGATCATAGTACCACTAATAATAGTATATTTAATCCATAGAGAACGAAGTGATAGAGAAGAAGCTTCGCTATAATAATGTATTGGAAATTAGCTCCCCTGTTGACAGAAAAGAATTCATATATGTGTTCCACAAATCCACTGAAATAAATAAATTATTGCAAAGATTTTTAACATTTAAAACAAAATTCCATTTCTATGATTTTTTCAAATATCCTAGAATTTAAATAAATATATTTGAATTTATTTGAATAAATATATATTATAAAATTCCGAGAGTATATTCATGTATTAAACCTCATTGTAATAATACAATATATAACTGGAAAGAGTAACAATTACCACCTGTTTGTATTAATATGTATTATTATTCCTAATTATAATTTAAATTGATTTTAATGGATAATTTTTAAATATTATTATATAATTTGGGAAAATATCGTCACTATTTCAAATAGTATTTGAATATAGGTATTATATACCTAATATAAATATACCTATTAATAAGTATATTTAAATTGATTTTGAATGTAAAATTCTAAATAATACTATATAGTATATTTCATATATAATTTATAAGAAATAATACCGTCACTATTTAAAATAATATGTGCATATAATATACTAATATTAGGTATATATGTGGTATATTTAATATAAATGTTACATAGTTTAAATAATATATTTGTTTTCACATATAATTTGTATGTTAATAATTATATTTGAAATTGATTTTAAATAAAAAAGTGTAAATTATATTACATAATTTATAAGAAATAATATCATACAATTTGAATATTATTATTAAGTATATCCAGGGATATCTCCCTGGTATATCTAAATTGATTTAAAATGTTAAATTCTAAATAATATTATATTGTATATTTCATATAAAAAAAGAGAAAGAATTGAATTATATATTTCATGATTTTGAATGTAAAATTCTAAATTATATTATGATATATTAAATTCATATACACTTTACAAATAGAGAATGAACAACGTTATTTGTCTATTATATGTATATCTTACAATATCAATACTATATTAATTTAATAAATTATTTAAATATTTAATTTAATATATATTTTATAATATGTATTATTAGGAAAAATAAATATGTATTTATATCGTAATGTTTGGAAAATATACTTTTATTTTGTCAAATTATTAAATATATACTTATTAATATTTGAATATATGTTAAATTAATTATTGGGGTATAAGATTAAATATTTCATTAATTATAAATATATTATAAATTAATAATTTTAGTACAAGATTAAATATTACATTAAAGTATAATATATTGTATATGATATATATACTGTAAATTATGTATTCCTTAATTTATTATTTTGAATGTTATGTATATTATTGTAATATATATAATGATATAATTGTTACATCTACTTCAGTAATTATAAATAATTAATATTTTAAATGATTTAGATTTCCACGTTCTATTTGAAAACAACATATTTGGACAAATTCAATTGGAATCATTATTCATAACATTAAACCTTATAGGATATGATATGTAGCAAACAATTCTCCGCAAATAATTTTTACTATACTACTAAGAGATGTAAATTAGCAAATAATGCATATCCAAAACATGTTTGTATTATTTATTTTTAATGATACTTAAATTGTAAAAATATTATATAATTTATTTATAAATAATATAAAAAATAGTAATTCAAATTAGTAGTAAATTTATTTTATTACAATTATTAATTAATTATTTATTATGTAATTTAGGCAGATCATATTCATTATCCAAATTCAGTTTCTTCTCACGAAGTAGTATCCACGGTAAGTTCTTATAATCTTTCAAATTTCATATTGATATTGAGAATCTTATCTGTAAATAAAAATAAACATTACTTCTTATCATATATTAATAAGTTAAAATATATATATATATATATATATATACATATATAATGATATAACATATTGTATTGAATTATGTGAAATCAATAAACAATAATATTAAAATAAAATACTTACAATTTACTGCTATAGGAATATATTTACCTACATATTAATGAAATAGAACATATTAAATGTTTAATTACTGATGTTATTAAATAATAAGTAGATTAAACTATTCGGACATTATATTAATTAATTTTATATAATTCTCTATTATAAAAACAGAATGTTAACTTAAATCAAAACCATACTATTGATTAGCAGAATAATGAAATACAGAACATAACTGATGTTAGTAATTATAATTATATCTAATTTATAGTTATTTATATAGTAGAATTTATATATTTATATTATATATTCTGCTAAAATATAATTATATATTGAGGAGGGAAAGTTATTGAGACCTACGTTTTTATAACCAAACAATACATTAAATATCAATTAATATAATAAATAATAATTCCATAATCTTTATATATGACTGCATTACGTAGTTCTAAATAATGGATATCGAGTCGATATTATCGACATATATTACAATTACACTTATTATGCAATTAGAATACCTATATTATAAAATAATTTTCCATGTAAATTTAGATGATCTAAGATGGTGTCATACCAAAAATAACAGCTTGATATCGCGGCATATAAATATTAGGCAGTTTCGGTGTGAAAGGTTATACAGATTTCGAACAGGTCTATATAAAGAAAGTGGATAAGCAATTGACGTACGAAATGCATGTAAAAGATAGATACGCGAATGGCATTTTTATCGATAAATTAACAAAATAGTATCAGTGATTTTGATTGGATATTAGCCATAGTATGTCAAATATTAAAACAGTAGCCTTTTCGTCGAAATAGATTAAAGTGACTTCTATCTATATCAAAGGATTTAGAATATAAATATCAATGAAATAGTATGATATCTTCACTTTAAATACACAACATTACGATGAATGTTGATATGATGTATTTTAAATATATAATTTTATTTTTAGTATAGATAGTACATTAAAATTGCTAGTAATTATCAATATATATATATATGTATAAATAAATATTATTATAAATAAAAAAGTAGTGGGCCAGATAGTGGGTTTCGACTGCAGCGCCCGTAGCGAATAGTGTCAATAATACATTCAATTGCTTATCCACTTTTTTAATATCGATGGTCAACACACACTTTGTGAATTCGGTTATATATAAATTACCTATTAAATCTTTGACTTGTCAGATATCGGGTAAAAGTTTTAAAATGAATAAATAATATCTAATTTGTATAGCCTGATATCAGTCTGTTATTTTTGGTGTGAAATCCAATTTATTCTAATTTGGACCTATATGTGGGTATTGTGGTCGATAGTATAGGGTACAATTGTGATATACACTAAATTCTTTAACTTATTTGTATATATTTAATCTGATATATATATATATATATTATATTGACAATCAATTTTAAATATATACAAATAATGTAACATAGCGTTGTATCGTTAAATATTGAATGAAAATTTGAATTTTTATTTCTAATAGATTAATATTTATATAAATGACAAATTTGTTATACCTTAATTCATAATATGAATTTCATATACTTATATACTTCATATACTTAAATTATTAATTTTTTTTCATATATAATAATATATTATCAAAGAGAAAGAACATATTTGTTTGTTCTAATGATTAATTCTATAAGATTATATTATAATTGAAGATAATTTATCTAACTATAATTCAATATGTAATAAATTATATAATGTAAATAAGTAATATAACAATTATAAATGATAACAATATAGTCTAGTATTATTTTACAAAGAATTCTATAGAATTAAATTATGTAAGTAATATAATATTACACTAGTAATTATATATATATATATATATATAATATATGTACATATATAACTATAAATAATTACTATTATTTTGTATAGGTTCAATATCATGAAATCTAATATTATTTATAACCTCAATTATTAATAAACTGAAAGAGATGACTCTGATTTGTGTAGCTGTGATTACTGATGAACATGCGTCGGACATCAGTACCTTTAGACATTTCGGAGCCAATTTGTCTTCCCATAACTATAGTTTGTATATAATTGTATATGTATATTAATGTTTAATAGGTACACAAATACATATTAATAATAATGAACTGTTTTATATACCCGATGTAATGTATATGATAAAGTAATATCTGAATATATTTGCTGTATCAATTAAAGTACTTTGTTATGATAATGTTAGCATTTTACTTAAATGCATTTATTAAAACTAATTTACATCATAAATACAATTATAATCATATAGCACGCTAATTTTGTTAAATTAGAAAATCGAATATAGATGAAATCGAATAATTGTTTGACAATAAATTTTAATTAATAAGCTTTACTATTATTTATTTATTTACAATAATCTTATATAAAATAAATTATTGAATATATAATTAAATTACAAATATAAAATAAATAGATCAATATGTTGGTATTAAATAGTGTATTAGTACCAGTTTCTATATAATTTATTTATAAAAAAATATATACAATAATAAACATTATCCATTCCATATTAGTGATTATCAATATAGAATACAACGCATAGTATTAAACTATCGCAGCTAAATAACTAGATACAATAGTATTCCCTGTCCCCCCTAGTTATCACGGTGACTAACATATAGTTACGAGCTGCGAGATCATTGTGAACGTACTTCAAGTTGGTCAGGAACTTCATGCCTTAAGTTATTTGTATGCCGAATGTTATCAGTTCTTTAATGGTGGGGGTCTGTTTATTTGTGGATGTGTCAGTTAAGAGTGGGTGGTAACTATCATATTATTATTGTATCTATCAGTATATATGTAGCTTAATTGATATCATATATATGATATACTTATATTTTATTTAATTAACTTAATAACATAATAATAACTATAAATTATTATTAGATATCCGAAAAATATAATTAGAATATTACATAAAATGTGTATGTCTTAATAATAAATAATAAATAAATAACTAATCAATCTAATTAATATGCGAGTATTAAATAATAAACAATTACGTATAGTTTAAATTGTAATGTGGTATGTATAATGTACATATACCATTTTTAGTCAATTACGAGAACTAACATTTTTCTCATTCCTAATGTATCTGAGCAGATCTCCGTGCGTCATTTAGGGCAGTATAACACAGGGTATGGCCCCCTTGTGGGTCTCCATGCTCACACCTATAAAATGTATGATGTTCTTTTGCTTAAACTTGTGCATGCATAACGCCTCGTTCTGGAACTTCTTGATGATGGGTTCAGAGTGATCTGACATGTCGTGTACTGTTACGTATGTTGTAGAATGTAGTGTAGTATTGTATAATAGTATAATATTTATTATACTATAGTATAGTATCAAAGATGTATCATTTAGTTATAATTATTTTAATCAAATATAAATATAAGATAAATCTTTATATTGTATATAAACGGAAACATAAATAGTAAATTAATATTTAAATTTACAATTTATTATCCCGGTAGATAGTATAGATTCTAAAATGATAACAAAAAATGCAATATTTTATATAATCATTAAAGAAATGGAATAATTTTATTATTTAGCGATTTATATTTATATTGAAGTTATAATATAAGTGACATGAGTTGTAAAAATACATTATAACTATGTTAAATGAAAGAATTATTGTGGGTATATGTGAAGTTATAACTCCGCATAAATAATAAGAATTATTATAGTAAAATCATTGTAATTAGCTTACTAACTCTACAGTATATTATTTATATGTAAATATATGACAATTATATTTACAATGTGATAATTAATTTATATTTAAAGCTAATTATTAATATTTCAATAAGAAAGAATATATTTGTAATAGTAATTTGTTAAAAAATATTTCGGCGATCCGATCCGGATCGGGTTAGAAAGATAGGATCGGGATCGGCAAAGGATCGGATAACGAATGGAGGATCGGGATGGGTTAAAGGATCGCATAAGAGAATAAATAGAGGATCGGGATCGTCGATCAAGGAAAAAAGGATCGGTGCCCATTACTGACTCTACTTTATAATACTTGTGATTATATTTAAGTAAAATTATTAATTAATTATAGTAAAGTACAATTATTATATTTATGTAGATAATACATTTGTATTAACTTAATAATTAAATACATATATTGTGTATCTACTTTGATAAATTAACTTACTGTAGGGTAATTTATATACAATATAATAGGATAAATATAATATGTACTGATGGGCACACGGAATCAGATTAATATAAATATAGACAAGCGATTTGGGAACTAATATAAGAAGTGTTATTGTAATAACATTTACATGGATACATATACTTATTTTTTAATTTTAGGTTTCTAAAAAATCTTAAATTGAATACAATATAATTATTATAATAATATATATTATATATTAATTACATTATTATTTATATAATTATACATATTTGGGTGTTTATGTTTTTTATTTTCTAGTTTAAAAAATAATGCTAACTATATTTTATTATAATTTAGTGTGGCTGTCATCCATATACTGAGTATATTATACTCCAAATCATTTATAACATTTATAACCTTTATTTAATATATGTAATATAATATTACATTTAAAAGTAATTAAATGATTATCATTTGGCAAATATAATATAAATTTTATTTTAAAACAAATAACATATTTAGTTTTTCATTTATTAATTTAAAAGTAACGCACATATAATAAAGTATTATATTTATTAATGCACTGTATATGATATATACAGTGTATATCTCATAGTGTTTATTTTGTTTAAAAAAATTATAAATACGATAAATATTATTAAAAATGACTACTAGAGTTAATAAATTAATTACGATTTGAAAGTGTCTATGTAACGTTTATTTTAAATAGTATTTAAGGTTTAAATTTATAAATATTGTTAAAAATAAATATACTGATATTAAGCATGTATTAAAATATAATTTCGTATAATAATAATTGTTGTATACAATATATTCATATTCTATTAATTATAAATCGCATTTAAAATGAATTTATTTTAAAATGTAGATTATTTTATCCATTTTACGTATTATAAACTACTGTTGAATAATATAAAACTAACCAGTTTATTCATAATATCCAAATTTGTAAAGTAGTTATGATAGTTTTGTCAAATAACTATTGAATTTAATACATTTATAAATAATATATTTAAATAATTTCAAATTAAAAAAAATCAAAATAAAAACAAACAAAATAAAGACAAACATATTTGCAAGGACATTTTGTCCTCGGTACAACTATATGGTGCGAAAATCCACCGATAGGGACCGAAATCCTGGCCATAATTTTCAATGTATTTAGATATAAGCTTCCTCTCTATCACTTCGTTCTCTATGAGTTAATCTAGCAGCCTATCATAACAAACAACCACGTGGTATACCTATCATCCGGTGTAGTACCTATACCGGATGTACCTATCGGTGTATTTTATGCTGATTAGAATACATACTTGTATCCGATATGAATAAAGTCGACAATGCTATTGAATTAACAACCGTATACACGTACGACGTACGAGTATACTTGACCAGTCCACATTAGTATTCATATGACAATATGATGTACTAATATCTACCTATATATATATATATATATACATATTATTAATAATAAATTATTGACCGGACAAAACACAACACTTGTCTATCGGAATCCTAATATATACGCTAATAAAATCATAATCAATTAATATAATAACATACACAATAGAAAATTAATAAAACGTTTTCTAACCATATACAAGTGATATCGGGTGTTCCACGAGGACCAGTTATTGGTCTATTTCTATTTCTGATCTATATAAACGATCTCCCTAATATACTATATAATTCGATTAATAAATCTTAATTTGCAGATTATGCATACCATGGTAACTTGTCGTTTTCGTTAAAACCCAATGATAGTAGTCTCCTTCTACAACATACCATCGATGTTATCGGCAAATGGATGAAAATATGGGAACTCGAATTTGCTCCGACGAAATACGTAGTGATGCGAGTAGGACATTTTTTTGCGTTTCCCGCTCATGTAGGGGAAATTCCCCGATTACCGACCCCCTCCTAATACCGACCCCCTCTCGTATCTCAGTAACTATAATATATATCAAAAAATAATATTTACAAGAACTGTTAGTAATTTAATGATAAATAGTAATACGTATATTGTTTTAAAAAATATTTAATCCTAAAATTGTTATTTGATAAAATGTAATATTTTGTTTTTACCTTTTAAATATTTGAATAATAACTTTTTTTAAATCATTGTAAATACTTTATTAATTAAAAGAAAACTTAATACTGCGCATAATATTGTAGATCAATAACATGTTTATAACTATTATAAAAATAATTTAATTTGAATCACTATTAACCTATATATCTTAATTATAGCAACCCATATTATTTTCCTATTACCGACCCCCTAAATGACCTTAATACCGACCCCATGTGATTTATAATATCCAATCAAAATAGACCCGTATTTTACTTTAAAATATGTCGTAAGTTGTTTATGTATCATTGATATATATTTATGATTCATGATTCCAGTAGATTATATACATACTAATTAATAAATAAATATGAAATAATAATATACACTATTTTAATATAATTACCATCAAGTTTAAATTTAAATTTAATATTACTATTAAAACATAAATTCAATACAAAATAAATTGCGTGAATGTCATAATTAATTATATTGATTGATAATTTATTTAAGCAAATACATAGCCTAAAATATAATCGAAAGTATAAAGTATAAATATTTGCTAATATATTGATGTATATCATCTATTTTTATTGGATATTATAATACTACACTTATTTATATCACGATTATTTTAGGGGGTCGATAATAGGATAAGGGGGTCATTTGTATTAAGAACATGTATCCGATTACCGACCCCCGGTTTATTCTTGTAAATATAATTATATCAAAAATATAAAATAGACACATTATTCATTACCATAATATTACCCTAATTACAAAATTTCAAATAAATATATTTAATATTGAATAAGTTATTACAAATAATCATTTAGGGGTCGGTAATCGGAGACTTTCCCCTATATAATTTAACTGGATAGCATTTATCAATTAAATCTATTTTAAATATTTGGGTATTACATTTAGTGATAATATGAGTTTCAATATATTGTTATATTTATAGTAATAATATTTATAGTGATAAATCCTATCTAACATTAATTGATTATTCAGATGCTTCATCACCACGTTAAAACCAGATCCGTTAATTATTGGTGATGAAGCATCTGAATAATCAATTAATGTTAGATATATATATATATATATATATATATATATATATATATATATATATATATATGCTATAGCATACTGTATACAGTATACTGCATGGATGTGATGATGTCAATCCTGACAATATATTAGACGTATACAGCAATATATATATATACCCTATATAAAGGGCATGTACAAAAGATTAAAAAGACCCTATGAAGAATAAATGTACACCTGAATTATTTCGGCAATGGTTGATCTACTGATTTCAATTCGCTCCCCATCAATGTTACCGTAAATCCCGTAAATCAATAGTCGATTTCCGTAAAGCATTACAACTTATTTCGTTGATTATATCTCGTTTTTAAAATATATCTATATTATTATTTATATTATTCATATATCTCTATTTTTATTTCTTGTTTCTCATAAATAGTGTGATTACCCTATTAATTGTTGGTTTATATCTGTATTTTTTGTAACATTCATATATGAATTATTATATAATATAATATATATATTTATAATATAATCATAATCTATCACATAATAAATTAAATAGGTACATATTTTTATAAATTCGCTAAAATTATATGAATTTATTTATATATATATAAAGATATAGTGGTATAATATAGTTGAGTATATACGCCCACGCGAAATTGCAACTTACTATCCCATGGGTACTCTTAATACATATATGAATGCAATACATGCACTGTAGTTTACCGTTACTTATCCGAAGTATTAGTATACTAGAATGTTCTCGATGATGTACGAACGCGATCTTCTATTTAAATATCATCTTTATTTTGCATTTATTTCATTTAGGATGTAGGATTTCCTATGGAATTACATTTTGTATTTTACGATATTTACAATTTTATTTGATATTATATTATAATTTGAAGAAAATGGCATTCGTTTCTTATACACCTCTTCGTGACAATACATTATATTATTATATATTTATATATATATATATATATATATATTATATATAAAAAATCCTTCAAAGTCGATGTTAAAATAACATTACTGGCATGATAATAAAATATACAAAGTATACATTTGATAGTTTACATATATAATAATGTATTATAAATAACTATAAATATGCGGTCGAAGATCTATCACAATAAACTACGTTGTAGCAAAGGGCTTCGGTTGTAGCTTACATCGAGCTGCATTGAACGATATCGTCACTGGCGATAATTATGAATTATGCAAATAGCGCGCCCGAAATCACGACTTCTTGTCTTGTTCAATAAAACGCGTCGTTTGTGCGCGACGCGGGGCGGGCGTTTAGCTAGAAGCTTTGATGAGCATTTAAAAATAAATCACGCCGCTAAAATTTCAGTTACACATTATATTCCCGCATTATCTCTCGTGTCGACACAAGGTTAGAGTACGTGTGTGTATGGGTGCATATGTGTGGTATTACAATATATTATATATATATATATATATATATATATATCAATATGAGATATATAAACATATAAACAAATATGTATATGGATGTAAATCATCGCATAAATAATCTACATAAACTTATGTATATATGCACCCACAAAAAAATATATATAAGTATAAGTAAAATATAATTTATATTATTGAAAATTATAATATAAACAGAGAATGTATAATTTTAATATTACCAATAAATATAAAATATATTTTACATTTAATTATAGTTAAATGTAATATGTATACACTTTCATATATATACACTATCATATTAATTCATACTATTAGTATTATATATTAACTATACAATTAATTTGATTTAAAAAAGATCCTACAATAATACTATAGTAATAGTAAGTATAATAGTAATAGTAATACTAAGTAATTTTATATAATTTTATATACATAACAAATGCATACAATATAATCTAGATAAAATAATGTTAAAACATGCATATTATATATATATCTATATATATATATATATATATATATATATATATATATTGTATATCCGTGGATACCTATAACGATATAGGGTATTCCAAGGGTTATTAGATCCATTATGTTATAACTATAACTTAAGTTTAAAAGTCACCTAAGTTTCTGGATTAGATTAAAATACTCCACCACATTAATAATAAAAATTATATATATATATATATATATATATATATATTCATATGTTATTTTTGATTATAAATTATCTACTTTCTGTCACATTTTACTATTGCGCAATCAACAAATACTATTATTTCCTATAGGTAATATATTAGGAACACTTTACAATTAACCCTAACTAATAACTTTGTTAACTAGTATACCTTTCATGCATGAAACATTTCACATACACCCCCTATCATCTATACCCCCTTATAACCCATATAACCCCGTATACGGATATACTGATATATCACATATATCTCACATTATCACCTATATATATATATATATGCTTATAACATTGTCTTCCTGTATCATCTATCTCTCCCTCATCACATATAGTCATATATGCTATATATAACCCCTTAACCCCTTAACCATGTGCGCTTCATTCACCAGTAACTACTACATATAACCTACATATAGAATACACCCGTCATCTATAGATGGAAGTATACTCCCTCTCGTAAAGCTATCTTATCCCCTAAGGGTAGCTACCTCTTTTTTAACAAACTTTCTTCTTATAGTATACTATTCTACGTTCGCGCTGGTATACTATGCATGTATACATCATCCCCGTGCCTCTCGTTGTTCATGCGGAGTTTCCTCCCGTCTTCCCATCATCATCATCATCATCATCTTCATCATCATCATCAACATCATCATCAGCTTTCTCTCATCTATCTACGTACAGTATACGGTGCAGGTATTATACCTCTACATATAGTCGATCCGTTAAACATAGTAGGGTTTAATACCCACAGGTTTAACTGTACATAGTTACTACTAACTACAGTTCAACTGTTGAACTTTACTACCACATTAATGATATTAATGAACTCCTACGAAATATTATCTCCGTTTACATGTTATTGGCGTACATTTATAATCTGTTATTTCTCTGCATAATTTATATTGTCTTATTCATGTACCTCCCCCATTTATTCTATTATATGTTATCATGTAACGCTAATATATATATATATATATATATATATATATATATGTGTGTGTATTTGAAAATATTGTTAGTCAAAATTCAATATTAAATAAAACATATGCTTTTTTGTAATATATTTTTCAGATGTTAGTATATTTATTTATAATTGTATAATAACAATGTTTCATATCATATTATATTGAATAGCATATATAAGTGTTATTAGGTTATTGGGGTTTCCTGAACACTAATCTATCTATTCTATACATACCTATATGTACAATTGATAACAAAAAATGTCGGATAGAGAAGGAATTCCATTATATACATATATATATATATATATATATATATATATATATATATATATATATATATATATATATATTATAAAAAGTACCAATAACCGAGAAACATCAGATTAATATATTTTAAAACTCTATATATTACATTATTTCAAAAAATATATTAATTAATGAATGAATTATATTTATTTTTACTTGTATAATATACAAAAATTAATAATTAATACACATGGCATATGTATACAATATAATATAGTTAAATAATGAGTAAAAAAGGAACCCTTTAATAGCAATATGCTTTCGAGAAAGGATTCCACACAAAAATATATAAGTATTAAAGAACAAAAACAAACAAAATATGATAATAACATAACTATAATAATATATACTGAAATTAAATTACATAGTAAATCAAATAGCTCAAATCTCACGTGCGACAAACATATACTCACAACATGAACACATGGCATGCCCGAATGGCCTTTATCGGCTACATGTCTTCGTATATTAGTCCAAAAGGATTTTATTGGTATATAATATTTTCTATCATAGAAAACCGTAATAAGGAATAATTAACGGTCATGTGTACATACTATGAATAGTGTTAAATACACGTGAGACAAGAGTACTATAAGAAACAAGATGTAAATAAATACAAATAAATATAGGTATAATCGAGCAATACCAAATAATAATAAATTTGAATAATATAATAATAGCATAATAAATAAATAATATCTTCAATATCAGGATAAGTCGTTCACTTGTTAAAGCTGGCTCCTGTCTCCGATATCTGTTTCTTAAATGAAGTATACTAGAAAATGAATGAATACAATTAGATGAATCAATATTTACTAATATAGAATTTTTTTAACTTATTTTTAAAAATACTATAAGTAATTTAATTTTTGATAATTAAATCAAATTCATTCCAAAGAATACAACCAGAAATAGACAAATATTTAATCTTTGTATTGAGTTTACTCATTTTAATATGGAATAATTTATCATTTCTGAAATTGTATATTGAATATTTTTTGACATATTTTACTTGTACAATATTAGGTAACTTATTGTGAAATGCTTTATACATATAATTTAACATATATACTTTTTTCAAGTCATTGAACTTTAGTATATTTAATTTTTTATAAATATAATCAATATTTTTGAAACGATTTATCTTATAAATATTTCGCAGGGCTCTGTTCTGTAAAACATTAATATAATTAATATTTGATTTATACGTTTGACCCCATATTTGAATACAATAAGATAAAGAGGACATGAATTAAGATTTAAATAAAATCAATAAGGCAGACGAATTTAGCTTATTTTTCAATTTATGAAATACCGAGACTATTTTAGATAATTTACATCTTAATGAATGTATATGTCTTTTCCAATTTAGTTTGGAATCAACATACACACCCAAAAACTTTACATAATCTACTTGATGTATTATATTTTTTCCAATACATATATCTAATTGATTATTATTAAAATTATTAAAAATCAAATGATTTGTCTTTTTTATATTAAGATATAATTTATTATTAATAAACCAATTATTTATCTTAATCATTTTATAATTAATTACATTTTCTAATGATACTATAGTATCTGCTTTAAATATAAAACTGGTATCATCTGCAAATATAATAGGAGACAAATCCTTATCAATATATGCAATATCATTTATATATATTATAAACAACAGGGGTCCCAGAACAGAACCCTGGGGAACTCCCATTTGTATAGGTAATAATGATGATATACTATTATTAAAAATAACTTGTTGTTTCCTATTAAATAGATAACTTTTCATAAGCTTTAAGCATACACCTCTGATTCCAATATTGCTAAGTTTATTAATTAACTATATGATCAATGGTATCGAAAGCTTTTGACAAATCTAATGATACCATTGAACATTTACTGTCTAAATTATCAGTTACTTCTTCTATTAAGGCATTGACAGCATTGACACACACATATATATATATATATATATATATATATATATATATTAGTAAGTGTAGTACTATTGCAATTGTAGTGGTATATATTCCATAGTGTATACACAAAGGGTAAACATATACCCTATTGGGTACCATAGTATATCATCGCAGTTGACGTGATATCTGCAACGGTAGCTGTATATATATATATATATATATATATACGTTATAGATACGCGTATATAGCGTATAGGATTACAGGTCATAGTATACCATAATAGTATCAGTAGATGTAGTATAATATTATAGTAGTATCAGTATATGTAGTAGTATACTATAACAGTAGTATCAGTAGATGTAGTAATATACTACTATATATATAGTATCAGTATATGTAGTAGTATACTATATATAGTAGTACTATAGTAGTATCAGTAGATGTAGTAGTATACTACTATATATAGTAGTATCAGTATATGTAGTAGTATACTATATATAGTAGTACTATAGTAGTATCAGTATATGTAGTAGTATACTATATATAGTAGTATACTAATGTAGTATCAGTAGATGTAGTAGTATACTATAGTATCAGTTGATATAGTAGTATGCCATAGTAGATTAGTGTATACAGTTGTATATTATTAAACTGTACAGTTGGCGCTATAACGTATGTGATCACGTGACAATACACGTGATGTTACGCAATGGTTACGATTACGTAACGTTTAGGTTCCGAGAATCTCATACGATAATTATGTAATAGATATATATATATATATATATATATATATATATATATTAGTATTGTCATTCATAACTGGACTTCGGACTTCAGGTCATTGATACCCGATTGATACAGTATTATTTCTGATATATCGATTTTAGATCAGACTTTAAATATTAAACTCGGACTCTTTCGGACTAATACTATTAGAATCGGGCTATTTCGGATTTGTGGATATTTTGATAATATTTTACAGTAGTCACCAATATCTAAAGAAGATATCATTGATTAAGGTTGACTTTTGCTTTATTATTAGTTTACATATAACTATAGTTATAAGTTATAACTTATAAATATAGTTATTGGCGCCACTGTTAATCAATGTATATATTAATATATATATATATATATATATATATATATATATATATATATATTCTTTAGAATTATTAATATTATAATGATAATAATATAATACTTATTTGATAATTACCCTATTGATATGTTAACTAATACAGATGGATACCCCTATTGTAAGATAATATGTGATCCATTTTATTACTGCAATTGTAACAACAACAAAAAACAATAAATAGACAAATAAATTAGTCATAAAATATGTTGAGGTATGTTGAGCATATTGTAAAATTAAAATGTATACATTAGATCATCTCATCGAACAACAGGGAACTAAGAATAACTATGCAAATCAATATGTGGAGGAACTTGTGTGTTTCCCGGTAATATGTTTCAAACTTTTGTTACCATATAATATAATATGATACTATTACGCTATCAAACTATACTGATACCGTTGTCAAACGATACTGATACGATACTGATACCGCTATCAAACGATACTGTTATATACTTTTTTAGAAAATGTGACAACACCAATATATATAGATATATATATATATATATATATATATATATATAATATCGTTCTATAGAAATATATTTGACTTTTAATATATATTCATAATAGAAAAATGCTAATACTTAATATAATAGAAATACTATTATATATTAAATGCATTATTATATATTAAAGGTTAATATATACATTTATTGTTGAAATAATGTATAATATATATGATTTTAATGTTTATAGTCTAAATTATAGACCCCTCTTGAAAGATATCAATATATAATATTGTGAAAACAATTATATTATAATATATTATATTTTATCAAATAACAATTGTAGGATTACATATTTTTAAAAACAAAATATTATACATTTTTTCCATTAAATTAATAATAGTTCATGTGTATATATAACTTTTTAATATATCGTATATATACTGAGATAAGAGATGGGTCGGTATTTGAAGATGTCCTTTACTTTAGGTTAACATGCAAAATGTCATGAGTTAGATTGATTTCTTCATTTAATTATTAACAAATTATCAGATAACCTTCATTCATTAAATGTTGTATATATAGTATAAAGATAATACAAGTATACTATAGTATATATATATATATATAAACTTCATGTGTGGCTCAGTTGGCTGAGATGCCAGACACACACAATCAATATACTGTATACTATACCTATAGGAAACGGGTTCAAGTCCCACCCGGACCATTAACATAGTCTTACAATACTATTTAGAAGTGATATTATATAATTTTATATAAATAAATAATCGGCTCTCGTTAAAACCATGGATGCCTTAACATGAGAGAATTTCGAAGGGAGATTAGAGCCATATATGGTTATAAGTGAAAACTTCATCTAAGTTCATGGATAGGATCAAAGGACTTCACCAAAATAAAATAACAATAAAATAACAATAACAATATATATATATAATATATATATATTATATATATATGTATATTATTATAAAGTTAATACTATAAACTGTATACTCATAAAGGTATATACATACACCATAGTGCACCATGGTGACATTGAATAAGTGCACGCCGTGCACTGCATGGTTGAGTAATTGATGGTCTTATTGACTGTATAATTATAGTTATTTAATTACATAATATTTAGGATATTCAATATTATGTGAATATTATTTAATACATAGCATATAATAATTATTTATTAATATATATATATATATATATATATATATATATATACCATGTATGTATAAGCTTATTAGTATGTAATATCTCTGATGTATATAATGTATATATATATATATATATATACACGCCGTACGTAATGTGTGCATAATAATCGATTATGTAATAATAGAATTACGTAATCCGTGAAACAACGTTATACAATTAATATAACTAATATAATAATTACATAAATGACGCAACGAACGTTAATATCACGTGGTATTCATTATGCTGCTATTACGACACACGGTTCAACACGCGACCGACGTAATTGTAGTATGTATATAAATATATAATATCAATATATATTATATATATATATATATAACATTTATGTATGTAAAATCAATCGTATTGGTATATATATATAATATATTGGGGACAACAATATAATAGATTAAACTCTTATTGTGAGCCTTTCATAATATTTAAGTAGTGAATATTTTATTTTAATTCATTTTACGATCGTTGTATATATATTGTATTATAATATTTTAAACATATTTTAATAAAATATTATTATTATCATTATTATTATATATATATATATATATATATTATATTTGATTATAATTAGAAATGTAAAACGTACGACATATACGTAAATATGCAAAAAGTATGAATGTGTTCGATTATGAGTTCACCTATATGTGATATATATATATCGATATAGTGTTAGTGTTAGTAACTCCAGGGAGCCGATCATTTATTTATACACAATTATATAAGATCACTTCTAAAAATATTTTAAGACCCATTTTATAAAATTAATTAATGGTCCGGACGAGGCTCGAACCCGTGTCCTATAGGATAGCAGTATACTGCTTGTGTCTAACGCCTTAGCCACTTAGCCACACAGGCATATATATATATATATATATATATATTAGGTACAAATTAGCGAACATACGTAATATATGGATGCCGTAATAGATGAAGTGATCATTTTTACTATTATTAAACTAATCAAATAAGTCAGTAGGATAATAGTAGGTTATTAATAGAACATGACCGTTATCAATTGAATATATTTAGTAAACTATAAAAAAAATTAATTATATAATATTGTCATTGTATTTAATTTAATTATAATTATATATATATATATATATTTGGATATACCCAAACAGCAAATTAATTCAAACATAATCTCTGCGGCTACAGTAAGTACAGGTGTACTTTGTACCTATGCACCGATATACATCAGAATTGCCTTACCATGATTTCAGATCGACTTGCCACAATATTTGTTCTAAAGCAAATTTGCTTAAGTATTCAATTATATTATTATTTCTACGTAAATAAATTTGTGTTATACTTTAATGTGTTCTCGTTTTTTTATTGTATTGTATTAATTTAGTATTATTTTATTTCTCTATATTATGACGCCATAAATAAGTTCTGTTTTGTTTAGTCATTAACCTATTAATAAATTAATCAATATATATATATATATATTAATATAGTAATTCATTAACCTATTAATACATAAATAAATCAATGTATATATAGCGATATATTTTAATGTATTAATTCATAATCAACAGTTCCGGTGACCGTTCCAGTGATGATACTTCAACTAGTTATGATGGGCGTGTCTTGCTCTATCGCATTGTGTTCAGCCCAAGCTCCTCCCACTCAACACGCCCCATCATCCCCCCAATACAACGTGGTGCAGCGAAGTCTCAGCGATATGGACACTAACGATGTCCTTATCGCAGTCCTTCAGGCTCATAGAATTATGCAATCAGGAGCTTTTGTTTCCTATCTCAGTTAGTTGTTATTCATATATATATATATAAATATATATTATTATATAATTAATTGAATAGTTAACTATAATTAACTATAACATATATGTAATACTATATATATAATACTATATATATATATATAGTATTATATATATATATATCACTTCCTGTTTACATATATTTTATTATAAGACGTATATTTTTATCTCTTATAAAATCAAGTAATATCATTATTCAGATAAGTAATACATATTTATAATTCATATATTATTTAAACTTAATTTATTAACTTTACATTAATATATTTATTTTATTGATATATATTTATTTACACCTTATTTGATTGCTTTTTCTATAGTTATTAATTTTGTTTTGACATTTTTCTATATAATATTTCATGCATCAGTGATTTTCTGTTTGTTTTTCTTCAATTGCTTTATACTTTTTTATGTACATTTTAGTTTTATATACATTTATTATATATCTTCTATTGAATTTAATTTCATATATATTTATTATATGTATTATAGAAATAATAAATAATTTGTAGAATTTATTTATTATAGTATTATATATAGATGCAAATAATTTAATTTAAAATAATTTTATATATCTTCTATTGAATTGAATTTTCATATATATATTTATTGTATGTAATATAGAAACAATTTAAATGATTTGTAGAATTTATTTATGTTAGTATTATATATAGATGTAAATAATTTAATTTCATATATATATGTATCTATTAGGTATTATATATTAATAATAAACATTATATATAATTTATTTATTTTGGTATTACATATTGATGTATATATATGGTTATCATTAGTCACATACATATTCTAATACAGTTTTTCTTGAGTTTTTTCACTATATAAATATATTTATTTATATTATATATAAATTTCATTCACTATTGATATTAAAGACTTAATTGATTTTCTGTGTATTTCATTTTACTTTGATAATGATTTAAATAAATACATTTTTTTTGTGTTCATTAAAGTTTATATTTTAAATTTGAATACATAACAATATTATTTCCAATATATGATTTTACATTCTATACAATTTTCTTGAATAGATTTATTTCTATTTTATATTTTGTACATCATACATTTCATATATGTGCCTATTTATATTATTTATTTAATTTGTTGCATATATATTTATATGTTTATATGTAGATGTAAATTTCATTATATTTCATTATCTTTTTAGGATAAGTATTGTATTGATTAATTTTATAATTATATATATTTATATATTTTCAGTGACATTATGACGCAAAAACAAGATATTAATGAATTAAAAAACTCTATTCAAGAACTGCGTACAGTTGTATCTGAATTAGTAAATAAAGTTGATGAACTAACTGCAGTTGTAAATAATAAAGATAAAACAATTATTGAGTTAGAACAAAAAATTAATAACCTTGAACAATTTTCAAAACAAAATAATATTATTATATCTGATCCTAAATTGAATTTTGATTTAACTCAACGTAATCTAGCACCATCTTTCATCACATTTGCAAAGGAAAAATTAGATATAATTATACAACCGTATGACATTGTTAAGATACATAAATTAAAAAACAACAAGAATAAACATAATAAAATTTTATTCAAACTACACCATAACTCTACTAAATTTGAAATTATTAAAAATTCTAAAAAATTAAAAGGCACTGATACATATATAAATGAACATCTAACACAATTTAATTCTGATATTTTCTACAAAGCTCGACAACTTCGAAAAGATAAAGTGATATTACATTGTTGGACTATAAATGGAATAACTTTTATTATAAAAAACGAAGATTCGTCTCCAGTAAAAATAACAGATATAAATAAATTCTCTGATATATAAATATTTTATTTTGTATTTATTTTTCGTTGTCGTTTGTTCTAATTTCATATTACATTCTATTTTTAACATTTTATTATAATTGGTATTTACATATATTTTTTATCTATATCTTTAATCTTTTATATTATCTTATTCAATTTTAACTTTTTAATATTTGTACTATATGAACTTGAATGAAATCTATCCGCAATTTAATGTTGATCAAATTAACAATTTTAGTTCCAATAATGATAGTTTTAATAATAATAATTTCTCAAATTGTAATTTTAATTTTCTCAATGAATCCAATTATTACACCTCAAATGAATGGAAGTTGAATTCTAATAAAAATAATTTATTTAATTTTAATATTATTAACATCAATATTAGGAGTTTAAAAAAAAATTTTGATAAATTAATTATGTTTTTGAATACGTTTGATGATCATTTTGATATAGTTTCAATTACTGAAACATGGTTGAGTGATAATAATATTTTCATTTTTAATATTCCTGGTTATAACCATATATGTTCAAATCGTAAACATAAAAATGGAGGTGGTGTTTTAATCTATATACGTGAACATTATCAATTTAATATTCTATCTACCATATCAAATAACTATTATGACAACATATCAATTGAAATTATTTTTGAAAAATCAAAAAACATTATTTTCAGTACAATATATTTTCCTCCTACTTTAGAAAAAATAGCTCACTCTACATTTATTGATTTCTTTATTATTTGATAAATAATTTTCAGCAACATGTTAGTAATGATAAAAAAATGATTATCTGTGGTGACTTTAATATTGATCTAGTGCATATAAATACAAATAAAGTGGCTAATACCTTTTTTGATACGATGATTTCACTAGGTTGTTCCCATCTAATTAATCGTCCAACTAGAATCGACACTAAACATAATTCTTCATCTATAATTGATAATATATTTACAAATTTTAATCTTAATATGAAAAGATTTTCAGGAATAATTATTTCAGATATATCTGACCATTTTCCAATTGTTTTAAATTTACAATTGTCTACCAAACCTCAAGATAAAGTTAAATCTACTAAAATCAAACAAAATCAAATTAATGATAGAACCATGTTTAATCTGTTTGAAATTTAAAAAAAAACAAACTGGGAATTCATAAAAACTAACGATACAGAAAAATCTTGGAATTTATTCTTGGAATACTTTATCTTAAATTTTGATAGATACTGTCCAAAAATTAATAAAGCCTCCCACAAAAATAAACTCATTCCATGGAATACTCGAGATCTTAAAAAGGCTTGTAGAAAAAAACAGATATTATATAAAAAATATAAAATATCTAAATCTGAAAATGACTTATTTATTTACAAAATTTTTAAAAATAATACAACATCTTTAGTTCGAGAAGCTAAGAAAAAGTATTATTCAAATCTGTTAAAAAATTGCTCTGATACAAAAAATACATGGAATGTACTAAATAATTTACTTAATGTTAAAAAAAAATTCAAACAACTACCTGACAATTTTAATGTAAATAATGTGAATATTGTTGATTCTAAACAAATTGCTAATGAATTTATTTCTTTTTTTAGAGACATTGGTTCTAATTTAGATAATAATATAAATAATTGTAATGATGATGACTTTAAATTCTTTTTACCTGAACCTAATATACATAGTTTTTTTTTAACACCAGTAAGTTCAGAGGAAATTATTAAAGTATTAAATGAATTCAAACCAAAAAAATCAAGAGATCATTATGGCATATCCATGCAGTTACTTAAATGTATTTTTCCTGTATTGGTTTATCCATTTGTTTTTCTTGTAAATTTATCTTTTGAATCAGGCGTTGTACCGGATTTCTTAAAATTATCAAATATTATCCCTTTACACAAAACTGGTGATGATACATTTTTTAATAACTATCGTCCAATTTCTCTCACCTGTCAATTCGCAAAGATTTTAGAAAAAATATTTTATTCTCGCTTTTATAGTTTTTTATCATCTTTTAATATATTATCTCCTTCTCAATTTGGTTTTAGGAAAGGATACAGTACATCACATGCAGTATTTAACCTCCAGTCACAAATCAGTACCTGTTTTAATAATAACAATGTTGGCGCAATAATCTTTATTGATTTAAAAAAGCATTTGACACAGTTAATCACAGAATATTACTTTTTAAATTAAAAAAATATTGGAGTACGAGGCATTGCACTTAACTGGATAATGAGCTATTTAACAAATAGATATCAACAGTGTATATATAATGATGTAATTTCAGATAAACTAAAAGTCATAACGGGTGTACCCCAAGGCACCATCCTAGGACCCATTTTATTTTTAATTTATATTAATGATATTACAAAATCATCTTCTTTATGTAAGTTTACCATGTTCGCAGATGATACTACTTTATATTTTGAAAATACATCAGCCGAATTACTCAATTATATTTGTCAAACTGAATTAAAAAATATTAATAAATGGTTAATATATAATAGGTTATCATTAAATTTAAATAAAACTTGCTTTATGTCTATTAATTCAAGAACTATTATAAATATAAATTTAAATAACAGAAATATTGAAAGAGTTACATTTTATAAATTTTTAGGCGTAATTATAGACGATATATTAAACTGGAAACAACATATCTTGTTTTTAAAATCAAAACTAAAAAAAATCATATGGATTACCAACATTATTTCCAAATTTATAAATAAAAAAGCATTACTTCATATATATAATTCCATATTCTTGCCTCATATAAAGTATTGTAACATATTTTGGGGAAATACATATAAATCTAATGTATCATGCATATATATTCTTCAAAAGCGAATGATAAGAATTATATGTAAAAAACATTTTTTCATCATACTAATGGACTATTTATTGATAATTCTTTATTAAAAATAAATGAAATTACATATATATAAGTACATGTGAATTTATGTTTAAAATTTTCAATGATCTTCATCCTGTTATAACAAATGCATTTTTGTCTGTAACTTCATCATCTCACAACACTAGGAGCATAAATAATTTCTCAATTATTAATTTCAAAAAAGAACTATGCAGAAGAACATTAATATACATTGGACCAATTACCTGGAATAAGCTTGATAATATTTTAAAAAATATTTCAAATTATAAATTATTCAGGAAACGTATGTATACACATTTGTTATCTTCTTACTCAGTATACTTATAATCTAAATCTCATTTTTCTAATTTTATATCTTTTATCATGTCTTTTATCTAATATTGTATTATATACTAAGATCCACATTTTATTCTTATTTTAATTTATTGACGTTTATGTAAAAATTAAAAAAAATTAATACTTTTGAGTGTTTTACTTTACAATATTTTATTTCCCCGACATTAATAATATTATTTTACTGAATTTTTGCATTTTATATTTGAATTTACTTTCATGTTTTCTTTCTTTTTAATTGACGTTTATATAAAAATAATAAAATTAAAAAAAACTGTTAGGTATTTCTTTTTTCTTTAGTATTTTCTTTAGTATTTTTTATTTCCCTCCGACTAATAATATTATTTGACTTTATTTTTAATTACATAAACATTTTGTATTGAATCTTTTTTCTTGTATACTTGATTATACTTCTTTGTTTTATTTCTCTTTATTGACACTTATATAAAAATTAGTAATTAAACTAACATTTCAGTTTGAACAAATATTTTACATTCTTTACATTATTATAAAGTATTACAAAAAAATTCCTAAAACTTATTTACTGAAAAAAAAAAAAAAAAAAAAAAAAAAAATGTTACATACATTTCTTACCACCTTTCTAGATATTCTTTTTGTTATGTTTTATTCAGTTTTATTCAGTTTTACTTCATTTTACTTCATTTTTTTCTTCTTTTATACTAATACATCTATATTTTTGTTTAGTGTATTATTTTATAGTACTTATTATTTATTTTAGTTATTTATTTATAAATAATTAAATGATGATTACATAATTTTATGGCAAGTTCAAACAATTTATATTATTTTTCTATTTTATTCATTGTATTGTATCTATGTAAACAGGAAGTCATCTAATATTTTATAATATTTTATTTATTTAGTTTTTTTTTGAACTTGCTTTAAGATTAAGGGTAATTGTCTCGATAAGCTTTAGCTTCTACAAAAACCCTGGTGCAAACCTAAATCTGATAATAATAATAATAATAATATATAAATTACATCTATAGATGTGCCATTGTACATACATGCACACTATATATAGATTTATTTTAATTTCTAATAAACTCTCGTAGAATTTCTGATCCGAGAAAACTCTGCCATGCCCCCGATTCCGGACACGCCCATGCTTAGAGACAGACGAGCCGCTCGCAGGCTGAGACTGAACGGTGGCCTAGTTCCGGAACTGGACCTCAGACATATGGGTCCGAAATACGCGCACCTATCGGCGTATCGAGGCGACACCGTACTGAAACCGGAATCTCCCCGGAAGTACAACTACGGAGACAGGGTGCATAGATGGGGCAAGCGATAGACACGCCCCATGGGGTGTATGCATACACGTGATGAAGAAATCCTTCTCGTGTAGGATATTATTTATAAAGAATTGGATACACTTCGCTAAACCGAGATATCGGTATAAGCGAGTGTTCTCTATATATTATAGTAGATAGTTGTATACTATATGTACTATAGTATACTACTACTTATACTATATTATACTAATAATAGTACTACAACTACAACTACCCCTACTATTGTTACATTACTAATACTACTACTACTCTAATACTACTACTACTAATACTACTACTACTACTACTACTACTACTACTACTACACTATAGTGTACTATCACATCAAAATAATACTTGTAATATTTAATAAATAAATAATACAATTGTCACAATCATTGTTGCATCATAATTATTACGTATGCCACATTACGTAACTTACATAATACACGTCCTTAGGACATACGTCCTATATTCCTAATGGATAGCGTACAGCGTACACTTCCAAATAAAATATCACACAATTCGAATAAATCAAATATACCGCAGATATATATCTAATTATATCTAGTTATTGTATTGTTGTTATTATTGTATTGGTTTACTATTTCATAACACTGTGTGTGCTGCATTACATAATTAAATAGGCTATCATACATAAACATACACGTACAGTGTGTACGTCGTACACACATACACCTACACATATACACACATACACATATATATATATATATATATATATATATATATATATTACATCACTTATTGTTAGAGTACCATTCACTGAGGCGTTCACACGTGGGAGTTTACTTGTAATTAAATATAAATGGCCGCTCGATTATTGTATTATAAATTATGTACCGATATTTATTTTATAAACTGGTAAATTATATTATGTAAAACATGCGAATAAAAAAATAACATCATATAGAAATACCTATATATAGAAAATGATATGATATTATACTTGTACATATTGTTATATATATATATATATAAATATTCATAACACAAATTATTCTAATCAATATTTCTATTTTGTTAATTTATACAAAATATGTATGAACTAATTATGTAATAATAAACAACTCTTGTAGTACATGTATAACACATGTATAACACATGTATAACACATGTATAACACGTGTATAAAACATGTATAACACATGTTCATGTATTACTTCGTAAGAGTATCGTATATAGTAATCTAGCAGATAATGTATTTTTTTTATAAAAGATAATATGTTTGTCAATAGAATACTCGAATTCAATTGGACGGTATGGTGCTGCAGCATGAACACTATATGTTGATAGGGTATGGTTGCTAAGGTATGGTTGCTAAGGTATAATTCATAACAATAAATAAGTTCGTCTTTCACAATAATACGATAACCACATATAATATAATTGCTAAATATTCGCATAATATCGCTAACAATTGCCCTTGAAGTCAATCAATTGTTTTCTGACATTGTCTGTAGTGTGTTTGTAGTCATTACATCACCAAACTATTCAACAAGAGAAGCACTACTTCTAATTAATTTTAATATTTTACATGTCATTTTTAATTAGAGTATAATAATGTGTACCCAGGTATAACAATATGTATATATATATAATTATATGTGATACTACTTTTAAACATAGTTTAGTTACTAATAAATATATATTATAATCAAAGTAAATTACAACAAAGGAATATAATAAACCGCTGTAAAAATACGGATATATATATATATGTATTTATATATATATATAAGTATACGTATATATACCTATATATATACGAATTAATTGACTGGAACACGAGGCTTCACGCCGTAAATAGATATCAAAGATGATTAACGTAGAACATGACCTTCCTTCACCGGACACCAGTCGATGACACGTGTCTAGCTCCTCGGGGTGGTATCGAGATCTCGGGTGGTAGGGTGGTTCGGTGTTCTTCTGTACACACGATCACCACATTAATTCTTAATTATTAATTCTATAGAATATAATTAATTATATATATGCTAGTATTTCTATGCTATTGTTTCTCGTGATCGAGCGATCGTTGCGATCCGTTGGTGTGATCTAATCGTAGTAACTAGTATTACGTGCATCGTCGATGACTCATGCATTCACTATTACGTAATAACGTCGCACGGCAGATGTATTCGTAGGTATGTGCAATGTACATTATGCATACGTGTGTACTTCTAATGATACGAAGCAATGTTAGATGGTGAATTACTCGGTTGAACGTTACCCAGACAATAGTATACTAATATATATTACTATATATATATTATAGGATATTATAAATGTATCTACTTGTATCTACTTGTATCACTATGAACATCAGCTGACGACACTTCGACTTAACGCTATAATCGTAAAGAACAATACCATAGCTATTATTAGCTATACATTAGCTTCTTCACGTGATATACAACGGTACTGTGTACGCTGTATATATTATATATTATATATATAACGTATACGTTGAGAAAGACACGATTGTAATCATCTACAATGACTCATTTATTTGTAATCATAATTATATACGTATAATTATTTTAGTTTCAGAACATTAACAAACTTGGGTTATGGAGGGTTACATGGTAAATTGGGTATTCCGCCAACCCCTAGACACGTACTACGTAGGAGATGTAAATTCTATAAATAAAATAAATATAACTTGTGTTTTTTACACTATAGTAAACACAAATAATCTTAAAAATATATATTATATAATATTATAAAATATATAATTCAATATTTCATTATTAAAATTTATATTTGTTAAATTTCTTGGATTTTGATAACATCTCCTGGAATACATTTTTATTTTTCTTTGAATTTTTAATTTTGAAATCAATGTTATGTATACCATTATAAATCGTATACGATTTTGTATAATATTAAAAAATCTATGTATTATGTAAATTATACATATATTGAAAGCAAAATATAAAAATCAAGTATTAATAAAAATAAAATATTCAAAAAAAGATTAAAATTAAGTTTAATTCTTCAAACGGTTCCTCCTAAAAAGTGTGGAAGTGCAAAACATATGTTATCGATATGTTTATTATTGTATCTAAATAAATCATTTTCGATAACGATCATTGTTGACATAACTTCCCTCGATCTTACAGTATATGATATGTAGCCAGATCAACAATTCTCTCAAGATCACAATTCTCATAACTTATCAAGAGTGTAATCTGTGAATTCTTATAGATGTTATAGCATGCAGTTATATACATGGTTAACGTAGAGAATATATTCTTCTTATCACGTGACAATTCATATAACATTTTTTATTTAAAATTAATTATAGATGACGATACTAGTTCAGTTAAATCAAATTTCTGCTGTAGCAAACAATTTTTATCTCCAGTGGCTCATGCAAAACACCTGTTCATACAACCCCACTCTCCCCTACACAATTGTATATCTTGTCATTTTATAATTTTCTTATATTTATTCATTTTGTATCGTTGTAATGTTGTTATCAAGTAGAGTGGGAAAATACCTAGTCAATCTTTGCTTTTCTGTTTTCCTGAGTGTTTACACTCTATCTGATTCATATATATATATATATATATATATATATATATATATATATATATATATATATATATATATAATAATAATAATAATAATAATAATAATAATAATAATAGTTTATGTATACACTTAAATAATAATAGAAATAATTCTATATTAAGTGTAAGCAAATATATGTTAACAAAATAAAAAAACAAATATAAAATATAAAATATATTTATTCAGTCTTTCGCATAATATTGAAATAGACGGAGCACTTCGTATCGCCAGAGGTAGTTTGTTCCACATCGGAGCAGCAGAAATCCTGAAGGACCTCTTAGTGATTTGTAATCGACATCGATCTTCCAGTTTTATTATATATATTTATTTACTATACTATACTATTTTATACTATACTATACTATAATATATATATGGCAATGCCGGCACACACACACACACACACACACACACACATATCTATACGCTATAGCGATATGGCCATATCTGATTAACACACGAAACTAAGCGTGAAATTAAAATAAGTACTGTTATGCGATTCTAATATTGTTGTTGTGACCAGACATGCGTACTGTGACCACTGTAATTATTACGTAACGCACTGACCTCTGCGTAAGTGACCTGTGATGATGTAATAACCGCGCGACGCGCGAACAAGGTGGGCCGCTATGATATGTTTTTTGGAAATGAAAGCTGTCTCAAAAGATATATCTACCTATATATTCAATAAAGTTAAATTAAACATTTTTTTTTTTTTTTTTTAATTTTTAGTTGCTTCACATGAAGATTTAAATTTAACATTGCAGAGATACAAATTTAACATGGGCTATTAATAGAATTATATAAATCCATATTAATAGTAGTTATATTTATTTAATTAAAAAAAAAATTTAACATGTTATTACTTATATATCACCTTATTATAAAAAAATGTTTTTAAATTTTTAAAAAATTTTCCCTAGAATTCCTGATAATAATATCTATTTTTAGATTTTTTTTTCAAAAGTACAAAATTTTCAAACTTCTATTTAAAATTCATTATATTATGTATAAGTATATATTTACATATATATATATATACACATATTTTATTAAATTAAAAATCAAATGAAACAATAAAAATCAGATTTTATTGATTATTTTGATGAAATAATTTTAATTTTTAAATCATCAATAAAAATTTTTGCCGATGATTTTTTTTCAAAATGTTTATAAAATCTTCATACCTAATATATGTTACACCAATGCTACCAAAGAAAATTTTTTATTTTCAAAATTAAAATTTTACAAATATATTTATTTTCAAAAAAATATTTTATCATAATTAAATGATTTTTAATATTGATAATTGTTAATAATTAAAAAAATATAATTTCTTGATTACATTAATACATTTTAGATATAAATAATTTTGTATTTGATTATTTTAAATTATTACCTAATCAAGACAAATAAATATTACTTTTATATCTAATAAATATTATAAGATTACTGTCTGATAAAAAGTAAGTACTTGTATTCTAATGAATTCAGTATGTATTAATTTAACATTACATTGAAAAATGTAATAACAAAATATATATTTTTGTATAAAAATATGTAAACAATATGAACCTAAAATGTAATAATAAAATATATATTTATTATATAAAAAGAAGTACAGCATATGAACAATATTTAATTAGTATATGAATAAATGATATTATTTAAAATCTTGTTTCGAATTAAAACACGGCATTATTTTTCTTGTTTCAAGTGTAATACGTATTCTAGCATCTCTCTGATTTTTACATGCCGACATAGTCGATGTCTCAGAAATTAACCTAATGACCCTTTCCACAGCTTGTGTATGTGAAGGATAATTAGGTAATTCTAATATTTCAAAGGTTTCTTTCGCGTGTAATAATTGATTTAGGGTCAACTTTTCAGTCAGAATTGATTCAAGCCATGAATTATTATAGTCTACGAGTTGATAATAGTCCTCGGCATCAAAATTTATGTTCGGCTTTATAAACTTTCTGATACCATTTCCAACATTATTATTAGTCGTCCTCGCATGAATAATCCGATTAATTCCCTCACAACGTATCGATGGTCTTGGATCTGATATCATAGCTAATAGAATATTCTCAGTATGCAATGAATATGCATTTTGAGATATAGTTCTGAAACATACATTTTTTATTTCATCAGAATTCATTTCTTTTATCCATTGTATCATGTTAAAGATATGTTGTGGACTTTTAGTAAATAATGGTTCTGATTTTATAGCAAACCAACTTCTTGCATAGATTGATATAATGAAATTAACAATTTGATTCAATGCTTGAGTTGTATTTTGGCTAGATACATACACCCGTAATATTCGATTCGCCGTAGTTAACCATCGGGCATAACCTAATTTTCCTGGAGAACAATTTGCTAACTTATTATTTACGATTCCGGCATCAATAGCTATGATAATGTCGCGTAAATATTTTTGGTCAGATCCAATGTCAACAATAGTCTCGAGGTGACGTTTGAATGTTGGATTGATTTTGATACGGTTAAATGATGTAATCGGATTAGTTTCACAATTGTTGAGCTGTCGTCCAATGTCTCCACCGTAAAGATTCGGACCCCGAGTTTCTCCATCAATGATGACGAATACTTTTCGAAAAGGCAATTCATTAAGATGTAGTAGACATATCTAAAAGTAATGCTAATTATTATTTATATATATAGGTATATCTACATACATAATATAAATATATTATATTATATTATACGTAAAGCTAATATCACGTTTGTTAATATTTGGCACTATTTTGCGATTATTGTCATGAATTTGCGAATATTCACCCCTATTCGTTCGAAAAGTAATGCTAATTATTATTCATATATATAGGTATATCATACATACATAATATAAATATATTATATTATATTATACGTAAAGCTAATATCACGTTTGTTAATATTTGGCACTATTTTGCGATTATTGTCATGAATTTGCGAATATTCACCCCTATTCGTTCGAAAAGTAATGCTAATTATTATTCATATATATAGGTATATCATACATACATAATATAAATATATTATATTATATTATACGTAAAGCTAATATCACGTTTGTTAATATTTGGCACTATTTTGCGATTATTGTCATGAATTTGCGAATATTCACCCCTATTCGTGAACTATAATCGTTGTTTTTATAGATCAAACATGTTAAATATATGAGATTATTCATAACTACTATTTTTCTAAGTCATAATCACAAGTGCGTCATCAACTGAAGAATTATATTTATTATATTATGACAAATATTGTATTTATAATTAGAAAAATTAATAATAAATACATAAAATACTAACAACCCAATGGCACTTGTGTTTTAGATGATTTTCTAATCTTGCACATATCCCACCTTGTGTCCAGTATTCCCAGCAGTTCCGTCGCAACCAAGTACATTTAATGATTGAGTATTCACCCCGGAAAGAGAGTCTATGATTGCAGACGCAACATTTTCCGCATTACTTTTACCATTTGGTTTAGCGTGAGTTATATATTGTGAATTTGGTTCAGAGATTAGTGCGATATGATCTTGTTTTTCTATTTTTCCGTTCGCGAGAAGAGTTTTATTAATTTTCCCATCAAAATACAAACTCGAGATGAAATCTAAAATTTTATACTGATCCCAACATTTTTTTCTCTGTCGTCTTATGGCATTTTTATCTAAATACATATCGCGATAAGTCTCAGAAGCATATCCCAAATCTTTGAGAAGGCCATTTACGATACATGCTGCCGGACGATCAGGGACACCGTATCTTTCAACCATTCTGATCATATTTTCATAATATCGATGCCGTGTACTAAAATAATTGTTATGATATTATATTAATATAATATATAAAAATAATCGATATTTACATACGTAGTTGATGTATTTGACGGTACGTATTCATCGCTTGCATCTAAATCTTCGATTTCTTCGTCGTCTGTTTCTATAAATTCGTACTCTTCATAAGTGATGTCTTCACATTCGCTGTCGCCGCTATCATCTCGTGAATATAATTCGGATATATTCGAACTACAATTAATATTAATAAATACATAATATCAGATTATTTATTTAATAAATTAAATTAATGTATTAGATTAAATTATTTTATTAAATTAATTTATTTTTTAGATTAAACTAAATTATTAAATTAAATGATGATTTATTAAATATACTATGGTATATATACATAATATATTATGTAGTATATTTAATGAACCGTAATTGATTAAATTATTTAATATAGTTAATAAATTAATTTAATATAATAATTTAATTAATTAATCATAAATAATATATATATATATATATATATATATATATATATATATATATATATATATATACATAATATATAATGTAGTATATTTAATTAATTATAATTAATTAAATTATTTAATATAGTTTGATAACTTAATTTAACAAATAAACTAATTTAATAAAATTAGCTATAGATATAGATAATACACTACATCAATAAATATACTATCTTACTATAAATTATAATTTTAAATTATTATATTATTGTAAACTCATATAATATTACGATTATTTATAAAACTTAATATATATTAATCTATACATTATTATTAATATATATATATATATAATTTTAATAATATGATTATGATACATAATCGAATTATTATTGAAATACAATGATATATTGATACTAACTCATCATGGACATCGTAATCCACATCCAATGATGAGCTCTCTTGAGGTACTTGAGTAATATCAATATTATTGCAACTAATACGGCTCTGATATGATGTTGAGCATCTTCTACTAATATCTATTGTCATGTTTCTATCTGATCTCATATCAATCATAAATGTTATCTCAGCTTCTGGGATACGATTAATTCTAATACAATTACATACACGCTTAATTCTATGAGATCGCAAATCGCAACTGCAGGGACAAATATCAAATAATTTATTAAATTTTAGATAGTATTTCTTTAAAGAATCATTAAATGATTGTTTATTTATATTTTTTTTAAACTTAAGTAATATCGGAATATGGCGCTTAAGTTTATTATATATAGAATGACGAGAAATATATGGTACTGAAGCCGATTCCCAAATTGAAATGATTTCGTCGACGACTAAATAAATTCGATCATTTACAGATTTTTGGGAGAATGACGTAATATAAAAATAATGTTTATCAATATCAATATACGTTGGCAACTTATTTATTTTCATACGTTCGTATTTAAATAATGTTGAGAACGTTGATGTATCACGAAGTTGCATTTAGATCTAAATTAAATATTATTTAATTTAATTAATTTAAAATATAGTATAAAAAGTAGCTACACCTAACGTGAGTTTCATATAGGTAATAGTAGAATTTTTTTTTTTTTGGTCAATTTTTGGTCATTTTTCAAATGGCCAGGGAAATGCCTAAACATAATCAAATCAAAAAAAAAAAAATTGTACTATGTTTCAAATTCTATGTAGTTTCATTGATTAAGTGAGACATGCTATTCTGAGACTACCGGCTCACCTTACCGCGCGTGTGTATCACTGGGAGTGTTATGTTTATGTACAAGTTAATATCATCGATATTTCACTGTCTATAGAATATAATTAATAACTCAGTATAGTTTATATATATTTCTATTTATATTTAAAAGTTTAACAATAATTATTAAGATTTATAAATAATATATTATATATCTAGTAGGATTGGATCTCCTAGATATAGCCAGTTCTTGATGAAATGCGTATTATTGTATAAGAAATTACCGATAACTCAGAAAGCATACCTACATATTCTCCACATTATATATGTAGACCATTTTATGGATTTTGATCATATATATATATATCATATACCTATAGGTAACTCAATAAATTCAGATATTAAGGAAATATGTTGTAGGTAGTTATATCTATATAGGTATATTTAGATTTATCAAACATCTATCTATGTAAAAGAAATTCATTTGTTTTCTTTAATGATACATCCCATTTCTCCCTATAATAATAATGAATGTATGCCGTAACCGTATAACGGGTATAGCGATGTACGGGTCAATTTTCTGGGACCTCTGTTACTTATTCATTGTTAAATATGCATATAAGGTATAACTATTTATAACTATAAATTACCCTCAAGTATAATTAAGAGTAAAACTATATAGGTATACCTACAGTTATGTATACGTACATATACCTATAGTGTATAACTATTTATAAGTATTAATTATAACTATATATAAGTATTAAAATAAACCTATTATATTAACTATGTTATAAGTAGTCTGATACTATTGCTTTACTACCTATGATTTAATCATATATGGTATGATATGGTATCATATAGGTATCATATAGGTATACCCATATGTTATATAACTTCCGATAGGCTTCCATTAGCTATTAAACCGGAAGGTGTAAAACAGTCATTCACTTGACTAATATATTATATATAATAATCTGTATTTATAAAACTATATTTATTCTCCTAATAAAAAATATAAAATTAAATCATAATATTAATACAAATATTAAAGAAAATGTCGTTAACTATGCTAACCTATGCTAACCTATGCTAACCTATGCTAACCTATGCTAACCTATGCTAACCTATGCTAACCTATGCTAACCTATGCTAACCTATGCTAACCTATGCTAACCTATGCTAACCTATGCTAACCTATGTTAACCTATGCTAACTTATGCTAACCTATGCTAACCTATGCTAACCTATGCTAACCTATGCTAACCTAGGCTAACATATGCTAACCTATTCTAACCTATGCTAACCTAGGCTAACCTATGCTAACCTATGCTACCCTATGCTAACCTATGCTAACCTATGCTAACCTATGCTAACCTAGGCTACCCTATGCTAACCTATGCTAACATATGCTAACATATGCTAACCTAGGCTAACCTATAGGTTATAGCTAGTGAATATTTACTGTTTTACCGTTTTTTAGGTGGCGCTATATATATATCTTGATGCGTATGGTTTGCTAATGCTGATTCTAAAGGTAACATGGGTAGCCTATTACGACGTGTGACTTACATTCATAGGCTATTTGTATTACTATAGTACTATATATAGTAACGTCTATTGACGTTCACACTTATTACCAATTAGTTTGCCAGAATGGCTATATTAAAATATATAATTGGTTTACTCTAATCTAATGATGTATATATACATATATATATATATATATATATATATATATATATATATATATATATATATATATATATATATAATCATAAATGCAATACGCCGTATATATATATATCACAATTGTATTTCTTATATACCTAAAATGTAATCAGATATACAAATAATAAATATAGATCTCAGATTCGACTGTATTAAATGCTGGTATATATAAAAATGTATTATAATATATATCATGATATACATGTAATTATATCTATATATATCTATATATATATATATATATATATATATATATATATATATATATATATATATATATATATATGTATACAGTAACAATCTGTATTATATGAAAGAGTTGTACTGTGAAATAATATAAACACGTGTATTTATAACTCTTTACTGTTGTGTTCGATCTTTCAAATCTACTATATCTACTTCTAGGATAAACCTATACAAAATGTATTCTCTCGTGTTCTCTCGCGACACGTGTATCCACTTTTTGTATCTTTCGAAGTTAACATAATTACACTTCATTTCCCGTTTCCCATACAGTATAGTTATAGCTGGCCTATACCAGCGCAAGCATAGGTATGTCCTCACATGTGTCCTGAATGTAACGTAACATCATCGATGTAAACACTGTACAATCTATAATGTACATCGCAAATTCTAGATCTTAAAGTGTACATAAACATTAGTAGGTCGATAAGTGGAGTGTACGATGTACACGTGATAAACTCTTGATATAAATCAATACGTATTCATTAATTTATTTTCATAATCCAAGCATAATCCATCGCCAATTAATCAAATTAGTCACAATTAACTACACTGTCAGTATGTATACATAGTGTATATATACAGTGTATATAGTGTATACACTATAAAGTGTACACGTATGCAGTATATATATATATATATATATATATATATATATATATATATATATTGTTATTGTTATTGTTATTGTTATTTTTTATTTGGTGGAGTCCTTTCATCCCATCCAGGAACTTATATGAAGTTTTCACTTATAACCATATATGGCTCTAATGTCCCTTCGAAGCTGCTATATATATATATATATATATATATATATATATATATATATATATATGTTTACAGTGTACATTGTACTGGATACTGGATATTTATGAAAACATACCTGCTGATACAATTCATACGACACATCATATCCCATAGAGGCTACTCATCAATGATTTTGTGAAGCAATCCTCAGAAAAATAGTTGCTACTATCTTGCGTAATAGGCCATAAACAATGTGGTTATTAAATTGCATCACTCACGAATCACGCGTTACGACTAATCTATGACTAATCAATGACTAATTAATATCAATGTGAGATGAATCTCTCTTACTTATATGATCGCTGACCTTATTATTATTTTTATTATCCTATTATTGTTAATATTAATATTATTGTAAACTCTAGAACTCGTATATCTAATCTTCAATAACGTACCACATGTTGTAAATTACGTATAATAATATGTATTACTAGAAGTACTAATAGTATATCTACTACGATTACAAAGTCTATATTATCTATATAAATCATCCATTTGTGCATATGTATAGATATATATATATATATATATATATATATATATATATATATTAGGAATGATATGTGTAATATACTGGTGTAGTATATCTAATACTGTAATACTATATACCCGTAGCCTATAGGCTAGTAACCTAATTAATGCAAACCTATTGAAAACACAGAAACCTACAGACATAACGACGAAGAGAGAATGACCTCTAGATAATAACCTCCGTATAATTATAAATAATTATTTGCAGAAAACAATGGCCTGCAATTATGTTTTAATTAGGTCAATATCACAGAAATTATAGGTTACAACCTTGAGACTATAATATAAACACCTGGGTAGAATTGCATAATGATAATAATAATATATATATATACAGTCAACTCTCGGTAAGTCGGACTACGGATAAGTCGGACACATTTAGTTGGTTTGGTTGGATTTGTATCTAGTTCCATGTTAAATTAATCGAATAATTCGGATAAGTTGGATTAGATAAGTCGGACTTTTCTATAAGTCGGACACATAGTATAGTCATTTTTATGATTTTTATACTGGATAAGTCGGACTTTTTATAAATTGTCAGAAATGTTTACTTTAAATAATGAATATTATAATTTTAGTAAGTAATATAATTGAATACAACATTTTATGTTGCTGATTGTTGCATAATTCAATATTTCGATAACCATTTAACTCGCGCTGCGCATTTCATGTCTTATTTGCATGATATTCTTAATCTAGGATAAGTCGGACATCTCGCTAAGTCGGAAACTTATCCCGGTCCCTTGCAAGTCCGACTTATCGGGAGTTGACTTTATATATATATATATATATATATATTAATTTTAATTGTACTACTTGAAAGTATATTGTTATAAATTAATTTGACAAAATACCATATAATCTAAAGATTAAAGTATATTTTAATATAATTGTTATATAATATAGTTTAATATATAGAATGTTGGTGTAATCTGAATAATTATACAACTGTCTCTACACAGTTGAATACATATGTATATTACATAATATAATATTACAACATATTACACAAGTATTCCAGAATTAATTAGAGCAATTTATAAGCTGTTATAATATATATTGAATGTAGGTTTCCAGTTTACAGTTATAACGATTGATGGTATTGCGATTGGGCCCAGTAATGAGATACGATATATCGGTGTCACTCTGGATCGTGATTTTACATTTAAATCATGAGTTGCAGACATAACAAATATTTCTAAGAAAGCTAATTATCAACTTTACCTGATTAGTCATATTAGAAAATTTATTAATCTAGATATTTGTCATATTCTCATGAGTTCGCTTGCTCTCTCGCAAATTTATTATTATTCCTCAGCACTACAACTTGTAGTCTACAAGGTTTACCTGAAAGCAGACTATGGCCGATCATTAGAGTAATTCGTGCATCGGTACGTACCATCTTCCGTCTACCACTGTCGGATCATATATGATGGCATACCAGTATTTCCCAACTAATGACAAATATTTGGTTTTTCAACATGAAGCAGAGATCGTTATATACCTATAACGTTGTGTATTATACATCAATCTATAATCAATCGCCGCCCTCGTTATATTATAGATATGATTTCACCTCGTACAATATCTCGTAACCTTCGTTTGAAATCGGAGTTTGACAACTATTTGTTAGCAAATCCACGTTATCATCTTGAATGTACGACGTACATTGTACGTCGACTAGAGCATTTATGTGTTCGGCTCTAACTATTTAGAATAAACTCCACCTCTATTTACGTAAAATAGCATTCCATAATACTTTTAAATTAAAATTAAAAACATATATTTCGCCACTGATTGTATTACCTTGTTTAATTATATTGATTTTTGCTAATTCCATCTATTATTATATATTTATTATTTTATACTTTTATTATCTAAGATTTTCTGAAGACTTTTGCTTCACAAAATATTTGCATATATATATATATATATATAGTCTGGGGGCTATAGCTCAGTAGGACAACCAAAATCTATTAAGCCATAGGTACTGGAATGGACTCCAGGCAGTTCTTGTTTTTCTATTGTGTTTATAAATAATTTAATAAACGGTAAATCAAAACACATGAACAAAAATGATAATATTTGTTTTGTCCTGGGCCCCTCACAGTTATTTATAACATGTAAAATACTATGACTTCTTGAAGGATCCATTTGTATCCACTATTACTATATGTGTGTTTCAATAAATAAATAAATATATATATGTATAACTTTTGGTTCTAAAGTATAATAATATTATGATATACTTACATATTTTGTATTAACTTTGATGGTAGTTATTTATTTCTAATATTATTTATTACATATATAATAGTTATAATATGCATAATCTTATTGACCCATTTCGAAGGGATTGTATAAGGGTCGATCGACTGAAACAGCTATATTTAGCATTTATATAAAATGTTGTCAACCTGAAATGATAATCATTATTATTAGCTAAACCTCTTTGACCTCCCTTTACATTTTTTTCTATTTCCATCAAACTCCTAAACCTCGTTCTACAAAATATTATATATCTACATACACCTTCTAAAATTACATTAATCACAGACTGCCCTTTTTATCCCAGATTATCTCACTAACATAACACCCGCAAGAAAATTGTTCGGACATTTTGGAATAACTTCCTAAAAATACTTCTACTGAAACAGACTCGGCTCTTTCTCTCTCTCTCTAGTCAGGATAAAATACTATCTCTATTTTATAATCCTCCCACTATAACAACCAAATATATCACTGCTCTCCTATGATTCTCACACATTATTTAAACAGAAAAATATACATCTGTATTATTTTATAACATTTTTGTTTATTAAATAAACTTATCTATACTCTTTTTTCTTTCCCATTTTAATATGTCCACTTCCCATATATGCTCTCTTTCTGAAAATGTATATGAAAACAAAATTAAACCTATAATTAATATAATTGATTGTTCTACTCCATGCTTCTCTTCTTCTCTATTTAGTTCACTAACATATTCAATATCCCTTCATTATCTGACATGCATTATCCTCAAACTTGAGCACCATATTCTCTCTTACATTCTTGAGTAATCAGTGATTACTAATCACTATAATACGTATCATCTATAAATAACTAAACTCTGGACAGATATCTCCAATTCTAAAAAAAATCAAAATATGTCCCATATATTCTAGCTTAATACAACGTGATCTCATATCTACCATTATTAAGTGATATATTGAATATAATTATTTTCAAACAAATTTTCGAGAATATCGATAAACATAATCTTTGACCCATTTCAAAGCATTTTTATAAGGCTTTTATCGACTGAAATAGCTATATTTAGCATTTATATAACATTTTTTTTAACCTGAAACGAAAAAAATTCTTATCAGCTAAACCTCTTTGATTTCTCATTTACGTTTGATACTCTCGACAATAATATACTGATTGCATTGCACAATATGCTTGGAATATCTGACGTAATATTATATTGGTTTATTTACTATCTATCTGACCATAAGCTATATATTATGAAAGATAACTTGTACACTTCTCTTCCTCCCATTGTATCCCTCGGAGGTTCGGTTTAGTCCCGTTACCATTTAATATCCATATCCGCCCTATTTCAGATCCAATTAAAAACTTTCTGAGTATATACTAGTGATGTAAATGATGCCGATCTTTTGATGCCGAGCAAAGGCTTTTGGTTTTTTATGCCGAGCTGAAACTTTAATTTTCGGAAAAAAATGAGCCCGAGCCGAAACGAGACTCTAGCCAAACAAGCCCGAGCCGAGTTGAGACTTTTACAAAACATTACCGAGCCGAAATGATGCTTTTTTAAATTAAATTTTTATATTAATTTTTATATATTTCACATTTACATCAATTTAAAAGAAATAATCTGCGCCAACTTCGCGATTCAGTGAATAATAATGTAATTTTCATCTAGTGGTAAAAATAATACCGAGCTTTTTGATGCCGAGCTGAGACTTTCATTTTCGGAAAAAAAACGAGCCCGAGCCGATACGAGACTCTAGCCAAATGAGCCCAAGCTAAGTTGAGACTTTAGGTAACTGAGACTGAGACTGCATTCTGTTTTAGATTTGAGCATAATTTACATCACTAGTAGGTACCTATATATTAATATATGTTTACTAGTACATTTTTAATTATTAATATTTGTCTTTATAAATATATTTAACCATGGTACACCATTAACTCTGAAGTAATCGAGTATAAACACCGCATAAGATTACAGCTCATCTCTAATAAACTATTTTTAAATACCTCAAAGACTACATCCTCAATGTATTATATATATACTCTTTTTTAACACATTTTATTCTAAACATGATTATATCTCTCTCCAATTATTACAAAAACGTAATTTGTCTTTAATGACAAATTATCCTTTAATAATCACCCTCATCCATTACAAATCCTCAAACTTTCATTTATTCTAAATAAACAATAAACGTCAGTTATTTTCAAATGAAAACACTAATTAATGGTATTGTGATCTCCTGGGGACTACTCTTCTTCCCTGAAATTACCTCAGGGTAAATCTACTATTCCACTTAATAATGCTATCCATTCTTTAATACACATTACAAACATTTCTTTTTTTAACAATTTAATTAGAAATAGAATGTCAACATAAACTAAATAAATTATAAAGAAAACATAGTTAATAATAAATATTTTAATAATAAACAACAATGGTTGTATAGTTATTGTTTATTATTATTATTATTATTTGTATTATAAATTATTTTCTAAAATGATATATTTACGTGGACTTTGCGTATTCTGTTCTATTGTTAACATGGTTATCTGCAAACAAAGGAAACTTCCCATCAATATCGACATCAACGAACACAACTGGACAGACCTACTTTCAGAGGAATGGATCATTGTTTTGTAAGTAAATTTGCGTATCATGTATATCTAATTGAGTGGTAATAATCATCAACATTACACGTATGATGATGATGATGATGATGATGATGATATAAGGTTTATTAAGTATTAAAATATCGTCTATAAGTCGGTCCGTAATACTATAGTGTTATATGTGGCCCCCGTAAGTAAGTACTTCGTTTGTGTTTCTCCAGCGATGTCCGTAGAAGCTCAGACTATGGTGGCGTAGTATGTATATTACTCTACTGCGTAAACTCCTTATTCGTTACTTAATATCATCACGATTTATTAGCACAGCTCGCGGCATACGTTTTTAGTCTCCATCGACAGTTTTATCTAATGTGTATGTTAATGTCCAAGTAATAAACGTATATACAAGAACGGTCTCGACTGTAGATCTGCAGAAGTTTCTTTTGAGTTAGCTTGACAGGTTAGATCTCCAGAATCGCTTCAGTATGTTCTAGGCTGCCCACGTACTTCCGATTATTAAGTTTACATCATGTTGAGTTGAAACAATATTAATATACATAGGTATACCTAAATACTTGAATTATTATATACGTTTTATATCATGGCATGATAGGCTTTTCATATTTATCTGGTTTTCTTGATTTTAATCACATATATTCCGTCATGTCTGAGATTATATGTAAACCGATATCTTTAACAGAATCTTCAATTTGGTGTAGTAATTTATTTATTATTTGTCAAACTATCAATTATTTCAGCTATGTCATTAGCATAGTCAACCAGTATTTTATAATATATTGATTTTTCTTTTTGTAATAGTGGAACCAATTTGTGAGTTTCTATCAAGGGATTTGTTCACTAATTCTCGAGAAATATAATAAATAGAAATGGTGCAAGTGTATCTCCTTTTGTACTTCAGTAGTTATATCGAAGAAGGGTGTGTCACCATAATGTGATATTACCATAGAGCGAGTGGTATTGTAGAACATCAATATGGAATTTACGATTTCATTGGGTATAGCATATATGATTAAGATATATTACATATGTTAACGATTTATTGAATACAAATCTTTTGACAAGTATATAAATAGGAGAATAGCTGATATGTTTTTAGACTTTACACCTTCTAGTATACATCGAATGGATATAATTTATTCTGGCGTTGATCTATTTTTGCGGATACAATTTTGATATTTCCTCAATATAGGATATGTCTTTGGTTTTATCCTATTTAATAACATCGGGTTATATATCGTAGCTGCAATTGGAGTTAGTAGTATTCATCGATGGTTCTTTGTGATAGAAATATCTCTTTTTTGGGGAAAGGTAGTAAGATTCCTTCATTCTGTCTGTCCATTGGTTCTTGTGATAATACACTATTACGAGAGTTTAGTAAGATTTCTTGAAATTCTCCAAGTTACTATACTTCTGCTGCTATTTTATCTAATCAAGCATATCTTCCGTTTTGTATGCTTTTGGTAGTTTCATAATTACTCTATAGAGTAATATACTATAGTATAAAAAGTTATTTTTTTATAGCTAGTTAATTTTTCATATTTACTCTTCTTTCGTCTTTTCTTTGTTCATACTTTTTCACTAATAGGGATTACTTAATACCTAATAAGTATTACTTGGTTTACCAAGTAATACTTTTAAATAGTAGTGCCATAGTTTAATCATTCTTTTTTAATTGGTAGCTTTAAGTTTTTCTCTGTAGAGTTCTTTATTCCATTAAATTTGGTTACTATTTTCCAGCCTAAAGATGTGTTACATTTCGCAAAATTGAATTACATTTATTTTATTCTGAGCTTATTCAATTTTTTTTCCTTTGCATAAGAATGTACAATATCATTGTGAGCTTCATTTAAATATCTGATATTTTCTGGTACCGGTAATGTGTCTTTATGTCGTGCTGTCTGGTGTAGTATGTAACGGTTTAACATATATTAGCTGTTTCCCAGGGTATATGTTTTTCAACTTTGTTTTCAATGATATTACTATAGAAGAGAGTATATCAGTATTCGGAGATGTCCTGAAGATATTCGACGTTGTTTTCTTCATTTTAGTAACAAAGGTATTTCGGATGTCTGTATCTGTCTTTAAACTTGTCCATTTGTAATATTTTATTTTGATAAATGTCTTATTATTTGCTCTAAAACTCAGTATGATATTTTCTGAGGTGATATATCATCGTATACGATGCTCAGATGCAAACTTAGTTATAAGCTATAGAGTTGTTATCACTCTTATTCACCTTCCTATTTGTCATAATATAATTAATTGGAGACATATATATATATTTGAAGATTTATTTATCTAGGATCTAGCTTGCCTTTTCTGGTTGTGAGTGTTTAGACACAAGAGTATATTTTCTAGGCAATATTCTTAAGAAAATTATACTATAAAGTAATTTTCATTACATTATTTATAATATCCATCATATATTATAAACTATTCTATTAATTTGTGATCACTATACATTTTAGTTTTGAATGTGGATCCTATTGAAAATGAAATAATATACATATACGTATACTATAGTATATATATATATATATATATAGTATATAGTGTATATACTATAGTATACTATGGTATATATATCGCGTATTACTTAGAGTATTGGTGTGTATATTCGTGCTGAGTTTTAAAATAAGTAAAGTTCAGGATAAATAATTGTTATACATGTATACTATATTCATCAAACAACTAATACATACCTGTTATACTAATAACTTATTAGTATTACCATCCCTGGTAGCATACGTGCGATCATTATAATATAATATCGTTTTTAAATATGATGTTTTTAATTCGTTATAAATGTCACGTGTTAATCATATGCTGTTAAGCCATTAGTTTACTGGGTATATATTAAATAATATATACTATATATTATTATATAGTATATATATAATATAATTTATATAAATATACCTATAAGTATATACATATGTGTATGGTATATAATATACTCATTAAATTCCCGCAAACTCGTGTACGATGGGTATATATATCCAGCTAACTCAGAATGTTTATGAGTGGTATTTTAGATATGTAACTATATAAATATATTTACATGTATGTAATACAAGTATACAAAAAGTCGATATCTCATAAACCCGATATATTAGACATAATTTATTCGATTACTTCGTATCACAGTTAACGGGAGTGAAATATGTATACACACATATATATATATATATATATATATATATATATATATACATATAATTAAATGAAGCCCAGTGTAAAACGCAGTGATAACGTAATCACCGCACATAACTCGCACACACCGTACACTGCACACACAGTACCGCTCCGTGGTGCAAGACATGCGCAGAGTTCGATAACACGTGGAACAGTGTCGCCGATTGGTGTAAAGATGTGAACATCAACGTAGCGCAGGTGGACGTCGACAAAAACCCCGGTTATTACGTAATAGTAGGTGACGTCACCAGCTTAGAGTAGATGATTAGTCATCGGATTAGATGACGTCATCGGTTTTACTGCTTGAACGGCCCCCCCATCGGCGTGTATGCTAGTACAGTATCTATAGAGTTAACTTAAGTTTAATTATATAGATATAATTATATCGTCATCATCATCTTATTCAGCTTCTATATCCGCTATAGCGTAGTATTATACTATAGTATAATACATACGTACAGTCGCGTACTATGTACTTCGTACGGTCACGTGTTTTATACGTTATAGTCACGTGTCTAATTACGTAACACACATACATACATATGTATACATCGGTATATCTTATGTATATTTGTATATCACATGACACTTTATACCTCGTCGCAACACCTCCCCGCCTCTATCTCGTATCCACTCGTAACACCTCATCTAGTGGATGAAGCGATTACGTAACATAATGACCACGTGGTGTATTACCTCACGTGTGAGGCTGCAGCGCTGGTGTATACACTCCTATAGGAGGATATGGAGTCTGGCGATATAGGTAGGCGCGTTATATATAGATATAGATATATATATATATATATATATATATATATATATATAGTCACTCTATAGAGAGTTGTCACTCTTTAGAGAGCTGTCACTCTATTATATATAATATAGAGTCTATATAGAGTCCATATATGGATATAAGGATATAAGGATATATCCTCCTGCACCAGCGCATGCGCTACGGCATCACACGTGATCGCGTTACGTAATACGTCACGTGATCATTATATTACGTACGGTCTAATAGAGGAGGCGGGCGTCAGGGGGGAGATGTTACGATGATCAGTCACGTGATTGACACGTTGAACGCTACTAATACCAAAGCCCGCTGCTAATACCGTGTGCTGCGGCTTTATTGAATTCCAGGCATGCGCATTGTAATCATATGTTCTTCACGTTAACTTAAACATGACCGACATGTAATATAGAGTATATTATATATATATATATATATATATATATATATATATATATTTATATATATATATAAATTGTATATATATATATATATATATTGTATATATATAGGACGTGTAATATTAGTGGTGACATACTTAATGATATGTATGTACTTATTTAAACATTCGTATATAATAATTAGGATATACGTATATCATCATTGATAATTCTTAATATTAATTATTATTTAATCTTAAAGGAATATGTATATATTCTATAAGGAATTGTATTCACTTCCTTATTAATAGAATGTACTTACAATAAATTCGATTCTTAAATACTAATAATATTTATAATATATAATAAACATTGTATAATAAATAACTATCGTAGTATTAAGTAATACATTATAATCTATAAATCTATAGATTTATTTTAAATTACAATCATTAATAATGGAAATAAGTTAATTATAAGTTAAGTATAAAGGAAATGCATGATGAACTCCATGGGGTGTAAATAAATGGTTTAAGCAGCAAGTGAAAACGTGAACTTTTCAGGAAGGGTAAACTTGAAGGAATTGAAAAATTAAAGTTAATCAATACTATATTATATAGTCTATATTATATAGTCTATATATTGTATAATATAAATTATATATCCTACACTGCATACCCATATATTAAAATGATAATAATTACATTTCCCCTATATAACCCGCATGATATACGCTAAACAGGTTTGACGGGAAGATTTTCCATGAAGAACATCCCCACGATAATACAGTTAGTACGGCGACCCGTGTAACTTCCGGTAACACAGGGGTCATATACGACGGCAATCACGTGATAACGACGCGTTATTAATAACGAGCGTATTCAGTGTGAAAGGGGGCGTATTAAGTGTGAAAGGGGGCGTGTTTAATGACGTCACGATGTGTTTGGTGCGTTGTTAACGCTCACGCGGTTAGCGCGAAATTTAATTATTCTTGCTTGATTATAAATGTGAAAAATATATATATTTTTGTTTTTGTGGTATTTTCATATATTAATAACAGTTGTCATGGCACTATACTATAGTTATCCGTTTCCATAGCATAGTACACACTGTGTACTACACAGTCATGTTATATTTGACTATGAACTCTGGCCCAATATTTACCCTACTTAAAAAAAACTGTTTGGGTTTCCTCAATACTCGTATATTATGTAGGTACATCGTTTTATAGTCGTTCCACAATAAACACCACATTTAAACCACTGCTAAAGCTAACTCGCTATCCCGTAGTGTAAAAGAGGGCGTGTTCAGAGAGTACACGGGTACCCGAAACGACTACGCTATCAATAACTATCTGGACGACTCGGCTTGGCAGGATGACCCACCGTTACCATGGTACCAGAACCCTAACTCTATTATGTTAGTCATCCGCCAGGTGGCAGGGTGTGCACGCTTTATACACTATAGTGGTATAGTATAGTATACAGCTATAGTGATATATATACTATAGTATACTATAGTATCACGATATAAGATAATGATCGGCTCTCGTTAAACCACGTAGCCTTAACATGGGGTATCATGTTAAGGTGGCCGGTCGAGAGGGTTCGAAGGAACATTAGAGACATTTGGTTATAAGTTTAGTAAAATGTTATCTTATGGCATGGATGGGATGAAAGTACTCCACCAAAATAAAATAACAATAAAAACAATGAATCCATTACAGTAACCCTTTGAATCCCAAATGGCATTAATGGTGTAGTGGTGGAGGCGATTAATATCGCTTACTGGTTACGAGTAAGGTTGCGTTTTTGTAACGTACCAACGTCCCATCTATATTCCTATACATGTAAATGATGATTGTACGTTGGTAACTTGGGACGTTGGTACTACAGGACGTTGGGAACTATAGTGCCAGCGTATACGCTAATATACCACATGAATTTACATGTAATGAATACAGCTGGGACGTTGGTATGTTAAAAAAACTCACCATTAATACTTGGTAGAATGGAACGAATATCTAGGTTTGCTGTTACATTTAAGCTCATTCGTATCGTCACGTGAGGGAGACTTAAATATATACATAACATAATCTTCAACAAAATACTTACAAATTTAATAAATTTAACTATCTCGTATCCCATTTTTCTTCTTTTCCATATGTTGTCATTTTCAATAGGAACGCTAGGGGAAAGTAACATAATACCGACACTTTAACAATAAATGGTCTTAATATTCTATGACTCAATATTTATATTCAAAAATTACAATATATTAATATTATATGATTATAGATATTATTGTAATTTTAAAATTGTATTTAATATTTGTATTCAATATATAACGGGAGTGTCCGTATTCGGTACCCATGCCTTAATACGGACACCCTAGAGGGTGTATATACCACTAGATAAACTCTATATTATTGATGAACCAATCAGATAAATTACAATTAAGTACATTAATGTACATTATTTATAATAAATGTTATAAATAATTTAATATAATTTAATCAGTAATAAATTTATTAATTTTATTATTTTATTAATTAATAATACAAGTTAAGAATCTAAATAATAATAAAATTAGATTTAGCTTCATTTGTGGTATTTATATTATAACGCACGCGATTTTTATGAAAATCAGAATAGTTCATACGCTGCGCGCTGATTGGTTATAAGGTGTCCGTATTAGGAACGTATATGATCTATAGATATATGCTTATAACTTAATGAATATTTGATAAGAAATAAAGAAATTATTTATATAATTTTTAGAATTCTTTAGTTTTTAATAATATATTGTTATTTTTATATCGATACATTTATATATTTTTGAGAAGGTTTTAAGTTGACATTTTTTCATAAATTTAAAAAGGTAATAAAAAAATCAGTTCATTGTATATATCAGCACTATTTTAAATACTTAAAAAATTAAAAATACTTATTTAAACTATTTGTATAATTATGAATATTTTATTCATTAAACATTAAACATTAAACATTATTTTATAGAATTTATGGTTTCTGAGATACCGAGAGTGTAAGTATTCGATTACTTTCCCCTATATAGATTGTATTATTTGAGAAACTCGTTAGTTATATAATATATTATAGGTGTTCTTTAAATTAGCTATGTAGATCATATCAACAAATTCCAAATGGAATATAGTAAATACTTTATATATATATATATATATATATATATATATATATATATATATATATATATATATATATATATATATATATATATATATATATATGTATATATATGTATCATATTTTAACATTTATAAATTCATAAATATGCCTGTTAATATTTATGCGACCTTGTTACCCCGTGTTATCCCTACTTACAATCTGCGGATGTATACTCCTATAGGAGTTTATATATACTTCCTTTACAACCATCACTACACTATAACGTATTCTTAGATAGAGTGATATATTATTCATTATTTTATAGTATTGTTCTCTTCTATAACATATTGATCATGATTAGCAGAAATTATGCACTGCATGACCTCTACAGAGGGCATAGTCCCACATACATATGCACTTTAGTATAGCCAATATAACTAATTATGTACCGCTCTATATAAAAACACACATATATATTAAATAATAATAGTAATATTTACACAAATAGGATGTCAGTTAAAAGTATGTACTTTGTCCTATATGATTCCATTAGGGTTAGTAATGTATTGTTGATTACGCAAACATCACACCTGCATTAACTCGCACTCGATTATATATCATATATATATATATATACATATATATTAATGTATAACTATTATCTGAGTTTTATAATATCTGTTGTTATTATTAATAATATTACCATTATTATTATATATCATATATTATTTTTTTATTATACCTCGTAAATATCCATTTTAGACTCGCAGCAAATGTTGTTGCTTTAAAATAATGTATCAAAGATATAATCGAATAAACAATAGTCATTTAAAAATTTAAAAAATTAAAATAAATTTGAAATTGTTACTTTATTAATATTATAATATATGTATACACTTATATGAACAATATTTCATATTTATGACAAAGAGCACATTCACAAATACATAAAAACATAAGTAAAATATGAATTTACATTAAATCATAAATGTAAATATTTCTTCAAGTGTTTATCAATATTAAATATTGTGTGATGAAACTTCACAAATATGTGTATTATATATGTATGACCTATTGTGAGCGAGATAGGAAAACTTTCACAAACATTCCAGAATAATTGTTATAAATATATCGAAGATATGTTGTAGCATCTGTACATGTAATGCTATATAAATATATTTAATCTTGCATTGGACCTTCCCTCCCTGATTGAACCTTCCCTCTTGAGAAATGAAATTAACGATTCCATCGTTACCTAAATGTAGTAATTCAATTAAAATTGATATATAATTATTACATTCTCATACTCATTGTTATAGTTTGAAAATAATTACATATATGTATAACATATGTTATGTAATATAGAATATAAAACTATACTATAAACTTGAGATCATTTGTTATGATAGTGTATTCTATAAGTGTATATATATATACACTGTATACAGTTAAAAATAGGATATATAATTCAGAATGTTGGTATAAGAACCCGAATAGATATTGAAGCAAAGCTTGTGATCATTCGTTGAAAAAAAATTATGAATAGGTAATAAAAACAAATTAACTAACGAAAGTGTTTAAATTTTAATGGTAAATATAAGTATTATAAAACTTTAAAACAAAAAAAATGTTATAAAAAATTTAATATTTGTAACAAAAACTAGAGATGAGTAAAATAATAAATTTATCAAGTCTGAAACAACCTAATATGAGCATGACCCAATAAACAATACACCACAAGCATAGCTACACTTGCCTCAATAATAACATATTTTCAATGTTAATATCCGTGCAAACTAAAAAAAACCGAGTTATATCCATTAAGTCAAACCCTCTCATCTGTTGAATACAAGACTGAATAATGTTCATATCATTAATCCAAATTTAAAATCGATAAATTGTATTGAAGCACAATATTAAATTTAAATAACCATATTTGTTATATGATGTAGGTATTAAAGTATAATTTCATTAATATATAGGGGAAAGTAACCTAGGTATTAGCTAATATGGACACTTTAACAATAAATGGTCTTAATATTTTATGACTCATTATTTGTATTCAAAAGTTACAATATATTTATATTTTATGATTATAGATATTATTGTGATTTTAAAATTGTATTTAATCTTTTAATTCCATATATATCGGAGTTTCCGTATTCGGTACCCTTGTCCGAATACGGACACCCTGTGTTATAATACGGACACCCTATATACCACTAGATAAACTATATATTATTTATGAATCAATCAGACAAATTACAATTACATTATTTATAATTAATTTTATGAATAATTTATTCTAATTTAATTAGTTAAAATGTATTTATTTTTATTATTTTTTTAATTAATAATACAATTTAGTATATAAATAATAACATTTTTAGATTTAGCTTTATTGGTGGTAGGCTATTAATAGTATAACGCACGCGATTTTTGTGAAAATCAGAATAGTTCATACGCTGCGCGCTGGTTGGTTATAAGGTATCCGTATTAATACACCTAGAGTGTCAATATTAAGGACTTATATGACCTCTAGATATATGCTTATAACTTAATGAATATTTGATAATAAATATAAAAATTATATATATAATTTTTAGAATGTTTGATTTTTTATAATATAGTGTTATTATCGATACATATATTCTTGAGTAGATTTTAAGTTGACATTTGTTTTCATAAATTTAAAAACGTAATAAAAAAATCAGTGTATTAGATATATAATCAATATTTTGAATGATTAAAAAATAAAATACTTTTTTAGACTATTTATATATTTAAGAATATTTTATTCAACACAAATTTTTTTGTAGGATTTATGGTTTTTGAGATACCGAGAGTGTCCGTATTCGGGCACTATTCGGTTACTTTCCCCTACATTTTACTCATAATTTAATATTTATAATCAAATTTTGTATTAAATAACATATAAAATAATAATTGGTAGAAATAGTAATAGGTATATAAAATACTATAAAATAGTATAAATATAAAAATATAATATAAATATAAAAATAGTCAATAAAATAAGAAATAGTGATACATACAAAATATATATACATATGATAAATTATTATTCACAGTGATACAATTATTAGTCATTATAACAACATCATCATCACTATTACATCATCACCATCCCTATTACATCACTATTTCATCATACAGAATACACACAATCGAGTGGCAAACATGTTCGGGTTGCCCTACTTCGTGTCCTATTCATTCTTCACGTTTCTAGGGGGAGTGGCGGCCATGATACTGTTCCTGGTTAGTTACAGGGCTTCACTTCTACATATGTTTATGTGTGTGTATGTGTGGGTGTGTGTGTGGGTGTGTATTTATGTATATATGTGTATGTTTTTGTATGTAGGACATATGTTACATATGATATGTACCTATTTATTTATATATGTGTGTGTGTATATAGTACATGGGTACCTATATGCGTATGTGTATAGATGATATCTTATGAATCTTCTTTATAACATATGCATATTGATTGTTAAAAAGACATAGGAACATAAAAAATCATATACTTATGCACAGATAATATTGCCCTCTCCTATGCACATAGATCTAGAGAGCTTATCTCTAGATCTATCATCTATATAACTCCATATCTACAATTAATAGTCTCTACTCCCCTAGTTCCCCCTGCTGGTGGTAGTATCGAAATCACTGAATTAGATTTAGATTTGAAACGGTTTCTATACAACAATGTGTTCATTGTTCTATTTAATGACATTCAATATAAATTAGCTTATACTCACCTCATAGATTTGTATATCATTTAAAACCAGAATATCATATTGCTTTATTATATATCAGTAACGAATACCTAGGTGTTTATGTTTTGTTTATAAGAAATCTAATTACACGTAGATTTCGCGCGCATTTTATCTTTCCATAGCAAATATTTCTATAAATCTATAGAGTAATATATAATTCTATAAGAGTTATACATAATCTGGCTCCCCTCTCCTCCATTATAAGTCACTCGTATCCTTCCTCTTTATAATCATACCTACACATGATACCGTACTATACAGGCTGTGAACAGTGTTACAAATATGGTAATCAACATACTAATGGATCAACCTAAGTACATTCATGTAACAAGGAATCTAAAGGTAATGCACCACCTACACATATGTTATATACTTATACTATAAGTAATTAGTGGGATATAACAATGGATAAATACGTTAAAAATGGAAACAAATTAAACAAATGTGTAATATTGATTGATGGGAATTTATTTAGTAACTGTAAAAAAATTATAAATTGATAATTATCTATGAAATCAGTTTAGAAATAGCATAAAAAGCATATTTTATAGCATGCCTTTTTAAATAAATCATTTTTAAATTTACATTCCTTAATAATATAAATTGTTATATAATATTGTATATATAATATATTCATTTTATAAAAATAGCCTTTATATATAGATAAGAAAATATAAAACAATTATTTTATAATAGAGTTTATATTTTATATATAATGTATATATAAAAGTACTTAAGCGACCTAATATATTTTGCTATATATAAATAACATATATGCACAATTCCAGAGCCCATATTAAAAAATATAATTATTATTTATTGGATTATATAAAATTGGTGATAATAAAAAGTATATCTATTGTTACATGTAAAATATATATATATTTTAAATGTATTTCTCTAGGATTATAGATATGAATATCCTTTTTATAAAACAAAAAACATTTTTAAATTCAATAAATATTTTTTTTAAAATACTCAATAAACGGAGACAATGTGTTCCATAACTCTATACATGTAAATTCAACAAAATGGCCGTCCCATTGCGATATCCTTACATTAACCAATTAACCAAATGGTAACCAATTACCCTAATGAATAATTCATTGATAGATGTGATCCAATAACATATTTAGTCACCCATTATATAAATTATAAGTATAATTAGAATACAAATATGACTACATTATAATATTTAATTTTATAAAAATATTTAATTTACAACTTATTCCTTTTCACCAATAGATGGAATTAATTAATATAGAATACTTTAACCATTTATAAATAAAAATATAAACCTTCTATTAAAAAATGATAAACATTTATTGTTAATGACCATTGTTAAATTCTGATGGATTTATATATATATTTTGTATTTGTTAACTAGTTTTTATGTGAATTATAGACTGCATTAATACAAATTAAACTTATATATAAGAATGAATTCATAAAAGTTTATAATTTTTTTAATTTTATATATAATCAGTATATAATTAATATATGCAAAATTACAAATATTCTAATTAATTGGTTATTTAATTACTAGTTTAAAAATTATTTATAAAATACATATAATTAGTTCAATAATTTATAATATTAAATATGTAATAATATATATATATAATCTAAATAATAATAATTAATAATTAAAATTAATGTTTATATAGAAATATTATATAGAATTTTATAGGCGTCATATATCACACTGAAAATTACTCAGGATAGTTAAAATTGAATACATTTATGTTACATAATATATAGATTTCTTTTTAATACTATATTAGATATTATCTACCTTATTAATAAACATATTATTTGTTCTATGTTACATATAATGAAACTGATAATTTATAATTAATTTATTTTGATGAATCGAAGTAAGCCACTAATAAACAAATAACTAACAGAGCTTTGGTTAACACAAGGTACCTGCTTATAATACTGGTGAAATAAGTTAATATATCATCAAGGATATTTCCTTGATATTATTTAGAAATCAATCATAGGCATTTATAACTAAAAATATCATGTTTAAGATATCCACGTTATTTTTTGTTATTTAATAGAGTATAATAATAATATAATTTAATAATAAAATAATGATATCAACATAATATAATACGATATCAACGGAATATATACATATATATATATATATATATATATATAGAATATTAAGAGAATATAATTAATATTAATTAAACTATAACTATTGATATAAATTAACAAATAAAAACATAAAATAGGAAAAGATATTGTGATAGCAACGGAGATGAACACTGCGTAAACTCGACTAAAAGAATGATATTCACGCGTTGAGACATCAGTCGATACTAAATTAATAATAAACTGTATAAAAAGACTCTTCGACGTGTATTATTATATATTGACGATGTCATGTGATCACGCCAGTTTGTCGAGAACTTCCTGTATTTTCTCCATCTGATAATTAATTATCGTTATTAATGTATAACTAATAATATTACTTATTTGTATATAGCATTAACGTGTAACATCTAGATAATAATTAAAATTAATATCACAATAAAATTAAAATTATTTTTATATAAAATTAACTTAGTTGAAAAAAATTAGTAATTAATTACACATAATTACTATTATATTTAACAAGTTTACATATTATATATTAATCGTAATAAACTTTTATCATAGATAGAATACAAATCCTCTTTATTGCATTGCATGGAGACATATTCATCCTGTTCGAATGTGAAAGTGATTAGTAGAATATTATAATAAAGATAATAGTGTCCCCTGATTGTATAGATAATGATAATAGTGTCACCTGCATATATAGATAATGATAATAGTATCATTTTATTGTATAGATAATGAATATAGTGCAACAAATGATGATTATACTTTATAGTTATCATACTTTGTTCAAAGTGTGAGGCTTATACTAGATACCTTATACTTTGTGGATTTTGTACTGAATCATAGTATTAATGAATTATATTGTATCGAAATAAATACCTTATATCTATAACAACAACATAATATACTAACATGTATATCTTACATAAATATGAATAACCTATAATACAATGTATGAATATTTATATTATTTATATATATTATATAACATTATCTCTAGGAATATAAGAGCATCATAAGTAGGTAGTGTTAATTCTATTATTAAAATAAAATTATAATTATTTGAAAAATGAATTTACTATAATATACTAATACAGTTATATATGCCCTGTTAACTCATTGCCATGCTATGACGCATTCGCATTATAAATATAATATATATGTATAACGAGTGGAATCTAATTACTGTCGGCTTTACATGATCATTAATTAATATGCACTGTGAATACAATACAATACTATTTATATATATCGAGAATAATTAATAAATACCAAAAAACAATTAGTATAATTACATAAATAAATATAAATAACTTATATTCGATTATAGCTCACATATTAATGATCTGCACATCGATCAAGGATTGTGTGTATAGACTATGTGTACAATGGAGTATAGTGTTGCATTGTGGGTGATTAATATTGATAGTGTATAGACAGTTGCTTTAGTCATGTTTTCTTCTTTACATTATTACGCTATTTCTCTTTATCAACCATTAATAAACTTTATATATTATAATAATAATTAGCTATTTCTCGTTGTAATATCATATAAGTTATGTAAGCTTATTAACCATATAAACATTATGCTATCTTATCAAATAATTATTACAATTAATTTTCAATATTACAAATTATGAATTAGTATTTTGTGATATTATTACAGTATTTATTCTAAAATATATATTTGTTTGATCAATATAAACACCCACTTTTATACTTATTTAGCAATAAAAAGTTTAATAACAAAACCAAAAATTACATAGACTACAAATTATATATTTAAATTAGATTGCATTTTGGGAGAAATCGGATTGGAAATTAGAGAAAATATATTCATATTTATTTATATTATTGTAGAAAAGAAAATAAAATTCTAATAAATAATAATGATAATCATTATTATTTATTTACTTTTAGGTTTAAAATCAACTTTTTATTATAAAATCAGTCAAGTTAAAGTGTACATAAGAATATGTATGTGCGTATACTATATATACACTATATATATATGTTATATATTAACTATAAAATATAAAAATTGAAAAATAGTGAATACATTTAAAAAAAAAAATGATTTACTACAATATCTGTCACCTGATATACAAATAACACTCTTCCCAAGTTCCATTATAGGAATGAACACAAGTAAAGTTAGTTAGATAGTTAATAAGCAGTTTAAGTTTGCTTTCACATGCTAAAAAGGAGGTACCCATTGTGGGTGTGATTTAGGTACCCAGTGTGGGTAATAAATGTATATTCACACTACACATTAATCACGTCCATTTATACCACACACATATATGATACTGCTATAATTTGAAAATGAATTCTGATATATTTTCTCGAATTATTACTGGTGACCTATGACCTATGTAACTGTAGTCATTTGTAAAATAATATCTGGGTAAATTATTAGGCGTATGAACGCGATCAGTAGGTATCCAGATATATTACACAGTGTAGGTATATACCCTTCACATTCACAAGCTTCATGTAGTACCTAGACTATATGTCAATAGAATTGTTCAAAATTTCAAAGGGTGTGCTACAGGGAGACACTCTAGCCCCCTTCTTATTTATCATAACTCTAGACTACATAATGCGTCAAGTATTTGGTGAAAATGATTACAATCTCGGTTTCAAGTTAACAGAGAGAAGATGTAGTAGAGAACCAACAGTCGTTATAACCGATCTAAGTTATGCTGACGATATAGCACTGATATCTCAAGAACTATACCAAGCTCAAGAACTGTTACAGAGAGTTGAATTAGAAGCTGGAAAAATAGGTCTAACGCTAAACACTAGAAAAACAGAAGTTATCGGATATAACCTTCAACAATCCCCATTTATTAAATCAATAAGTTGTGAAACAATAAAAGAAGTGTCCAATTACAAATATCTGGGAACATGGATTTCAAGTTCTGAAAAGGACTTTGAAATCAGAAAGGCTCTTGCTTGGACGGTTATGCACAGAATGAAACGACTATGGACATCTAACATGAGTAATCAGTTAAAGATCCGGGCCTTTAAAGCTACTGTTGAAACCGTTCTGCTATATTGAAGTCAATGCTGGACCGTAGACAGTAAGCTGAGAAAACGGATAGGTGGATGCTATATTCGCTTACTACGCATGGCACAAAATATCTCATGGAAAAGTAAAACGAACAACGAAAAACTGTATAATGGTTTACCTAAAGTAACAGATATAATCTCTGAAAGAATGCTGAATCTTGCTGGACACTGTGTACATCACAAAGAAGAGATGGCCCATAATCTAGTTCTATGGACGCCCACACGAGGAAAGAGAAGAAGAGGACGTCAGCAGCTTACATTTGTAGATGCTCGAACACTTCAAACTGACCTTGAGAGTATCGATGAAATTCGTTCTGTGATGATGGATCGTGGTAAATGGAAGAAACTGTCAAAATTGGGTCGAACGAAAGTAAAGTAAAGTAAGTAATATGTCAATAGGTATACCGGGTACTAGTATAGTCTTGGTACTAATATATAAATATATACACCCATTTCTTACGTCCTAAGTCGCTGTAATGAACACTTACTAGGTGGACGTACGCACAACCTTTCAGTAGACTTATATGCAATCTTGAATTATAATGGCACTACAATAACTAATATATACTTTATTTATAACGAATAATATATATATATATATATGTATGTGTTATACCGATATATACACTACTAAAGTACCTCTATCCTAGCTACACTCGCTACACTACTAAAGTACTATTACCCTAGCTACACTACTAAAGTACTATTACCCTAGCTACACTACTAAAGTACCTCTACACTCGCTACACTACTGCACATACTTACATGTTCGTTAGCGGAGGTTAGCTGAAGCTGAAGCGTCGCTAGTTTCACGTTTCTGTTGTGCACGTTTGATTGGCCCAGCTCCTCGCATACGTTATAGTTGACCTCCTTCAACTGTACGGTGGGGGTAGTGGGTATAGTGGCAGTTAGTACTAATGGGCATGACTGGCTGGTAGGTGGTAACGCGTCTTATGTTAATGTATTCGTTAATTATGATAGAATCGAGAGGGTCATGATCAACTCGTGCTGATAATGAAGACAACTAAACAGGTATAATGACGCACTATCATACGCACTGTATACATACTATATGATGATGATGATTATGATGATGATGATGATGAAATATGGTGTATTAGGTACCATTACTAAGTGATGACACTCTTCGTAAGTGCACGTAAAATAACAAATAAAACACAACAATCATAAAAATGAAAAAACTAACGGAACAAAGTAGAAGTAATAATAATGAATTATAAAAAAATAATAATATAATGAAATTAGATAGAGGATATATACTATACTATATATCATATACTATACTATACTATACTCTATACTATATATCATATAATTATTATATATCGTTATTAATATAATCCGTTGTTGATGCGATGGTGAAAGTTTACAGTTGTATTAGTTAACATCATCTTGGCTATCATCAACTCATTATGTTTATAAACTTCACTGATTAAAAAACAACACATCTATAGGTTATAGTTAAGCATTAGTTAGAATATCACTAATCAATAATGTTTATTATGATATCAGCTAAAAGTGTATCAATGTCATTTTATTCCTTTAACATATCCTACACTTAACATAAATATATAAATATAATTATAATATATATATATATATATATATATATATATATATATATATATATATATCTGTGATAGATAAAACTATTTACTATAAACTATAATACAATTTAATGATATTATTGATATTTTATATAATTTCTAATATTAATTTATATATTAAAATTGTAAATAAGTAACAAGATAACTAATTAGAACATAATTAATTAATTAAACTAAAACAGTTTAGTAGTTTTTTAATTTCATATTTATTTCATGTTTACTAGATTATATTTCGTTTTGAATATAAATAATTATTTTCAATGATCAAATATGTTAATCATATATGTTGATTGATAATTTATTTAAGTAAATACATAGTTGACATATCTAATCGAAAGTATAAAGTATAAATATTTGCTAATGATAACTATAATATAATGTTATAATATAAATATATATATATATGAATAAAATATTTTAATACTGAAAATAATTCTTATTATAATAATATATGTTATTTCAATGGGTTCTTTTCTACAATTTACTTTTCTACAACAATATACTAATAATAATGAAGATAATTTAAATAATGAAGTTAAATACAACCGTTAGCTGTGATTTAATACAACATAGAATATGTGTGTGTGTGATGTTCACTATTATCTAACCCTATTGAATATGCTCGGCTGCTGTTTCAGGGAAGTTACTATGTTATCGGAGTATTTGTTCCAGCATTCCGCAAATATCATTAACTAAAATACATACATCAATGTGATTATCAATTTGTAATGAACACAAATAAATTAAATATTTAATTTTAATTCAATATATAAAATTTATATTATAAATATATTAATATATACTACATCTGTAATTTAGTAATAATTAAAATGTATACTGATAAATTGTTTATATAGTTAATATTATGTATATTATTTAATTATCAAGGTTTTATTATAATTCTAAAATTATGATATATATATATTGGTTTTAATATATATTTTTTAAATTAAATCATATAGATATTAAAATGTATAATTAATAATAAATTACTATTACAAATTGCAAGAAGTATTACAGTTAATAAATACTTGTATATTTATTTTGATGATATAATTTATTATATTTTTGAATTGTTTTATTATATATTATTATTGGTTTACTTTTATGGAAATCTATAAATAATTGTATATTCATTATTTCATATTAATCATTATTTATTTATGTAATATCTGATGTTTTCATTAGAAAATATTTCAAATTTATTCTATTCCTTAAATACAAAATCAATTGATCGAACCATCGATACAAATAGATAGTATATTAATATAATGTATTAGTGAAAAACTAATTTACAAAATTACTCGTTCAATAAATTAATTGATAAAATGAAATACTTAGTAAAGTTACTCGAGATGTGACATTACATTCCTATTCGCAATATAATGAGGAATTAGTGTTTTAATATTAGGAGACCTTAGTTCCTTATAGCTGTACTGATAGTATACTAGACTTAAATAAGTACAATTAGTATATATGTGTCAGTATATTTAATAAATAATAGTTTATAAATTATCTATATGTATTATTATTATAAACTAAGTAATAATAAGTGTTATAAGGCAGATTCTTCACGAGATAGGTATTACTGACTTACTTATATTCTCGTTACTTTACAAATAAAAATGTTAATGATTTTACCTATATTCTACAATAAATCTATTCATTAATGTGTCCAGTATGTATGATAGTAGTACAGAGGTGAAGTTGTGTTGTTATACATGGGTGTACATACATGATCATCAGTTACCTCACTACCTGTGAATATCTCAGAGACATACCGGGTGGTATTGGGTGCGGGTGATAATTAGGGTTACATCAGTAGTACATGTGCAGTAGTAGTAGTAGTAGTAGTAGTAGTAGTAAGGGACTGTAGTAGTAGTATGAGTACTTCACATAGAAGATTAGGAACAATTACACTTTGTCATCATTCTATTATCTTTGCGTCTATATGTATTTCTAGGTGTTTTTGAAAGTAAAATGTATAATCAGTATTACTGTTGTAGTTTTAACGACGAGATACATATGAAGCCCACTTGTTTAATACACTCGTAGGTATGGAATCACTAAAATTTATGTTATTCAACTATTTATGTAATTAAATTGTTTTTTTAAAATAAAATTATTAAAATTTTTGTTATTAATTTGTGCAATATAAACATATACATATAATATATGTACATATAATCAATTCTATACTTAGGTATTATTGGTTTGATCTAACCGTGAATGTCCTTACGTACCCAATGCATCATAGTGCAATTTTATAATACGTAAATACCTATATATATATATATATATATATATATATATTTATTTATATATAATGAAATATTAGATATATTATAGGAAACCTCGGGATATTAGAAAATATATAAATCATTAGAATAGTGTATGTGCTTTATATGTGTGTGTGTATTAGGATATGCATGTATGTATATAGATTTATATGTGCGTATATATATACATTAGTAAAAGAGTATATTTGCATGTGTGTCTGTGATGATAACCTTCTCATCTGATAATTCTTCATACTTTGCCTTTAGATTCTTGCAGATAATTGCATGTTCTGAGATGTTATCGTACGCTATCTGTAACCATGTGATCATATTAGTATAACCATGTGATCGTATTAGTATAACCATATGATCGTATTAGTATAACCATGTGATCGTAGTAGTATAACCATGTTATCGTATTAGTATAATCATGTGATAGTAGTAGTATAATCATGTGATAGTAGTAGTATAACCATGTGATACATTACTAACCATGTGATCGTATTAGTATAATCATGTGATAGTATTAGTATAACCATGTGATCGTATTAGTATAACCATGTGATAGTATTAGTATAACCATGTGATCACATTACTAACCATGTGATCGTATTAGTATAATCATGTGATAGTAGTAGTATAACCATGTGATCACATTACTAACCATGTGATCGTATTAGTATAATCATGTGATCGTATTAGTATAACCCTGTGATCACATTACTAACCATGTGATCGTATTAGTATAATCATGTGATAGTAGTAGTATAATCATGTGATAGTATTAGTATAACCAGGTGATCACATTACTAACCATGTGATCGTATTAGTATAATAATGTGATCACATTAATAACAATGTGATCTTATTAATAACTATACTGTTGTAAACTGTGAATTGCCTACCTCTTCCAATATAGTCTTACAGGTCTTGTTAGCGCTCTCCAAGTTCTCCGTTGAAATGCTGAACATGGCAGCGAGTTTTTCCTTCTCTTTAGCGGTGAATACTTCTGAGGTCTTTGATTACGAACATTAATATTATGCTAGGCATATATGATAATTACATGCGACGAGTTAGGCGTAGAATGCTAGATTACTTTTAAGCATATCATTCTCACGACTTATCAGCTAGCTATCTGATAATATATTATTAAAACATATTATATTTAACTATTATAACTCTTAATAAACTTTTGGTTCAATGGATTGACGCTAAATTTGTAAATATATATATATATATATATTACGATAATTTAATTTAGGAAATTGAATTGTTACCAAGGAATGCAATTCTACAAATATCTGAGACTGCAACAAATAATGCAAATAATGAACCTATATATTACATATCAGTTCAACCTTGTGTGCTTTTATAGATTATAATATATGTATAATAAAATATACTATATATATATATATATATATATATATATATATATATATATATATATATATATATATATGAAAGGAAAATTATTGTGAATGAATTGCTTTGCTACTGTGTGAATGCTAGAGAAACTATGAATCGTGATTCAATTGAAATGGTTATTTCAGGCTATTTTGAAATAAATGAATTAACTCTTGCTAAAGAGATACTCACTAGTGACATATATATTAAAAATATATTAGATAAATCGGAATGTAGATTTATTGTGAAGCGTAAAGCTCCAAATTTAGCTAACAAAATATCAAAAGATATAATTGGTATTTTTGACCTAATAGACGAATTAAATTCAGAATCAATGCCATTATATGTTGCTTCTAATATTCGTAGAATACCTCCACTTGGAGATCAAAATACAAATATGGCTTCTATTCATTCTGCTATAATATTGCTGCGAAATAATGTCAATTTAATTAATGAAGCAATTACTCCTTTATTAATTAGTGCTAATGAAGTCAATATTAATAAAGATAATGATATACCAAATATATGCGAACATACATCTGCTGATATTTCTATAGATCACTCGCTACCTGACGCTATTGTGAATAATCATGAAACGTACGCTTCAAAAGTACGAAAACCGACAGCCGATGACAACTTCACACTAGTCAACAAGAACGTAAAGAACGTCAAGAACGTCAATAAAGTCAAGACCACGCGCCGCAATGTAATTACAATTGGAAAAGGTTCTTCTGAAGCATTCGGGAAACCACCAGCTAGACGATATCACTTATTCTTATCTCGTATAAATACTGATGTGACTATAGAGTCAATTAAATCATATATATGCAAAGAATTTGAGATTACTTCAGATGAATGCTCGGTCGAGAAAATAATTACTTCGCGTCACTTTGTATCTTCATTTAAGGTAAGTCTGATGATTGATAATGTTCAAGATATGTACAACTGTAATAGGTGGCCTAGTGGTATATTGATAAAACGATTTTATAATAAAATAAATAAAACGAATATTGACAATAATATTAATGTTAATGTTAATCCAACTAATTGATAATGAATAGTAGTGACAAATTAAACTTAGTTTCCTTAAACTGTAATGGTTTTAAAAACAAGGTTAATTTTATTTTAAATAGTTATCCTACTATTGATTTATTTTGTTTTCAGGAACATTGGCTTCCCTCTGAGGAATGTTCTATATTTAATACTAACAATCCACAATATTGTGGTTATGGCATTGCTTCTTTTGATAATACTAAGTTGAGAATTGGCAGACCCTTTGGTGGTGTTGGTTTTATGTGGAAGAAAGTCCTAGATAAACATGTTACAATAGTGAACTCTACTTATGATTGGCTTATATGTATTAGACTATTTGATTTCTATATTATTAATATATATTTACCTTATGAGAGTCCAAATAATATTGATTTATTTGAAGATCGTCTTGTTAAACTATTTTTATATTGTGAATTACTAAATACATCAAATTTTTGTATAATTGGAGATTTTAACTCTAATATCTCTAACCATAATTCAAAATTTAGTAATATTTTACTTAAATATTGCACAGATACAAATATTGTCATGTCTGATAAAATTATTCTAAACTCTGATAGCTATACGTGCGTTAGTTCCGCGTGGAAATCTTGTTCTTGGTTAGACCATATTTTATCTACGCATAATATGCATACATCTATAATTGATATTAAAATTGATTACGATTTTATAATTTCTGATCATCATCCTCTAGTTGTTGTGATTAGACAGAATAATGTCCCTAGATCATTATTTAACAAATGTGTAACTCATAAAATAATTAAATGGAATAGACTGAATAGGAATCAAATTTTAAAATACAATATTGACACTAAAGTAGAATTATGTATATTAATAAATCATATATACTCCTTTGATATTAATCATAATTACTCTGAATATTTATATAATTCGTTAATAAATATACTATTAAAATGTTCTAAAGATATATGTTTTGAATCTAATAATAGTAAATACGCTCGTTCGGAATGGAATAGTATTGTTAAGGAAAAACATTGTATTGCCCGATCATATTATTTAACTTGGATACAAAATAAAAAACCTCTAGCTGGAATATGTTATGACAATATGGTTAATGCAAGAAAACATTTTAAATATGAATTACGCCATAGTAAATTGTTATGTAAACAAATAGAAGCTGATAATATTGCCTTAAATATAATCAGTGATCGAAATAATTTTTGGAAATTAATTTCAAATAATTTGAAAAAAAAATCTTCTATTCCTAATAACATTGAGAATGCACATGGTATAGCTGATGTTACTAAATTCTGGTTTGATAATTTTAATGATATTTTTAACAGTACTAATTCTATTCCGTACCCATATAATAAAATTAATGTTAATGAAATTGTTTATACAAATACGGTTGAGATTTCATCTATTATAGATTCCATTAAAGGTGGTAAATCTGTAGGTCCTGATGGAATTTCCATAGAACATATTTCTAATTCAAATAGTCTTATTATCCAAGTCATAGTATTACTCATTAATAACATGTTACATCACTCCTATTTTCCAAAAAAGTTAATATTATCCTATATTCTACCAATAATTAAAAACAAAAATAAAAGATCGAATGACTCTTCTAACTATCGTCCTATATGTATATCCAATATTATTTGTAAGCTAATTGAAAAGGTGATATATAATAGAATATCTTCTTTATTGGTTACTCTTGATAATCAATTTGGATTTAAAAAAAACCTTGGAACCGAAATGTGTGTTTTTGCACTTAAGCAATACTTAAAAGATTACTATAATAACAATACCAATATATTTGTAGCTTTTCTAGATGCATCTAAAGCTTTTGACAAAATTAATCACAATATTTTATTTCATAGATTAAAAGATAATAATGTTCCATCTTATATAATAAATTTTTTAAATTATTGGTACAGAAATCAGAGAATCTATATTAAGTGGGGTGATAATACATCAAATAGCTTCCCAGTTTCGAATGGTGTCCGTCAAGGAGGAATTCTTTCACCTTTACTATTCAATATTTATACCAATCCTATGATTGTGAAATTAAATCAAATAAAATCAGGATATTGTTTAAATGGGAAGATAATTAATAATTTATGCTATGCTGACGATACAGCTCTATTCTCACCATCACTGAAGGGTCTGCAATTATTGATAAATTGTTGTGAAGAGTTCGCTGGCCATAACTTCATAACATATAATATAGATAAATCTGTCATTTTGCCTATCTATTATGGTTCATCTATACATAATCCAGTAAAGTTATACATAGGTAATACACTTTTGAATGTTGTTAAAGCGTATAAATATCTTGGACATTGGATATCAGAAGACTTGTCTGATGATATTGATATATATAATAATATCAAACAGCTATATAAACAAAGCTATATGATAGCGAATAATTTTAGCCATTGCTCTAAAGCTACTAAGATTATTCTATTTAAATCGTTTGTTTCAAATATCTACCTTAGTAGTATATGGTTACCGAATAGGGCCAACATGCAAAAAATTAAGGTAGCATATAATAACGCATATCGTATAGTGATGAAATATAAGCGTCGAAATAGCGCGTCATTGATGTTTTTATATGATAATGTTAATAATTTAACAATTAAACTACGTAAATCATATAATTCACTTTATCAACGTATACGAAATTCTCGTAATTCGTTAATTATTCAACTTTATTATTATAATATCTTGTGCCCTTCGCAACTATTTACCTTATGGTATAAATCTGTATTTAGATAATATTTTAGATTTCGTTTTCGTTTAATTGTTGTTAGTTTTAATTATTGTATATTCTATGGACCTCTGTTATGCATGTCTGATTCAAATTAAATAAATAAATAAATAAATATATATATATCATTTATATATTAATAGTTTGGTAATTTTAAATAAGTTTACTATACAAATTTTAAATATTCTAATTTCACAATCTATATGAATATATTACATAAAGGACTTGAAAGATAATACAAATATCATATATTGCATATATTTAACATTAGTTCTATAATGACTATTGTATTACAATAATATTACTAATAAAATTAAATAATTAACCTCCTTGTCAAAGGACTCAGAAATACGTGAAAGTAATCGAGCAAATTTTCCGCTATCAATTGAGTTGATTGTATTGATAGAATCTTCCATCCTAATCAAAGGTGAAATACATATTAGATATTAATATATAGATGAATATTAATAAAATGAGTTTATAATTAATTTGAAAATACGCTAATTATTTTACATGTACGTTAATTTAAATATTTAATTTAGTATTCAGTGCCACGGTTGAATAGTACGATCAAATTGAATATCGTAGTATACAGTTAAGTGTATACTCTGCATTTCAAACAAGTTATATTCTACAGTATACGTACACTATTCATGTATGTCCCACGCTATGTATTAGTATATTCTATTAGCAGGTGGTAATTTAATTAAATACCAAAAAAAAAACAATTAGATTATAATAATTATTAATTGAAAACTAAATTAGATGGCGATAAATGTTACAGAAGTATATTTAATAAATATTATAGATATTTAACGAAATTTAGATAGGTTAGGAATACATTTTCGGAAATTAATCAAAATATAATTTTGTATATCAATTTTATAATAATTTTTAATCGATCCACAATAATATAAATATTATTTATTTATTTATATATATAATTGCCTGTGTTTCTCGGCTGGCCTTAGCCAAAAGGTGTCAGATACAGAAGCAGTAGGATATGGGTTCAAGATCTGTCCGGACCATTAAAATAGGTCTTAAAATAATATTTAGAAGTAAACTTAATAAAGATGTATAAATAAATGATCGGCTCTCGTTAAAATCATGGATGCATTAACACGAGAGCGGTATCGAAGGGAAATTAGAGCCATATAAGTGAAATCTTCATCTAAGTTATTGGATGAAATGAAAGGACTTCGCAAAAATAAAATATATATTGAAATATAAATGTATAAATGGTATATAATTGTAATACTTGAATAAAATACTTTTCATGTTTAAACTAATATGCATTTAATACATATGCAATAAGAATGTGCTCAATATATAGTGGAGCTATATATCACATATACATATACTATATACATACATAAACATAAAACATAAAAGAGCGTATATAATAAGTGTGTATATATGTATAATAGATTTATATTTTACCTAAATCGGTATTGCTATATCTCTCTAATAAAAAGTATTCAACATGTCTGATGACTAGATTTATGTGTCCTAAGATGGCCGTCCATCACATGACCAATATATTTAATAACAAATATTCAAACATATAATATTTATTTATAACTATAGTTACAATTGATTGCTATAGTAAAAAATATAATATTAATAAATTAAATTCAAATTAATAATATGTATCATAATATCAAAATATTGTATCATTTACCATTATTAAAGTGATACTGATTTATAAAAATTATAGCATAGTCATTGAGATTGAAATTATATGCATATCTAAGTTGATTGTGTATTTTATATTTGTTATTGACATCACCGATTTATGGTATTATAAACATACATTTGATTAATTATAAATGTATAAATAATTATAATCAAATAATCATGTTATACGCCTTATATATAAGTATAAAATCGGTATATATTAATTATGAATTAATTGATCATAATAATTAGTTTGTATTAATGATCAAAAATAATTTGTACCTGAATTAAATCCGGGTGTTTATTAGTATTAGGGTTATACTATACGATTGTATCCGGTATATACCATTAATGGTAACCATATTAGCAACGCGCTATGATTCTTATTCTAATTTATAATCATGGTGTCAATATATCCAATTCAATTTTGTAAAAATAGAAATTAATTATTTTAAATATGCATAATATCATACTAAGTATGGTTTACAAAATGTCGCTTTAGTCCAGATATAGCATAAATACTAATATTTAAATTGTATTCATCAGAATATTGTTATATTATAAAATAATAATTCTAAATATTATTTATGTATATGCTTATGGTAGATCTATATATAGAATATATCCTATTTAGAAAAATAATGTAATAATTATTTAAGTGGTTTAATTATATAGTAAACAAAAACACTATCACGAATATTCAGATTCAGGATATATATATATACTCAATTATCGCCCAATTTCTCAGCTACCTTTGGTGAGTAAAATTTTGGAAAGAGTTGTCTCTCGTCAACTAATCTCATATTTAACCGCCAATAATCTCCATATTCCTCAACAAAGTGGCTTTCGCCGAGGACACTCCACAGAAACAGCACTACTAAACGTAATTGATGTAATCACTTCTACCCTTAATACTAAAAACTGCTGTCAACTAGTAATGCTGGACATATCCAGTGCTTTCGATACGCTTGATCACAAAATTCTACTGTCCCGTCTACACCTACTTGGAGTTAGAGACCTTGCCCTCTCATGGTTTACTTCATATCTATTTGACCGTAGTAGCAGTGTAAAAATATATAATTCTTTTTCTTCCCCTTCTCCTATGAAATATGGTGTTCCCCAGGGATCAGTACTCGGTCCTTCACTTTTCTCAATTTATTTATACCCATTACCATCCATAATATCTAAATATCCAAATATATATTACCATCTTTATGCAGATGACATACAACTATATATGTTTCTTCCAACTAATTCATCACCAGGTCTCAATAATCAACTCTCTAATTGTGCTAATTACATTAAAGAATGGCTTATTTCTAATAATCTTCTCCTTAATACTTCCAAAACTACATTGTTGAATCTTTCTCCATCACCAACTTACTTCCCTCCTTTTCTTATTGATAATATTGTAATATCTCCTTCTCCTACTGCATCTAACTTAGGTGTACTTTTTGATTCTACACTTTCCTTCATTCCTCATATTACTGCCATCACTAAATCTGCAAATTATCATCTATTTAGAATTAGAAAAATACGAAAATCAATTACTGTATCTCTTACTAAAACTCTAGTTAATTCCCTTGTACTCTCACGCATAGATTACTCTTCCTCAATCCTTATAAATATTCCATTATCATCTATCTCTCCCTTAAATCGAGTTATTCGTTCATCAATCCGTACAACATATAACCTACGTATTCGAGATCATTCCTCTACTTCCTCATACCAACACATATCTCCATGGTTCACATTTAACAAACGCTCTGCTTATCGCATATTATCTATTGTTCATTCCTCAATATACTCTTCAAATTGCCCTTCATATATTTCTGCTTCTCTAGTACAAAGAGCTCCCCTTCCATCACTTAGAAACCATGCATCTCACCTTCTATCTACCCCTATTCTACGTCCCTCAAAAATGAATACTCGGGCACTGAGTTATATTGGTCCTAAGCTATGGAATTCACTCCCGCCCTATATTAGATCCATAAAATCGTATAAAACATTCATGAAATATATACAACAATTGATCTCAGGTGGTAACCTGAATTATTAATATTGTTTGTCATTATTATTTTATTAATTAATTTCCGTACGGCTTATTCTATTTTATTGTATTATTATTATTGGTATTTATTGTTTACCTACTTTTATTATTTGTATTCTATTATATACACCTTTGAGAAATCATTTATGATTTATTTAAGTGTCTAAATAAACATTCAATCAATTCAATCAAAATATATATATATATATATATATATAATATATATATATATATATATATATATATATATATATATATATATATATATATATATATATATATACATATATTATATGTCATTATTATATTAATAATAAATATTTAATAATCAGGCAGCATGTTTAAGATGTATGTAAGCATGTATTTAAATTGTATTATATATTTCTATATTCTACATATCTGTAATGTATCGCGACGTACCACTCGAACTTTTCGTGCTAATCACGTTCCCACCCACCTACCACATATATTATATATAAATTATCTGTGCCGGTTTTCATGCGGAACCTATATTTATTATAAATATATAATAATTTGTATACTATATGATATAGTATATATATTTATATAGATATAGCCTATATCATATAGGATATATATATTTAAACTTTGAATTTAAATAATTAAAATAAATTATTATAATAATTATATAGAGATAATGAAAACATTTTGAAAATATATTAATAGAATACATATGTATAATAAAGATGTTCAAATAAACAAAATTAATATGGATTGATAAAAACCTTATAATAACTATCAAAAAATTAATTAACAAAATTAATATCTAGATTTTGAATATATATAAATTTGGAAGTGTTATAAACTTTGAACCTAATTTTCAAATAAATAACCAATGACTATAAGCGCAAAAAAACACCACATATTATCCAAACATTTGATCTGTGGTTTTTTTTAAATTCAGCATTTTCAATGAATATTATTCATTATGATAATGTTGTGTTTATATAATTGAATTCATATTTATTCCAATTATTTGGCGAAGAAAATATATGTACTTGTATCTATTTTCGTGAAATAAATTGTAATGCTGAATAGTTTGAAATAGAGGTGTCAATACTATCATTTTTAATAATTTCAATAAGTTTTTTTTAATTGTCAATTTATTGTTACATAATACCAAGACCTCCTATAATCTCTAGAGGTTAAAGGAGGTCTTGAAAATACCAGGGAGATCCTCCCTGATAATACTTTAGAATGTTACAAAATACATATAATTTTACATTGGAAATGGATATATTGACTTATTATATAAATCGAATATGGCTGTATATTTTAAGAAAAATGGTAATAATTATAAAAAATGTTATATTCTTAAAACAAACACTATAAATTAAATATGTATTTTATTTTAAAATGTACATAATTGTATGTATAATGTTAATATTTTTTTCAAATTGACATGTAAACAAATATAAACAAAAAAAATAATTAAAATAAGTAATTATCAGTACAGATGACGCAATTTTTCATTAATTTAACAAAATAATTAGAGTTACAAATCTTTGTTTATTCGAGTAATATTAGGAGTTTTATAGTAGTATTATTAATATTAGTTTACTGATTAACTATTATAAGTATGCTATTATAATAATATTAGTATTATGAATATTAGTATACTGGTATTACTTTTAATAATAAATACGTATTATAATATATAAGTATACTGACATTAGATATGTAGTATAGTGATGGACACAGTATTGTTCGGACATAAATAATTGTAATGCAAAATGAGATAAATTCCTAATAAATACATACAATTACACTAATACAGATACGTATCCTATGTAAAGTAATTAAATCTAGGTATATATGCAAATATTAAGATGGATAAATATCCAGTTGTATAGAGTATAATTATAGATGTTCCCTTGAGGAGAAAAATTAGTAAGATAAATAAATAGGGAAAATCGTTGGAATACCTCTGAAATACTGACACCAAGGAGGAGAAACAATCATATCAGTTTTAACAAACAATATATGGACTAATTAACTGACTTACCTAGGTATTGGATTAGAATAGCTATTGGAAAAATAATATTTATTTATCTGCTAACACAAGAAATAAAATCTTTGAAAATATGATAACTAAAGTACAATTAGTCTTATTCGGGTAAAATATATTTTATACAATTATAATTATATACTTAGTTTTAAGAAGACTACAACTTATTACTGAACTATATATTACTGAAAACGATTTAGAGCTGAAATAAGTATGAGTGAATACATTCCTAATGACAATATGTAATGAAAAAGTTATTGAATTGATTTAAATTAACTGACGTAAAACAATTATTCGTACTTTCACCTTCCCTCTTTTATATTTTAGAATATATAATTACTGGTGTAAAAGATTAAATATGCATGAATCAACGGTAAACTTCGATATTATAATTATAAATACTCTAAAGAGGGTTTCCCACTACCGGTATTTCTGAAATAATGTCCGGAAATGTTTTCTAGAAAGTTATTTTCTCATACATACGTTGTACCGAAATGTACGGATAGTACGACGTAGATAAGTACCTACTTATAAGTACTATAGTACGTCTATATATATGCAGTGCACAACTTATACGCCGTACGGTGATGACGTCATCGTCGAGTTGTTAGCTTTATGATGACTCATAGGTAATAACGTGTAATATACTGATATCCCTACATATAACTACTACTGTAGTAGTATACTACATATAGTTTCGATATGTATATGTACAAACGGTAACATCAAATAACTGTTACCCTAATAACGATGTATATGTATGTGTTGGCACGTGTATGCGTATGTATGTACGTAAGTATGTATTATTATCAGTAGTAGTATAAGTATTACGTATAACTACACTCATAAGTGCAATGTGTTAATTTTTTTCAATTAAAATTATAAATTTTAAATTTGCTATTTATTAAAAAATTTTAATAAAATATTGTTAATTGCTTTTAAATTACGCAGTAATACTTTACACAAACATAAACACATTATTACACAATAGCCGTACAGGTAAGCAGGACACATTAAATCAAGCAAGCAAGCAAGTAGGACACATCAAAGCAAACAAGCATGGGTAAAATAACCCGGTACACAGATGAATATCTCCCAATAACCGCCACCGAACCCATTGACGACAGATCAAGGTACGCCAAGATGCAAAAGACCGATAAAGACAAGAAGTCTAGCAAAGGTAAGAAGAGCGACTCTAAATCCAAGTCCAAGTCGAAATCTAAGTCCAAGTCGAAATCTAAGTCGAAGAGTTCGAGTAAAACCAAGGACAAAGACGAAGATAAGGACGACGACGACAAAAAGGATAAGAAGGACAAAAAAGGAAAAGACAAAAAAGGAAAAGATAAGAAAGGAAAGTCTGGAAAAAGTAGTAAGAGTAGCTCTAAATCTGGAAAGTCTAAATCAAAATCAGGAAAGTCTAGTAAAACATCGGTAGCTACTGAAGCATCTACTGCGGGGGATAAAAAAGACGATGATAAGTCCGAAAAGAAAGATAAAAAAGGTAAAAAATCTAGCTCAAAGAAAGGCAAAGATAAATCAAAAAGCAAGAAAGCTAAATCAGTTGACTCGAGCAAAAGCGACTTATCTAAAGGTTTCTTATACATTATACACTAGTTATACACACTTATACACACTCGTGCACACATATACACACACAAACACACTCGTACACACATACACGCGTACAGAGTACGTATGTATGTTGTAAATACACGTTCATACTTTGTAAAGTGTACGACGTACACTTAATATATATATAAGTATAATAAATATATATATATATATATATATATATATATATATGCGTCATCGATGTAAATAAAAGTTTTATTTACATCGATGATACAGGTATGTATGTACTCCGTACAATGTCGGCGTACATACATACCTGTATCATCGATATAAATACATCGTACAAAACTTACAAAACGACGTACATACTCACGTGCCTATATATTGTATATGTGTGTGTGTGCGTGTGTGTGTGTGTGTGTGTGTGTGTGTGTGTGTGTTTTTGTGTGTGTGTGTGTGTGATGTAAAGTGTACACAAGCGTTCATACGTATACGCGTATATGTTGTACAATTTACAGTGCACGTGTGAACGCTTGTGTACACTTTACAGCATACACACACACACACACACACACACACACACACACACACACACACACACACACACACACACACACACGTACAGTGTACGTAACCTTAACCTTACGTCGTACAATGTACGTCGTGAAGTACACTATACGCAAATATATTAAACTATATATATATATATATATATATATATATATATAGAGTGTATATTGTGTATTCGTATTCCTAGTCATATTACACCTATATATATATATATATATATATATATATATATATAAATACAAACAACTAACGTACATTGTACGACGTACAACTCTCATATCGACTATGCTATACTTATACAAACATTTACTTTGTTATCCATCACTCATTTATATTGAGATTTACAATCTGATTATAACATCCTAACAAATAGTCTATAAACCATCGGATATTACCCCTAACTACTTTGAAAATGATCGCCTCCACCATTGCATCAATATACAAATGTGTCCTTAATGAATCCCATATAAATGGTATTGTTGCTAACCATTCAGACCTAACACATTCCAGTATAATGTTTTATAAAATGACTGGTAATTATCCTTCAAAAACCACGGTATAGAAATGACTAAATCCTCGCTACTCGACTACCTAATAAAAGCCCTAGACCTCCCGAAACAAACACTGCTTCTCTATAGAGAGATATGTATACCCCTCTTCAGCATTTTACATTATTAACTTATACGTATTTTCTATAGACTAAAACTAATTTGACTCGAAAATATTGTACTACTCGGGTTTACTAACTACATTACTAACATAACATATGTTACTATATATATAGTACTAAAATAAATAAATCATTATCATCCAAACGTAGAGTCATCTTTAGAATACCACAAGAATAAGTAATATCCCCTATATTATTTATAATTATATGTATATACCTATAGGGAGTATACTCCCCCTTAACAAATTTATTAAATCCTTTCTTCAATTACAATATTTATGCAGACGACATTTAAATTCACACCAATTATCACCTTTATTCACCTTAAATCCTTATATTATTACTATCAATAACTGGTTCACCAATAACTATTTACTACTTAACCCTATTAGATTGTACTTTTAAATTGTTCAACTCCAATCTCCCAACCAACGCTATATTACCACAATTCTACCTAGGTCATACACTAATCCCTTATTTCACTCAACCAAATATCTATGAATCCATATTAACAATAAATTAACATTTGCTAAGAATTTATCCACATTCCACCATTTATTCAATATACAAAAATTAGTCCTTAAATATCAACATCCACCGCACTAACTATTACCCAGACTTTAATTCTATCTTGACTACACACTGCATCCCTATCCTACTTTCGTCTCACAATATATACTCTACAGCCATCGACCGTTTAACTAACATATCCATTAGACTAATCTACCGATTAAAGACTATTAACTACACTACAAGTATCTCTGACCTACGCCGTAAGGATGAGATAGGTCCTACGATATACACTATATAAGTATATACAACACTATATACAACTGGCCATCAATAACATAAATGTCTCTATTTAATTTACTATCCATTCTATTTTATCTCTACTGATTACCCTTATTGACTAATTTTACTCCATACTCCACGATGTAACCTATGATCCTATAAGTAGGCTATACCTAGATCCTATACGGTCCTGTATCAATCCTCATTTCCTCGGAAATATTAGGTAAGCGTTGCTAATCTGTTTGCGCAAACCTTCTCTGGAATAGGAAATTAAACCCTAACTCCCTATATCCCTTAAAACCAATACCACCTTCAAACACAAAATAAAGAATGACCTCTTTGTTCACGATATCTGTACTCCATATATAATATTAGTTTTTGCCACGTTGTACACTTGTCAGTATTAATTATTATTTGTATTATTGTATTGTAGGTATTTGTTATTGTCACATTATTAAATGCTATAATTAAATTATTGTTTAAATAAAGAATCATCATCATCATCATCATCATCATCATCATCATCATCATCATCATATATATATACGTTACAGATGTATTATTATATTAATAAATATATATTACTGCCATACTATATATAATAATATTTATACATAATAAAATAAATGTTTTATTTCAGCAAAAAGTGGTGGAAAGAGTGGTGACGAATCAAACAAGGAAGACGAATCTAAAGTAGAAAAATCAAAGAAAAAATCTAAAAAAGTTTCTACCGAAGAATTGAAATCTACTCAAGATTCTAAAATTCAGAAGGAAGAAAGCGAAAAAGAGGAGGAACCACCCAAACCGGAACCAGTGAAGGTAGTGAAGCGGAAGTCGGTGGACGAACCTAAACCAGAACCCGTGGTCGAGGAGAAGCCAGCCGAGCCAGCTTCCATCGTGAAGGAATCGAAGAAAGAAAGGGACGCGTTAACTAAGCGTAACACCGAGTCCAATTCACGTTAGTTCTGATATAACATATATACGGTATATATCATATATATATATATATATATATATATATATATATATGATATATATAGTATATATGATATATACCGTATATATGTATATATATATATATATATATATATATAATGCTAGTAATTCTGACATAAGATAAGTATGGAAATCACATACTAATTCACAGTATTGCCAGTTAACGAACATGTTTACATATTTGTCCCTATAACATATAGAAACCATATTTACCCTAACCTCAACTTCGTTTATAATGTGCATAGTGTATAATGTATATAACCTAATTAATGGAGGTCTATTAATTGTATTATATCAAAATATAAAATAATATTTAATGTATTAAATATATTTAGTATGTTTATTTTTATAATATTACTTTTGTATCCAATGTATTATATTATATAATGTATTCTATCTAATATCATGCTGGTAATGATGACATATGATATCTTAATATTGTATAATTATGAACACGTGTATAATGTACTTTCTACAAAAAGAATGACATATTGTTATATATATATAATATATATAAATAAATATCCATACAATTAAAGAACCTATATTCTATGTTAACTAGTAATATTATCCATAAAATATCAATATTAAATGATTAATGAAATTAGTTAATTAACTAACGTATATAATATTATTTAAACTCGGGCTTGGGTTATATGTCACTCTATATCTATTGCCAGTACATTATACACAACAATGAAAGTGTTGAAATAAATACGGCTAAAAATATGCGAATACAATTAAATGTTATGTAAATTGCGAGTTTTAGTTATAGAATATATAGAGAGCTAGTTCGAGTTCAATTTTATATTAGTTTAACTGTCTACATATTTTATTATACTTTCCCATATTATTTAATTAAAGTGAATCCTACCATGCATCACTGACTTTTCAAACCTACTCTCACATATTTCCTTTAAAAGATTTCCTAATTAGGATATTAATATTCAAAGAATGGGTCTCTATTTTTAAATCACCCGTTACCCAATAACCGTCGCATCATATTCTAATTACATTATTTAATATTAATATGCTATCCGGAACCTTGGCGTAATATTTTATCACAGATCTCTTGACACATATACCTCGTTAATGATTAAAATATGTAATGTTCACCTCCTCTCAGTTTAACTATAGTTAAAGCTAGCTTATTAGCTGAATATATATCCACTATAATGTATATAAGGTATATATAGGCCCTATATTATAGGGTATACCCACTGCCACATAACAACTCGCTCAGTAAATTACAACCTACGTCAAACACTACATACATTGTATGTAGGGTTTCTGTACACTTTTGTACACCTATCTTCACTCCCACAACATCCGCGTTTGGTCCATACCTATGTAAATCCCTCATGAGGGATTTACACAGGTGCACCATCGATATAAAGAAAGTGGATAAGCAATTGACTGTAGTGTATGGCACTTTCCGCTACGAGCGCTGCAGTCGAAACCCACTATCTGGCCCACTACTTTTTATTTATAATAATATGTATTTATCATATATATATTGATAATCACTACCAATTTTAATATACTATCGATACTAAAAATAAAATTATATATTTAAAATACATAATATCAACATTCCTCGTAATTTTGTGTATTTAAATTGAAGTTATAATACTATTTTATTGATTTTATTGATATTTATAATTTAAATCCATTGATATAGATAGAAGTCACTTTAATCTATTTCGACGAAAAGACTACTGTTTCAATATTTGACATATATAATATGACTAATATCCAATCAAAATCACTGATACCATTTTGTTAATTTATCGATAAAAGTGTCATTCACGTGTATATCCAAGACCTCCTATAACCTCGAGGTTATAGGAGGTCTTGGTATATATTTTACATGCATTGCGTGCGTCAATTGCTTATCCACTTTCTTTATATCGATGAGGTGCACCTGTCAACTTCTTCTCATTACTTCAATACCTAGTTTTCAAACGTCTCAATCACCCCATATTTAAGCACACTAAATGTCTCTATATTCTTAATCCTGTACTTCCTTAAAACCAACACATATTCCCATGCACGAAAGATAATATAAACAACGTTACACCAATGACCTTGGTTAATCATCGCTCGAGTAATGCTTGTATATAACAATATATTGTTTATAACGATTATATATAATAGCAATGACAGAGTAATGTATACATAATATGTATTACATATATATGTATTACCTATACAGTATTGTGATACCCTTCAAGTACATATTCTCAAGTTACCCGAATAATATGGAGACACATTTATGTTTATTTTATTCAATACGATATGGAATAGTAGTGTGTACTATTGTATTGTGGTCACATACTATTGTATTATTACATATTTCAATGTACTTACAAATATATAAAATATGTCACGTATTCCATGATCAATAATAAATATTATCCCGGTGTATAGTGAAAAGTGCTGAAGACGATAAGAATAAGGCGAAAGAAGCGTACCGACCACGCAGAAGTTCTTCCTCTTGCGAGAACCTCTACCGCGAGAGATCCGAGTCTAGAACCCGTGACCCCTACCACCGACCGAAGAAAACCACCGTAACCCTGTCCGAACGAGAACCTCGGTACGCTAGCCCTGCTAGGATCGACGGCTGCGAAAGCGAGGAGTACTACCGCGATGGGGGGCGTGACGATAGCAGAAGTGGGCGTGACGATAGCACCGGTGGGCGTGGTCGTAGTAGGACACCGTCTCGCGGTCGTAGGAAGCCCGCGTCTCGCCGACGTAGGTCTCGTTCTATACGTAGCGGTAGCAGCCAGTCGGGTGGACGTAGTAGAACCCGCTCTCGACGACCTAAAACCCCGGTCAGACGTAAGTCTAGGGCTCGTACCCCGGCAAGACGGGCGAGAACACCCTCTCGAGCGAAGAGAACTCCATCTCGAAGGGGTAGAACTGCATCTCGTAAGAGGAAACCATCGGCCGCGGCGAAAGCAAAACTCCGTAAACGGTCGCAGAGCAGGAAGAGGAAGCCCTCTAAAGTGGGCGGGGGAAAGATCACGTGTTACGACGAAGCCGGCTACAAGGTACCGAATCGGCGCGCCTCTAGCGCAGTCAGTAAGAAAAGAAACTATTCGATCAAGTACTCGAGACGACCTCGTAGCAGGTCGGCTAGCAAGAACTCCGATCAGGACTCGTACTCGATGGAGAGGAACTATTCGCCGCGTAAGAGACTCGTACTTCGTAAGAAACGCTCTAAACCGAGTAAATCTCGCAATAACAGCAGAACCCGACGCCGATCTAGGTCTCGAAGTGCCGGTCGAAGAAGCCCGTCCAGCGATAGCCTTTACTCGTGTTCCAGCGACGAAGGTAAGGATAAGAAGTACGCGAAACCGAAGCGAGATTCTCCCGCCAGGGGGACATCTCCTAGACGGAAATCTCCGCGACGTCAATCACCCGGCCGATCACCGCGTAGAGACGACTACGATGACAGTCGTTACGACTGCGAAGATGACTCATTGTTGCCGAGAAACAGGGGACCCCGACGAAGAGAGTCCGTGGACGAATCGTTCGAGAATCTGTACTCGGGCAGTCGGCGAACTCACAACTCCAGACGGGGTTACTGTTCCAAAGCTAAGACCACTAGGAGACGTACCGGTAGTCGAGCGGTTGGAAACAGTAAGGTGAAAGGTCGTAAGAATAGTAAACTAACAAGAAAGTCGTCTCGGGCGGTGAGTAGAACCGGAAGTCGCGGTAAGAAATGTACACCAAGGAAAGCGGCGAGCAAGAAAAAGGTTAACGCGAGATCGAAATCCCGTGGCCGACCCAAGAAGAACAAAGACAGCGATACTGATTCCGTGGCCTCTGGTAAAGTTCCCAAAACTCGTAAGAAGAAAGTTAAGTCTACTAGTTGGTTTGATTTCTATTAAATGATTGAACAAACATTGTATTTTTATTTTTATTATATGAACCATTATTATAATATATATATATATATATATATATATATATATATATATGTGTATATTGTTTACTACATCATCGATTGATGCCTATTATTTATATTAAAATATCCTTTATATCCCAGTATACATAAGTAAAAAAGATTTACCCCTGAAAAATACTTTGTAAGTGATATCTGATATTTATTTATTTTAAACTTCTTTCATACTCGTAATATCACTTTTCTTCATAATTTTATTTCCAACTTAGTTGAAAGAGCTCCACCTTCGCAAATACTATAGAATTAACTGAAAATAGACTAAACTATTAACACCTCTCAACCACAGACTTTGAAGCAACCCCCCTCAAAGTCTGTGCTCTCAACCCGTATACTCATTGGCACAAGATTTTCGACATCAACTATAATCACAATACTACTAACACTTCACTTACCTTCTCTACTTATCCCCGACCTCACCAACTTCATCACAGCCATACTCATCTTCCTATCATATCACAGCCTCATCATTCAAAACCTCCAAAGTAACTTACACTAACAGTCTGAAATTCCCCCTGTATCCACTCGTACATCTGACCCTTATATTCCTCATCACACCATGGTCCCCATAGCATAGTATATGATTCTATTACATGCTACGCCTTCCCCTTATTAATTCTGATCTATTTAACTCACGATACCTTAGAAATAAATCCCATATATTATTGCCCTTCTGCTTGATATCTAGACTGATGTTATCATCGTCTCTAAGACATATACATCACCCTCCGAAACCCCTGTAACTATGATCTTCTTACTAATCAATATAAATACTATCCACTAACTCTATCTGTCAACTTTATTGATGCCCTCTTCCCAAACCTCTCAACCGAATTAACCAAACCCTTACTTAAACTATAAAGTCATGTTCTCTTGATGCTATCCCTGAACAACTTCTCCGCTCCCTCGCACCGACACTGATTCCCAATATTCATAACCTATTTATTGACTCATTATTTTCCGATTTCCCCTCCCTCTTCGTTCAATAAAAATCAATCGCCGTAGATTGATTCTCACCATAGATTTTAAATCGATTTTAATCAGTGTCCATTAAATCCCATTTTCAGCATACCTTATTATAGAATATGGCCAGTTGACCTATTATATTCAATATATAATATATCCTCCACTACATCCAAATTCCCATATAGCTCACGACTCCTATACCGATGTTCATATTATATTATATATATGAATTTATTAACTACATTACTAATCAACCATAATATTCTCCCGAAACCATGTAGCTATGCTTAACTGATATTTTAACACTCTCTAATTGAACTCCTTCTACTTCAATACTGAATATATATTTATCTCCCTCCTATCCCATACTTCTGCGACTATATTCTCTACCCTAATTATAATTGAAATTATCCTTAGTTTAATAAACATATTCGGAAACTGTAAATTATAATTAGTTTCCCAACTTATTTTAGTTTTGTTATTTATTATTTAACATTTACCACTGAACTACTATTCTTATAATATCGATAATAATATCAACAACCATGCTAAAACGCAGTTCTAGCTAAAACGGCAAGAATACAAAACTAATCAAATTAATTGAATATTTGTTTGTATTCAATTATCCTATATAATTATAATTTATTTAAATTTATGTAAAAAAAAAGTTAAAATATTGAAGTATTAGGCATATACGTATTCTTACTAAGTGGAAAAAGTAAAAACTTGAAAAAATTACATATAAATTTTTCAAAATAAATATTCACAGAAAATATATATTAAATTTACAAATATGAATCTCATAAAACACTTTCTATTGATATAAATACTCAAAAAGTAATTTAAAATATTTAAAAATGTGATAAATAAGATACTGAACATGGATTATATGTAATAATAAAATATTGAAACAATTAAAATATTATACATATATTAACACGAGATTGTACCAATACCATTATACAATAACAATACTATTAGGCTTTTAATCGATGACATTATTTGTACTATTAGCAATTGATTAAAAACTAATTCACAAATATATTCCTCTATAAACTAAATTATTTGAACTGTTTCTAACTACACTCGTGACATAACCATGCATTCATATAGTTAACCTCATTAGATCTACACCTTATTAACACCTCTTGCCAGAGTTATATAACACTACAGTAACCACTGACTACAGGTGTTATCCCTTACTTTACTATCCCATATGCTATTTGTATAGAATGAAATTGTTTCACTAAGATTTTATTCTTTTCATTACTTACATATTAATTAATTTTATGTAAAAATAATCATCGAATATAATATTGAACCTAATCTTATTATCATTACTATCATTATTGTGAAACATATCATTATTCTGTGTCCATTTATTATATTCCTGAAACAATTACTAATAATTATAATAGTATATCTTAAATATAGATACTAAAAATTGCCTCTAAATATCACGTATGTATATAAATATATAGTGTATTGAAGTTATATAATAAAACTACAAATTTATGTGTTTTAATGACGGAGTAAATAATGAACAGTATAGATGAATACATTTATTGAAATATGTACACATATCATAGATCATAAAGATGATTATAACATATTAAATTTAATGTCGTATGTATATATATATGTATATGTATTGATATAAATAATAAAAACGTGTGTAATACTTTTTAATAAACTAGTAGTGGTATGAACAACGTATTGCATTAAGAACCTATATCATGGGGGCGCACACATAGTGTGGCTATCAATTAATGGGCGTTAACGGGGGGTGAATTGGGCCCCCATTAGCCATGCCCACACAGTAAACGAGAAAGTACCGTATTAAAATACCCCTATAGAGGATGAGATACGAGTGTCGAGGATAAATTGGCTCCGTGTAACGTTTACTAGGTTAACGTCGAGTTGAACTTCGACCTTCGGTAATGACACGCCCCCTCCCCATTTACCTCGTACATACAATAACAATAATACGTAACTGGTTACTTACGATAATCTAGAGGCGGTGGAGGAGGTGGTGTAATAGATGAATATAATAGGGGTTGTTGAGTTACGTTGATGATGAGAAGGAGGAGAGGATGAGGAGAGGAGGAAGGAGGAGGAGAAAATGAGGGGGAAGATGAGGAGGAAATAAATAATAATGGATATAAAAGTGAGTGTGTGTGTGTGTTGTTTTAATCGCATTGATCTTGAAATAGAAGTCTAATCCAGCCTCGGGTATTCGAAAGGGGGGTACTGCAGAATGGGCAGATCGACTGGAAACCGGAGCATCCCTGAGGTATACCTATAGACGACCAATACCTGTTATGTAAGAAGAGTTATTGTTAGGGGTAGCAATGTTGTATTGAACATCTACAGAGTGTGCTAGAACATACATCACTTATGTAGGTTAACGGCTATATTATATTGACCGTGGTGGTCAAGTCATATCGTTCTATTATAATAGAATGATAATTATCATTGAAAAAAAAGTAAAGAAAAAAAATTAAAGTCGTTAAAATATTTATATTAGTCACTTCTAGATGAAATATATATATTAATTTGTATTGACACTCACACGATTAACATTTCACATATGCACACATCAGATCAGCAGATGATAAGTGCACTAGATATGAGTACTATGCGTAGAGTAAACGCACTAACTTCACAGTATTCTCAGAGGCCATGTGTCCACAAGGAGAGAAGCAGTAGTTGGGCTGATTGTTATCGATGTAGAAGCTAGTCTCGATGCCCATGTATAGCTTGGTGAATGTGCTCATCTGTTGGTGGGATAACGTGTGTGAGTGTGGTTAGTAAAACTAAGGGTATAAGCACGTCATTAAAAATTCAAATACAAATACTTTGTTCACACAAAATCAGATACAAATACAAATATAACTATTAATAATATTTTATTAGAATACAAATAAAACAAAAGTAAATATAAATATATAAAATATAAAATTAAACAAAAGTAAAACAAAATACGAATACACGTAATCTATCAGATAAATAGTTATTATTAGCTATTTAATTTAGGAAGACTTTAAATAATAGTTAAATAAAATTATTAATAGTAATAAAATGATAATGAATTATAATTTATAATCAATAAATGTGTATCAATTAGATATACTATTAGTATTTATCAATATACTAATACTAATAATATTTAAATAACTAGTTATAATTGATTAAATCGTTAAATTTCAAAATAATGCGTATGTATTTTTAGTAATACGTATGTATTTATATCATATAAGATGATGAAGAAAAAAATAAATTACTATAAAAATAGTAATTTATGTTATCTTATGTAATATATTAATTTTATTATTATTCTTTGTATATATATAGTACCCTTATAATTAATGATAGTACATCTAAAGAACGAGCTATGGGTGCAGCCACTAAGGACATACGTCTGACCTTAAGGCACATAGGACACGTCCTATTGGACTTCTCGTCGTCCGTCTGTCTCCAGCAATGTCTACCGTGCACGTGCCCGCAACCCATGTAGACGTGAGGTTGTCTGTCGGCGCTATGGCTGGCGTTGGGCGCTGACCTCGACGGCATCACTAGAGTGGTCAAGCCCACAGGACATTGCGGTCGGCTCGCGTTTATCTCCTCTATCTTTATGTCGAGGTCGCTGCGACTCTACAGAGTACGCGGCAAGGTCATCGTTATAGAACGCAGCTAAAGAGTATATTTATTATATTTGTATATTCGTACATATTGTATTTATTTGAATGGCAGTAATTTCTCAAAATGAATATTAATATCATTCATAGAATACTACTATTAGTGCTAAACAATAGCATTAATATATTGGTATAGTTGCGTTCAGGATATAGCAGGTAGCTCGCAGTAAAGCTCATCATGAATAATTAATATATTACTAAAAATAATGCATTATTAACAATTATAATTATCTGTATTTTTTAGAATGAATATTTATGCTAAATAATATGATTTATAATTTATATAATATAATTTATATAATATTTATGCTATAATAATATAAATCACTCAGATTATCACATCAACTAAATATAGATGACATATAATAGTCTAAGATTTATTTCCAAAGATGTTATTAAGTATAAATATCAACTAAACATGAATATGAGTAACTTCGACATTATTAGCATAGGGTGAAGTAGTATTTATAATCGAAGTCACTATAGTAATCCTATAGTAATATCTGAATTATAATTTAAAGTAAGTATTTAAAGTGCGACTCTATTGAAATACATCTCATAATATATATTTCAAAAGTAAAGATTAAATTGTAAAAATAATATACTATTAAACCGATAAATAAGTGTAATGAAAGACTACACTCAATAAAATGATATATATATGCATAATTTATAACTATAGTTTCTATATTATACGTAAGAAAAATCGAACATATTTTTTATCTACCATAAAAAATATAAATTAATGGGTGGGTGTATCAAATTACATGTACTGCTCCTAGTCGCATATACTCGCTTCAGAATATATGCGTTATTTCAGTGATATACATGGGATGTGGATCATGGTACTAACGGGAGAGATGTCAAGGCCGGTAGTTGACCTCCATATCAGGGTAGCACCGCACAGATCTATCAGTGTTCCGTCGGTTAGTATGTTATCTTCATCGGAGACCTGTAGACGAGAGAGTGGCTTCGATTAAACGCAATGGTGTTAGGTTACGCTGCATACAACGTAGATGTCGTCTAGTTCTATGTTCACAACTACTGTACATGCTGCATTGATACGTGGAGAGAATAGATATGCGTATTCTTATTTATTAATATATATATTATTTATTTAAAATATCTTTATATGATTTATATTTCCGTAAACTATAGTAAATTATAATTAAATATTAATATCAAGAAAATATTCGAAATATTTCATTAATCATATGATGTTATTTTCAGGAAAATAAAATGGCTATTTTCTATTCAAAAATTGACGATTGTTAAATAACTATCAATAAACCAAAGAGATAGTGAGTCATGGGGAGAATAGTGGAGAGAAACTAACTAAGTCACATACGTAATGTAGTTATATTAAGAAGAGGATTTAAAAAATAAAACATACATATTTTTATATTATTATAAGATATATATATAATTACACACATGTTTATATGTATTATGAATTATATATATTAGTAAGGATGCGATTGAACAAACTAGACTATTTTTCTGAGGGGTGCTCCTGCCGTCCCTGAAAGCATAGACTCCACCCCCCACTGAGATCTCACGCCAGATTCCCGCCACATTTTGATTCGAGAATCCGCTACTATGAACTGTATCCTGTGATGATTTATTATTATATATGTATTTATATACTAAAAGTTTTAGTCTATAACTAATATTATATATATATTATAATCTATACATTTGTTTAAATCGTTCTTAAAATAAACCAAAAATACCATACAATATTAAATAAATTGGAAATAATCCTAGTAAATATATAAATATGAGATATATTTAAAATAAAAGAATACCAATAAACATAATGATATATTTAAATAGATATAATAATTCGAGATACGAATATAATAAATATTCTATAATATATAAATATAAGACATTTCATTTTTATAAATGGTTTATTTAAATTGAAATCATTTAATATATTATATTTATAATATTTTAAATAAAAATGTGTTAAATCTAAACCAATTGTTAATGCTATATCGAATGCATAGCGTCTATAGTCATTCACATATTCACAAGAGAGTTAGATGGGTGCAAGAGAGACGTGTAATGTGCGTACTTTAATGTGGTACTAACATTTAATGGTTTAGGTTTAGATATCAGCACTCCATTAGTGGTAAGACCGTCAATCTCTCCCCCTGCGTACCATTTAGTGGCCTTCTCCTACGATTCATGGTATTGTAATGGTAAACAAACGGTTGCTAGGCAACTAGGTAACATAACTCTGCCATATCTATTTCATAGCGAATATGATATTTTAATTAAATATAATTAAATAATGAAAGAATATAGTATATGATAAATCAATTTTAAAAAAAAGAGCAGTAACTTGATAAAGATCATAAAATGGGCTGATACTGATGAAGATATTGGAACTAAATGTTTACATTAGTTAATGAAATGCACCACAGCTTCTTAGCATGATATACAGTTATAATAGGTACATTATATAAGAGAGAAAAGAGTATGTAAAATATATTATAAATTTTAAAAACTCTAATCAAAATAACTTCACAATAATTAGTGTATGTATATCAAACTTTTATACTAAAACATGTTGTGATATATAATACTTTAAAATTTGTATAATTTTATGGAAATTATTACCGGTTTATAATTAATGACGTTAATAAATGTCATATATGACATATTGTATGCATGACTCTAATAGTAGGGTAGTGTAACCAATGAAAATACATTATTATATGTTTGATAATAATATAACATAACATTTAACATGGTAACATATATCGATATAAATATAATAATTGAACAATCAATACCTTACATTTTAAATGTTAAATTAATATGGAATTCACATAGCTGTAATAATATATGTGTGTATAAGAATAATGTAATATTATTTATAATAATATAATGTAATATTTATTTCATTCCGAAATATTTTATTTTATTATTTTAAACGTTATAATTGCGTTTACCTACTTTTATTTCTACAAATAAATACTTTTAAGAAATAATTTAAAATTGATTTAAGTGTCTGTATAAACTTTCAATTCAATTCAATAATCACAACAGATAAATAACCCCCGGCAGACTAAGCTATACACTGTAACAGGATTGAATGCCTTCCTAAATACCCTAGTTAAACAGAGATAATGAAACCTCATAATAAGGTTTCGACATGTGGTAACGTGAATGGTGTTCATGCAATCTTTAAGATGCTACGTGAAATGCGCACGGTATTAAATACACTGGGCAACAACTTAATAACATGTTCTAACATCAGTACCATAGGTACATACTGATGGGGAATCTGGACGTTGTACACATACGCCCAAACCCCTACGCAGCCAATCAGTAAACTACGCTACAGTACGCACACCCAAATATCTTCGCAGCCAATCACCAAGCTATGCTACATTATGCATACGCCCAATCCTCTTTACAGCCAATCAGCACGCTACGCTACAGTACGCATACGACCAAATCTCTAAGCAGCCAATCACTAAGCTCTAGCTTACTAACCCCTAGGAAGATGTTCTTGCCGGAGTCGAAGCCCGCCGCATAGATACGGGCGGTGAAGGGAGGCTCTCGTTCCACCAGTATACGGCAGGCAAACCTAGAGATTGTGCTCTGGTGAAGCTGCTTCTCTATGTGCTGATTCTCTTTGTTTCCTCGAGCCTAGCGTAGTGTGGCGGGGTAGTGGTGGGTTAGTGATAGTATTACTGGTAGTATTGGTGCTAGTAGTGGTACTGATAGTGGTACCGATAGTGGTATAAGTAGTGGTATAGGTAGTGCTTATATCAATATTAAATATATAGTAACTATTATAAGACCTATTTTGCTATTATATCTATTATAATAAATAAAGTTAGTAAATTGAAAGATATTTTATTATTATACAAAATATATCTAATAATTATTAACATGAGAATTATGTTAAGAAGTAATCATATTAAATATGAATAGGATTAATTATAATATTAATATTATTATTATCAATATTATAATTCTAATAGTATGTAAACTACATTTTGTATGGGTATCAAATGTATAAATTAGTGGGGAGTATATATATTAGGAACTTAATATTTAAATACATTTAATATATATATATATACATATTTTATAATATATGATACTTATAATAACAATGTCTTATATTTTTAAAAATAATATTAAATTAAAATATAAATATAATTGAATTTAGTTACCATTAAGAAATATCAATATATTAATATGTCCTCTGGTAGCAACCATATGTCCTATAATAGGACTCCTATTATAGCAATCATATGTCCTCTTATAGAAATCATATATCCTCTTATAGCAACCATATGGTGCACAGTTGATTAGTGATGATATGATGGGTATATTGAATAAGAATGGATTAATGACACAGTGGTGGTGATGTTGTTGTATTACTATTCACTAGGGGGGGGGGGGGGGGCGGGGCAATAAACCGTATCCATGACGACGTAATCGATGGGTAGTTCTGATGACCGGCCTATCTGGAACATGTCAAGGTTACTGTCAAGGTCGTACTGAACGATGACGGCCTGACTACGACTCAAGGTGAACGAAACCGAATGCTGCTGGTTGTTCTTTATCAGCTATTGAAGGGAGGGAGGGAGGGAGGGAGGGAGGGTTAGGTAGAGATAGGTAGAGATAGATACACGTAGACATGGAGGTATGTTAGAATACATCATGTGATATCATGTGCTATAGGTTCGTGATGGGTATATATATATATATATATATAACTATTTGTAGCCTGATGACCTAATTATGGTATTTAGGTGACTGAAGAAATAGATGATTTAACATTTGCATTACATACAGATGAATATGAATATATATGTTCAATATTTAAACCTTAGATGCAAATGTAAAGGTTTTGATATAAAACTATAGAATACACTGTATATTAAATATTGTGATAATAAATGTAATGTAATAAATAATAATTAATAAATATATTTAATATATTAATATCCTGTTTGTTGTAAGTTGGTTACCTTTAATAATATGGGTAGTTTACTTGTTGCTTATGTAAACAGCAGATATTATTTATATACCTAAACGACATAGATATAAAATCTGAGCATATACATATGAATTATTAATTCTTTGTCTGGGATTATATTCAGAGTATCATTATAACTAGACACTATTGGTTGAATTATTCAGCTTGAATACAAATCATACAACTAGAAAATAATACTATATATAAAATACATTAATTATATTATTAATAATATATTTTCTATTAAAAGTTCTATTAATAAGTTGTATTAATAAATATGGTGTTGTATATAGTTATACAATTATTTATTTATAAACAGCATAGTAAATACTTCAATAACTATGTATTAATATATAAATATATATATATATATATATATATATATATATATATATATATATATATATAATAAGTTGTATTAATAATATATTAATAAGACAGCATGTTGGATATCATATTTGTACAAATAAGTTCTGAGTAAACAGGATGATAAGACTAATAACGATGGCCAGCGATATGTGGGCGGATATGTGGGCGTGGCCGGTGAACAATGATTGGCAGCCGGGCCTAATTGATGCATGAATCTATAATGATAATATTATCACAAACACATAATGTGCGTAGCTGTGGGATGGATACTGGTGCATCTGTTTTACTATTAGTTTACTGGGTGTCATAATAATAACAGGCATGCAGGCCGTATAATATTATTATAATTACAGCCAGCATGTGGGGTAGGCCAACTTGTTATTGATTGAAGTCTTAAAATATCATCATATGTGTATGTGTATGAAATATGATAACTTGTGCATAAATATATAAATATATTTAGAATTTATATCTATATATATTGTTATTTTTATAATAACAATTTTATTATTATTTCTATCACACGAGATTAATTCTATAAAATCAATTATAAATGCTCCATAACTATGACATATATCAAATATTAGCCGATCGTTGCTAGGTAAACAAATAGACAATGAGTTTTCAATAAATGCATTATTTGAGTGCACTGTACTAGTAATGAATAGATATAATTGCAGACATTATATAATCATTGTACATCACACTTATCTTTAAGAATATTTAAGAACACTGTAGTAATAATAATGAAAATATATTACATTCGGTGATGTATGAATTGTTGGTTTTGTTGGTTTTAACTATAATGTGTGTAAGAATGATATATATGTGCATAATATACATATATGTATCATGGATATAAAGAAAGTTTCTTTATACTTGATGTAAAAACTTGATATGTATATACAGAGAACATTATATTTTTTTAAATAATTTGTTCTTAAAACATAATTGAATAAGTTACTTCTACAGTGTAGGTATAGAATTGTAGTTATAACAGCAAGTATTAACCTCGCGGGTTATACTTCACTGTACAACCATATTTGTATTGCACATTATGTATGTATGTTGACGATCCCCCATCGATAGACAGACCGGTGCCCACACTGTCGTACACTAGTTCATTGACCTCTAACCTCGGATTGTTGCGGAGAACCAGCTATCACGTGATTCTTAACGGGACGGACACCGGAAGCTTTGGGGCGTTTCTTCAGGGTGAACTTAGACCTAATTCTTCCCTTGTCCCCTTGAGGTAACGCTCCATTGTATCTATAGGAATGATTGCTATCAGTTACTATGCCCATAGGACGTCGTACTATGTATGATATGATATAATAGTAATGTGTGTGTTGCATATATGTTCATCTAGGTAGTAGTAGTAATACATTATTACACACGTATACGTATAGGTACGTACCTATACGTATTATTATTTATTTATTTGAGAATTATCCATTTTTATGATTATGATAATATATTATATATATTTATATCGTAATCCTATCCATATATAATATATATATATATATATATATATATATATATATATATATATATATATATATATGATACACACATGATATAAGATATATTTGTTATTAATTATGTATACGAATATAGAATAATCTGCCTGTGGTTTTATTGCGCATGTCTAAGCCGGATGGTCAAGTCTGGCGGTCAATGACCGATGGGGAGTTGCTTATCTCTTACGTAATACAAGTGCACAATGTAACTGTAGTAGGTGAACCACCCCATGGGGCCGATAGGGCGCTGTTATCTAGGCCAGTGTACTTCCCGGGCAGTGAATATGTATTAATTAACAAATTTAATTAATTGCGATTTTAATCAGTGACGTAATACATGTATTAGGTGCACTAGGGGTATGACGTAACTGACGTATTAAGAGAAGTTCAAGGAGGGTGGCGACACCAGGCAGGAAGTTGCGTAATGAACTCGTGTGTGGATGTGTGTGTGATAAGATCTGGTCGTACATAATAGTTACACAACACACTTGCATTCGGTCGCAAACTAATTATAGCGCCGCCCGCATAAGGACATCACGGGACGAGCGAGTGAAGGACTTATCCTAGAGTTCAAAGTCAATCATATCCGCGCAGACGTGGTCCGCTCGTGTGCATTTAATAACACGATGTTACGTAAGCAGGCATCGTGTTTACATCACGTCTAATGGTAGGGGGGATGTGTACGTCACGTGATATGACGTAATAACGAGAGAGAGAGAGAGAAAGCTATTAATAGCCTCTCATAGCCACAACAACACACATAGTGCACTTCACCCGCGCACACGTAACAATAGAATACACTTACGCGCGCACATGTGTGTGTATGTGTGTTGTAGATGTTACGAGTGTCCACATACATATGTACACACATACGCACACACACACACATACGCGAACACATCAGTACGCCTCTGTTACATAGGCGCGCATACACCAGCGCTCCACTCTACGACGTACATTTTAAAGTGTATGTCGTACAGTGTGCGACGTATATTTCTTACATTAAATATATATATATATATAAAAGTGTATTCTGGATCATACATGTATATCGGGAGTTCACACTACTATATATATATTCGTTGTACACCTATCATATATATATATGTACACCTATCACAATATGTGAATGTCCTATAGGACATATGCATATCTATATATATATATATATATATATATATATATATATATATCGGTGTGGTATTGATTATGTAATACATACATGACACGTACTACATGCTATAGCAGTGTGTGTGCGTGATGCCCATCGTACGGCCATCAATGATGTACACGAGTGTAGACGTCTGGGATGAGGCACCTTCATTATCGGTTATTGATTAGACGTAGTGAATAAATGATAAAAATGAAACTCTAGCGGTAACCAATGGCAACCGATGATCGGTACGGTACGCCACGGTGATCGTATAAAGCGCCACTGATTAGAATTGCTAAGTGATTAAACTCGTTAATTAATTAGCACACTATAGGTGGCGTTGGTTGTCCTGCAATAGTATGACGTCATCGCGTGTGTATCACTTTCAGATAGCATAGGTGTGCGACGCACACTGTGCGTGTGCATTTCAATACAGGGTTTCTATATATGCATAGAACTATATGCATTCCCTGCATAATGCAGTATACCGCCTTATATAATATAGTGTTAACGTGATTGAATACGTGTTTGTGTGTGTGTGTGTGTAAAGTTGGGGGTGGTTATTGAATAACAATAACAACAATGGCAGTGGTGATGATGATGATGATGATATAATCAGGCTAGATGTTCTCGGAATTGCAGATATGTAATTCACATTAACTTGTATCGGGTATACATAAGTCAATTGTCATTCACCAACAGTAGAGTTCTACCAGTAACGTGTATCGTTGTAACTAAGGGGTAACCAATGTAAACACATCATAATAAAGTATAAGATAAATATCGTATACGATACTGCAGCTATATATAGGTGTGTGCTGTAGGTGTAGTATACCGTGTATATACACACATACACACACATGAATATGCGCTTATGTGTCGGGCTACCTACATATATTAATGACAACAAATAACGTATCGCTACACACATATACCCACCCGCACAAGCTACAGGCTACTAATATAAACAGCAAACAAATAATACATGCCTATAGGCTACAATGCCTACAATGCCTATAAGTATACTTGTAATCCATTTTCAATAATACAAATTTCCATATATACAAGAATTTCCCTAAGAATCTTATATATATATATATATATATATATATATACGTAACTATTTATAATAACAGTATAATAACTCCCGCATAATATATAAGTGCGTATACTTATATGCGTATGTGGCCACAGTAGTGGGTCAGATGGTCAACTGGTCAGATACAACTGTAGTCTGTCCTCGCTACAAACATCACACCTCAAGGATAACAATGACGTGTGGCCAAACCATCTCCCAACTCGCGATAGAGTGACGCGTGTCAGATGTATTACGTAATACGGCGATGTAGAGACAATAGAGGTCAATCGAGAGACAGTAGAGGGCAACGGAGAGACTATAGTATATATAGAGGCGCCATTGTTTGAGAAGTGACTAAATGTCACTCATAAAATTATAAGGAGTATATATATATATACATTATTGCATAGAACAATGTTAATATTATAAATCTGTAGTTGAAAGGAAATGTCCATACATTCTACACGATTACAATCTAGTGTGTGTGTGTGTGTGTGTGTGTGTGTGTGTGTGTGTGTGTGTGTGTGTGTGTGTGTGTGTTTGTGTGTATAATGTAAATATACTAATAATGCGATGCGTAATAGGGAAATATTCTAAACTATTTTTTGAATAAGTTATCTTAATATTTATAGCATAATCTTATATTATAATTGATATTAAATAGATTGAATAATATAACTATAGTTAGCATATGCGCTATTATTAATATACACGTGACTTGCACCATTTAGGTTGAATGTTTAGTTAATTGTTAGCAGTATTCACACTGATGTTCAGATGGATAAGCGGTTCATCTTTACCCGTATCACGGGTACCGGGTAAACGGGGTCAAGGTCAAATATAGTCTGTTACCTACTAGGTAGTCTGCTAGCGATATGTAAATCTGTTGCAGGGGTCAACAGAGGTCGTGTACTAGCGAGAGTCGCTTGTCTCGCCGCTAATACATGCGTGTACGTGCGTGTGTTACGTAACGATGGGCGCGTGTCAATCACCGGAGAGGAGATGTTACGTCACCAGCGTGTAGCGTGTGATTACGTAACTGAACGACCGATGGAGGGGGCGTTATGAGACACGCCCCCTCCATCGTCACGTGTTACCAGGCAGGCGAGCGAGCGATACGATGGTGGGGATGTGGAGGGGGACGACGGTGAAATGCCGGTCTAACAATACTGACCACTACTAATGAAACAACTACTGACCACTACTAATGAAACAACTACTGACCACTAACGCCGCCACTACTGACCATTGACCATGATGACCATAACATAAACAACTATTGACCACTCCTAAAGCCACCACTCTTGACCATCACTAATACAGACCACCACCACTACTAACACCACCACTACTAACACCACCACTACTACCACCACCACTACTACCACTACCACTACTAACACCACTACTACTAACACCACCACTACTAACACCACCACCACTACTAACACCACCACTACTAACACCACCACTACTAACACCACTAACGCCATCTCTAGTAGTATATAGACCTTTATTGGTAATTGTGTACATATTAATCAGGTGTGACACACTCATTGGCTACAATCACACAGGCTGGCCCCGGTAACCAGAACAGGCTACATGCGTACACACACGACATGTTAAAGTCATGCATCACGTGACTTGTATGTATACGTGTGTGTGTGTGTGTGTGGGTTTACGTAGTTAACAGTTAGAGTTATAGTTACAGTTAAAGTTACAGTTACAGTTACAGTTATAGTTACAGTTATAGTTACAGTTATAGTTACAGTTATAGTTACAGTTATAGTTACAGTTATAGTTACAGTTATAGTTACAGTTATAGTTACAGTTATAGTCTATATACCACGTACAATGTATAGCGTAAGACGTACACAGTGAAGGTGTGGGATCGATATATCGATGTTGATTTCAGACTACACACACACGCGTATATACACACACACACAAACGCGCACATATAATCGCACATGCATCGAATCCCTAGTTATATTACTAGAAGATCTGCATTGCCGCCAGGAGACACTATAGGGTGTTGTATAATATACACTAGACAAGCTTGCGTATTGCATTGCTACCCCCCCCCCAACCTTACACAACTATAATTCAGTAATAATAAAAGTATGCATTACTATAATAATAGTACTATTATTGTAGTGTATATATATATATATATATATATATATATACAATGTATGAATACAGAAGTAGCAAATCTTGATGGGCTATGGTAGTATACTATAGTATACTTTTGTATAATATAGTATACTTTTGTATACTATAGTATACTTACTAATGATATATCATTTCCATTTATAATTATACTTTTGTATACATATTTCATTGTGTATATTATAAAGAATATAATGTAATATATATATATATATATATATATATATATATATATATATATATATATATATATAGTATACAGTTAAAATAACTATATAATATAAACTTTAATTACATTACAATTATACAACTCGAGGCATGCATTTGTATCCGTTATTTGTATTCACATTATGATTCACTAAACAAATGTAATATTATTATTACAAATATATATAAATATATATATATATATATATATATATATATATAATTATATATATATATATATATATATATATATATATGATTATGTAATACATGTTATATGCAGACTGATATCACGGATGCAATGATGTAAGCACTAGTATGGATAAGGAAGGGAACTCTGGAGGGAGAGGGAAACTATAAGAGATAAGGCTGTAAGTGTCAATACTTGACTTATCTAACGTATACACTCACTAGTGGTATGTGCAGGGATACACATATTGTAGATAAGAATACGGGCGAGGTGACCTTTAGAGGTCAAGTCTGCGCGGGAGATCAGCGTTGAAGATACGCTGGGGTTACGTAATAAAGATTGGGGCGGTGATGATGTAATAGGCGTGGGCGGGGTAAGTTAGAGAAAGTATAGAGTACGAGATGTAATGCGCTCTCGCACACGCACACGTGGGTGAGGTGCGGGTGCGTGCTATACGGTGATATCGCACCGCTTCGTGTGTGTGTGCGGTTCCTGTACATTACAACACTAGTAATAATACACACGTATAGCACGTATCAGTGCGGCTAGTGGTGAGAGGGGGGGGGGGTATTGATCGTGCTTTCATCTACCACGCCTTCATCATTACGTGTATATATATACGTATACGCCCTGGTCTATATATTTATATTTTTTATATATATATATATATATATATATATTATATGTAAGCATACGAGAATGAAAATAAGTTTGAACTCGTTATGTATTTCTTTAATAGACGTTGATATATCTCACTACACACATGACTAAACACAAGGACATACATCAGTAAATAGGGCTATTGTAATACTATAATAAATATGATTAACGGCATTATAAGTAATATATAATTATATTACTGATATGGAGATATTAGCTTGATATCATGCACACGTGTGAACAACAAACCGCTTATTAATATTAATAATTATATTGTATTCATAATTACTATATTATTACTACCTATATAATATCACACCATCACATCTGTGCGCGGGCGCGATGATGTAATAATCATTACTGGGCTATGACGTAACGCATCACGACGCAGATGTTACGAAATGCATAGAGTTATGTCACAGTCACCGCGCGCTAGATCAGTGGTGAGTCACACCGGTGATCCACTTACACCACGTGATCAGTAAGTAAGTCAATAACGCCGGAAAGTTTACACACGAGCTGTTTTATGTGGCGGGCAAACATCATGATACAATCGCCACCTGATTCAATAGTCTTGTGTTTACATTGTATATTATATAAGGGGGGGGGTAATGCATGACATCATATACACTGTATACACATAATGTAATAATATATATATATATATATATATATATTTATATATATATATATTTATATATATATATATATTTATATATATATATGCATATGACGTAAGTTATACAGTATTTTAAATATACATGTAAGAAATTGTAACTATTATATAATTCAATTATATAAATAAATTGCGTATATAATATTATTAGTATCGATTTATTATTGATAATATACTTTGTTACGTAGTATATTATATATTCATGATTACTCGACGATAAACAATGAATTCCATTATTACATAATGTTCTATAGGAAAAATCCTCGGATATTTACATCAATTGATTTTTCGTAGAAATACTGCAGTAAAACGTAAAAACTACAATAATTGAATGAGATGTATACTGTACTGTGTGCACACACACACACGCACACACACACCCACATAGTGACTAACCCGACGATGATGAGTTCCCCGTACTTGACGGAGGCTGCAGCGTTATCCGCTACGAGATGAGGATGGGGAGGAGGAGGGCTAGAGGTAGTGGAGAAGAACGAGGAGCTGGATGACTGGTCGCAAGGGTGTTGCTCCGTATCCGTAGTGACCACAGCGGCGTTCCCGTTGCCATGACGACAGAGATCTCGCGCTGAGATAGCAGCGGTACTACCGGTGCTGCTAGAGGTTGTAGACGAGTGTTGTTTAGCCGAGTGAAGACCGATGTTCAGTCTAGCGGTCACCGATGGAGGCGGCGGTGGTAGAGGAGGTTTGACCGGTGTGGTGTTGCTGGACAGCGGCGATGATGATGACGTCAGACGTGTGGGTCTACTGCATACGGCTTGCATGTCCCCCGTCGTCTGTTTCCTGTGTACGGCGGGTGTTATTACTACACGACGCGTATAACTCTATAGTGATAGTAGCGAATCTCTCTGTACTATAGTATCGACTGAGGCGCTACTACTAATACTATGACTACTATATTACATAGTACTAACGCATGCGCAGGGTAGTTATTACGACGCATGCGCGGGGCTGTGATTAATGGCGGCCGCGGTCATAAGTTACGTCACATGTGAGGGGAGACGTTATTACATAATAGCTGGTGGTGGGGTTGATGTGACTCGTAATTCATCTGGTTCGGTGCATATTAGCATATCACTGGGCTGCTGCGTGTTATTACACTACTACTACTACTACTACCCACACTACTACTACTACCCACACTACTACTACTACTACTACTACTACTACTACTACTACTACTACTACTACTACTACTACTACTACTACTACTACCCACACTACTACTACTACTACTACTACTACTACTACCCACACTACTACTACCCACACTACTACTACCCACACTACTACTACTACTACTACTACTACTACTACTACCCACACTACCCACACTACTACTACTACTACTACTACTACTACTACCCACACTACTACTACTACTACTACTACTACTACTACTACTACTACTATTACTACTACTACCCACACTACTACTACTACTACTACTACTACTACTACTACTACTACTACCCACACTACTACTACTACTACCCACACTACTACTACTACCCACACTACTACTACTACCCACACTACTACTACTACCCACACTACTACTACTACTACTACTACTACTACTACTAATGCGGAGCTATGTAATTAATGTAATATAGGGGGGTTCACACCACACTGGTCACCGAAGGAGTAGGAGGAGGATTAACCGGAAGTAGTAGTAGTAGTAGTACAATTATAGGATCACTAGTATGCCCTGCGGTTGTTGTTATGGTAGGGTGCAATGGTACATCGTGGTGAGGGTGTAATCCTTACTATAGTAATGCTAGACGACGTACATACACACGTGTGTGCAGTGTTACACTACATAGACCGACCAGTCGGGCATGCCATTCTCACACATGGAGATAGAGAGAAAGAATCTCTATATCTAGTTATATGCCATTACGCGAGTGTATCTGTGTGTGTGTGTGTGTGTGTGTGTGTGTGTGTGTGTGTGTGTGTGTGTGTGTGTGTGTGTGTGTGTGTGTGTATGTGCGGTGTAAACTATAGCGTACACATACGGTCAGTACTAATACATTGGTAACATCGATATTACTTCATCAGCACCAGTGTACAGTGAGATGGAGATATGGGTGCTGTTACGCCCTTTCTCCTACCACCACCGGTGATACTATGTATGCTGACATCTACATCATCAGAGGTATCATACAGTATCCTCTAATGCACTATAACTTCATATAAGTGTGTGTGCCGGGCTAGATGCCGGGCATGCGTGTAATCATATATTAGATATTGTATAGCTACTTATTTATTATCTAACATATATAATACGGTACACCTCTAGGTATATAGCCTATAGGCTCACATAACGACATGCAAATACTAATGTAATCATACAATAAAGATGCATTGAATATAGATGAGAACACTAATACCTATAGGTATAACAGGGTATGCTCCCTACGGTATACTATACTATACTATACTATATATACTATAGATAACTTCGCGTGTAGCGATAGAGGATGCGCTATTACCTGAAGGCTGGATGTCCTAGGAAGTGCGAACACAGCATACTGTGTGCGATAGTGTGGAGGTAGTAGGCTATACAGTTAGTATTAGGACTTGTTGCCAGTTACTGCGCTACTTGACAATGTGTTGTGTGTAGTGGTCAGTGTGGTAGTGGTCAGTGCGGTGGTGGTAGTGGTGTTGGTACGCCGGTCTCTATAGTGTGTACGGTACACGCTAACACGGCGGCTCGATTACGTGGTGCAGGTGTTGTTGCGTAATCGAGTTACGTTACGTAATTAATTAAGAAGGAAGGTCCGCTGATCAACGAGATTACGATAGTGTGCTTCTTTCGGTGATACTATCGAGACGTTCTTTTCATTTCGGTGATTAATAATATTGATATATATGTGTACGCGTTGGTTAAATTCTAACTATAATTGTGGCTTGCTAAACTTGCATCGACGACGTGATATGTTACTCGGGTTCACTGGGGTAAACCAAGCTATAATTAGGGTTAAACGAAAACGTTCGTATGTGGAATAAATTAAGCCACGGTTAATAATATTGACGGTCAAGGATATTTAAATAGACTTGTTTGTTCGACTGAACAATAGATGCGAGAGTGTTGTGCGATGTTTAGCTGACGTAATTACAACTATAAATGATGTTTTACCGAGAAACATCGATATAAAGCCAAAGTGGGGAAGGGGGCGTGTAGATATGGCGTGCGCCACGTAGACACACCCACAGACACGCCCTGTCGGCGAGCGCTACACACGCAGGAGAAAGAGAGAGACTATTTATCAATGGGCGTATACGCTCGACTGGAAACTGACAGCTAAGTAAGCGATCACCATCTGTATACAAATATGCATATGATGAGGATGAGGAGGAGGATGGTTTTTATCTGCGTATGCACGCATGCGTTGAAGGATCACTATAGACGGCCATTATTGAACAATAGATGTGCATTATTAAACACTAGACGTCAATAGTTATGAATTATGCTATTATTATTATTACGATTAATTGCAGTATATAGTACGTTGGTAGTAGGTATGAATTTATCTGAAAATGAATATACTATTATATATAAATATAAATATATATATATATATATATATAATATTTAGAATATTAGCTACACAATAAAGTTAATACAAATCATTATTATTACTATACTATATTCATATATTTATAGGTATAATATATGACGGGTTATAATAATAATATGTAGCCCGATGAGATATCTATTACTCGAGTAATATAGGTATAACAATTCATTATAATAATATTATTATTTGTAATCATCATTTAAATCTTATTATCTAATAATATTTAATATAATAATTAGGTAAGGGCAGAGATAATTTACTATGTATACATGTAAGTTATATGAATTCATATAATTAATATATATACATATGTATCATTTATATATCATAAACATAACTATTATATATACTCTTTATTGATAATAGATTGCATGATATAGATATATAGATGGAATATATCCGATAACTATGCTATAATAGGACTTATATGGTAAATGTGATTTAAATAAACTAATGCACTGTCCAACAATGTTTTCATGTTACTTTATAAATAATATATATATATATATATATATATAAATATTTAATCCTACGATTGTTATTTATTAAAATGTAATATTCTGTTTTACTTTTTAAATATTTGAATAATAACTTTTTATAAATCATTGTAAATAATGTATTAATTAAAATAAAACTTAATACTGCACATAATATTGTAGATCAATAACATATTTATAACTAATACATTATTTACAATGATTTAAAAAAAGTTATTATTCAAATATTTAAAAAGTATTTATTAAAATAAATATTAACCAATATATCTTAATTATGGAAACCCATATGAATTTCCTATTACCGACCACCTACATTACCCTAATACTGACCCCATGTGATTTATAATATCAAATCAAAATAGATCCGTATTTTACTTTAAAATATGTCGTATGTATACCTATAGGTTGTTTGTGTATCATTGATATAGATTTAAGATTCACGATTCCAGTTGATAATAATTATATATATATATATATATATATATATATATATACTGATTAATAAATAAATAGTAAATAATAATATACACTTTATAATATAAGTATTATAAAGTTTAAGTTTAAATTTAATATTACAAAATAAATTCAATAAAAAATAAATTGCTAGCATGTTATAATTAATTATATTTATGTATATCTACTATTTTTATTGGATATTATAATACTACAATTATTTATACCACGATTATTTTAGGGGGTCGGTAATAGGAGAATGGGGTCGGTATTAGGCACATGTATCCGATTACCGACCATACTGTTTATTATTGTAAATATAATATTATCAGCATATTAAAATCGCAACATTATTAATTGCTATAATATTACCCTAATTACAAAATTTCAAATAAATATATTTAATATTGAATCAGTTATTACAAATAATCATTTAGGGGCGGTAATCGGAGAATTTCCCCTAAACAGTTCGATGGAGAAAATATCCGAAATATGTTCCTTCATTAATCGTGTGATGTATAACCATAGTAAAATACACATATGTGTGTGTGTGTGTGTGTGTGTGTGTGTGTGTATAACATATGATACACATACACATAGGCAAACGAACAAATTAAGATATTTCCGGGTTATCGAGACTTATCCGACTTATTCACCACCGGAAGTTTGATTATAAATACGCCTACTTATTACATATACGCCCACATACGTACACTTGGGTATACGCGTTACTACGGCATGTTTGATGTCAGCGCTACAAACACACACTACATTAGTGTGTAATCTGTTAGCGATGCATGTATTCAATGTAAATATACATAGGTAATGTAGTGGTCTTTAATTAAACATGTTCTAGCGGACGGAACATGACTTTTTAATGTTTTGCATAAATTAAATTTCACAAAAGAAAACACTAATCAATAAATGTGCAAATAAGCATTTGTGTGTGTGTGGTTATTTAATTAACAATATACATATGTTTGTAGGTGTATATATATATATATATATATATATATATATGTGTGTGAGTGTGTGTATGTGTGTGAGTGTGTGTATGTATGTGAGTGTGTATACATCTATAGATGTACAGATATATTTAAAATTCTATTTATGCTAATAATTTATTCTATAGGAAATTAAACAAAATATTGAAATAGAATCAAATGCTTATTTTAAAAAATAAAGATTAAATTATACTAATGATATTTATAATAAGTATTTTTTAAATATAATTGATAAATAATATATAGTATACTCAAATACAATTATATATTAAATCAAATTCAATACATATTATATATACAATTTAATATACTAGCAGATAGAAAATTAATATCACCCACACAGTAATAATTATGAAATTGTTAATAAATATATATGATATACTACTATTGTATGTATTATACATATATACCATCATACACTATAGAATAGCATACACAATGTAATACTAGAATTATGATTGATATTAAATGTAATTATAATACATTACTTAATTATGCGTTAATTTCATAATTTATGATACAATGTTAATTATGTAATACTGTATAATTAATCGAGTTTGAGTAATACATTAATTGAATTATAGTACATATTATGAAATAGCTAGAATGTATACATAGAATATATATTTGTATATATATATAAACAAATTTATCAAAACAATAATTCTATATAAATAAACTAATAATAGTTAGATTATTTACTTTATGATAACATTTCATACAATAACAATAAGCATGAATTCCATATAAAGAAAGAATTATATATAATTATATATATATATATATATATATATATATATATATATATATATATATGTATACACACATAGATGATATAAATCTATAATTATAAATGTAATATAACCAGGGACTACTAAAATGAGCTAAATTTAAAACACATGGAATGTGTTTCCGCAAAGCTATCTAATGACTAATACCAGGGATACCCCCCTCTATCCCTGGTAATACCTAATAAGGTAAACATCAACATATACGTATGCTGGCATGTATACACTTTATAACATATGATTTAGTATTACAGGAATAGCTATAATATGTCACTGCTGCCAATATGTCACTGATATAATAATATTATCATCACGTGACATGAAGATACCGCGATAAAAAGTACAGTTATCTCATTGAGCATTTCATACAATGCACATACACACACGTGTATATATATATATATATATATGTGTGTGTGTGTGAGTGTGTGTGTGTGTGTGTATTGTTGATTAATAAGGCTATACCGGTCTATAACTATCGAATGTGCAAGAGTGACCTTGAGAAGTTAACATACCTATAACACGACGAGGGGTTGAGGTTATAATGTGGCTATACACTATACACAGTAACTGCAGTAGTATATGTGTGTTACTTGATTAGATACTAGTCACGTGGTTTAGTGTGATGGTCACGTGTGTGCTGGTCACGTGACTCCTTATCGCCGTCGTTCATGCATGTGTGTGTGTGTGATCAAGTAAGTTATTCCTGTGTCGTGTAGTCGCCAATAATCGAATGTATATCGGTTCATTATTATGCAATAGATTCACACGCGCGCACACACACGCGCGCACACACACACACACGCGCGCGCACACACACACACACACACGCACACACGCACAATGCATGCGCTAGTTAGACTAATCATACAATGAACTCACTTATCATTTGTTGTCGTGACACACTCATAGTTAAGGTCAAGGTTATAATGGACGTTGTCATACGATACATCCTTGACCTTGACCTAATTGAAACATCGAATGTGTGTTTACGTTTACACGTACAGATATATATATATATATATATATATATATATATATATATGTTTGTACAGGGGGTTTATAACTATACTTTTAAAGATTTCTCTGTTTAAAAAGATAACCCCATTATCAATATTAATAAAGATAATATAATCACGGTAATCTGTTAATGCACACACTTAATGTCACATACATACGAGCTGTACAGGTGGTTAGTTGTATCATAGTCATATAAGGCATGTAATGGTATAGCCCACCCTCGGGAACCGTGTGTGTGATGTCTATAGTATTACCAGTAGACACACTGCCAGTAAACATACCATGCTTACCACAACGCCGAACTAGTGCATCAGATAGTACGCGTGGCTTACTTCAATAATACACGTTATGTGATGTGTGTGGTCTTTCTCAAATAGGTGCTGCTTCCTTTCGCATGCATGTGTTTATCTCGCAGGCTGTGATAACAATACAAAATACACACACATAACTAATATGATAGGTGTGTGTATGTGTGTGTGTGTGTGGGTGTGTGTATATGTGTGTGTGGGTGTGCAGATACATCTACATATTAGCTATGCGTCATAGCTGTTGTATGCATCACTCGTAATAGTATGTGTACATATTCCCATTGCATGGTACTTCCTATTATAATAAATAACTCCATGCATGAAACAATACATACTAGTACTATAGTACTATATATACATAGTACTATAGTACATACATATATGTATACACAGTGTATAGATCACCAGTGTATACACTATAGTAATATATACAATCTAAGTATGTCTACGTATTCGTCATTATAGTGCTATATCATGTAGTGTGTGTGTGTACATCTGCATGTGTGGTTCTGGTAATGCATGAGAACATGTCCCCGTTAATATAAACTGGCGTCATGTGACATGATGGCATCACACACATCGGTGATACAGCACGGTAATATAGCGATAGGATGTGGGTATGTGTGGACACCCTATTGCGATATTACCGTGATGTATAGATACGCCACATTGTGCGTGTGTGCGACGCTGTGCGTTGACTATATACCACTACTATATATAGTACAGTACTGTAGTATATATACCACTACTGTAGTGTGTAAAGCACGTTCCTATACATATCACGTGACATACTGTAATGTTACCACTGCGAACGTATCTTTGAATACACGATACATTATAGCATTATATTTACATACGTGAGAATAGCAGTGACCTCTATAATATATATGTCCCTTCCATCTCCTTCCCCCTCCCTTCTCCATACCATTATATATATATCCTTCCCTTCTCTATAGAGAGACTGTATACATGTGAGTTATTTGTGTTTATTAACGTTACACTGACATGTGACTTATAGTTGTTTATTCTTGTTTACACTTTATATTAAGGTAACATTATTCGTCATAGATCAAAAGTTACGTATTAACACACATGTGACGTCATATTAATGACGTAACATTACGTAATATAACTATTGACGTAATAAGTCTGCTACTTCACTGTATTTGTGGCATAGAATAGTTGTATTCAAATAGTATATATATATATATAATATATTCGTTAAATGTTTATATTTATATTATTGTAAACATATTTATATGAATTGTAATATATAACATATATGTCAGATAGTTGTAATGAATGGACTGCCAATACTGTCAACTTTACATACAATATTCATTATAGAAATAGCCTGCGCATGTTGATATGATATACTTCTTGACAACAGAATGCTAATCTATTGTGTGTGTGTGTGTGTGTGTGTGTGTGTGTGTGTGTGTGTGTGTGTGTGTGTGTGTGTGTGTGTGTGTGTGTGTGTGGTATTCATAGGGTGTGTACGTGCGTGTGTGTACGTGCGTGTGTGTGTGTGCGCGTGTATCTCCCTAGAGGTCACTGTCGGCTATCGCTGACCGCTGTGGCTGAAGTCACACGCGCGCATACAGGCATAGTGTTGTTCCCTTATATAGCTAGGTATCGATATTAAGTTCTACATCGGGCATGCGTTCATTTCATGGTTACGTTCATTTCTATGCTTTTATACACACATTTCTTAGTATATAATTTAACTCTCATTCTCTCCTTTTTAACCTGCCCCTGTCAATCTCCTTTTCTCTCTCTATATATAGCAAACAAGTTAACAGTGAGGTAACCAGGGTAACTTGACCACTGATATGAGGTCAGTTATGTGGTCACAATGAGGACATAGATAACACCACTATAGGGACATAGATAAGCTGGGTGATATCTTCTGCGTACTAGATCGGCGCACTAAAGTGTACACTGTAAACAATGTGTACATTGGCAGATCTCGAGTTGGCCACGTGACTATCAGCACACGTGATCAGCTACCCACGTGACTTTATAGGTGCGCATGTGTACATATCTGCATCATTTACTCGTGTATACGCATGCACACGCGCACATACCACACACACGCGCACACACACACATAGCCTATTTCATAAGTCGTAATAACTATCGTCACAATGTTGTTGTCATCTATTGTTTAGTGAACGTTTCATGATACACGCGCGATACATCAAGATAAGCACGTACACACGATGCCTACAGTAACCACTACGCCTATGTGATATATGCCCATATAAGGGATGAAGTTACAGGTTATAGTGCTACCACTCTCGTTGTTAAGCCGGGTCCGGTGCACTGTTGCGTTATAACCCACTAAGGTGTTCTATGTTCTATGTTCTACCAGGGAGTTTTCCCTGGTTCTATGTTATTCGTGTATTATTGCTGCGTATTACATTCAATAGCTATGACAAACAGACATATATATATAAAGTGCATACTATAGTATTTATTAGCAACGATTTTCCGAAAGGATTGCCTCACAACATCTTAGGTATTACTTACCTACTTATATATATATAAACATAGTATATGTATCTAAATATAATACACACAGTGGGACACATTGTTTACAAACTAAAATAGGAAGTCTAGCTACTAGTGTGTAAAGAGCGTGTATACATGCAGTGAATGTCTAGCATATATGTATACGTATGATATACAGAGATTTGTCTAAGGATCGCTTCACAAAATGTGTGTGCTATATATAGCATAGGTATGCTAGTAATTCAGTGCATATGTTCACCGTGCACTGGTCAACATGTCTAGTGCCCGTTGTAGTAGTGAGCTGACTTCAATACACACACACAGAGTCAGTGTATGTGGTGTTATTCGCTAAACATTATCTATAGCTAGAATTATAGAGCACTATATTCAAATTCGTATACAAGTAATACGTTATTACTAATATGTCATGGTATACAATACACTCATGCATAATAAGTTATTATTAATAACACACACGCACACACACACACGCACACACACGCGCACACACACACACACGCACACACATAATGCATTATAGCGATGATATTGGTCAAGTGTTATAATTGCGTGCTTAACCTGTGTGTGTGTGTGTGTGTGTGTGTGTGCGCTATAAATGACGCACGATAAGAGCGGTTACCCGTACTATTACGTAATTGCAGTACTGGTGTGGCCGGTGTGGTGTGGTGTTGACCGTGGTGGTGTGAGCCCCTAACGGAGACCACTGGCACTAACACTGGTAGCTGCTATAACAATAGACGTGGCGGGTAGTAAGAGTGGACACATTGTTACAAACGCTGGCCTACACACTGGGCCATATATCCTGCTATACGTGTGTGTGTGTGTGTGTGTGTGTGTGTGTGTGTGTGTGTGTGTGTGTGTGCCTCGCGTTATCATCAGTGTATACCGGTACATACATAGAATTATACATACGTCTATACACTAGTATACCACCGGGGATATTGCCATATGCATTGCACGACACCATTGTGTCTACCTGTATGGGTGGGTGTGAATCATTCCTTTAGTGCGGTAGGGATATATGTAAATATATGTATATATATATAAACAATCGTGATATCACATTATATATTGAAGCTGTCCTAGTTGTATACAGCTACAGAAGTATGTATACATGTATACACATGTCTACACGTGTCTACATATCGCATACACGTGATACATACATCTTATTTACGTATGATGATATCCACATCACAGCAACCAACACACATGTGTGAATGTGGCCTGGGATATGATCTCGTGTAAAGGATGTGTCTTACCCGTTCATTATAACCTCTGCGTGCGTGTGTGTGTGCGTGCGTGTGTGTGTGTGTGTGTGTGTGTGTGTAGATGTGAGATAACAGGATAACACGGCTTTGATTGATCGCCATTGTTCAAACAACACACATATCCACTTCCTGTTTGACTTGTCTATTATAATCACACACACGCGCACACGCATGCGTAATACATGATGCATCTAGCGTGTCCTAGTATATATTACACACACACACACACACACACACACAAACACACACATACACACACACACACAGTGTATACAGTGTATGTGTAGTGTTCACAGTGCAGCGTGTGTGCTGCCTAATGATGCATGTGATGCTGATGCACACTTCTTTACCGAGGTACATAATGTGCACATTGTAAGTATACTATAGTACACCATCTAGTAGACATCACATAATGATTCACTACTATTTCCTAAATTAATATCATCTAGATATTTAAAGTAAGTTGTATGAATGCTTTCTTACTTATGTGTATTCAATACATGGCCACCAGATGCGGGCATTACATGTAAACGCAGCTAGGAATACACACATACACACACACACACACACACACACACACACACATACACACATTCTTCCTTTGATCCACATAAGCTGATCACTTTTTATTATAGATTTTTATCATGTTCTTACCTATATAGAGTATATATAGAATACGTCATAACACTTTTATGTTACAAATTCACTATAATCTGTTGTAACTTACAATGTTAGGTTATCACGTTACTGTTTATGATATACACACACATATGTAGATATCAATATATTAACAGATTATCTACACATATGAATTAATAAATAAATGTACTACATTATTTAACTGTGAATAGTGATATGCTATTACAATATGAAATTAACCTATATATAGATTTATATATGCAGTGATAATTTCTAAAGGAGGTGTTGGTGGTGTTGGAGGTGGAGGTGGTGATGGTAGTGGTGGTAGTGGTGGTGGTGATGGTGGTGATGGTGGTGATGGTGGTGGTAGTGGTGGAGGTGGTGGTGTACTATAGTGGAGGTAGTGGTGGTGGTGGTGGAGGTGGAGGTGGTGATGGTGGTGGTGATGGTAGTGGAGGTGGTGGTGGTGTACTATAGTGGAGGTAGTGGTGGTGGTGGTGGAGGTGATGGTGGTGGTGATGGTAGTGGTGGTGGTAGTGGAGGTGGTGGTATCACTAGTTTCACCAGTAATTAGGTCACTATTACAACATTACATAACAATAACTAGAGTAATGATGATGATGATGTAATACAGCAGCGCTACAGTGTCAGGTGGTTATAGGCTTACTGTTATGCAACATTGAGAATAGGAAATGCTAGGAATTTATATATATATATGTGAAATAGAGTTTGGAAATAATATGCAGGGAATTTAGATTAACATAACAATACTAATCTCTAAATCAATGTTTACAATGGTGAATTATGTGTATTTGTATTGTGAATGAATCATTCTGAAAGCTAGATAATATATTATAATTAATTATTAATAATATATATATGTTTAATTGAATAATTACACATATATATAAATGTGTTTATTATAATAATTTACTAAAAGATGAACTCCAACTAAAGTATATTAAAGTTGATTATTATAAATACAATCAGAATATACTTAGAACAGTGCCAACAGGACATTGGTAATAACATTAAGGTCAAAGTTCACACCGAGGTTACACTGCTGTTACTTAATTGCTGCTAAATAAACTAAATAAATATTAATGATTTTTAATAAAAATACATATAAATGTATATGTAATTGAATGTATTGTACTATATGCTATTAATAACAATAGCTGGTGATATAATCTTATCTATTGTATCATTTGTATCTATTGTATAAACAATCCATGACCATAATATTGGGCAAATAAAGTTATTTTTATGCATGCATGTTAGTATAACACTAAGATAATATTGATATAACGCTGCAGTTGACTCCTAATACTGCTGCTGCTGATGTTTGTTTTAACTAGATACCCATTGTGGTTACTAGTGCACCTGAATACAGATGACCTACGCTTTGAAGGTCACTGTATTGGCTTCTCTAGTGGACACTGGACTTATCTATTCCACCTATACTTACACAGTGTGTGTGTGTGTGTGTGTGTTTAGGTGCTGCTTCCTACTAATATCAACACTCAGTATGTGATCATCATTCTATGAGGTTTGTTATAAATAGCATGATACCATCACAGCAATATACTCTGAACTGCATCTATATATATATATATGAATAGTAACAATGGAATAAAACTGTATTGTTAATGTATATTAGAATACATGCAACAATGAATGATGACATCATTCATTCATTATAATGGTCATCATATTGTACACACTATAAAGTCTATCCATATAGCTTTAGTTTACTTCATGTATCATTATTAATAAATATTCATCTAGTTATATATTACTAATACAAATGAATATAATTGATATATTGATATATACAAATCATAGCTGTTACCCTATATTTCCTAGAATATTTCATTCATTATAGATGATTTACACAATTGTAGTTATTTATAAATATAGAAATCAATAGTGAACAAATAAACATATTATGTAATATATAGATATTTATAGTATATACAAAGATATTGTGAAGTAATTTGGAAAATCTTTGGTATATATATACATATATATATAAGACGTCAGACACACAAGCAGTAGGACACGGATTCGACCCTCGTCAGGACCATTAATTAATGTTATAAAATATTATTTAGAAGTGATCTTATATAATTGAGTATAAATAAATGATGGGCTCTCGTTAAAACCATGGATGCCTTAACATGAGAGCGGCTTCGAAGGGACATTAGAGCCATATATGGTTATAAGTGTAAACTTCATCTAAGTTCCTGGATGGGATGAAAGGACTCAATAAAGGACCAAATAAAAATAACAACAATAATATATATATATATATATATTATATACCAAATTATAATATAAAACATAATCTACAAAATTTATAAATATAACATTTATACTAATTTTAATTTTGTTTGATTATTAATTTTAATTTGATATATATATATATATATTAATAGTTTCTAGGTATATATAGATATTGTTTAATAGATATTGTTTAAATAGTGTAATAATGAATGTATCTAGATATATAAATTGTTGATCTAGTATAAGTATAATGATATTAATAATGAAGCTAATGATGCAAGGCTATTTAAGGTTGATCAAGCTTGGTGAACAGCTGTGATATATTAAACATAAGTATGCATATGATAATATCAACACAAACACAAACACACATACACACACACACACATAAACACATACACACATAATAAACAGTTGTATAGAGAAATCTTATGATACAAATTAATAATTGATAATTTAACTTTGTTTTAAGCATTGAGGTAAAGTAGACTGTTCTTTATATCGAAGGTTATAATGTTATATCGAAGGTTATAATGTTATATCGAAGGTTATAATGTTATATCGAAGGTTATAATGTTATATCGAAGGTTATAATGTAATATCGAAGGTTATAATATAATATCGAAGGTTATAATGTAATATCGAAGGTTATAATGTTATATCGAAGGTTATAATGTTATATCGAAGGTTATAATGTTATATCGAAGGTTATAATGTTATATCGAAGGTTATAATGTTATATCGAAGGTTATAATGTTATATCGAAGGTTATAATGTTATATCCAAGGTTATAATGTTATATCCAAGGTTATAATGTTATATCGAAGGTTATAATGTTATATCGAAGGTTATAATGTTATATCGAAGGTTATAATGTTATATCGAAGGTTATAATGTTATATCGAAGGTTATAATGTTATATCGAAGGTTATAATGTTATATCAAAGGTTATAATGTTATATAGAAGGTTATAATGTTATATCGAAGGTTATAATGTTATATCGAAGGTTATAATGTTATATCGAAGGTTATAATGTTATATCGAAGGTTATAATGTTATATCGAAGGTTATAATGTTATATCGAAGGTTATAATTTAATATCGAAGGTTATAATATAATATCGAAGGTTATAATGTAATATCGAAGGTTATAATATAATATCGAAGGTTATAATGTTATATCGAAGATTATAGTGTTATATCGAAGGTATAATGTTATATCGAAGGTTATAAGTTGACATGTACATTATAAACAGGTGTTTCTGTAAACATTTAATAAGTATTATTATTATTTAATTTATATATTTGGATATTAATAATATTTAGAATCTAAATTTTAGATATATAATAACATATGTTATTATAATTCACATGTAAATCTATAATAACGAAAGTAGACATATATAGTATATATATATATAAACACTGAGATACATAATTAAATTATTTATAGGAGGTCGGTTTTATATTCCTAATTAATTGAATTTATATAGTTAACTTGTTTGCATAACATCATGCAATGCAAGTATTGCATAATGAATTGTGTTTACATTGTTTGATATACAGAAACAAGCAATATAGTTTATATGCATACATATAATTATATATATATATAATTATATATATATATATATATATATATATATATATATATATATATATATATATATATGTGTGTATGTATATATTGGATAATAATAATAACTATAATATTACTGCAGTTATATCAGTATCCTGTATTATTATCTGATATATGATATAATAGAATTATATAATATGAATATGAATGTATTTATAAATGATATGCCAGCTATGATGTATAATATGTGTTTTTATGTGTTATGATAGATCCATACAGAACATTTCCCATTTCTATTGGATTATATCATTATTAATGTGATATGTAATCAGACAATAGCCTAGAATAATACCACTATCATGTACATAGTGTGGTCCTAGAGGAATAGTGAGGTCAAGAGGTCAGGTCAAGGTCACACAACAAATAAAGAATAACTCATCATGTTCAATCATGGTTGTTAATGCTCTGTTGCACACTAATAATGAGATTGATTTAATTATACTCTTGTATTAATTTTAATGCACATTATAAATTATAGATAATGTTACCGACATATTAGAATCATAATAGTACATCATAATAGTACACTTGTATATTGAAACAGTTTTCTCTTATGTTAATTTAATAGTTAACAATAAAAGAATTTAAGAAATAAAATAAATATAAGGATTAAAATGTTTTTTATTTATATCAAGGACAGGCTTCTATCACATATTTTGTGAAATTTTATTTTATGTTTTTATAAAATTGCATCATGGACCAGTACAATTTAGAATTACACATATATACAAAAAAATCACTTTTAAATTAATGATTTCAATGTATTATATTAATATCTAATTACTAATTATATTATTTGTATTGACAATATAAATTAAATAGAAAAAAAAACATTCTATTCTAAATTATAAATAAATTCGTATTATTAAAATTAATAAAATATGTATATAGAAATACACATATTAATTTTATTTTTAATATATATATATCTCTGATATCTTTGATTTAAATATTGAAATATAATATACCACTGAATAAACAACTATTTTAGAGTAAAAAAGTTACCATTGCAGAGATATAGAATAAACATCCTGCCATGTGTGTATACCTTGTAGTTATTATTAATTGTATATAATATATATATATGATATAATATGGTATCTAAAATGTATCTAAAATTAGAAATCTCAATGAAATATGGTAATGTGTTACGCAATAACACATACATAATGAACCAGATGAGTTATGCATGTAAGTGATTCATTTATTAGTCATAATTGACAGGTTTATAATCACACAGTGGTAAACACTCTGGTGATAGCTATGCTGTCTAGACAAGTGATTATTAGGTATGTTTACACGGTAAAAAGTGTGCCCGAAAAACGGCACAGATATCGAAAGTGTGTCCAAATCTGTGCCCACCTTTCCAGATGGGCACAGAGTGTGCCCAAACACTCTGATAAAGGGCACAGATAAAGGCACAGATATTTACCGTGTAAAACCAAAAGTATGCCTATTTTATAATAAATAAGTACATTCACCAATGATTATACTATAATATTTAGTAAACATTTAAAATTAACAGAATAAATTTGTTAGTAGAAACATGGCGGGATCTGAATATAGATGAATATAGGGTTATTTGATAATAAAAAGCTAAAATAGCTACTATATCAGATCTCGTCATGACAAAAAATGATGGCAAATAAATAGCGAACAAATTCGCCGAAATATAAATGGATTAACATTAAACGGCGAATTTAAAATAGTATTATTTTGTATTAATTATAAAGCTTCGTGATTGATTTAATAATTATATATTAACTATAATTTATCAAACTATTAATATTGAAACCTAACCAGTGAAGTAATAATTATATATGAACTATAATTTATATATAATATTCTATCACGCATTTGTGAAGTGATTCGCGTATAATTATTATAATAATAAAATATTACAAATATATTACGAATATTACGAATATATACATCATTTATTTAACTGATTTGAATTAATATTAATAATAATAATAATAATAATACTAATTGTTGATAACAATCCTAGTTTGTAATTAATCTAATTATAATAGTTGTTACAACATTTTATTTCAATATTTTGATGAAGTAGAGAAAATTACAACAAAAAGTAGTAGTTTTATAATCGTGCGTTAACGATTATTTCGATCGTTGTTAATTAAATACCTATAGAAACTACAATACATTACACAATAATTATTATAATACTATTATAAAACTAGTTTTTACATTGTAAATTAGTTTAAATAAATTTTGGGATATAGGTAGGAATATAATGAATAAATATTAAAATTTATATATTTCTTTAAAGAAAGAAATATACAAATACAACATAAAGTATATTTATTAATTTCATTTTTTAACATAACATATATTATATTTTTATATAATACATAAATCCCTATAATTATATTTAAACTCCAGTTTAAACCGTTTTATATATATATATATTATATATATTATGAAATATTTATAATTTACAAAAATATTTATTAAATTAATTAATATATATAGCTTTATACCAGCTTATATAATTATTTTATAATATATTTATATATTTAATAAATAGTTAGTTATATTATAATTTATATGTACTAATTTATTATAATTTATATGATATAATAAACTTATGGTGATAAATGTTACAATTTAAAATGTTATCGTGGTTTTTTAAATTCTACTTTTCATGATTTCAATTTTATAGCTGTATACCAGCTTATATAATTATTTTATAATATATTTATATATTTAATAAATAGTTAGTTATATTATAATTTATATGTACTAATTTATTATAATTTATATGATATAATAAACTTATGGTGATAAATGTTACAATTTAAAATGTTATCGTGGTTTTTTAAATTCTACTTTTCATGATTTCAATTGTATAGCTGTATACCAGCTTATATAATTATTTTATAATATATTTATATATTTAATAAATAGTTAGTTATATTATAATTTATATGTACTAATTTATTATAATTTATGATATAATAAACTTATGGTGATAAATGTTACAATTTAAAATGTTATCGTGGTTTTTTAAATTCTACTTTTCATGATTTCAATTTTATAGCTGTATACCAGCTTATATAATTATTTTATAATATATTTATATATTTAATAAATAGTTAGTTATATTATAATTTATATGTACTAATTTATTATAATTTATATGATATAATAAACTTATGGTGATAAATGTTACAATTTAAAATGTTATCGTGGTTTTTAAAATTCTACTTTTCATGATTTCAATTTTATAGCTGTATACCAGCTTATATAATTATTTTATAATATATTTATATATTTAATAAATAGTTAGTTATATTATAATTTATATGTACTAATTTATTATAATTTATATGATATAATAAACTTATGGTGTTAAATGTTACAATTTAAAATGTTATCGTGGTTTTTAAAATTCTACTTTTCATGATTTCAATTTTATAGCTGTATACCAGCTTATATAATTATTTTATAATATATTTATATATTTAATAAATAGTTAGTTATATTATAATTTATATGTACTAATTTATTATAATTTATATGATATAATAAACTTATGGTGATAAATGTTACAATTTAAAATGTTATCGTGGTTTTTTAAATTCTACTTTTCATGATTTCAATTTTATAGCTGTATACCAGCTTATATAATTATTTTATAATATATTTATATATTTAATAAATAGTTAGTTATATTATAATTTATATGTACTAATTTACATGATATAATAAACTTATGGTGTTAAATGTTACAATTTAAAATGTTATCGTGGTTTTTTAAATTCTACTTTTCATGATTTCAATTTATATGATATAATAAACTTATGTTATTACTTATAAATATTACAATTTTAATATTTTAAGGGGTTAATTAAATAAATATTAATTTTTATAATGTATTTGATTACATATAATATATGATATATTTATATTAGTTTTATTCATAAAATAATTAATTTTTGAATGTTTTATAGCAAAGATATCATTGGTGTATCTTGACAACTAAAGAAAAGTGATAAAGCAGAATTGATACAAGTTTAGTATATTTAATTTTAAATTAAATTTACATGTATCTGTCATTAATTTATTATTGTTTTATAGCTGGATTATAAGTGATACATCTTCAATATCAAGATGACTAAAGAAAAGAGAAAGAAAAAAAGATTCTATTATTGAATATTTTCCATATGAATTGTAATATTGTATTGAATATATATTTTATTTTATTTATATATATATATATATATATATATATATATATAGGTTAGTACTTATGTTAAAATAAATTTTATATATATGAACTTGATGGTTAAAATAAAGTATTGAAATGTGTTTAATATTATTTTATTTTTAATAATAAATAAATGAAGTAGTACATAAGTATATTAAAATAATCTGTTAATTTCATTTACAAATATTCATTATTTAATGAGTTATGGACTAATATGTATTATAAATAAATTTTAATAAAACTTGCACAATTCCTATCTACACCATGTACAATTTTTACCAATTTTGTTTGAACATTTTTGATCATAACTTTTGTTAACAAAAATGTATTGTGCAAATGTTCTATACAGGTAGAAATGAATTATAAATAATGTTGTAATATAATGTCATAATTGTGCATTGCTATTAGGTGTGTTTGCAAGAAATTAATGTGCATAATCATCTCATCTCGATCCATATTTATAAATATAAATTGTATTTGATATTAAATTTTAAATTTTTTTGAATGTATTTATTTTAAGTTATCCTCATTGTTATTGTAATACTAAACATATGGGTAAATAGAGTATCCAAAAAAAGTATGCCCTTTTTATATGCCGTGTAAACACAAAAGTGTGTCCAATTAAAGTATGCCCAAAAGTGTGCCGTTTTTCGGGCACACTTCGGGCACACTTTTTACCGTGTAAACACACCCTAAGTCTGGGGTGATAATCAAGTTTAGATGATCACCCCCCACCACATCTAACAATATGTTCACATATTGTATATGATATAAGTCTAAATATAAATATTATGAATGTTAATTGCACTGACTTCCTGTTATCTCTATTCAAGTAATGACGATACATTACTTGATACATACATTAAGTCATGTATTATCATATACAAATATATATTAAGCATGTCAACATAAGATATAAAATAGCAATGTGATACATTAGATAAACTATACTTTTATCGTTTTCTTATACAAAATACATATTTAATAAAATTGAAATCTTTTAATTACATTTTAATCTAACGATTAATTTAACCATATCTATTTTATATTGAGCACTGTTAATCATACACCTATATATATTAATACTATGTTACTCTATATTATAAATATACAACTGTATTGAAACACAATCATAGTAAATAAAGATAGCATTAATAGCAAGAGATCATCATGATATGCTACCTCCCTTAACACATCTAGATATCACTAATTCATGATATGCACATCTTGTTCTTTTCTACATATAGGCTAAAGTCCATATTAATAATTCTATAGATTTCATGTATCATCAGCACTACATGCAGTACTTCAAGCTCAAATATATATATATATATAGATATGTAGATTATTTATTTAAAAACAAATATAACAAAGAGAGTTCTCATTTTGTTTTAGAAAAATAATAATACATTAATAAATAAGTGATAAAATAATATATAAGTAGAACAAAAAAGATCATTAGATTAATAAATGTAAAAATAATATAAAATAAAAATATACGAATATTAAAAATAACCAATAATAAATTCTTTTTTAAATCTATGAGCTACTTCTAAAACATTATATGGATGTCACAATTATTAGATGTCGATGCACCATTCCATAGTGAAGCTTCCAATTGCCAAAAAGATCTTTTTCCATATCTACCCTCCTGAACTTGTGGTAACTAAGTATTTTGCTATAAGATGTTCTGAATTTTCTATATATATATAAGAATTAATATGATAATAATCAAAATTATCATAATTAATTGATAGATATAATTAATTGATGTTTAACATTTATCACCGTCCTATACAATTTACATAATAACTATTATTGTACACATGTACATTGTGATAAACAGATAAAATGGTAGTTACTTAGCAAATGCTTTATTGGGAATAAGGATTATTAATCATAATTTAATAATAATATTAATTGATTAATAATATTTATACTTATTAATAAAAATGTGGCTCTTATTTATGTATTCCAGATTTTCGTCCGTCGAATTGACGATTATAAATGCACCGAAGGATGAAAATCTATACATTTTTTAATAATAGGTGTCATATATTATTTATTTAAATAACTTTAATGTTTACTTTATATGAATGACAGTTTATTTAAATATAGGTGGCGATACAATATATAAATATAAATCTATTTGAAAAACTTAGGTGACGACACAATATAAAAATTGACAGTATTGTGATAAGGTTTATATTTTTTAAATATTATTATTCATTCGATTCCATCCATCTGGTTGATTAAAACGGAAGGGCGGTAATTCGGCATACACAAAATGAAAAACGGTATTGATGTGAAAGCCTCATTAAATACAAAACTTAGCTGAGCTATATCTAGAAATGGTATCCAATACCAGCCTCACATTTCTATAACTTAATAACATTGATAATAGTGTCTGAACCTATAGTTTACAGGGTAAAGCTTTATGTTCTGTCTAATAAATATCAGTGGTCACAAAATATGTAATGTATATATATATATATATAGAAATCATAGACTAATACTTATATACATATAAAATTCTATATCAAATATCTAAAGTATTTCATTAGATGTAGCTATAAGTTATATAATAACCAATGTATACATACACATATATACATATAAGATAATGCTAAATCAAGGTGTAAATGAAGATTGAGATATTAAGCTATCTGTAATCAAACTATGAATACTACTACTTCACTATTGAAGAGGCTATAAAGGAATTATTAATATGTAGGCTACATGTTAATAGAAACTCTATTCACATATAGTTATAGAGTTCACCATTTGTTTATTTGCTCACTCTTACTATATATCTATATATATATATATATATATATATATATATATATATATATATATATATATATATATATATATATATATATATATATATATATATATATGTATTATATATCATATAAAATATATATATACATATATATATAATATATTCACTATTATATTTAATATATTATAATAATAATTATTAATTAATTAAATTATATCTAGGTCCAAATACTGATTATGTAAGGAGATTTGTATGTTAAGGTTACATATTTGAATTTAATATCCAAATAAATGCAACAAAAAACGTTCTTTTATAATTATTTAGATTTGATTGTAATGTTATGTAATGTAAATTATATAACAATTATTATATCGAAAAAGTAATGTAAAGTTAAAGTAAAATAAATATGTGTGAGGTACATAGACGATAATTTAATCCTATTGAAATATTAGTAGTTTTATATTCTGTTGAAGATACAAAAGCAGATACAATTGAGAACGCCAACGATAATCATCAATTAAGATTTATTAAAACTACGATAGCAAACCTATAGGATGGTTCTAGCAACATAACGTGAAGAAGGCATAATGGTGTATAATCAAAGATTCACCTAATGTATATTCTACACATTATGCTGATCATAGAGTAAACATCACATAATGTATAAATAATACAGACTATGTGAATGAATTAGGTATTATAGTGCCTCTATAACATTCATAAATTTCATAACGTATTATAAACTACACAAGTTTTTTCCTATATGATGGACTTAACGCAATGGTGTGATATATAAGCGATAAAGTATTATAAAGAAATGTATAATAGTTTAAATGAATTATTAAATAAAAGGGACGCGATTTATACCAGCGATTGATATATACCATCGATTGATGATAATTATATCAAATGTGAATATTGTGACTATTCACAACAATCTTATTATCATTATAATAATCAGAATTATTATCTGATGTAGTAACTATATATATACAGTCAACTCCCGATAAGTCGGACTCGCAAGGGACCGGGAAAAGTGTCTGACTTAGCGAGATGTCCGACTTATCCGAGATTAAGAATATCATGCAATTAAGACATGAATTGCGCAGCGTGACTTGGTTACCGAAATATGGAATTATGCAACAATCAACAACATAAAATGTTGTATTCAATAATATTACTTAATAAAATTATAATATCCATTATTTAAAGTAGACATTTCTGACAATTTATAAAAATTCCAACTTATCCAGTATAAAAATCATAAAAATTACTATATATGTCCGACTTATAGAAAAGTCCGACTTATCCAATCCAACTTATCCGACTTATCCGATTAATTTAACATGGAACTAGATACAAATCCAACCAAACCAACTAAATGTGTCCGACTTATCTGTAGTCCGACTTACCGAGAGTTGACTGTGTATATATATACTAGAAGCTACTCCAATAAGCTTCTCTAATCGTGACCGCTTACAAATTATTATATTATTAAAATAATTTAACTTTAAATTAAATATAATTTAAAATTATAGTAACTACATAATTCTTATTATATATTTACATATGATATCATAATATGTATCATATAGTTACTATAATTATTATAATAATAGTATATCATAAGTCTTATCATTATGATATATAATATTATATTATTAAATATTAAAATTAAATATTATATATTCAATGAACAAGGCTTATGCTTTTACTATTCATAGTAATACAATTATCATGGAAACTATATACTTATGGCATATGCTGTAGAATTATATGCTGTAGAATAACTTATTCTGCATACGTATAAGTCTTATGATTGCAATAAGACTTATGGTAATCATAATTATTATGATAATACTTGATATATTTAAGTATTAAGTATTAAGTAGTATACTTAGTATTGAATCAATATTACAATAGTTGATATACCAAGTATTATTATAATAATTATACTTAGTATATTCAATATAATATTGCATAATTATTGATATATATAATAATAATTATTATAATAATTATAATAATATCATATTTAATATGATATTATCAATGAAAATAATAATTATCATACCATATTTAATTTCATATCAGTGACAGTAATAAATATTATATATTATCATAATCATTATGATAATGATTATCATAATCATATTTAATATGATATTAAATTTAATTAATAATTAAATATTATATTTAATATGGTATTAAGTTTGGTTTTCATAATTGAACAACTATGAAATGCATAATGAATAAGAGTATATACAACTATACTTTAGAAATGATATATCTCAAATAAGTAGGATACATTTATAATTAAAGAGTATAATATAGTATAGTTACTATACAGAATATATTTAAATGATTATTATTATAATACGTAATATTTAAATTTGTGCAAAAGAAATCAAATATTATTTACGAAGATACTGATATACGTCAAGAATACTATGCGATAAAACTATAAAGTATTAATAAATATAGAGTTTAATATAACCTTTATTATGAATATTGCCTTGTTTCAGTTAATATAACAAATATATAATTTAATGTACTTATAAATTCATTATATAGTAAATTTAAAATTAAAATTAAACATGCTCAGTCCTTTCATATAACGTAATAGAATATAATGTTTGTTTTCATTGTAGATGGCGACACTATACGATGAGTTGATCATAACATTTGTAAACATTTATTTTAAATAAAAATATATTCTTTTTTAAATATATAATTGTATATATATATTCATTATTCTATATATTTGTAATTCACTTAATGGTATATATTATTATGTTGTTATAGTATTAATATTCTCTATTTATTTGTTAGTTAATAATATTAAAACACCTTTAATTATATATTTAATTTAAATGTGTTATAATATTATTTTAATAATTGAAGGATCGCGATAACTTAAATTAATTACCAATTATATACTTAATAGCAAATCATCATATTTATATTAAATATATTATATATTTATATATATATAATATATTATATGAATATTTATATATAATATATTTCATATATATGCTATATGTGTTAGATACTGTTATAATGTTATATACATAAATGCAAAACATGTAATTTACATTGTAAACATTGCTATGAATAGTTCATCTACAGAGGGCGCTAATCATTATCATTAGCCTAATGATATTGAAATAATATCTTCATATATAAGACTATATTATAAAGTAATATAGTTAATTATTATAGAGTAACAATTATCATGATTTAGATGATTACTCTGATAAGCCTTATCAGTGATAAGGGGATATTACAAAGTTAAAAACGATGACAATTATTTTATTTTGTCTTACTATATCATTATTATATAGTATATAATCATTATAATAATGATTTTTTTAAAAATAGAGATACTATGAAAAAAATTATCTATACAAACAGTTTATAATAGAAATTATATAAAGTAGTTTTTATAGTGAATTATAATACATATTTATATACAAGTAAAACTTCACTCTGTTTACTCAAAATAATAACTTTGCAAACAATTATTCATGTATAAATGATGACCAATAAAGAACATATAAATAATAAAATAAAGTGATATTTTTATAAATATAATTAGAAATAATAGGTAAACATACAATTTTATAGAAATAGTATAATAAAATAATCCTTATTTTAAACTATTTTTTATCTTTATATATATATTATAAATATAAAACAAAAAAACAATTTAATTTAATGAATAGACATGTATTGTTTTTTTATTCAGATGTGAATGCACTAAATAGTATGTGATGCCCACTTAATGGTGAATATTATTTCAAGATTATTTAGTCAATAATTGAATACAATATCTTATAACCACTAAGTAAATGTAATGCCTTATTAATGCTTTGTAATATGATAGTTTATGAACCAATACATTGTTAATACCGATACTTGTGATATTTATATGCTAATAATATGTTAGGAATATCAGATCATTTAGATACATTTTATATTTTATAATAATATATATAATTGCTAAACACTATATCATTTTTTTTGATTCAATATAAATCATATTTATATTAATAATTTATAATTGTAGATTATTAATGAAATGACCATTATATTTGTTTCACTGAAGAAGTCTATTGAATATGTGAAATATAACTAAAACTGCGTTAGTTTACAATTTTATTAAAATTATCTATATATATGAATTCTATTTAATATTATAAATGTTCTAATTAATATGAATCAAAATTTCCTTATCAGATCTTAGTTTATAAAGCATATATTAACAATTTATAAATTTTCAAATAATGCATACAATTAATTATTTAACCTAACTTATATATATATAATTACATATTAGGAGTATACAAGTTATTTGAAGAACGATTAACAAGATATTTCTACACATTAAACACGAATTCGGAAATCTGAAATTTCGTTACAATTCTCGGCTGTAAACATGTCTAATAACAATATGAACCAAGATCAACAAAACCAACAACAACAATATCAAAATAAACTATATCAACAACAAAACCAGCAAAATCAGCAACTTCTACAATTACAAATACAACAACAACAACAACAACAACAACAACAGCAGCAACAGCAACAACAATCGTACGTCTACCCGAACGTCTACAACCCATTACTGATGGTGACCAATCCTCAACTGCCGTACCTTGGTGCACAAATGGGTGCTACCCTGACCGGCAACTCTACCTCTCCGTTCATGTCGGCCACTAATCAGCAGTTCTTGCTGCAGAATCAGCTACTACTGAACAGCATGAATCAGATCATGTGTAATATGACCTCTCAACAAGCGACTACGATCGTCGCGGATACAACAGCCTCTTCCGTAGTTCTGAAAAGCTCCTACACCAGGCGACAATCTTCGAGTAGAGATTCAAAATGTTAGTTTTTAATCATCAAACTTATTTATAATATATAAGATTCTTTTCTTCGATACAATTTATTCTTATATTAATAATTTTCTTAAATATTAATTAAATTGGATTTTATTTATTAAAAAAATTCATAGAATCCTTATTAATTTTCGAACATTTTTATATATTTATTATATATATATATATAATATTTATATTTAATTATTATATATTTATTTTTATATATATATTTAATTTAATTACTATATTTGCTAAAAATTAATTAACGGCCATAATAAATATATAAAAATATTCACAAATTAATAATGATTCTATGAATTTTTTAAATAAATAAAATATTATATAATTAATATAATGATTCTATGAATTTTTTAAATAAATAAAATATTATATAATTAATATAATTATTCTTATTTTATTGTATTAATAAAATATTATTTAATAATAGTAACTAATATTAAATATATTCTAAAAAGGATAATGATAAAATATACATTATTATAAATTTATAAATAAGAAGCCATAATATTCACACCTTTTATACTTCGTAGATGTCTCTAGAGAAAGTAGTAAAGTACCTACAAAGCATCCCAAGGTTTTATAAATATAACATATTTAATAATAGTAGTATAATATATATATATATATATATATATTATATGGAGAAAACGAGAGTATACGACATTGTGTGGAGCTGTTTGAATTATAAAAATAATAAAAATGATTTAACCAAAAGATACGGACACTATTTAAATTTTAAATCTCAATAACCATATTCTATTATATTATATATATATATATATTAATTAGCTATCGTACTTTATATATATATATATATATATAGTGTAGCTAAACACGCGTATGGTTAGCACCGACAGCGATGATTAACCCCCCCCCTCGCTTGCCCCGCCCTCATCTCGTGGTAGATGAAACAGAAGAGGCCTGAACCGTCTTCGTCTTCGTCGTCATCGTTGTTTCAGAAGAGCAGAACTCAGTCTCAATACCGCAAAGACAAGGAGGAGAGGTCGGAGCGACGCAACAGAGGGCAAAGGTCACCCGCGCCGCCACCGAGACGGTCGGCGGATAGAAACCGATCGAGAAATGCGCGTAACAATAAGAGAGGTCGTTACGCGGCTAGGTCAAGGTCGGTCTAATGACGTAGTAGAAATGTAATTCTCAGAGTATATTATATTTTATTATAATTTTATTTATGAATGTATAAATAAAAATTATCGTATACTGTCTGTGTGGCTCAGTTGGTAAATATGTCAGATCGTATGACCCGGATTCAAGCCTCGTCCGGACCATTAAAATAGGTCTTAAAATAATATTTAGAAGTGATCTTATATAATTATGTATAAATAAATGATCGGTTCTCGTTAAAATCATGGATGCCATAACATCAGAGCTGTTTTGGAGGGACATTAGAGCCATATGGTTATAAGTGAAATCTTCATCTAAGTTCCTGGATGGGATGAAAGGACTCCACCAAATAAAATAACAATAACAATAAAGTCATTTAAGTTATAAATATTTATTGATATTATATTTGTCTTTATTATCTCTTTAATAACGAATGCTATTTTTCAATAATAAATGTATACACCATCAAATACTAGGGTCATTAAATATAAAGTGCCAAGGGGTCATCAGGTGTATTTACTTCCTGTTTACCTGGTAATAGAAATTACTATATTTTTTTTGTAAGTCTTTTGAGGAGCAATTTCAAAAAGCAATAAGAACCAACTTTTTATTATAAATAAAATAATAAATCTTTCAATAATAATAAATATTATTACTATTATCATCACTACCATATTGTAATGCCTATGTAACATGTATAGCATGTGATTAATACACCAGGAAACAACAAGTACTATACTATAGCATACACGTGATCACTACGTAGTGATCTAAGCCCTCTTGCAGTGTTCTTACTAGTGATGAGACCACACTGCTTAGAGATCTTGTTACACTTATATAATCAATAAGTGAAACTAGTAATTAGCCTACTTGCCATTCAACTAAATCACCCCTACTAATCTATATATTCATAATAATATACATACATATGCATCTATACACAAGCATCTATACCATCGATATAAAGAAAGTGGATAATCAATTGATGCACGCAATGCATGTAAAAGATAGACATGTGAATGACCCTTTTATCGATAAATTAACAAAATGGCATCAGTGATTTTGATCGATATTAGTCATATTATATATGTCAAATATTAAAACAGTAGGCTTTTCGTCGAAATAGATTTAAGTGACTTCTATCTATATCAATGGATTTAAATTATAAATATCAATAAAATCAATAAAATAGTATTATATCTTCAATTTAACTACACAAAATTACGAGGAATGTTGATATTATGTATTTTAAATATATAATTTTATTTTTAGTATAGATAGTACATTAAAATTGGTAGTGATTATCAATATATATATGATAAATACATATTATTATAAATAAAAAGTAGTGGGCCAGATAGTGGGTTTCGACTGCAGCGCTCGTAGCGGATAGTGCCATACACTACATTCAATTGCTTATCCACTTTCTTTATATCGATGATCTATACACACGCATACATATATAAGCTAAGTTTACGCAACGTGCAATATATCTTTAGTATGAGATGGTTTTAACAACCGGGTAATTATAGAAGCAGAGCTTATCGAGACAGCATTTTCATTCTGACAAGTTCCAAATAATAAATTGAATAATAATTCCCTATATATATCTATGTATATATATTCCAATATATCTGTTGCTCAACGTAACCACTATTATTGCACACACACACACACACACACGCACTCACATAGCAGTGATAGTAGCAGTGATAGTCAATGGTACTTGTCGGAGAGTGAAGACGAGCCAGAAGACCTAGTTCTCAAGCAGTTCTACGGTTAACTACTGCTATCTTCCCAGCATGTATTATTATATAATTAATCGTATTCTAACATTAACATTAGTAGTATACGTTATATTATTAATTAATAGTAACAATTTTTATATATCAATATATTTATATATTATATATGTTATGTACATATATATATATATATATATATATGTGTATTACTTTAAATGTATCTACCTCTCAGTAAGACCACCATATTATATCCAAAGGTTAAGGTGCCTTCTCACCATAAACATAACAGCAAACTTTTTATTCGTTTACAATAATGACCTAATATGGGCAAGTCAAAGATTTAGTAGGTAATGCTCGCTTAAGACATGGTCAACCTATCCGATATCAGTATAGCTGTTCACACTGAAACCTCAAGATTTTATGTTCGACAATATCGGGCTATTTTATATATTTGAAAGCACCATTAGCCCCACTATTAGCTCCATATATTAGCCTACTATACTAGTCCTCTCCCCCAACATTATCCCTCAATACACGAAGACATATACACGAAAGTTTCAATTTAGGTCGAGGTAAAAATATAGTATTTATAATAATAATATACTGTGATCATAGGCATTAGAATTGGGCAGACTGCTATTTGTATAAATATGAAATGTAGTTTGTTTGCACCATTTGAATAATCTGCATACAATACGAATTCATTAAATTATATATTGATTAAAACATAATTCAGTGATATTATTTATAATTAGTCAATTGATGTGAAAAATATGTAAATAGTAGTTGTAAATATCTAATTATAATATACTTTTAATTGGAATTTTTCATATATTAAATTACTTATTATTATTATTATTATTATTTTATTAAGGGTATCCTTAGTATAAGCTAAATATAGTTTCTGGGTATCCCTCCGATTATTATAGCCAATATTCGGTAAATAAATTCATTCATTCATATATTAAATATATATTAATCTAAAATTGTACAATCTCCATTTTAATATAATTTAAGCTAATTATTTAGTTTATTGATATTTAGTCATTACAAATATTATTTTTAAATATTTAAAAATAAATATTATATAACTTGATTTTGTACTATGTTTGGTACAATTATTTTATAATATTATATAATAAGTGTATAATTTTAATGATTTTGCTTATTTTAATAGATAAAATCATACTTATTAAAGCAATTGCGAGTCATTATAGTAATGTAAGTGAATTTAAATTGTTATTGAAAATATGATGTACCAATACAAATATTACAAACACAATGGCTGATTGTCATTCAAATTGTTGAATAAACTTTATCTCCAATAGCAGTCTATCTAATTCTAATGTCTTGTGATAGAAATAAAATTGTATCATTATTATACCTAAACAGTTATAGTGATTGTTCTTTACCGTGTTATAATTTATCCTGTACGCCGAGTTGTTAAACTTAACTTAGCTATACAATAGTATTATCATTATATATACTAATCGGAATATCTATTTATACAAAAATTGAATATATTATTCTGCATGGTGTTCTGAAATACGTCTAATTAGGATATATATTTAAATGTAGTGAATATATATATACATATATATGTATATGTGTATGTTTTAACAGAAATGCAGAAGAACTACGGAACTGTGATATCATCACCGAGTGAAAGTTACTTCAGATCTATGGTGAGTACACCCTACTGTTATAGATAGGCTATCAGACTGGTATACACAAACTTGTAAATACACCTATAAACACCATTATTAACTATGTTTCATTTAGTATCACTCTAAATATCGTTCAATGAATAAATTACCTATCCTAATTAAAATTAATCAACTACAATCGTGATGTACATTCATATTTATAAATAGTAACAATATATATATATATTAAAATATGTATGTAAACTCAACTAATATATATTGTTATTGTTATTGTTATTTTTATTTGGTGGAGTCATTTAATCAGATCCAGGAACTTAGATGAAGTTTTCACTTATAACCATATATGGCTCTAATGTCCCTTCGAAGCCGTATATAGCTAATATAAATTCATAGCACGGTTCTTATTTAACCGTATCAATAAACATAACCGCGATACAAATACTCATTACCTCTCCACACCGCCACCTCAACAGCTGGACTGCATCAAAGGAACCTATAAACAGAAGCTTCTGGAAGGCGAGTTCAAGGAGAAGTTGATTGACAGGTCTGCGAGGATACGCAGCAGTAGGCCCGCCGTAGTCAACAAACCCGCCCGCATCGAGGTGGACGTCACATCGCGCCATCGACACCGTTGTCACGACCACAGCGACACCTCTGAAGGTTAGCCGAATGTCATGCGAGGTCTGGAGGTCGGCAACTTGTTTCGCCACTCGAATATTAGTGAGAATTTGATGCATATCTAGAATATATATTCCAGCTGAATATATTTATAATTTATGTATTGTTAAAAAAATATATTGTGTACTTATTTACTAAAGTAAGTAGGCAGCCCTAGCTTACATATATGTTTACCTAATCTTTGTATGTTTACTTATTTATCAGCCTAATTAGTTAGGGAAGATATTCCCCTATTCTAAATTCATGACTAAACATACTGAGATTAGTTATATGCCGAGCGTTCACGTCAGTATCATGAGAGAGGGTTAACATGTAGAGATGGCATTATGCTCGAAGTGTTGTAGTTGAATTTAACTTATAGATATTGATATTATAATTCAGTTAAGAGAATAGTTATAACATCGAGTGTATGTAGATATATAAAACTAAATATGAAAATCACGTGTTTATCTTTTAACGATAATGATTTATCTATAACGATAATGATATACATTATGTTATATAAGAGATTTATATTATATAATTATTCATGATTATTCATTAACCATTATATAAATATGTATGAAAATATATTACATATTAATTGTATTTATACAACTGCAGATTTTCTTGACAAGTTATATGCCTATAATCTATTCTTTTTTATTTCTTTTACAATTTTATACCCACCATAATTAATACATAATTAATAATAAAATAGAAAAGAATTAAAATTAAAGTAAATAATATATACATTATGAAAGTTTTATTTCGGAAAGAGAAATAGTAAATAGACATAGAAAATTGTTAAAATATTTATATATATATATTTAAACAAATAATTATCAAGTTTATAAATATCTATATTTTTGAAATCCTTCAAATATTTCAGTTTTATTAGACCCAATATAAATATTATTTTACTAATTATTTAAATATATATATATTTTCAGTAATATTTTTATAATATATTAATAGGTGATTTTTATACAGATGTGTAGATATCATTACATTATTTATATTTGGAATACAAAAATAAATCACATTAATTTTTTAATATAAAATGAGGGGCCACCTTTAATAATTATTTAATATAAATTAATAATCTAATATATGATCATATATAATAATGTATTAGTTAATTTATAATATATATATATTAATGGACGACAACTAGAGAAAATATAATATATTACGTTTGAAGCCCTTTAGGAGAATGCATTATATAAATATCATTGTAAATTAACAGAAGAAAAAATGTTAATTCTTCTAATAATTATTATTATTATTATTATTATATAATACTGATTAAAATATTTGTATAATATAAACCTTAACAAATGACCTAGTCGGCCATTATCCATCGAGGAAAGCCTATCTTGTACCATCTTTACGTGTATATCATACACCTCTAACGCCCCTCTAACGCCCCCGCTTCCACCGCCTACAGATGACAGCATATCATCGTCATCGTTCAGCGACGCCTCCACCACCGAAGACAACGAAGGCGCTGGCGACGCCCACAACGGAGCAGACGGTGGAGCCACCACCGACATTAAACTCGTCGTCAAGGAAACCAAGTGGACGCGAGAACTGCTGCGTAAACGCGCGCATCCCGAGAAACTTGACGACGATCTGTGGTTCAACGAGGAAGGCCAGGTTACGACCAATTTACGCAGCGTGTTTAGATATTCGTTATCGAAACGATGATACTTTTATATCTATATCTCTTTAAATATTATGTTACGTTATGTGACTACATTATCGATATAAGATATATATTATCATATCTCGACTATTACCATTATCCCTATATACATTATTTGGCTTAATCGTCGTCTTCGTCGTATGACCGGCGAGCGAAGCGAGCCAACCCGACCTTCTACGAGCGAAGCGAATCTCGCTCGGCACAAATTTTTCGCGATATACTAACTTAATAATCTCTAGATAATAAATCACCGAAAATATGAGTACATATCCACTAAATTCTTAGTACACGAGTAGTATATATTATTCGCTTATAATTATATACTAATTTTACGTAGTTATATATTTCGAAATATTCTATTCATCGATGAATTGGATCTATTGTTCTCTCGATTCTCTATGGCGGAGATGGGTAGAAAGTTTGTATCGCGTATACGGACGACATAAAATACGTTATATACGCATTTTTTTCGCCACCTACTAATATTACCCGAACCCTAATAATACTAGATTTCGTTAAATTTAAATTTCGAGTTTATAAAAAAAAATGTCCTATCTCCGCAGTTAAAAAAAAATGTACGAAATATTTTCCTTAACGTAAAAATTCTACGGGCGATCTTATATCGCGTATACGGACGACATAAAATACGTTATATACGCACTTTTTTTACTATATATTTAAAGTATACTATATAGATAATAAATTAGTAATAATATTACTATATAATTACTATATACTTAGTAAACGAGTAATATTATTATAATGTCACTTTATATAGTATATTTATATATTTATATATTTAACTAATCTCTATTCATCGATCGAGGCATTCTATTGTTCTCTCGATTCTCTATGGCGGAGATAGGTAAAAATCTTTATATCGCGTATACGGACGACATAAAATACGTTATATACGAAATTTGTTCACCAGTTACTAATATTACTCGAACCCTAATAATACTAGATTTCGTTAAATTTAAATTTCGAGTTTATAAAAAAAAATGTCCTATCTCCGCCGTTAAAACAAAAATTACGAAATATTTTCGTTAACGTACAAATTCTACGGGCGATCTTATATCGCGTATACGGACGACATAAAATACGTTATATACGCATTTTTTTCGACAGATACTAATAATACTTCGACTCCAATAATACTAGATTTCGTTAAAGTTAAATTTCGAGATTATAAATTTTTTTTTCCTATCTCCGCCGTTAAAAAAAATTTACGAAATATTTTCGTTAACGTAAAAATTCTACGGGCGTTCTTATAGCGCGTATACGGGCGTTATAAAATACGTTATATACGCATTTTTTTCGCGATATATTAAATCTATACTATATAGATACTAAATTAGTAATAATATTACGATATAATTACGATATAATTAGTAAACGAGTAATATATACTATACGTACTATATTTATATATTTATATATTTATTCTATTTATAAATATTCTATTCATCGATCGAGGCATAATATTGTTCTCTCTATTCTCTATGGCGGAGATAGGTAAAAATCTCTATATCGCGTATACGGACGACATAAAATACGTTATATACGAATTTTTTTCGCCCGATACTAATATTACTCGAACCCCTACGATACTAGATTTCGTTAAATTTAAATCTCGAGTTTATAAAAAAAAATGTCTTATCTCTACCGTGTAAAAATTTAAATTTATAATATTCGTATCGCGTAAAAAAATCTATAATATATAGATATAATTATAAAAATAACATTTATGACGAGTATTAATATATATCGTACGTACTAGATTTCAGTTATTCGGTTTAACGAGTTTATAATAATTATTTCCTATCTCCGCCATGTAAAAATATATTCTTAAAATTATTAGGTGATGTAAAAAATCAAAATCCACGATAATGATTCGATTTCAATAATTTTAACTTTACTAAATAGATAATTAAAATTTAATATCGTGGTGTAAATCGTGATATCTAATATTTAATATTCTTCGAGCTATAGCCGAAATAGTGAAAAATACGTGATTTTAGAGGGGTAAATTTGACCGACTTCCGGTAACGCGTTCGCTTCGATTATAGATTCAACGGATGCGGCGTACGAAAGTACCTATTATAAATTGAGAAAAACCATTAATATATGAATACTTTGAGGTACGGATCGGTTTTAATATTTCACCAAAATTCATCGTACAAATGGTCAAGAAAAAAATTGCAATTTATAAAAAAAAAAAAAAAATCTAATTTCTATTCTATAATATTAATGGTAATGAGTAGATATAAATGTAGCCATCCGATATGCATTTACTATGATTATTTGCCACATAAATGGCTTTACAAAAGTACATTTCCTATCTCCACCATGTAAAAATTTGAATTTATTATAATTTTAACATGTAAAAATTCAAAATCTATAATAATTATTCGATTTAAATAAATTTAACTTTATAATTTAATCATTTTATACTTATTTTATTATTATTATACTATCTATGTAATAAAATAATATACATATTATTGAATAATTCTATAACTAACTATTATTAACTAATATATATACTTATATTTATAATTTTATAACAAAATTTATATATTACAAAATTTATCATTATATTATATTGATATTTAATAATATTATATACATATATTTTACTTATTTTACTATTACTATAATATCTATATAATAAACTAATATTAATATTATCGAAAAGTATGATAGTGTAAATAATATAAACTAATACATTTAATTATATTATAATTTTATAAATTTATAACGCAAATCATAAATTTATAAATATTTGTATTCATTCGATGTGATAATAAATATATTATATAAGTATTATTTACTTATTTTATTATTGTCATACTATCTATATAATAAAATAATATAAATATATACGAATAATTAATTAGGGTAACTATTATTAACAAATAAATATAATTATATTTATAATTTTATAATTTTATAACACAAATTATATATTCATAAAATATGAAATTCTATTTACTTGATATTTATAGATATATATATAGATATGTTTTAATTCTTTTAGTATTACTATACTATCACTATAATAAAATAATGTAAATATTATCAAATAAGTCAATAGATTAATCGGTGTTAATTATTATATTTATATTAATTAATTATATTTTACAATTTTACAAAAAAAATATATCTTTATAAAATAGATATAATTATAAAAATAACATTTATGACGAGTATTAATATATATCATATATACTAGATTTCAGTTATTTAGTTTAACGATAATATAATAATTATTTCCTATCTCCTTTATGTAAAAATAAATTCCTAAAATTTTTAGGTGATGTAAAAAATCAAAATCCACAATAATGATTCGATTTCAATAATTTTAATTTTATTACATAGATAATTTAAATATAATATCGTGGTGTAAATTGTGATATATAATATTTAATATTCTTCGAGCTACAGCCGAAATAGTGAAAAATACGTGATTTTAGAGGGGTAAATTTGACCGACTTCCGGTAACGCGTTCGCTTCGATTATAATTTCAACCGATGCGGAGTACGAAAGTATCTATTATAAAATGAGAAAAACCATTAATATATGAAGAATTTGGGGTAAGGATCGGTTTTAATATTTCACCAAAATTCATCGTACAAATAGTCAAGAAAAAAAATTGCAATTTATAAAAAAAAAAAAAATCTAATTTCTATTCTATAATGTTAATGGTAATGAGTAGATATAAATGTAGCCATCCGATATGCATTTACTATGATTATTCGCCACATAAATGGCTTTAAAAAGTACATTTCCTATCTCCACCATGTAAAAATTTTAATTTATAATATTTGTATCATGTAAAACATAGATAATCTATAATAATCATTGGATTTCCATATTTGTAACTTTATAATTTATAGTATAATTAATATAATTTCATTATTTTTTACTTATTTTAATAATAATATAATATCTAGATACTAAAATAATTTAAATATTATCGAAAAGTATAGTAGTGTACATATTATGAACTAATACATTTAATTATATTATAAATTTATAAATTTATAACAACAATTATAAATTTATTAATATGTATATTCATTAGATGTGATAATAAATATATTATATAAGCATTATTTACTTATTTTATTATTATTATACTATCTATATAATAAAATACTATAAATATATACGAATAATTCTTTAGCGTAACTATTATTTACAAATATATATAATTATATTTATATTTTTATAAATTTATAACAACAATTATAAATTTATTAATATGTATATTCATTCGATGTGATAATAAATATATTATATAAGCATTATTTACTTATTTTATTATTATTATACTATCTATATAATAAAATACTATAAATATATACGAATAATTCATTAGCGTAACTATTATTTACAAATATATATAATTATATTTATATTTTTATAATTTTATAACACAAATTATATATTTATAAATATGTATATTCATTAAACGTGATAATAAATATAGTATATAAGCATTATTTACTTATTTTATTATTATTATACTATCTAAATAATAAAATAATATAAATATTATCGAATAATTAATTCACGTAACTATTATTAATAAATATATATACATATATTTATAATTTTATAATTTTATAACACAAAATATAAATTTATAAATATGTATATTCATTTAACATGATAATAAATATAGTATATAAGCATTATTTACTTATTTTATTTTTATTATACTATCTATATAATAAATTAATATACATATTATCGAATAATTCATTAGTGTAACTATTATTAACAAATATATATATAATTATATTTATAATTTTATAATTTTATAACACAAATTATATATTTATAAAATATGAAATTCTATTTACTTGATATTTATAGATATATATATATAGTTTATTTTACTTATTTTATTATTACTATACTATCTAATTAATAAATTAATATTAATATTATCGAATATGTCATTAGATTAATCGGTATTAATTATTATATTTATATTAATTAATTATATTTTAAAATTTTACAAAAAAAAATATATCTTTATAAAATATATATACTTATAACAATAAGATTACTAACTATTATAAATATATATCATACGTACTAGATTTCAGTTATTTGGTTTAACGATAATATAATAATTTTTTCCTATCTCCGCCATGTAAAAATAAATTCTTAAAATTATTAGGTGATGTAAAAAATCAAAATCCACATTAATGATTCGATTTCAATAATTTTAACTTTATTAAATAGATAATTAAAATATAATATCGTGGTGTGCATTGTGATATCTAATATTTAATATTCTTCGAGCTACAGCCGAAATAGTGAAAAATACGTGATTTTAGAGGGGTAAATTTGACCGACTTCCGGTAATGCGTTCGCTTCGATTATAATTTCAACGGATGCGGAGTACGAAAGTACCTAAAATAAAATGAGAAAAACCATTAATATATGAAGCATTTGGTGTACGGATCGGTTTTAATTTTTCGCCAAAATTCATCATACAAATAATGTGGTCAAGAAAATAATGTGAAATTTATAAAAAAAAAAAAATATACTAATTTCTATTCTATAATGTTAATGGTAATGAGTAGATATAAATGTAGCCATCCGATATGCATTTACTATGATTATTCGCCACATAAATGGCTTTAAAAAGTACATTTCCTATCTCCACCATGTAAAAACATAAATTTATAATATTTTTATCATGTAGAAAATTCAAAATCTATAATAATTATTCGATTTAAATAAATTTAACTTTATAATTTAATCATTTTATACTTATTATATTATTATTATACTATCTATGTAATAAAATAATATAAATATTATCGAATAATTCAATAACTAACTATTATTAACTAATATATGTACTTATATTTATAATTTTATAACAAAAATTATATATTACAAAATTTATCATTATATTATATTGATATTTAATAATATTATATACATATATTTTACTTATTTTACTATTACTATAATATCTATATAATAAACTAATATTAATATTATCGAAAAGTATGATAGTGTAAATAATATAAACTAATACATTTAATTATATTATAATTTTATAAATTTACAACACAAATCATAAATTTATAAATATTTGTTTTCATTCGATGTGATAATAAATATATTATATAAGCATTATTTACTTATTTTATTATTATTATACTATCTATATAATAAATTAATATACATAATATCTAATAATTCATTAGTGTAACTATTATTAACTAATATATATTATAATTTTTTTAGCTGCATTACTTCCCGAGTTTGCCTATAAAAGTAGAGTTTCACGGTTGTGGTTAGGTTGGGTTAAGTTTTAATTTTTGGTGGTTTTTTTTAGCTGCATTACTTCCCGAGTTTACTTCCCGGGTTTGGGTTGGGTTTGGGTTGGGTTTGGGTTTTGGTTTGGGTTTGGGTTTGGGTTTAGGTGGATTGGGTTTGGGTTGGGTTAAGTTTTAATTTTGGTAGGTTTTTTTTAGCTGCATTACTTCCCGAGTTTTCCTATAAAAGTAGATTTTCACGGTTGTGGTTAGGTTGGATTAAGTTTTAATTTTTGGTGGTTTTTTTTAGCTGCATTATTGGTTTGGGTTTAGGTTGGGTTTGGGTTTTGGTTGGGTTTGGGTTTTGGTTTATGTTTGTGTTTGGGTTTAGGTGGGTTGGGTTGGGTTAGGGTTGGGTTAAGTTTTAATTGTGGTAGGTTTTTTTTAGCTGCATTACTTCCCGAGTTTGCCTATAAAAGTAGATTTTCACGGTTGTGGTTAGGTTGGGTTAAGTTTTAATTTTTGGTGGTTTTTTTTAGCTGCATTACTTCCCGAGTTTGCCTATAAAAGTTGATTTTCACGGTTGTGGTTAGGTTGGGTTAATTTTAAATTTTTGGTGGTTTTTTTTAGCTGCATTAATTCCCGAGTGAGCCTATAAAAGTAGATTTTCAGGTTTTTTTGTAGGATATAATAAATTAATTAACATTTATTAAGCTTACTTTCATTAATAAATTAATATTTAGTAATAAAGTAGTTACTTTTTAGTATTAATAAAGTAGTTACATTTTAGTAATAAAGTAGTTACATTTTAGTAATAAAGTAGTTACTTTTTAGTAATAATAAATTAGTTAAATTTTAGTAATAAAGTAGTTACATTTTAGTAATAAAGTAGTTACATTTTAGTAATAAAGTAGTTACTTTTTAGTAATAATAAAGTAGTTACATTTTAGTAATAATAAAGTAGTTACATTTTAGTAATAAAGTAGTTACATTTTAGTAATAAAGTAGTTAAATTTTAGTAATAAAGTAGTTACATTATAGTAATAAAGTAGTTACTTTTTAGTAATAAAGTAGTTACTTTTTAGTAATAAAGTAGTTACTTTTAGTAATAAAGTAGTTACTTTTTAGAATAAATTTAGTTCTTTTAGTAATAAAGTTTATTTTTTTTAGTAATAAAGTTTATTTCTTTTGGTAGTATTTACTTTTTAGTAATAAAGTAACTACTTTTAGTAATAAATTTGCTTTAGTAAAAAAGTTTTCCTACAAGGTGCGTTAGCCCTTGATTCGGGAAAAAAGTCACCTAGTCTACATATATATTATTTGCCTTAATCGTCGTCGTACGACGCTAGCGAGCGAAGCGAGCTACCAGACCTTCTACGAGCGAAGCGAATCTCGCTCGGCACAATTTTTTTCGCGATATACTAATTTAATAATCTATAGATAATAAATCGTCGATAATATTTATATATATCGATTATATAATTAGGACACGGTTAGTATACGTGATTTACATATAATTTTATATATTTATATATTACGAAATATTCTATTCATCGATCGAGGCATTCTATTGTTCTCTCAATTCTCTATGGCGGAGATAGGTAGAAAGTCTATATCGCGTATACGGACGACATAAAATACGTTATATACGAATTTTTTTCGCCGGATACTAATATTACTCGAACCCTAATAATACTAGATTTCGTTAAATTTAAATTTCGAGTTTATAAAAAAAAATGTCCTATCTCCGCCGTTACAAAAAAAATTTACGCAATATTTTCGTTAACGTAAAAATTATACGGGCGATCTTATAGCTCGTATACGGGCGTTATAAAATACGTTATATACGCATTTTTTTCGCAATATATTAAATGTATACTATATAGATACTAAATTAGTAATAATATTACGATATAATTACGATATAATTAGTAAACGAGTAATATATACTATACGTACTATATTTATATATTTATATATTTATTCTATTTATAAATATTCTATTCATCGATCGAGGCATAATATTGTTCTCTCTATTCTCTATGGCGGAGATAGGTAGAAAGTCTATATCGCGTATACGGACGACATAAAATACGTTATATACGAATTTTTTTCGCCCGATACTAATATTACTCGAACCCCTACGATACTAGATTTCGTTAAATTTAAATTTCGAGTTTATAAAAAAAAATGTCCTATTTCAGCCGTTAAAAAAAATTTACGAAATATTTTCGTTACTGTAAAAATTCTACGGGCGATCTTATATCGCGTATACGGACGACATAAAATACGTTATATACGCATTTTTTTCGCCATATACTAATATTACTCGAACCCCTACGATACTAGATTTCGTTAAATTTAAATTTCGAGTTTATAAAAAAAAATGTCCTATCTCTACTGTGTAAAAATTTAAATTTATAATATTCGTATCGCGTAAAAAAATCTATAATATATAGATATAATTATAAAAATAACATTTATGACGAGTATTAATATATATCGTACGTACTAGATTTCAGTTATTCGGTTTAACGAGTTTATAATAATTATTTCCTATCTCCGCCATGTAAAAATATATTCTTAAAATTATTAGGTGATGTAAAAAATCAAAATCCACGATAATGATTCGATTTCAATAATTTTAACTTTACTAAATAGATAATTAAAATTTAATATCGTGTTGTAAATCGTGATATCTAATATTTAATATTCTTCGAGCTATAGCCGAAATAGTGAAAAATACGTGATTTTAGAGGGGTAAATTTGACCGACTTCCGGTAACGCGTTCGCTTCGATTATAGATTCAACGGATGCGGCGTACGAAAGTACCTATTATAAATTGAGAAAAACCATTAATATATGAATACTTTGAGGTACGGATCGGTTTTAATATTTCACCAAAATTCATCGTACAAATGGTCAAGAAAAAAAATTGCAATTTATAAAAAAAAAAAAAAAATCTAATTTCTATTCTATAATATTAATGGTAATGAGTAGATATAAATGTAGCCATCCGATATGCATTTACTATGATTATTTGCCACATAAATGGCTTTACAAAAGTACATTTCCTATCTCCACCATGTAAAAATTTGAATTTATTATAATTTTAACATGTAAAAATTCAAAATCTATAATAATTATTCGATTTAAATAAATTTAACTTTATAATTTAATCATTTTATACTTATTTTATTATTATTATACTATCTATGTAATAAAATAATATACATATTATTGAATAATTCTATAACTAACTATTATTAACTAATATATATACTTATATTTATAATTTTATAACAAAATTTATATATTACAAAATTTATCATTATATTATATTGATATTTAATAATATTATATACATATATTTTACTTATTTTACTATTACTATAATATCTATATAATAAACTAATATTAATATTATCGAAAAGTATGATAGTGTAAATAATATAAACTAATACATTTAATTATATTATAATTTTATAAATTTATAACGCAAATCATAAATTTATAAATATTTGTATTCATTCGATGTGATAATAAATATATTATATAAGTATTATTTACTTATTTTATTCTTGTCATACTATCTATATAATAAAATAATATAAATATATACGAATAATTAATTAGGGTAACTATTATTAACAAATAAATATAATTATATTTATAATTTTATAATTTTATAACACAAATTATATATTCATAAAATATGAAATTCTATTTACTTGATATTTATAGATATATATATAGATATGTTTTAATTCTTTTAGTATTACTATACTATCACTATAATAAAATAATGTAAATATTATCAAATAAGTCAATAGATTAATCGGTATTAATTATTATATTTATATTAATTAATTATATTTTACAATTTTACAAAAAAAATATATCTTTATAAAATAGATATAATTATAAAAATAACATTTATGACGAGTATTAATATATATCATATATACTAGATTTCAGTTATTTAGTTTAACGATAATATAATAATTATTTCCTATCTCCTCCATGTAAAAATAAATTCCTAAAATTTTTAGGTGATGTAAAAAATCAAAATCCATGATAATGATTCGATTTCAATAATTTTAACTTTATTAAATAGATAATTAAAATATAATATCGTGGTGTAAATTGTGATATCTAATATTTAATATTCTTCGATCTACAGCCGAAATAGTGAAAAATACGTGATTTTAGAGGGGTAAATTTGACTGACTTCCGGTAATGCGTTCGCTTCGATTATAATTTCAACGGATGCGGAGTACGAAAGTACATGTAATAAAATGAGAAAAACCATTAATATATGAAGCATTTGGGGTACGGATCGGTTTTAATTTTTCACCAAAATTCATCGTACAAATGGTCAAGAAAAAAAATTGCAATTTATAAAAAAAAAAATAATCTAATTTCTATTCTATTATGTTAATGCTAATGAGTAGATATAAATGTAGCCATCCGATATGAATTTACTATGAATATTCGCCACATAAATGGCTTTAAAAAGTACATTTCCTATCTCCACCATGTACAAATTTGAATTTATAATATTTTTATCATGTAAAACATAGATAATCTATAATAATCATTGGATTTCCATATTTGTAACTTTATAATTTATAGTATAATTAATATAATTTCATTATTTTTTAATTATTTTAATAATAATATAATATCTAGATACTAAAATAATGTAAATATTTTCGAAAATTATGGTAGTGTAAATAATATTAACTAATACATTTAATTATATTATAATTTTATAAATTTATAACACAAATTATAAATTTATAAATATTTGTATTCTATTAACTTATTATTTAATATTATTATATAGGTTTTTGTACTTATTTTATTATTATTATACTATCTATATGATAAAATAATATAAATATATACGAATAATTAATTAGGGTAACTATTATTAACAAATATATATAATTCTATTTATAATTTTATAATTTTATAACACAAATTATATATTTATAAAATATGAAATTCTATTAACTTATTATTTAATAGTATTATATAGTTTATTGTACTTATTTTATTATTAATATACTATCTAATTAATAAAATAATGTGAATACTATCTAATAAGTCATTATATTAATATGTATTAATTATTATATTTATATTAATTTATTATATTTTAAAATTTTACAAAAAAAATATATCTTTATAAAATAGATATAATTATTAAAATAAGATTACTAACTATTATAAATATATATCATACACACTATATTTCATTTATTAGGTTTAACGATATTATAATAATTATTTCCTATCTCCGCCATGTAAAAACTTGAATTTATAATAATTTTAACATGTACAAAATCAAAATCTATAATAATCATTGGATTTCCATATTTGTAACTTTATAATTTATAGTATAATTAATATAATTTCATTATTTTTTACTTATTTTAATAATAATATAATATCTAGATACTAAAATAATTTAAATATTATCGAAAAGTATAGTAGTGTAAATATTATGAACTAATAGATTTAATTATATTATAAATTTATAAATTTATAACAACAATTATAAATTTATAAATATTTGTATTCTATTAACTTATTATTTAATATTATTATATAGTTTTTTGTACTTATTTTATTATTATTATACTATCTATATGATAAAATAATATAAATATATACGAATAATTAATTAGGGTAACTATTATTAACAAATATATATAATTATATTTATAATTTTATAATTTTATAACACAAATTATATTTTATAAAATATGAAATTCTATTTACTTGATATTTATAGATATATATAGATATGTTTTAATTATTTTAGTATTACTATACTATCAATATAATAAAATAATGTAAATATTATCAAATAAGTTATTATATTAATCGCTATTAATTATTATATTTATAAAATTCATTAATTATATTTTAAAATTTTACAAAAAAAATATATCTTTATAAAATAGATATAATTATAAAAATAACATTTATGACGAGTATTAATATATATCATACATACTAGATTTCAGTTATTTGGTTTAACGATAATATAATAATTATTTCCTATCTCCTCCATGTAAAAATAAATTCTTAAACGTATTAGGTGATGTAAAAAATCAACATCCACAATAATGATTCGATTTCAATAATTTTAACTCTATTAAATAGATAGTTAAAATATAATATCGTGTTATAAATTGTGATATTTAATATTTAATATTCTTCGAGTTATGGCCGAAATAGTGAAAAATACGTGATTTTAGAGTGGTAAATTTGACCGACTTCTGGTAACGTGTTCGACTCGATTATGGTTTCAACGGATGCGGAGTACGAAAGTACATATAATATTTTGAGAAAAACCGTTAATATATGAATAATTTAAGGTACAGATCGGTTTCAATTTTTCACCAAATTTCAAGGTCAAGAAAAAAAAATTGCAATTTATAAAAAAAAAAAATTCTAATTTCTATTCTATAATGTTAAGAGTGATGAGTAGATATAAATGTAACCATCCGCGATGCATTTACTATGATTATTTACCTCATAAATGACTTTACAAAAGTACATTTCCTATCTCCACCATGTAAAAACATGAATTTATAATATTTTTAACATGTACAAAATCAAAATCTATATTAATAATTCGATTTTAATAATTTTAACTGTATCGAATAAATTATAAAAGCTAACTTGGGTTTGGGTTGGGTTTGGGTTTGGGTTGAGTTTGGGTTTGGGTTTGGGTTTGGGTTTAGGTGGGTTGGGTTGGGTTTGGGTTGGGTTAAGTTTTAATTTTGGTAGGTTTTTTTTAGCTGCATTACTTCCCGAGTGAACCTATAAAAGTATATTTGACGGTTGTGGTTAGGTTGGGTTAGGTTTTAAATTTTGGAGGTTTTTTTTAGCTGCATTACTTCCCGAGTTAGCCTATAAAAGAATATTTTCACAGTTGTGGTTAGGTTGGGTTAAGTTTTAATTTTTGGTGGTTTTTTTTAGCTGCATTATTGGTTTGGGTTTGGGTTTGGGTTGGGTTTGGGTTTTGGTTTAGGTTTGGGTTTAGGTGGGTTGGGTCGGGTTTGGGTTGGGTTAAGTTTTAATTTTGGTAGGTTTTTTTTAGCTGCATTACTTCCCGAGTTTGCCTATAAAAGTAGATTTTCACAGTTGTTGTTAGGTTGGGTTAAGTTTTAATTTTTGGTGGTTTTTTTAGCTGCATTATTGGTTTGGGTTTGGGTTGGGTTTGGGTTTGGGTTTGGGTTGGGTTTGGGTTGGGTTAGGGTTTTGGTTTGGGTTTGGGTTTAGGTTTAGGTGGGTTGGGTTTGGGTTGGGTTAAGTTTTAATTTTGGTAGGTTTTTTTTAGCTGCATTACTTCCCGAGTGAGCCTATAAAAGTATATTTATTTATATAGTTATTTTCACGGTTGTGGTTAGGTTGGGTTAAGTTTTAATTTGTGGAGGTTTTTTAGCTACATTACTTCCCAATTGAGCCTATAAAAGTATAGTGATATGTGTGTGTGTGTATGTGTGTGGTCATAGTTATTTTCACTGTTATGGATAGGTTGGATTAAGTTATAATTTTTGTAGGTTTTTTTTAGTAATAAAGATGTTTTAGTAATAAAATTCTTTTAGTAACTAAGTTGATTTAGTAATAAAGTAAATTTTTGTAATAAAGTAGTTACTTTTTAGAATAAATTTAGTTGTTTTAGTAATAAAGTTTATTTTTTTTAGTAATAAATTGTAGTTCTTTTAGTAATAAAGTAACATTCTTTTAGTAATAAAGTAGTTACGTTTTAGTAATAAAGTTTAGTTGCTTTAGTAAAAAAGTAACAACACAAGACCGTTAGCCCTTGATCCGGGAAAAAAGTAACCTAGTACTATTATTATTACTACTACTATTATTACTACTACTATTATTATTATTATTATTATTATTATTATTATTATTATTATTATTATTATTATTATTATTATTATTATTATTATTATTATTATTATTATAATAAAGTACCTACTTTTTAGTAATAAAGATGTTACTTTTAGTAATAATAAAGTAGTTACATTTTATAAATAAAGTAGTTACTTTTTATTATTAATAAAGTAGTTACTCTTTAGTAATAAAGTAGTTACTCTTAAGTATTAAGTAGTTACTCTTAAGTATTAAGTAGTTACTCTTTAGTAATAAAGTAGTTACTCTTAAGTATTAAGTAGTTACTATTTAGTAATAAATTAGTTACTTTTTAGTAATAAATTAACTACTTTTAGTAATAAAGTAGTTACTTTTTAGTAATATAGTAGTAACTTTTAGTAATAAAGTAGATACTTTTTAGTAATAAAGTAGTTACTCTTGAGTATTAAGTAGTTACTTTTTAGTAATATAGTAGTTACTTTTTAGTAATAAAGTAGTTACATTTTACTAATAAAGTAGTTACATTTTAGTAATAAAGTAGTTACTTTTAGTAATAAAGTAGTTACATTTTTGTAATAAAGTAGTTACTTTTAGTAATAAAGTAGTTACATTTTAGTAATAAAGTAGTTACTTTTTAGTAATAATAAAGTAGTTAAAGTTTAGTAATAAAGTAGTTACATTTTAGTAATAAAGTAGTTACTTTTTAGTAATAATAAAGTAGTTACATTTTAGTAATAATAAAGTAGTTACATTTTAGTAATAAAGTAGTTACATTTTAGTAATAAAGTAGTTAAATTTTAGTAATAAAGTAGTTACATTATAGTAATAAAGTAGTTACTTTTTAGTAATAAAGTAGTTACTTTTTAGTAATAAAGTAGTTACTTTTAGTAATAAAGTAGTTACTTTTTAGAATAAATTTAGTTCTTTTAGTAATAAAGTTTATTTTTTTTAGTAATAAAGTTTATTTCTTTTAGTAGTATTTACTTTTTAGTAATAAAGTAAATTTGTAGTAATACATTTGCTTTAGTAAAAAAATTTTCCTGCAAGGAGCGTTAGCCCTTGATCCGGGAAAAAAGTAACCTAGTTATTATTATTATTATTATTATTATTATTATTATTATTATTATTATTATTATTATTATTATTATTATTATTATTATTATTATTATTATAATTATTATTATTATTATTATTATTATTATTATTATTATAATTATTATTATTATTATTATTATTATTATTATTATTATTACTACTACTATTATTACTACTATTATTATTATTATTATTATTATTATTATTATTATTATTATTATTATTATTATTATTATTATTATTATTATTATTATTATTATTATTATTATTATTATTATTATTATTATTATTATTATTAGTATTAAGGGTATCCTTAGTATAAGCTAAACATATATTCTGGGTATCCCTCCGATTATTATAGACAATATTATGTAAATAAATTCATTCATTCATTCAAAATGATGATATTCTAAAGATGCTCGTAAATATATTACATGTAACTGTTTTCTTGGTACCATTAATTTCTTTGTTGAGTTGTTTAGGCGTGTTTACTTGCATTCTTACACACTTCATGTACCCTACCGCTGACAGATCCACGCGCACATCTCTACTATCTCTACTACCTCCTCGACCTATAACCTCTCCACCTGACCCTTATAACGTATTTAACATATTTAATCTAGAGATCAAGTGGTCACAAAGGGATTAGTTAGAAGTAGTAGATTATGCATAGAGAGTTAGTTGTTATAGAGAGCTCTATAACGACTAACTCTCTAGCATATCTTTTATAAATACTATGACATCTAGCATATCTAACTATACTAACCACTTCTATCTAATCCCTTTGCGACCACTCGTCTGACCTCTATAACCACTATGCCCTCTATCTATATGATCTTCACGACCTCTAGATGAACGACGGCCCTGTGTGTTGTTGCAGTGCCAAGTCGCGTAAATCAGGAATCAGGCACAACATCTACCCCAATGAATATGTAAGTATGCACGCGTGTGTGTGCAAGTGTGTGTAAGCGTAATCATATGCGCGTTTAGTATATGTGTTGATAGTTTATTTTAGCATTTCAATAACAAATTATTATTTATTATGAGAATTAAGTTAAAATTCGTTTTACGAATTTTATAATTATGATAAATATGATATATTATTAAATGTAAAATAAATAAGAAAGGTTATATATATATATCAAAAATATGTATAGTGTTTAAATTATAATTGGGAAATTCGTCTCGATACACGAATTTCCCAATTATTAATTTTTATTTTTATAATCAATATATAGTAATTAATAGTGTTAATTAACCATCATTGTACAATGTACATGTATAGATAATGTTAATTTACACTATTGTGGTACACAGTATATCCTATCATGTAATGACTTATTATAGGCCCACTATTTATTTTTTCCCACCTTTTAAATTTTGCCCACAAAAAATGATAATATTTCATAATCAATTATATCGTAATACTATTTATTTATTAGAAAACAGTAGATGTATTTTATTGGATTATTTTTTATATACGATTGAAAACAAAATAATAATGTGTCCTTTAAATAATCCTAAAAGGATACCGCCCCATCACTCACATATACCCATTTGTACCTATACCTGTACCTTGCCTATACCCTTATCCTATACCCATACCTATACCTCATACCGATACACACAGATAGATGAATCCTGTAACGCTAACACTAACAACAGAAATAAACTCTACCACTATAGAATATGTGTCACGCCTGACATGAACTTCGCGGTTTGTACCTCGTACCAAGTACCTATTGTACCTGGTACCTTTAGTACCTATTTTATAACCTAAGCCAGCAGCGGCGAGCAGTTCAGGACTTACAGCGTGATAGCCTGTTTGATGTTAAAGTGCGAGTGTAGAAATACGTCTGATAGTGTGCTAATATGATTGAAGTTAGAGATAGAGAGCGAGTGCTATTTATATTGTGTCTAGTGCACGCGCATACGTAATTACATCTAATAGTTGTCTAATACTGTCCTTTGTGGAGATAATGCTCGTTATTATATTGACTACACCACCTAAACTTGCTAGCTATTGTCTCTTAACTGCATAGTTGACTAAGGTATCTAGGACACACAAGTAGTAGGATGCGGGTTCGAGCATCGTCCGGACTATTAAAATAGGTCTTAACTATTATTTAGAAGTGAACTTATATAATTGTGTATAAATAAATGATAGGCTCTCGTTAAAATCATGTATTCCTTAACATGAGAGCGGCTTCGAAGGGACGTTAGAGCCATATGGTATAAGTGATAACATCATCTAAGTTCCTGGATAGGATGAAGGACTCCACCACCACTACCACCACAACGATAACAACTGCTCACCCCAATCCCACTGATACAGAGCAAGAGACCGACCACTATCAAGCATCGTGGCAATGTGTACACGTTTGAGGGTTTCTCCATCTTCTCACACTACGAGTTCATCAATGTTAGTGACCACTAAGGTGTTAGTTAACTCTAGTATCTTGATCACCCCTATGGTCTGATTAACCACTAGTGGACATCTCACTATCACATGCATAACCTTACCACGTAACAATGATTACTATTACATTCACTCTATGTGTACTGCGCGTGTGTATTGTCTGTGTTGTTTATACAATTAACTCTTATTTTAAATATATTTACAATATAATTTATTAAGGGCGGAAGCGCATGTGAAATTAAATTAAATTATTATTTTCTATAAATGAATTATATTTAGATGTATCCACAATTCAGTATATATTCATACAAAATGTTGCACTTTTTTTTCAATTTTCAATTATTTTACAAAAATATAATATTTCTCGAGAGCTGCAGTAATAAAAAATGTCTAAATATTGCTGATAAATTATGTAATGTTAACTAACTTTTATAATATAAATTTATATTTATATTTATGTTGTTCATTGATAATAGATTCATATGTTAAGTACAGCCTAATTTTAATTGTAATGTAATAGATAGGTAAAATTGGTTTACTAAAAACTTTTAGACTTTAATATTTAATATTTTAAAAAAATGTGTAAAAATAGGATTAAAATATATTAGATTACAAATATCCAGCATTATATGATATATGACTTAGTTTTACATTGTGCACACTGCAGTGCACAGAGCTATTATTACACAGCTATACAATGTATAGTATACATGTGTAATTCGGGAACAAAAAAAAACAATATATATATATAATATATATATATATATATAAATACACACACACATACATACATATAATTATACACACATAAATACACACATAAAAACACATACACACACACACACATACATACATATAATTACACACATACATATACATACATACATATAAATACATACATATAAATACACACACACTCACATGCACATATATATAAATATATTTATATACATATAAATACACATAAATACACATGTGCACACACATATACATACTCAAACGCACACACAGACACTCATACATACACACACATATATATATATATATAATAATAAATAAATAAAATCAGATTTTGCAATTGCTTTGGTGAAGGAAGAAGCAGATCTTATCAAGTCTTTCACCCATTTATGCTTACGAGGAGAACAAATTATATAGGAATATAATTAAAAACAATAAATAGAGTACACAATTCAATTATTAAAATAAATCATCAACTCATAAAGCATAAACCCATAGTATAAACCCATAGTATATCAACTTTCCGAATGTGGGTTCATCAAGTCCAAAACCTCAGGGAATATACTTTCGCCATTAGTATATACACTGGTAACATTTTGAGCCAAAAAATGCATCCATATATATATATATATATATATTATTTCTTTGTCCCCGAATTACACATATATAGCTGTGTAATAATAGCACATGTATTCATATTTCCCACTTTAGTTATCACATTCACTGACATTTAATTTCTGAGACGCATCATATATTTTGTAGTTTTCTATTTTGTTGTTGCTACTTCGCAGATCTCTCTTATATATATATCAGTTGAGTTTGGTTTGATTAAGTTTGGATTGGTTTGGTTTAGTTTAGTTTTATTATCTCCAGATTTTTTTAGCTTCATTACATTCCGAGTGAGCCTATAAAAATATATAAATATATATACCATATATATATATAATGATTATGTAATAGCATAAATCCACCCTAACATTACAGATACATTAGTATCTACCACTATCACTACCATGTATATACTATTACAATTAATGTTACCTTTTACCTTGATGTTATGTAATAGCATTGGATAATGGTAATATATATATAGGCTATTGTGAATATGAATACAAGTTCGTTTAAATATAATATAAATATATATCAAATATAAGCTAGCTAGTACATTGAAATGTTATAGTCTGAATCACCCTTCTAATAAATTGTATTTTATACTTTTTGTTGCTACTTCACATATAAACCATATATATATATATATATATATATATATATATATATATATATATATATATATATATATATATATATATATATAAATTAGAATAATATTGTAATCAAGTATATTAATATTTTGTGGAAAATGAAATTTTATAAAATAATTAAAAAATAAAAATTATAATTTATAACACTATAATAGAAATAGTGTAGCATAACACTATTATAAATCGTTATATCTAATACGAATTACGTTATTATATTTTCATATGCATACTGAATACTTATTTATAATACTTAATAATACTTACAACATTTAGTTTTTAGATGGTTGTGTACATATAATATAGTATAGTATTATATAGTATAATAAAATATAATATATATTTATTGACAATAAAATATAGAGTAAATTCCGTATTGAGATTGGATTATATAAATAATAATAATAAAAGAATATTTATTTAACCAATAAGGTATTGCGATCCATAAATTAGAGAATCATAAATTTAATCATTTAAAAATAGTTTTAAATTATTAAATAATATTAAAAATATCAAATTTAGATATTAGATATTTAAATTATAAAATATTTAATTATTATTGTTGTAATAATGATGATTTTTTAAGTTATGTGTTTTTAAAACGCTTGTATTAATAGGGATCAGTGTTGGGGTCAAAAACACTTTATCAAATTAAAATACAAATACATTTTTCTTAAAGAATCAAATAAAAATACAAATATTTATTAAATTTTTTATACAAATAAAAATAAAAATACAAATACATTTTATCAAATACAAATATAAATACAATATACTAATATAAAATATTAAAAATTGTTTATATTTAATATATTTTTATTATAATCAATTATAATTCATTAAATTATTTGAATTATATCATATCACATAAGTTATATTATTTTATAATTAACTTAATGTATTCTTTGATATCATAAAATAATAATCCTTATCCTTTTTCCTCACCATATTGTATAATAATTAATTTAAATCTATTTTAAATATATTTAATTTCTAATACGAATATTTATTAATATAATATAAATGGTAAATTTGTTGTTAATTTGTTGACACATTTAGTTGATTTGGTTGGATTTGTATCTAGATCCATGTTAAATTAATCGGATAAGTCGGATAAGTTGGATTGGATAAGGCGGACACATATTATAGTCAATTTTACGATTTTTATACTGGATAAGTAGGACTTTTTATAAAATGTCAGAAATCTTTAATTTGAATAATGTATATTATAATTTTAGTAAGTAATATTATTGAATACAACATTTTATGTTATTGATTGTTGCATAATTCAACATTTTTGTAACCCTTTAACTCACGCTGCGTAGCATGTCTTATGTGCATGATCTTCTGAATCTCGGATAAGTCGGACATCTCGCTAAGTCGGACACATTTCGCGGTCCCTTGCGAGTCCGACTTATCGGGAGTTGACTGGATATTTATAATATTTAAAAAAAAAATTTAATTTAATATCAAAAAAATAGTCGCACCCGCCACTAATATAACAAAATATAACTTAATATAAACATTAATATATTTTCTCAGTTTATATTTTTGGAATTGAATGGTTTATTACAAATATTTCGCAGCCTTCAATTTTTTGCAATTAATTAAATTTTCACGATTATTTGATAACATATGTTACATTATATGTAGTTTGAAGGATATTAATTTTGTTTTTTTTTAATTTTACATATTTTAATAAAATTTCCTAATATATCTATTATTTATCTAATACCACTATTATTTATTGTTAATGGATATATCTAATATGAATATAATAATATAATATTGATTATGATATATCTTTTAAATTATTAGTATAAATTGTAGTAGATATTAGGTAACAATAGGAGAAGTCTGACTTACTAATCCTTCCCTTGATATACTTTCATTAAGATACTTTCCTATTTATATAAGTGATATTTTATTATAATATAATAATACATTACCAGATTCCTGTCTGCAAATTCATCAGATTTTGTATAGAATATCAGATACACTGGATCCCAGAACCATGCCCTGATGTTAGTTACTACTACTACTACTACTACTACTACTACTACTACTACTACTACTACTACTACTACTACTACTACTACTACTACTACTACTACTACTACTACTACTACTACTACTACTACTACTACTACTACTACTACTACTACTACTACTACTACTACTACTACTACTACTACTACTACTACTACTACTACTACTACTACTACTACTACTACTACTACTACTACTACTACTACTACTACTACTACTACTACTACTACTACTACTACTACTACTACTACTACTACTACTACTACTACTACTACTACTACTACTACTACTACTACTACTACTACTACTACTACTACTACTACTACTACTACTACTACTACTACTACTGCTACTACTGCTACTACTACTACCACTACTACTACTACTACTACTACTACTACTACTACTACTACTACTACTACTACTACTACTACTACTACTACTACTACACCCACATCTCCTCCTTCAGAACTTCACAATATCAAGCCTCGACCTATTCAGTGATTATTTACTTGGAGAATTAATAGAACTGATAGATTTCATGAAGGAATCAGACCATAACTTGTGCAGACGCTTCCATTACATGCCTAGATTCACAAGACGTAAATCAGGTAATAGCCACAATTAAATATGAAAGGGATACCTCTGACATCTTTGTATCATATGATATTGATATCCAATAAGGACGTTACGAAAAAAAAACAATGTACAATTTTTAAATATTATTATTTATAATCATTCTTTTCTATTTCCTATATATTTATACATACTATTATATGTGTACAATTTTATCATTTTTATTGAATTAAATATTTAATTTTTAAATTCGTATTAAATATGATATTGATACATGAATAAATTTCCGAAGAAAATATATAGCTTTATATTATGTAGGTCAGATTAATTGTGGCATTATTTCAAACATTATTTAAATTATTACATTTATAATACACCCTTACATCCCCTATATAAGCCTACATATAAGTCTACAGTATAGCCTGAGGATTGTGATATCACCTTAATTTAATTGAAAATATTTATTTTTATAAACTATATAACATTTTCTGCAATATTCATTAATAATAATATAAGTGCAATATATATATATATATGTAGTATAGTCTCCCTTTACTTAATCTACTACTACCTTATCAAATTACTTTAAAGAAATCAACGTTTCATTCCTTTATTAAATACTCAAAATTTCCCTCGTGGTATAAGTCGATATAAGGTTTTCGCACACGTCTTCTCGCTTCGCTCGCGAGACTCAAAAGTCAAGTTCACCTTGGAACAATTCCAGATGTCACGCCCACAATATATTAAGGGGCGTGCCAAACAATTAATAATAATAATACGGTTGGTGTCGGTAGCGTTCCAGAAGCAGGTCGTATCGATGCTCATCAGTCGTAGTGGCCGCCGTCGTCGTGGTAGAAGGGTGAAGATCGGGATACGTGGTGTGGGATACGTGGTGAGGGATACATGATGATTCTAGTTATATATACATTTCATAAACCCTGACAAGTATCCCTCGCGCCTATATTATATAATATATATGTTATGTAACATTCATGCTCACAATCATACTGCCTTAATACCATACCGCGCCAATCTAATATAATACTCTAAACTCATTTGAACACACACTCACACAAAGTACACTACATTACATATATATATATATATATATATATATATATATCTTATATAATTTATATGTGTTTATTTTAAATATATATGAATAATCCAATACAAAATCACCAGTATCAAATATTAATCACTATATTGTACATTTTAATTATCAAGAGGATATCACTTTTTTAAATATATTTATAAATAATTGTCAATTATCATGATTAGTCAAAGCTGATTTTATTACATATTATGTTATCATAAAGTATAAAGTAATGAATCACTCTATTACAAATGAAAATTCATAATATGTAATGCCCACAATGATTATTCTAATCCTTATTGTATATTACAATCACATGCCATGTATCAATATATATAATTAATTTTATATAATAGACTTTTAAATAATATGTTCCTATCTAATATATACGCATTACGTATTTATATCTATTTGATATTGAACAACTATTTATGTTTCAATGATATGTTACATAGTTATATGATATGGTATACGGTATTATTTAGTACACATCTCTCGTATATTATATTTAGTGTGGTAGTTCTTATAATTAATGTTATTAATTACTAATCTTTCTTGTACAATACATTAAGCGAGAAATGAGAGGCGAATATATATATGATGATTGTCATAGGTAAAGTAATAGAACTGCTGAGCATGAGTGAGGTGCTGAAGTACTTGATTGACAGCACTGAACCTCTGGTCAGTGACATCAGCAAGGACGAATGGCATGACCTCGTGGATAGGGTCAGAGGCACCATTGTTACTAAGCCTGGCAGCGTTAGTATTCTACAAGCTCTTTTACTATTATGTTTGCAAATTTCTACGCATATTTTACGGTATTTTTTAATCCCAATCGTAGTACCTACTAGGTTATATTTGAATAGAAACTATTAATTATCGATAATTGTAAAAAAGTACCTCTATTAACTAAAATTAATATTCTCAAAATTCATGTTTTCAAAATTAAAAAATAAAATTTGAAGTTTGAGTACCATAAATACAAAAATATTGTAAAGTTTGAAGTGACAAAGGTTTCAATCTTTTTATAAATTTTCGAGTTCTTATACATAACGTTGTAATTCTTTATACTAAGCATTCTTGTACTACGATTATGAGTTTAATGTTATCGGTGTTATCTACCCAAGTATACCATATCACCTGTTTACACATTCATCTCGATCTTAGCGTCCTAATACCCTAGTAACCCTATGTTACCGTGGTTACGAGTTTAACCCCCCCCCCCCCCCCGTACACAGAGGCCGAGTTCAGTGAGAGCCGACCAATACGACCTAGGAGACCAGTGTACCACTACCAGCAGTACCACTAGCAGCACTAGCACTAGTGGCAGTAGCGGTAGACCTCGTAGCGAGAACGCTACTCTCGTTCACTTCGGTAATAGACCCGTCCAGCTTAGCTATGTAGGCAACCCCGCGTTAGTACCCACCCCACCCCCTTTACAGGGGTAATAGACCAGTGTAGCCTATATATAGGTATCCCAGCATTCCTATTGATACCAATGTATGTCATAGTAACATTGGTGGTCTCTAGTTAGATAGTGTTAGGCTAGTAATACTACTGACGTGTATCAGCTAGTGTAGCCCTAATACCTATATGTAATACTTGATGTTATCTACCCACTATTACCCAGCTTATAGTGTGTATATACTGGCTTTATCTAAAGCATCAGTTTCCCCCCGAACTACTTGGAATGTATTACTCACTGCTATGCTATAGCATTGGCTTGTATTACTAGATCTACCTAGTGTTACTATGAAGTACTGGCTTTTCCTAGTCAGTAATACTGGTTTGTATCTAAAGCCAGCAGCTATTACCCCGTGCAATACTGACTTGTATCTATTATTACGCTGGCATGTATCTATTGCATGCGCCCATCTAATATTCAACTTCTATCTATTCCACTCTTCAATATAATACGCTTACTATCTATCGCTAGTTAGAATCTATCGCTGCCATATAGACATCTATATTCATTATAATACTCATTAATTTGTATTAGATATCAGAGACAATGGAAACAGTACGTAAAATTACGGCACCTGTTGACTAATAAACCGCGGGTGAATTACGAAGATAGACAAAGGCTGAAACTCAAAGAGGAAGAATTAAGCAAACTCAAAACCAATGAGTTTATATAACATCTGTGTGTGTGTAAACTTGTAAACTTGTAACTTAACTATTAATAGATTAACATTAGAAGTGTACATAAGTCATTAGATTTAAATCTAATCTTGTCTATAGGGTGAACATTATTCTGTAGTAAGCGAAATATATATCTGAAGAGTATCATAATATAAATAAATTATGAAATTTTCATATAGTTTATCAAGTAGTTCAAAGTTAAGTTTCAAAGATACAAAATAAATTTTTAAAAAGAGCAGATAAATCAGAATTTTACAAACAATGTGACATGTAGTTTAGATCAAAATGATATAAAATACATAGAAATAAAATATTCTTGTGTTATTGCATATACGTTTTACCATGTATACAACATATTTACATTAATAAGATTATTATGTTTTTTATATTTAAAAAAAATTTTAAATCTTAAATAAAATATTTAAATTATAATCTAAAATGTTAACCTAATTATTAGTAATTAATATATGAATCATTATTTTTTACTGACTTATGTTTATATTTGATTATTTATGAGTACTACTTATAGGTTATAGTTACTTTTATGAATACAATCATATATAACTATTGGAAATAAGTATCGGCAAGTATTGGAAATTAATCAAATTTTTCTTATAATATTATTTATAATAATTTTTATATAATATTATTAATAAATAATATATTTATTTCAAAAATCATTAGTTTTCCCGGTTCTTAATATTTTTAATATTCTTTAATATTTGTAAATTGATTTCGTATTAACTAAAGAAAAATAAAATTGTAGTTGATTATTATACGTATATATTGAAACATGTAATAACAGATAGAGTCACATAGCAAAATAACATACGATTAGGATTACAGAAAATTAATGTTGTAATATTAACGATCAAGGATACTACATAATTTAAATGTTAGTTATTAAAAGGATCTCCTTAGTAATTTTAAATTAACAAAAAAAAGTAGATCAGTATTTAACTTTTCACAGAAAATAAGTTTAGAATATGTAGGTATATATAGATATGTTATATAATGTGTTTAATACGAAAACTATAGCGAAGCATAGCATAAAATAAAAAGCCAATGCATCATATTCATGAATGCATGTAGCAGTTTGTGCACTAATATAAGGTGAAATAACTACATCAACACCTAACTCAAAGAATCGTATTCATTTGAAATATAATACAATACAACAGAAGAACATAATAGGTGTACTATAGAACAATATTGTGGATGGTATTATGTGAACAACATATTGTGTGTACAAGATTTAGAATTTAAATATAGCCGCAGTGATAGTGAGTCACTAGATTTGAACAGAGATGGGCACTAGATTTGAACAGAGCTGGGTACTTGATTTGAACAGAGCTTGGCACGATACTCTAAAAATGTATAATAGATACAATTATAATTACACACTTTTTCTTATAATAGATACTTAATATGATTTAAAATACATATAATGATATATTATTTAGTAAAATGTATTTGTTTACATAATTTTTTTAATAGATACTATTTATGACTAATAGACACGATTACAATTACTTTAGTCATTTTTATAATAGATACAAATACAAACGTATCTACGATACTATTTTTTGCCTTAATAGATACTATATCGGCGATACTGCCCAGCTCTGTATATGAACAATATCGATAATAAATTACACAGATTAAATGATGAAATTTATAATCCAAAACATTCGTTTATCGTTTTATTATCGTTATTCTTCTATTAACAATAAACACTCGACGATACCATCGAATTTGTATTTTAATTTCACATTAAATAACATCCAATAATATCACTATACTATCTACTCGTTGTATTAGTGGATAGCTGTAATCTAATATAATAATCATACGTGTTCATTAGTCATATATCATTATGAAATAAGAATCCTAACAGACGTACTGTTCGTGTTATTACTACCGTCGCATCGTTCCTCATGTTGTTGTTACGTAACATACCGTATGACATCATCATCATCATCATCATCATTACATCATCATCATCACCATCATTACATCATCATCACCATTACAGTTCGATGAAGAGAGAAGTCACGATAGAGCTGAGTGGTGAGGGTTTCTACACCACCGGCTTGAAACCCGACATATGTCAGCATGCCTTCCTGTTACCGGTTAGTGTCATAGTGTCTTTATACAGATAGGGGGTATAGTGCTCGTGCTATGTTTATTATTTAATCGGCTCCTTAGAACACTATGTATATATATATATATTAATCATATAATAATATATTAATTAGCATATAATAACAAATATTTATTGATAAATTAAAGAAAATATATATGAAATAGTTATAATAAATTTCAATTTATTATTTATTAATAGAAAATAAAATATAGTATAAGTTAAAATCGTTGTAATAAATTTGTTATGTTATAATTTACTTTAATTTATAATATATATGATATTTATATATATATATATATATATATATATATATATAGATATTATAATAAATATATATATTATTTAGATAGATATTATATAATGACATAATAAATTTTATAAAAATATAATTAAATTAAATAATTCACTGAATATAATATTTTTATTTAAAATTATTTAATTAAAATGAAAAAAATGTAAATATTTATACCCATAATTAAATTATTGTTAATTATATATATTATCATAATTGAGTGACATCATGCTGCCCCTATCTCTACATGAATGTGTCGTATGTTAACCTGCCTATGATCACACCTGCAGGTGCTCTCTCATCACATACGTCTACACAAATGTCTCTCCACACTCGAGAATAACATTAAGTACAAATTTAAAGATCGCTCTATTCTTCAGGTTAAACTAACGATGATACAATCGTAGTATAAGACAAGAGTTTTCTATTGAAATCTGTAATACCTTGTCTAACTCATGTAATTCAATTTTGTACACAAAACTCCACTATATAGGGTCAATTTTTTTGAAAAATGTGTTGTTTATAATGTATATTCATTGCAAACTATAGACTTTTAAAATGTTAATAGTTAAATAATAATAGATTTTAAATTATTATTTATATGATGAAAATTAGTGTTTATTACTAATATATAAGCAATATGGTATGTTGGTTTTAAATGCTATACATATCAATGGGCTAGTAAAAACTAACTTATATTGCATGTAATTTAATAGAACAATGAAAACATTTGTGTATGAAAATCGCTACCAATCTAAATATATTTCAGTGATTTTGATACTACAGCCAGCAGTGTCAGGGGTAGGTTACTTATGTTCAGTAGATATGGAGTGTTATTTCTATGCTTCGTAAAATCTTTGGTATAAGTGTCTGCATTTAAATAGTTATTGAAAAAATGTAGTACAAGCTTAAATAAAAGTTGTATGTTGACATTTTTATTTTTACGTATTTAGTTTCTAGGGGAATTAAATCACAGATCAATATTAAAATATTTGATTTTATTGTGAATTATAATAGATCATTTTATAAAAATTATCAAATTTTCTGTGTATAATTTTAAGTTTATATATAAATATATGTATAAAGGAAACTGTTCAAAATCTTTATAGATATATATAATATCTTGATAACATCAAAATATTATTATGATATCTTATAAACTGCATATGAACTATGTTACATTTTGACTACATGAATGTATTATGAAAAAATAGTTATTCTGTAAAAATGCATCTGAATATTATTTCAATAATACAAAATTGTATTTTAATTTTAAAATTACCATTTATGTTTTGATAATTCTATTATATTTATTTATCAGGTATAGTACATTATAAAATAAATAACAAATAATATATAATAATATAATGAAAATATATATATAAATATATTTAATTAATACGTATAATATAATGTAAAATCAGTGAAAAATTAAAAATAAATTGTGTAATTATTTTCATACGAATACAAATTTAAATAATTAATGCTAATAATAACCTAACAATATAAAACAGGTAACCGAGTGTATCCAATAGTTAGACACGCCCCTCTAAACTTAACCACGCCCCCCCCCACCTACAGTTAAGTCTGACTCACCCGTCGTATAGGGTTAACTTCAGCTCTAACGCGGACCACATCCGTAATGCCCTGGCTAACTGCGGCATCAGACAACCGGTGTTCGGAGATAAGAAGATTCACGTGAAGCATAGCCGCAAGAAAGGTAGCATAACTACTGTCTTCTCGTATTGTTAATATGTATTGATAATAGCGTTTATATAATTATTTATATTTTATAATTATTATATATTTCCGATGCATCCATGTTCGATATCTATGTGTTTCTGACTTACACATGTGTGAATTAAATTGTTTGCATGATGAATGAGGTAGTAAATAGCTATGCTCGCATCGCCGTGATAGATTACTATCTCACCTGACCAATACAACAACACCACTACATACTACAGGTATAAACATGTTGGTCAAGACGATGGCTAAGCTAGGACAGAGGATAGAGACCACCTCCGACATCAATCACAACGAGAGACTCGAGTATCTGGGAGATGCCGTGGTCGAATATATCACATCGTTAGTGACTCTCTTTAACCTTCACACCCTCCTCTCGACCTTCACACCCTCCTCATCTTCCTTAACCACTCCCATTTATACCCACGTATATGATAATGCTATAAATTTTCAAATGAATTATGACCTAATTTCTCAAATTATTACTGGTGACCTATGTGACTAAGTCATTCGAATATCTGGGTAGATTATTTAGCATGGGAACATGATCGGTAGGTACCCAGATATATTACCCAGTTATGTCTATACACAGCTTTTCACACTGCATTGTACACCCAGTCTGGGTATATGTAAATAGCTATACCCTTTCTGGGTATAAATATACAAATTCAAATGCACCCATATCTTACATGAGAAAATACCCTATGACTAATTGATGGGTATATATGTATCCGATATTTGTATATATTCAATACATAAATATGATTACCTACATTATAATCATGAGTGACAAGCGAGTGAGACGATGACCTTCATTTACACAGAGTTCACCTGTTCCGGATGTTTACAAACTTTGGTGAAGGTCTTCTCTCCACCTACAGATCATCTCTCGTACAGAACCAGCATCTCGCTATACTTGGCAAGGTTATCTTCATCATAATATGATGATATGATAATATTTATTAGAAGAATTTAATTTTTTCTATTTCGTTTTCTAGTTTATTATATTAATATGCTTTTTTCTCCTAAAGGGCTGAAATAATATAGCATATTTTCTGTTGTCATCGCCCATCAAATAAATACAGATATCTCTCTTAATTCATTGATGAAGCAACACTCCCTATCAAACTATTGTTCACCCTTACATTGTAAATGTACACGCTGCATAGGTATTACAGAATGATCACATATGTAGATGTACTAGAATATATAAGTTTACCTATAATATATAAATTCCCTATTTAAGTTAATGCTGACATTTGTAAATAAGTACAGGCAAATGATGCGGTCTGTCGATTAACTATGCTATTCGTGCGCAATGAACAAACATTTCATTTAGCGAATTGAAACTTAAATTATTGCCGACTATTAATACGATGTTCGTTAATTTACTGCGAGAAAATAGATGGTAATGTTTATAATTTAGTTTTTAGTTTTATTGACATCGATGTTTTAGTAAATATCAGAACATGTGTCAGTAGTATTTCTATAAGATTATCAGGTATGTTAGCAGTCTTGTCAATGACACGATTCCCTTATGTATCTTAACACATCACATCGTGATACTTAATTAATCATATATCTCATCACATTTATCAACAATGTTTCTCTCTCGTCTTCGATCAGTCTTAGTAATAGATCTGAGACGTGAACATTATTAAGTTTCTTATACGTCGTGTGGTTTAAAGTAAACATCTATATAGGATGATGTCATCAGATTGTTGTGTAGCTGCGAATACTATATACACAACTACAGCAATATTATTATATTATTAAATTAACAATACGATTAAGATAAAACAATGGAAGACAGATTACGTATATACTGTGGCACGCATCTATTCACTTCATTCGATGCACCTCGATGACCTCGACTTGACCTTAGCTTGACCTCGTAATGAACGTTACCTCCCACCACACAGAAAATAGACCTCCAAGACTACATGCTGTACGCTCACGGTCCCGACCTGTGTCTTGGCTCTAGTCTGAGACACGCTAGAGCCAACTGTTTCGAAGCTCTGATGGGTTAGCTCGCTAGTGTAGAGGTGTCACTAATGTCACCTGTCACCTGTCACTATTGCTCTTATACCGCTCTCTTTTCCATTTTAATATATAGCATTCTATCGTATATATTAAATATATTATGTCATTTTCATTAATAATATTAATTATATATTAATTTAATATATATTGATATTGATATTGATATTGATATTGATATTGTTATTGATATTGATATATTGATATTGATATTGATATAGTATTGTGGACATAATATATGTACTATCAACACATACTAATATAATACAGAATGCATTACATATTGTTCTAAATTGTATTACTTCTAAGTATAATTCCTATATGTTTATCAAAATTGTTATATTAATATAATATATTAATAATAACATAGTGAACCGCTCCATGCGCTGTGAATTAATGATAGATTTACTTATGACTTTGTAATATATATATATAGATATTCGACTAATGTTAGCGATTACCTTCACATTGACCTTCATACTGACCTTCACACTGACCTTCACATTGACCCTTAGGAGCCCTGTATTTAGATGGAGGAATAGACTGCGCTGGGAGGGTGTTTGCTAACATCATGTTTGGGGATGACGAGAACCTTCTGGAAATCTGGAATCAACTGAACCCCCATCCACTGCAGGTATGATCGCGAACTGATAATAGAATGCTTACTCTATTTTTATTGCTAGAGTAATTACATGTAATAATTTAAATTAAAACCTTGTTTTATTTATTTATTTATATAGCTATCCTAAATTATTGATATTATCTATATATAAAAATACATATTAAATATACACTAATTAACCATTTAAGACCCAGTCATTTTAAATAATACTGCACTAAATAAATGCCGAGAGATTATGTTAATTTAAAAAATTATAGGCATGTTTTTAAAAAATTAAAATGTGTACTCAATGAGTATATGAGTACTACTCATATATTGAAAAGTGTCTATTACAAGTAATATTTAGGTTTATTAGTATATAATATATTATATTAATCTAAAGTATAAAATAAAATTTACATATTATTCATAATATTATATTTAATTAATTATTATAATAATAATAATTATAATAATTTTTTATTTAAAAATAAATATCAAACTAAAAAATATAAATATATAGATATATAGATATATACAAATAAAATGTTTAATATATATTAGTTAATAAGATATTTGATAAATGAACTGACTCATCTGTACCCAAATGCAATACTAATACGAGGACTTCATCAGCATTTATTCTTGAGTCGGCTATTAGTAAAATGGAAATAAATAATGCTATAAATAATACACTTTCTAAAAATATAACATTGACCTATAGTTCGGTTAATTTAATAATAGCTATACGAGTTTTATTAATATAATTCACAACAAATTATAAAACAACGTTATTTCGTTCAATTATTATACTATAATTAAGTATTGTTATTTTAAATTTATATATTTACATACTTTTTTCTTCATATTTTGATTTTGATTTAAATACTTTATATTTTAAGAACTAATTATTTTAATATTTCCATTATATTTAAAATAAACAATGGTGAACAAATTGTTGTTATTATTATGATTATAACCAGTTTAATAGACGATAATGTGCATTTATAATTTATGTACTAATTTATTTAATAATAATTATTTATTTTTTAAATAAACACTATTCTAATTATACATATACAGTTGTATTATATGAAAATTCTCAAATCTAAAATATAATAATACATTTTTTAAATCCTTTAATAAAGAAAACATATTTTTGCATTTTCATATATAAATGAGTGCTGAATTATTGAATTATATATGTTAATAAATTACGAGACGTCCCGAGATGCCTGTGTTTTAAAGAGTAAAGACTACATATTATGTAATGTAAATTACTTCTATCATATTATGTAATATCATAATGAAATCTATGTTAAATCTATATTATCCAAACAAATTCCATTTTCAAATAAATTGTATTCTACAGGTAAATTTGTTATCAGTTATGATCAGATATAATAAAAGCTTTTAATTCATTAATATATATTTAAACTAGGCGGTATTTTGTCAATTTTGACTACATCTATATATATATATTTATATATATGCAAATATATTTACCTATATATTGAATAAAATATAATAATAGTATAAAATAAAGTAAAATATAATAGTTTAAATGTATATAGAGAATGTATTATTTATTGTTCGGAATAAAGATAAATATCTAAAGATAATAATATTATTATAGATCTATATACAGTATATTATAGTATTCTTTATTTGAAAATTACTATAATTATTATATAATAACAATGACAATATTACACAATAAGTAGATACCTATGATGATTATAAAATGTGTACAACAGTGTATACAGTGTATACAGTTTATATATAGTGTATATACAGTGTATATACATTCATATTTATAGATATTTTATATTGAAATACATTTAATAGTTTTATTTCAAGAATTAAATACTTGTAATAAATAATGAATATTTTACAAACACACAAACACACATACACACACATACATATATACGCAACCATACATATACAAATAACCACATACACATACAGCTAGAAGAACCCATGGGAGATAGGAATTGGGTGAAATCTAGTCCAGTTCTACAAGTAAGTACAGCGTAGTGGTGGTGGTGGCGATTATTGCATGTTTAAACGTAACGTATTATCATCTAAATATAGCCTCATCAATAATATAGCACATTGTCTTGTTGTATTATATCACACTTCTATCGTGTGTTCGCTTATTCATTATTACCCAGAATGCAATTGAAGAGTTTGCTGTGTTAATAATATATTGACGTAAGTGTTAGTAATACTATTCTATTATCAAGTACCACATAAGTAGAGTCATTCGTTATTAGAATATATTATTAAATATTTGTATTTTATTCAATTATATTTTTTATTTATTTAAAATATATATCTTATATTTAATATTCTTAATAACTTATATATCAAGTATATGTTTTCAATAAATCATTGCGGTATCTCATTATAGTGAAATATTAAGATACAAAATATACGACATTACGTACATAATCAATGTTAAGATTGTACAATACCAAATAGTTATTTTCTATTGAAAAAGAAACGAATGAGTTAGAAATAGCAATAACAATATGGATAGATGCATGTAAATAGATTGTGAGTTAGTGGGCTCGACTAAATTCAAGCTTACCACCACCACTAGAGGATGATCTCATGATGGCATATAGTAGTTCTCTTCACTAACACTTAACCTTATCGCAACCTTCGCACATAACCTTGAGCCATAACCTTCGTACAGAACATAGTTCATCTGGAGAACTCTATGGGAATCGTATTCAAACACATCAGACTTCTCGCTAAAGCCTTAACGCCCAGGAAAATAGGGGTCAACAAACTGACGGGGTTAGTACCGTGCTGGTCGAATTGGTACACACTTTAGTTCACTATTTAGCATGATTTCCGTAATGCATTATTAATATTATTACAATATCCACCTAATTGTGTGTATTATAATAGGCTACAATATAGTTACAGTAGTAGAGTATGCTACAGTGGATATATTCACTCTATATGATGAATTAATACAAACATACACACCACATACACATGCATTATTTAATTATACCCGTATAGTTTACCCTCCTACCCCATTAGAATACCCACCTATAAGTCACCCAGCTGGGGCCAGCCAATAGGCATCTCTTATTCTCACTATTACATCACACCTACCTCCTCCAGTGTTCCTTACCCTATGTATCTATCCCCATCTCTCTCTAATAGTAACTCTCTATAGTAGTTAGTGAGTGTGAGTGTGTGCATCTCTGATTACATTATTAGATACCGGGCATCACATTATTAGATAGAGGGTGATGCCCGCAATCTGCTACACATCACTTATAATGTATGCTTAGTAATACAGATGGTAGTACTAAAACCATATAACTCTATATAATATATCTAATATATATATATATATAATATATATATATATATATATATATATATCTAATATATATATATATATATATATATATATATCTAATATATATATATATATATATGTAATATATATTTGTGGCACTTTCTTAGGGGCGGCATTACACCTATATTTATTACATGTAAAAGATACATAAATTACTAGTTTTCAAATAATACTTAACCTATCTTTTATCGTACATTTTCTTGTTTTATATAACAAATATATATAATAATAAAATATACATTTGTTTATCGTATGCATTTATCTACGAGTTATACACATATATATTTAGAAACTAATACGAACAAAATAAACATTTAAAAACAATATTTATTTTAAATCAATCAGTTTTAATTAAATGTAAATAATTTATATGATTTCATTAAACTAGTTATGACAGAGTAATACTTTAAATTTAATATAATATTTAAAATATATAATATATAATATATTTATATAATAAAATAAGCATGTGATTGAAACAAAATTTAATTTATTTTAATATATAAAAAGTAATATGTATGATATTATATTTATTTTGTTACTCTAGTTATTTATAAATTAAATGTACAATTATACTTTATTATACTATTATACACTTATACAATTATACTGTACAATAGACCGGTTCGTACTAATTTTTTTTTCGCAATTTTATAAACCTTCACATCTGTGACAATTATGTATGCTATGATGAATAAGTGTTTAAAATTTTAGACCTATATCTTAAATATTGTTATGTCACGAGACCTTTTTATTTTAACATTGAATACATACAAAAGTTAACATGGGGGAGATATAGAAATAAGTTTTATTCAATTTTTATAAAATTGGATGATTTTTTTTAAGCCAACTATGGATATATCCTAGGAACATATATAACAAGTAGTATTAACAGTACAAAATATCTTTCATAACAATCTAGATGCCCAAATTTTATAAAATAATTTTAGTCAAAAAAAATATCTAAAAATCGTATAATTTAATATAAATAAATTATTACAATTTAATTTAAAAAATTAAAATATATAATTTATAGATAATAATAATACAATTCAAATTAATTATTAAAAAATTAAAAATTATTTTTAGAAAAAAAATTAACATCATTTGTAAATTTGTTTGGATTTTTATTTGAAATATGAAATACAAATTATTTTTACATATTTTTTAATTTTTTTAACTTTATTTGTATAAAGGACATTTATATCTAACTCATATCCACAATTCAATACAATCTGATCACTAAAATTTATGTAAAGTATAATTATATATATTAATATTAAAAATTAATTATTTTTTTGAATTATTTTGAAATAAATACTTTAAAATTAATACTGTAAAATGGTGTATTTTCTCGAGTTTTAGGAGACATTAATATTGGTAATTTGTAGATATACAAATTAAATATAGATATTATATTATTAATAAATATAAATAATGGTATATATTATATTAATTCATTAAATATAATACAAATACATAATTAATTTTAAATATTAATTTAAATATTTGTAAACATCAAAGATAATAAGATGGCGTCATTACTATTATACATGGAATATTATACATTTTATTTAAAAATAATAATTTATATTCCAAACTTTAAATGCTTCGTGACCAAAGGTAACTATTTTTTTATAAAAATTGTTAATACATATTATACTAAAATATAGATATGTATTATATTTTATATGAAGGATTAAAAATTGAATCGAACGAACCGGTCTACTGTACAACTAATAAATATTATCTAAAATCTGTCTATATATAATTAATTATTAGGGGGCATAATCAAAGACTGGAGTATTTAGGAGACAGCATTCTACAATTAGTGACAACTATATTCTTGTTCAGACATTTCCCTAATCACCACGAAGGACATCTATCTGTTAGTTACACGTTACACGTTATTGACAACAACTATGGGAGTGATGAACGATGCTTTATTTAATTACTCAGAATTTATCATTTTAATATATTTGCTTTTTAATAGTGTTCAATATGAAGACAGACGATATGTATATCTATATATATATATATATAGTATTATCAATCGCAGGTATACTTGTGTTCAGTTATAATGCATATACTATATGACAACTATAGTTGTATACACGTTTATTTTACTACAATGACACATTTATGTTAAATTGTTTGTTATGCGATGTTTCATATCATGTCTCAGCGATATCGATTGTGCATTACAGTTTATCTCAACCTAGCCTAAGCTTCACTAAAGACTAGTAACCTCGAGCCTACCACCTACCTACCTACAATACTGTTACTAAGAAGTTGCCTAAACAACAACTACATTCTGTTCATCACATAGTTCACCCTTACTGTGTAGAACTCTCAAGTAATGCTAGACTACCTTCCTTCCTTCCTTCCTCTCTCCCTACCTCCCTCCCGATCTCCCTACCTCCTCCCTACCTACTTACCTACCTACCTCCCTACCTACTTACCTACCTACCTACCTCCCTACCTACTTACCTACCTACCTACCTCCCTCCCCCCCTCCCTAAATACCCACCCCTCACCTACAGTTACTGAGAAGTTCGCTGGTGAACAACAAAACGCTGTCGATTATCTGCGAAGACCTGGCCATCACTAACTACATCATCGCTCACAACACTCAAGAGGATGCCTCTAATCTCAGACCTAAGGAGAGGGCAGACCTCGTCGAAGGTAGTTATAGCCCTATACTAGCCCTATGCTAGCCCTATACTAACCTTATACTAACCTTATACTAACCTTATACTAACCCTATACTAGACCTATACTAGCCCTATACTAGCCCTATACTAGCCCTATACTAGCCTTATTTCAGTTGCTTAACTAGCCTAGTGGGTTAAATGCTTACACTATTAATATATCATATTTAGTTGTATTACGTATTATATTACTCGTATTCATTAGAGAGTTATGTAATATTGACGATTGATAAGTAGATTGAGGTTACATGTTACTATTACTAGAGATATGCTGCTATTCACATGTGTTCTGTGAATAGTGTCGATGATATAGTCTCATTAAACTAAGCGACTTACTTTTATTTAATTATTATATTTCAATGGTGAAATATCACATATTTATATTATATTTAATGAATTAATGAAATATTGACCTATAAATATAATATATTAAGTAGTTGATGAATAAATAGATTGTTAGTAAATATATAGAAATTAAAAATCATTAATAATTATATTGATAAAATACAATATATATATCATAAAGTTATCTTAATTTTTTGTTATCATGTTGATTACCAATGTATTTTATATTCATTACTATAAACTAAATTATTTATTAATACAGTGCAATATCTATTTTTATTGTCTAATATCACATATAAATGTTATCTACAATATTTGTATGTAATAATATTGATAAAAATGAGATACAAATTTCTAATACTATTTAAATGTTGTTTTTTAATTAAAGTGTATATACTAAATATATATAGATATACTTAATTAATGAATATATTCTGTCATTGAAGAATTTAAAAAAATAATAATGATTATATTACTGAATATGCCACCATAGTATTATTAGGGATGATGTATTGAATTGTAAATGTGTGTTAATGCATTATAAATATACATTATACTCGATGAACATTATTAAAATAAAGTTTACTTGTATCGTGAATTGTATTGCAAATATATATTCAATAAATATTCAATTAATAATTTATTAAATGTATATTAAAATATAATAATATAGTTTACTTGTATCGTGAATTGTATTGCGAATATATATTCAATAAATATTCAATTAATAATTTATTAAATGTATATTAAAATATAAAATATAGTTTGTATATAAAATATAATAATTAAAATTCTATAATTAATATTATGCATTTCATTATATTAATTATATAATATCTAATTGTTTGAATAAATAGTCAGAGATAATAAGTTAGTATTGTAATATTATAAATATTCTTTATACACACATACACTAAGAGTGATCATTTGTCAGGGAAAGTGTGTTCAGTTCAAGTTTAGATGTTATAATACATATGTAACACAATATTGAATATTGACATAACCATAGACTGTCAAAAATTATTAAAATATAGAAAAATAATTTATAACGAAAATATACGAAAAAAAGGTGCTACACATTCATATTTTAATATTTTTTATACATAGCTCTAATTTTGTTATTTAATTTTTACCTTCAAAATAAAGATTTGTGCACAAAAAATAGAGTAAAAGTAATATAAATATTACATTTTTATAAATTAAATATCTTTTTTTAAATATTACCTTTTATATTCTTATGATTTAAAAATAAATTTCGTTAATTTCATTGCATGTATAAGGAAAAATTAAACAATTTAATTTGATCTATTTTCTATTATTATCAAATGTATTCTATATGCTATTAAAATTTCATAATAAAAAAAAATATTAGTAAATTAAGTCACTTTTTAGTTATTTATAAAATTCCCTTGTTAAATTTCGTATTCTCTCCATGTTAAACTTCGAGGAATTGTCGTACCCTAGGATGGTCACTAATTTTTTTTAAATGTTTTAAACTTTTTATTATACTCTCTATATTAGGTGTTCTGAATTTCTCAGTATTAATGGACCCATATTTAGCTAAATGATCATTCTTAACCTTCACTCACACATAACTATAATACTGATCAACTAGGTATTACAACTATTTATATAACTATCTCTTCCGGTATATTCTGTTGTCTTATACTTAACTCTAATTTCCTCAGCGTATATAGGGGCACTGTATCTAGATAAGGGATTCGATGTCTGTATGTCTTTTGCCAGTGTGATCTTTTTCCCGCGACTAAAGGTTTTCTATTACATCATCATCGTCATCTCTGAATCTATTACATCACACACTTGATAACCTAATCCTATTTCCATTACATCATCATCGTATTACATTTCAATCTTCCGCAAAAGACCGAAGTAACACCTTTTATTTTAACTATTTTTAACATTATTATAACTATATTCGATTAAACTGAGAATTAATTTTACAATTAATTAAGTGTAAAATAAACTACTACCATTATCATCATCGTCATTATAATCGTGAGTATTCTCACCCGATAAATAGGAGTTCATTAAATATCAACAATGGAACGACCCCAAGTCTCAGCTACAACAATGCTGTTTGACCTTGAGGGACGGTAGTGGCGTAGAACCCGATGTACCTGTCTACAAGTTAGTTCACCACCGAGGTGTAGCTAGTCTAGTGTTTGTGTGTGTGGGTAGATAGTGTGTAGCTAGAGTGTGTGTGTATAGCTAGTGTTTGTGTGTGTTTTTGTGTGTGTGGGTAGCTAGTTATTGTATGTGGGTAGCTAGAGTGTGTGTGTATAACTAGTGTGTGTGAGTGTAGCACTAATGTATCGGTCACTTACTGACGAACTGTTAACGATAATGATTGATAACACGTGTTGTAACAGTTGTAGCGAGGACAGGACATATAGTCTGAACAACAATATTATTCGAAACTTTTATTTTTCTATTATTATTTATAATAGATTATGTGGGCGTACATTTTCATTTACAAATCTATAAATTCTACCTATATTTGTCAATTGAACAATTGAAAAAGTAAAATATATCGCTGGATGTATTTCTAATTACAATACTAGAAGGATTACCATTTTAGTCGATAGAGATTTCCTGTCTCTCGTCTTCTCACTATCTGCGATAATAACTCTTGTTTCTCCTAAATACATACTTTTCAGTTGCATATTTCAATTTTTTAATCTATGATTCAAAGGTATCAGATATTTTTTATTTTGAAAATATATGAATTCGTTTTTCTTTATAAATATTTTATTAAAATTACGAATTTATTTAGTTTTTCTATTTTAATTATGACGTCATTCCAAATAATATAACTTGCATTATATTATGATTTTAATATAAATTATATTATGTGTTTATATTAATTCATTTATTTAAAAACGATTATTTTGCATTGATTTGTATATTAAATTCAAATATGTACTCATGGACCATGATGCAATATGATAAAATCACTAAAGCTTAAAATAAAAATTCATAAATATATACATTAACATATGTCCTGTCCTTGGTAAAAGTACATTTATAATTATGTTAATTTAATTAAGTTTTTCTATTACTAAAGACAGGACATGGTTTTATTTCTAATATTATTAGGTGTTATCTTATGGAATTATGGTTTCAGATTATTTTTAATTGACAAGTCAACGGTTCTATCTAGTGTATTCATAATAATTATTGATAGCAAAATAAATCACTGAAAAAGTATATATTTCGGATTAAAAAATACACATTAATGAAATAGATAGAAATGACTAGTAAATAAAGAACTGATTATGTTAATGATAATGTCCTATCCTCTCTATCAGCTATTTTATTTTCTACATATTATTAAATAGTGTTTATTCTAAATAGCGATGTTATAGATAATATATGATATATATGATAATACAAAATATATAATAATATAATATTACAGATAATTAAGTGTCCAGGTTAGATCAATTACCAAAGATTTTGCGAAGATAAGATATTGCACTCCATATCTAAACTGTGTATCCAATTTATTTACTGGTTGAAAATATTACCACTTGATCATCCATCATATACAATTATTTCACATGATAAAATAATCAATTTTAATATAAAAGTTTATGCATATTGATAGCTATACTATATAAAAATATTAATTAATTATATTGAATTTTTTAAATTGAAATTTAGCAATTATTTTATATATATTTTTTTTTAAATATCAATATTATATTAGATGGATTATAATTGTTAATAATATATCTTTATATTTATTAATCCTATATAATATCAAAAGGTTCTTTAATTAGAAAATACACAAATTTACTTCCCAAGTGCAATATCTTTCCTCCAGAAAATCTGCAATTATTACGCAACTCCCGAAATATACAACTTAAGCGCATTTCACACTAGAAAATAGGCAAGTCCCGATGACTTCTACATTTAGAACTTCTAATGAAATAGTTTGAATAAGTCTAAAAATCTATTATATCGATATCGATCATTCATTTCGAACATATTTAAAATCTGTTCATCCATAAGTAACTTATATGTGTTCTAAATGTAAGTATCAGAACTTGTAAACACATTTTTTAGTGTGAAGTTCACTTAATGTATTCACTTAGCAGCAAAGCATTCACATACCACTCCACTAGAACTACTATTACTACTACTATCTGTACATATTATGCATGCGTATACATACATAATGGGAGTAGTATCACTGAATAAAAGGGGCATTTTCAACATGTGCCATTTATTACATAATGTATATTATAATTATATTTTCATATACAATCTTCAATTATTTAATATTTTCCTTAGTTGAAGAGTGTACATATTTCTACATCACTCTATTATACAATTCTATCTGATTATTTTAAATGAATTATAAATAAAATATATATAACAAAAACTATTATAAAACATTTCACTAATAATCCTCATTCCTTCAACTACTAATCTATATTAAAACTATACTCTCTATAAATAAATATATAGTTAGATTGGTTTATTATTAACTGTTGGTAAGAGATAATATATATTCCATATAAAACATATTTATTCATGGTAGGATATTAAAATCTACGGGTCCGACAAACACTAGAGTGTACACGGTAGCTGTGTATTTCAAGGGCGTTAGACTCGAAAAGGGTGAAGGTCGAACCATTCAGCAAGCGGAAATGCAGGCAGCAACAAACGCAATCACTAATAAGAAAGGTTCATTTATAATAATCGCGTCGTCTAAACATTATGTATACATGGTATAATAATAACGATATCTCCTCTCAATCCGTTTCATTAGATTTGTTCCCCCAACTGACGTTTCAAAAGAAAGTTATTAATCAGAAATTTCCGGCTAAAGCGACTTGTTTATAATTTATTGTCTTCTTTATTATTCATAAATAGTTCATATTCATATTTACATGTTATTATCGCGAAAATAATAATAATAATAATATTGAAATAAATAATCATTCAATAGAAGTCGATTAAAATCATTAAAAAACATGTTGTCTATATCATAGCAGCGTTATACAAATAATAATAATAATAATAATAATATGAATAAATACAAATTGATACACGGGTGTGCATATGATTTTTTTTTATGTAATTTTATTGTATACTCATTGTACGTGGAGGTGTTGATCTGATCATGATTGTTCAGGGACTTGTGAAGGATTGTGTTCGGCTGCTACCGCTGTACTGTCAGTATTACTGGCTACTCGTCCACTTAGTACAGAGTTTGTGGGTGCTACCAACGCTCCTACACCTCCTACAGACATCAGAGAAGGGTCTTGTTCACCCCCGGCAACGGTGGTAGAGCCGGAAGCACCCGTTGCCATGTTCGTAGGCACCACCTGAGTGTGCGACTGGCGTGCGAACGCCGGCACCAGTTTATCGTTCAGTGATGGCTTGATCTCTAATTCTGTGGGTAGAGAATATTACTGTCATCTATTTTAAAGATAGACTATAATAAATATTATTGAAAAAGTTAAATAACAGGTTGATGCTATCTAATGAATGCCAAACCTAGAAATAAAGTTAATACTGTTAATACAGTTTTATTGTACACTATAAATTGAATATCTTATGGCCATTTATACTAGAATTATTTTATCATTTATATACGTATATTAATAATAACATACATTTAGTGATATGTGTAATACATAATATAATTAATAATAAAAATATATATTTTAAAGATTAATACTTTATACATTTTTTTAATAATATTAATATATTTATTAATAAGTTTTATGAAAAAATAATTAATTATTGCAATATGGTTTGAGTTTTGTAATTTACAATGATATTTGTGTTTTTGTAAGTAATAGTTTATATATTAGAAAATGTTAGGAATACAGAACTAAGTATATATTTATACAGGAAATTATATTAAAACAGACGAGACACAAACCTTGTTGGGTGAAATTGAACAGGGGCGGTAGACTTCTATTATTGGGGAGACGAGTGACAGGGTCACGGAGTTCATTGAAGAAGTGATGGGTGCACGCTTCAATGGGAAGCAGGCGTTTCTGAGGAGTATATTCCAGAAGCTGAGCCACAAGTTCTATAGCATCCTGGGGAGATCTAGGCCTGAACACCTACAGTGGTTGGATAGGGGGCGTTACTAGTGGTGGTGTCGGTGGTGGGGCTTTTGGTAGAGTATAGAGCACAGAGCGCATTCTGGTGATTGTTGTTGTACACTAGGGTGATCAATTTGTACAGACCATACGTGGATATCTATTAGAGGCTAAGTTTAGATGAAATAAGATGTATACAACAAAAGTTAGTTAGTTGACACCGCGAATGTGATTTGTTGTCACAGGCTTTATAAAATGAGTACACATTGTATGTACATTTTTAAGATTAATTTCCATTTAAGTCGATTAAAAAATAAATTTATGTATACATAAAACTTTAACTTTAATTCACTATAACTTTAATCTAATTATTATAAACCTGTAAATATGGCATTTAGAAAAGTAACCACCTATTTATATATAAACATTTTTAATATATAATTATAGACAAAAAAATATTAAGTTTATTTAATTATGAGAATGAAATTTTAGTAAACATTTAGAACACATTTGGTAAAGATTTACATGATAGATAGAAATTATGTATGTTTTAATATATTTATAATACTCATTTGACCATATTCAATAATATATATTTGTAATGAAATTAATAATATGACTTTTTGAGATATATGTATAAATATTTTTTTATTTTCAAATATAGGAGAAATGTGGCTTTATAATAATCAAATATACATTAAAATATTAAATAATTATATATTACTAATATGAATTAATATGAAAAAAATTAAATAAATTTGGTTGTAAAAAATATAATGTAAAATGGCTAATAATAATTATTAAGAATTTTAATTATTGTATTAATTATATAAACAAACATTCATTTTAAAGCATAATAATATAAATTGTTAAAATTTCCATGTTAGATATTGTATATATTTATATATATATATATATTAAAATGTGTAAAATCATGTTAAATTTGTATTATACCCTAAATTATGAATTTTCATAATCAATATATAGCCGCCGATCAAATTGACCACCCTGATTATTTTACACTGAACATAATTAGTAGAAATCATTCAAATGTATATTTACATATTTACATTCCTAGATTTTATGATATATATCGTTTATATTTTTATATATATATATAATAAACATATAATTTATGTATGATGTATGTATATATATGATATAAAGTATGTGATGTAGTATATTATGAATTAACAAAACAGTTTAGTGAAAACATGATAATATCTAAAACGTAACATACCTCCATACCAGTAGGTGGCTATATATGTAATAAGAATATAGTTACTTTCTTATATATATCATTATTTTAGGATATATAAATAAATATATTAATCAGTGTGCATATGTATGTATGTGTATATATATATTGATTGAAAGTTTATTTAAACACTTAAATAAATCATAAAATTATTTTTCAAAAGTGTATATATAGAATACAAATAATAAAATGGTATATATATATATATATATATATATATATAATGTGAATACTTATTATCTAATCTAAGTGGAAACTGAAAATTAATTTAAAATACTATATATATATATATGTTGGAGTAACATGATGATGTAATAATGTTATGTAATTAGGTTATTAACCTTAGACCATGAATGAGCCTTAATCTGAGGGAATTTAAATTCTTGATAATTGGGATTCATTTCTCGGATCTGTTCCCTGGTGGGAGTTCCGAGAACTTTGATGATCTCCACGAGTTGGTCGACTCCACTTTCACCAGGAAAGATTGGCTGACCGAGTAAGAGTTCCGCCAGTACACATCCCGACGACCAAACATCTGTAACATACGTTCGTTAATCAAATCACTTCACACTGCAAAATAGGTTTAGAAGTTCTGATAATATTTTCATTTAGTTATCGAAACATCTGATACAAAGTGAACAGATATTGTAGAACACGTTCTAAATACATGAATGATAGTAGGTTCCGATAGATGTGTCGATGAAGTCATATTATATCATTGGAAATTCAGATTATCGATATAAAGAAAGTGGATAATCAATTGACGCACGCAATGCATGTAAAAGATAGATACGCTAATGGCATTTTTATCGATAAATTAGCAAAATGCTATCAGTGAGTTTGATTGGATATTAGTCATATTATATATATCAAATATAAAAACAGTAGGCTTTTCGTCGAAATAGATTAAAGTGACTTCTATGGCAATGGATTTAGATTATAAATATCAATAAAATAGTATGATATCTTCAATTTAAATACACAAAATTATTAAGAATGTTGATATGATGTATTTTAAATATATAATTTTATTTTTAGTATAGATAGTACATTAAAGTTGGTAGTAATTACATATATATATATGTATAAATAAATATTATTAATTTAAAATTTAGTAGGTATTTAGTAGTAGGCTGCGACTGCAGCGCCTCTATCGCAAAGTGCCATACACTACATTCAATTGCTTATCCACTTTCTTAATATAGATGGTTCAGATCAGTTATTCTAAGTTTACCATTTATTGGAACTTTCTAACAAATTTTGATGTAAATTCGGTTTTTAGAAAAACATATATTAGAGTTTATAATCTTAAATCTTATAATTTCGTTAATATATATAATTATGTGAAAAAAAATAATGAAGAAAATTAAATAATATAAATATTGTATTATTTTGAAGATTCTACATAGTATACTCCTTTGGATTTAATTCCTTCCATCCATCAAAACCATTAACACATCAACGAACACCTTAAAATATAAACAAAACAAGTAACTCATTGTTCATGATATATTAACTTCAAATACCTTCATTTTCACCACGTTATACACATGTCTGTACAATGTGTTACTTTTATTTTTTATATTTTATGTATTATTGTTACACTAAGAATTTTATAATTTAGTTTAAATAAAATCATCTTATATTATTATTTTACTAATTACTAATATTATTTTCTGTACTATATGCATATTACCTTTACTGTAAGAAATATTTGAAAATCAATATATCTAAATATATTTATATATTATCTAATATAAATTAATTAATAGTTATATTATAAACTTTATTATTAAGGAGCGGCGAAACCTTGGTCACTCTACATGTAAAAGATAGGAGAAAATGGCTCTACTATAATCGCATCATTTCTTAAGATTTTATTATTTAATTATTATATAGTATTCATATATATAACATAGTTATATAGTGTTATATTGTTAGATTATGGTAAAATGAAGAAAACGAGTATATACTAATACAAATAATTTTATATTCAAAAATATACATATATTTTAATTATCTAATGTATTATTTATATATATATATATATATATACTCAGAAATTCCAACAAATGGTTTAAATTTAGGAATTTTGAAAAAAGTGGAAATAAATGTTCTGAGATATAGCTTCCTAAAATTGTAGTTGTATATTTTGAATAAGTACATTTTATTCACAAGTTTGTTATACTTATATTTACTTTTAAATAATATGTTATATATCTTTATTATGATAATAAACTAATTTTTGATATTTAAAAATATAACTAAAATAAAAAAATGAAGGTTCCCCTAAATAATGATATATATCCTAAATAAATGTTTACAATATTGAATAAATAATAAATGTTTATCAATTTTAGTAATCATTAAATACTTTCTAATTTACAAAAATTGTCTTTTATAATGAATGATATATATTTAAAAATGCATATAATATATGCAGATGATGGCTATATATTGATAAATATTTTAATAACTTAGCTCAGTAATAAAAAAAACTATCGTATAAGTATAAATAAACATATATATATAATAAATATAGCTTACATAGAAATAAATTGCTCTTATAATTATCATACCATATTAATTATATATATATATATATATATATATATATATATATTTATATTATTATATACCAAATATATTATTGTAAATCATATAACAATTTATAATAGTTTGTTTTAAAAGTTTATTTGAATAGATCTTTAAAAAGCAAGTTTATAATAATGTACTTAAATGAATATATTGAAACTATGCTATGGAATAGCAATGACAGATAGACTATCATAGCACACAATGCACATCGCATCCTAACCAGGCCTACATACTATATAAATCAACTGTACTGGAACGCAATGCACTAACATTGGGTACGGGTACGACATACCCTACTTGGTAGACATGTGGTAGACACTAATATACTGTTATTGTTTATTGTAGTGTTACATTTGTTTATACTAATTGTATACAATTATACACCTATTATTTATGCTTGTATATAAAATTGATATGTATTTATTACAATGAAAAAGCAATGCAGTGAATGAATGCATTAGTATTAATTAATAATGTATTAATATTATGTAATACATATATTAATGTTAATTGTAATGAAGATGGCAAGTTATTTTATAGGAGTTGAGTTATATATAATATTTGATGTGAACTATTACTTTATAGAATAAAGTATTAAAAACAGATGACAAGGTTACAATCAATGTATCAATTAGAATTACTAATCATTTAATATCAACTATTAGTTCTTTTTCCTTGTCGCAATTATATCAACTAATGATATATTTATATATATATATGTAAAATATGGAATAGTTCCCAATATGTATCGTATATAACCAATAGCAACAATGTTTAATGAAGTATTATATTATTTATATTTATTAATATTTTAATTAAACAACAAATATTTGAAATTTAAATTAGTACTTAATGAAGAAACATTGACTTCAAATAAATATATAAAATGTACACAATCACTGTTAATACATAATATAATACTAAAGCTAACCTATTTGCGACGTGTAATCGGTAGCCCCAAAGATTAGCTCCGGGGCCCTATAGTACCGGGAACAGATGTACGACACGTTAGGCTCGCCCTTCACCAGTTGCTTAGCGCTATAGGGGTGCGGCGGAGGGTTGTTATCTTATCATCATTATATTGTTCTTATATTAATAAGATATAATTAATATTTAGTAATGAAATATTTATTAGCTATAGTTTGAACACTGTATATCCATAAGTTAAAACTTTATTTATTGTGCTATTAATACATTTTATAAAAAAATACTATAGGGTAATTAATATGTACATTTATATTAGTTAAATGTATTAACATGTATGTTACACATGATACACATAATGTAGACTATAAGGACATCTATTTAACAAATGTAAATAACAAATTAAACGTGTAATCGATAATGAATAATATAGACTGAATATCTACATCTATATCTATGTATACGTATGTATATCATACGTCTAGGTCTACTTATATATATATAATAATATTGTATATTTTTAATACACTATATATGCATGTATATAAACATAGAATATGTCACTAAACAATATATATATATATATAAACATTAGAACTAAGTATTAGTAAACGTCACAAAGTCGTATAATGCGAACCTTCCGAAATCGCAGAGTTTTAGTATTCCGGATTCGGGGTCGAGCAGAAGATTCTGAGGTTTGATGTCGCGATGGCAGATTCCCTGAGCGTGTAGGTACGCCAGACTCCTGAACAACTGGTACATGTACAACTGTGCGGAGGGATGGGGCAACGGTGTCGGTGGTTAGGTGCTGGTTAGGTGGTGGTGGTGGTGATCTAGCTAGAAATAGAATTCTCGTTAGTGTGCCGCCTAATTTATTGCTTATTAAAGTTGTTGACATTTCGGGTTCTGTACCACATGTCTATTATAGATAGCATTAATTAGCATTATTCACTAATCTAATCACTACTATAACTTGCACATAGATAGATAGGCGATGAGACGGGACAATGAATTAGACATTAAAGAGGATGCAGAATGAGGTGAAGAGATGAAAAGTAAAGTCATACGATATAGTTAGATAGAGCGTAGATGTTCGCTCGTATATAGTATCAATAATTGAGTGGCCGACTATGGCGCGTACATACACTTGCCTCCATACGTGTAGTTGTGCATGCTTTTATTGAAGATACATGCGTAAGGGATTCAATTTAATAAACTGAAGTATATTATATTTATATATATATATATGTGTGTGTGCGTGTGTATATACATGTATGAAAAGGAATACCTTGATATAGAGTATGGGTATGGTTTGTTTGCTCTTGCTGTAATGTCTAGCAACTCTGTACACTGTTTCGGGTACGTATTCCAGTACGAGGTTAAGGTAGACTTCGTCTTTCTTGTCTCCGGATGAGTAGAAGAAGTAGGTCAACTTCACAATGTTCTGGTGCTCTAGTTTTCGCATGATTTGTAATTCTCGGTTCTATGAAATTGACGTCAAGAATTATGGTTATGATGATGTTGTCGATAACGATGGTAGTGATGAGTATTAGATGGAATATGATGCTGATAATTTAATTATTGTGGTGAATAATGATACAGAGTAAAATATAATTAATTAATATTATATTAATTTTGAGTCAGCAGTTTTGATTAATAAGCTTACTGAATATTATTCATTCTACATGTTATATAAATATTAATATATAATTTACATATTAATATCATCAGTAATTACTAATAAGAGAACTAATTTTCAATACAAAATAATTAATAACTAAATTTACCTTGAAACGTTTATCTTGGAGTACTTTCTTTATGGCAACTAATTCATTGGTTTCGGTTAGTTTAGCCTGATAAACTACCCCAAACGATCCATTGCCTATGACCTTTGCATCACTATAGCTGACCTCTTGGGGTCTATCACTCCCTTGTCCAGGGGTAGCTACTACTGTAGTGATTTTACTAGATTCTTTAGCTGTATAAAGTGTAAAACAATTTTAAATATAATATATATACATATTAATATATATATATATATATATAAATATACACATCAGCTAAAAAGTATTAAGTATATAATACAAATTCTTACATTATATAATACATATATATATATTTATAAATAAATTTTATTAGGTATAAACATAACTTATAAATGTATATAAAGTTTGCCAAATATTGCTATATATTAATACATATCATATTGCATTCAATATTATTAAAGTCATATATAAATATATATATATACTACGAAATAAATACCTGGCATTTCCTATATTAATGTATACCTATATGTATACTAATTATGTGTATTATGTTTAAAACATTGTTTTGTTATTAAAATAATAATGTAACAAATTTTAAATCAATAATTTTATTAAATCATAACATTCCAAACAAATTTCTAATTAAAATATAGAGGTAAATTTATTATCAAAAATCACAAATATATTTATTAGTGAATGAAAAACTTGACACACTAAGTATTATATCAAAGATAATCAAATATATTATCTATATATTGTATATAGGTTATATAGGTTATATATGGAGTATTAATTTACATTTAGTAAATTGATACAAATTTCATGTATAAACTAAGAATATTTTATATTTAAATAAAATAATTGATTTTTCATTAAATAAATATAGAAATATCCAATAGTAGAAATATATGATACATAGCTGGATTATTAAATTGAATAATAAACATTTATACATAAATACATTTATATACACATAAATATAATTTGAACAAAGAAATGATTGATTATATGATCATCAATCAAGTAAAAATTAAGGTTATTAATTAGAGATTAACAGTAAAATAATATATTGAAATTCATAGTGAAAATATATGTAGGCGATTAGTTTTGTATATTTATTAAAATAAATTGACATTGTATATGTATTGACATGTACAAGAAATACATTATACAAATAAAATATAAAATAATGTATAATTATAGCCTATCATTTTTAGTTATATAACATTATATAATGTTGATAATATATTATAATGTGGTATATAGGTTGATTGTGAAATAAATTTGAAATATTGATATATGAAAGTTGTTAGTATTATTAGGTAATACTCAATCAATTTAGTGATATATATGTATTATCAGTTAATATAAATTACCTAATATATACTTAAGCTGTCTTCACACCAAGAATCCGTACGGATAACCCGAACGGATTGAAAATCCGAGAATATTAGGTATGAAGTCAATTTTAAATGTTCGGATAAATCCGTACGGATTTATTTACGACATGTTCTATAAAATACGAGCACTGAACGTAGGAATTTGAACGTAATTTTAATGTAATTATAATTAAATTGATTTATTTAAAATATAATTATTCATATTATATTTTTATGTTTATGTTTACATTAAAGATCTTATTAGACTTATTATGATACGCACGAAACACGGCAGATTTTCTGTCCGGATTTATGAATGCTTTAAATATCTTTTATTTTAAAAATCTATCCGTGCGGGATATCTGTAAGGATAATCCGTACGGATTCTTGGTGTGAACTCAGCTTTATACAAAATTTACAAATTAAAACTAATTTCATCTTGATATATATTGATTAAAATAATAATTAAAGTTAATATATTATGTATATTTAAGTACTTTCTCATTATTAAAATAGTATCATTTTATTTAGTATGTCACATATATGGTGAAAATTAATATTATATTACTAGTATTAATTGAAATTCAATTATTGAATACATTATATATTATTTAAATTATTAATATAATTTAATAAATATTATAAAATGTAAGTTGACATTTTCTTAATTTAAATTATGCGCACACATTTACTATTATAAATTATATATTTTGTTCAATAAAAAAAAACCTACAATATATATATTTCAAAAGTATATTACATTATTTAGAGATTCACAAATGTATTATATTACATTATTGTTAATTTATTGTATAAATATATTAAATATAAAAAATAAATTATATATTTTATGATACATTTATATAAAAACGATATAAATATAAATGTATATTTAAGGTAATAAAATGTGTATCATATTTAATTTAATAAAAAATATGATTAGTATAAATAATATATTATATTATATTATATTTAGTAAAGGTAGTAAAAATATAATATTACTAGTAAAGTATACTTTATAAAAAATATAATATTGTATTTAATATGTATATGAATAATACAGTATGATATATTATATACAGGGTTGGGGTTAAATACACTTTATAAAATACAAATACAAATATAAATATGAACACATTAAATATTAAATCATAAAATAATAATCCCTATCCCTATACCAGATTTCATAATAATTAATTGAAATCTATTTAAAATATAATTATTTTCTAAAGAAAATCAATAAAATAAAAAAACTATAAACATGATTGGTTGCTTGGGATATTATAAGTTATAATTTATAACACCTATACATTTTCTATATAGAATATAAATTTATATATATATTATTCATAAAATTATTCAAAAATGATTTTTCTATTATATAATTTGTATTATTTAATAATTGTATTTATATTCATAAATCAATTGTTTAAATTCTACATTTGATTAAATTAATATATTTTTAAAAGTGTACTTGAACCGGTAATTGATCAAATACACCAGATATGACAATCAAGTACAAATCCAAATACATCACTGAATAATTATTCAAATACAAATACAAATATACCAAATCAGTGTATTTAAATACAAATACTTATTTGACCCCATCCCTGATTATATATATAATATATACAATTTATAATTGAATATAATGATAAGATAAATAGTATCTTATATCACAAGTATAATAGTAAGTATTATAATTATATAAATAATAGTATAAGGTATCATTTATTGAATTTAAAATATTTATTATTATAATAATTACAAAATATAATACACTTGATACAAAATATATTGATGTGTATTGAAATCGATTTAAAATATATAAATTATACCATAAAATACTAAATGTATAAAAGGTTATAGCCTATATTCTAGGCTGATATAGTATAATATATTATATATGGAAATAATATTAAATCCATTTTTAATAAGATTGATAATTATAATTAAAATTACAATTTTATAAACAGTTGCTAAGCTAGTAGATTGATAATAATTATTAGTTTAATTTAAAATAATAATGAAATATATAACAAACATTATATATTTATTAAATATATATATAAAATAATATTTCAATAATCAATATATAAATTATTGAATATAATTGTTAAATATAAAAATGTTACATTGTAACATTGAATATTGTATTAATTTAAATTATTTCACTTTGCAATATTAGTCAATATAATATAATAAATAGGTATAAACCTACTACAAATTTAATAAAACTGATAGTTTACTATTATATTATTATTAGTATAAATAGGTTCTAAGTATCCGCGGTAACGAAAATTATTTCTAGAAAAATTATAAATTAATAATTAATTTACTAACATGAACTCTTCATACTTTATTTGTTATGACTTTTCATTAAAATTCTTTAGAATTCGTAGGGATCATTATACAAAGCATATATTTAATTAAACTATTAATCCCGAGTTAAATTGTTTCAGTTTTAAGATGAACACCAAATAATTATTTAATATTTTTTTTTGGAATCCGTAAATATTTTGACAGATAGAGTATGATGTTCACCTTTTTGATAGTCTACACTGGAAATAAATAGGATATTATATTTAGTTATTAAATTATTAATAAATATGTATGTACAAATGTATATATAACATATGGTTACTACGTTAAATTTGTCTATAAACTTATTTAAAAAGATAACATTTTCAATGGCTGTCGTACAATGACGAGTGAGCCTAGATCGTTGTACTCGTGACTATTATAGCCAATAGTTTTCCAGTAAATCCCAAATCAACCAAAATAATATATAATGATCTTTGATATACATATTTCCGCATTCAATAGAACACTAATTTGTAAATAGACTTATAGTATAATATTTTCTATTTTCATATTTTCTATAAATTTATTCAATCATATTTAATATGAATAATACTAATATAGTACTCTAAGTTTATGGTAAGTGATGCATATAATAGTTTTTCACTTAGTTACTTATTGCATAACTTTATTTAAAATATATATAATATTTAGTTTTAATAATGAAAAATTCTACATATATTATAAAGATTATCATAATATGTATGTGAATGTTTATTTCAAAATATATTAATTTCTTAATGAATGTTGAAAAAAGAATACAAATGAGAAAAATAAATTTTTTTTCTTCTACGAATTTCTTTCATGCATATAAATAAACTATTACATAATAACGGTAATAATAATTATTATTACAATGATCATAATTATGATAATTAATAATTATCATATAAATAAGGTGTATGGATTATGATAATTTATCATAAACCATAAAATATATAGGCTATCGAAAATACGCCAAGTATGTCCTAGTTGTTTACGCGTTACAACTTTAACCAATCACAGTGATTCGTAGAAGTACGCATTTGCCATGTTTAAAGTGCCGCAACCAGCATACAAATAATATATAAATTTAAAAATTCGCTGTGTTTTCGATCTACCTAGTTAAAACTAGCATTATCAAAACTAAACCTCACCAAACCAAACCAAACAATTGAAAATAACTAAAATCAAAAATATTAATGTTTGTACAAACATTAATATTTTTGATTTTAGTTATTTTCAATTGTTTGGTTTGGTTTGGTGGGGTTTAGTTTAGCGTATGATACGCTATTGTAAATTCACTAATTCGAATAAACAATTTTGCGGGCGTTCAAATCGCGCATCAATCTCGAAGCTTTTGACCAGGTACCCATACACTGTATGGGACATACAGTTTATAAGTATGGTTTACAGAGTGTATGAATCATACACTGTGTTAATCATACATTGTATGATACACTTATTAATTAATTAATAACTTATAGTATAGTTATACTATTATTATTATACTTATAGTAACTATAAGTTACTTATCATAATAATTATGTGTAATATATAATATATAAAGTTTACCTTTAAGTTACCATGATTTTATTTAAAGATGTACATTGTAACACATATCATACATTGCATGTTATATACATTTTGAAAATTATTTTGTATTATAATAATTATACCAATAATAAATATAATATTATATAGTCATGATAATATATTAAATAGTATTTTAACATTGTATACATGTTATTATAAAATAATATATGATTTTATATATAAAATTATATATATATTATAAGTTATATCCCAAAGGATCATACATTTGAATTATTCTATATTCATAATTTATATTATACGTTATCATAATGATTATGTAGTGATACTGACATTTAAACCCAAATATAGAATTTTGATGCATATGGTAAAATATTTGTTAAAATATATTTGTGTGTATCCAACCATGAAGAGTTAAATTTAGATATGCTCTCTTACTAACGCACATATCTTTAAGGATTTTCTTATAAATAATTAATATGTATATATATAGATGTTTATATATATATAATTATATCACTTACAATTATATCATATATATAAATATATAAATATATAAATGAATTTTATATATCGATTTTATTAAATATAATTATATTTTATATGAAATTATATCATTTTGAATTATATTTTTGTATTTATAATGTTATTAGTTTCATAGTAAATATGTATTATTAAATTACTATATACCTTAATGGTAATATATATTATATATGTACGTTACAATTAATTTATTATAAAAATTTAAAATCACTAAATGTATCACCCATCTTAATTTAAATATAAACAAATGTGATAATATATAGTTATATATAACTTTTATATAAATTTATATAAATTTATATATAAATAAACTTATTTTAGTAATATTTTTAATTAGATAGAGAGTAATCCATATTTTATTCAGGTATAATATGAATCGTATTCTAATTAGTCAAATAGTCCTTTCTGCGTATCTATCAATAAGTATATTTATAATATAACATATTTTAAATAAAAACCAATTTAATATGTTAGTTACCATTTGTGTCACAATTAATCGCGTTTATTATACTTAATAGTTATTATTACAATATATGCTTACTAAACTGAAACTTAAATCGTTTAAAATAATGTATTTAAGTGTGGTAGACATTATACACGCTCGATATATATAAAGGTGTTTATTTATGCATTCAAAAATAGTTGATAAAATAATTATTTCATATATCACGTTATTATATTAAATTTAACATATTTATTACATATATATATATATATACATACACTAGCCAATATATAGGTATTATTTAAAATTATATATGTATAAACACAGTATATTTTTTACAGAATAAAATTATTAAAGTTTTACAATTAGGTGTTATGGCCCTGATATTATTGTAATAGTAGTCAATGCTAATCATTTGATGTTGTTATAGGCATGTAGACCAGTGTTAGCATCTATATATTTTACAGTACTATTTATAGATTTTGTAGGTTTTTTGGTTTGGTTCATCATAAGATCAATAAATTTTAATTTCGTAAAATATTAAAAATGAATTTTATATATATAGGATTATTTATTATCACTAGATAGTTGTAATCTATCGATCAATCAATCATAACTTTAACAAAAATCTATAATTTAACAAAAAACTATATATTAACACTAACATTTAAATAGTTTTCAAACCTAAAACCACAACACTTACTATTCTACGTGCATAATATCTATTTTATATGATTCGAATATTGTAATATTTTCTGTAGCTTCAATATTATATGTCAACAAATATAATTTTGTAAAAATAATAAATATAAATAATTACATCAGTTATTGCATATCATTGATCATTTATTAATTCTTCTAAAATCATTAGGATGTAAATACCTGTAACTTTACGTACAGCCTAGATTTAATTATGCTAGTGATTCACTTTTTAAGTATCTATAATTTAATAATAATATATTATATATATGTGTTCATGTGAGTATTTGTGTAAAGATAATGCATATGATTATAATATAAACTTTATATTAAATAAATAATAAACTTGAAAGTATATTTATTTAAAGAAAGCTAACACACCATATATTTTAATAGTATTCAAAATATTTCTTCTTAAATTAAAATCTAACTAACTTAGTTTATATTAAAATAGTGAATATTTGAAATAATGATTTGATAACTTAAATATTATATAATGTCGTGCACTCTTCAATTATGAAGTCTATGTAGAGATAATTATATAATATCCTACATATAATTTACTGAACATATATATGTATATATATTTATGTATATCATTATATATTCTAATTAGTGTATTATAAATAGTAAGTAATTCCGTTATGTTTATCCTATTATGACATACACTATAATATTAGATATTCAATTATTATTTTATATACTTTCCTAATATAGTTGATTTTATTGATAGCTTTATAATATAGTCTTCAGCAGAGTAGCCAGTAATCTCGTACGAGGTAATATCGTACGATTTAAAAAATGTAATTAACGAAATCAGGCTATTTTTTGGTGTGAAAGCAACTTATTTAAAATTAGAATTTTAATATTTATATTGGATTAATCTATTTTCTATACAAGTCAATATTAATATATTTATAAATATATTAATAATATTTGATATAAGTATCTATATTTATATATATTATTTTATATATATATATGTATATAATATATATATGTAATTCAATATATGTTATGAATTAATAATAAATAGTTGTATGCATTGCTTATATAGAGTATTTCTTGCATATTTAATTGCAGGCAATAACACACTTAAATAACTATACATATGTCCTTAATGAATAAGAACATTGTATGTATATTTATTCTATGTATTAAACACTGTATTGACCTTGTATTGACCTTACTAAGTATACTATAATACATATAAAGTGAAATCTACAGGGAGGAGTCATTATACAAATATATTACTCATAGGAGAGCTTAATGATAAGTTACCCTGCATTGTACAGTATGACTCATTATTCAAATCACATGTCTACTTCCTATTCACCTGTACTCTATCTATTGTTAACTAACATCCCCTATATCACTAATATCCACCCCCACTATTACACTATAGTATAGTGACTATACATTATCTTTTTTCAATATCATGTAGGCTCACATAAAACATATATTTAAAATACACATTTCTATTGACAAGTAATTTTATACATACATATATACATATATACATATACATATACTCACTAATGATAGACATGCGTATATGATGATGTGAACTATTAATTGTTAGATAGGTCTGAAGCGCAATGTCTAAAGCATTGGATAGTATTGATCTAGCTAATCTGCGTGATCCCGCAGGGATATTCGATCTCATCGAAGTTGTTGGTAATGGAACATACGGACAGGTTAGTCATACTAGCACTACTACCCACACTACTACCCACACTACTACCCACACTACTACCCACACTACTACTACCCACACTACTAATACTACTACTACTACTACTACTACTACTACTACTACTACTACTACTACTACTACTACTACTACTACTACTACTACTACTACTACTACTACTACTACTACTACTACTACTACTACTACTACTACTACTACTACTACTACTACTACTACTACTACTACTACTACTACTACTACTACTACTACTACTACTACTACTACTACTACTACTACTACTACTACTACTACTACTACTCACACTACTACTACTCACACTAGTAATATTTTTATTTCTAAAATTAAGTTAATTTTATTTATTTAATATTAAAGTTAATTTGAAATATACTTGATTTAACTTTTATTTTAATATTCTCTAATATGTACTTGATAGCTCTCAGTTTAAATTATAGTAATTCTTGTCTACTATTCTATTTCCTTTGTGTTTCTAATTATATCATATTGCATTACATAATTTATATCTTTTGTATATTTATTTATAGATAATGTTAGTTCAGATTACCATTTATTTTTTATAATCTTATCATTATCATATCCATTTTCTCTCTATTTCTATGTACATGTGTATATTTTCGTATATATATAATATAGTAACATATATATATATACACATATATATAAATATAGTAATCATTTTAAGAATTATATAATATAATAGAGTAACTTTTCAACTTTGTTATTATATAATGTTATTTAACGAGTAAAATAAAAATAATAATTTGCATTAACAATAATATTTACAGACTATTTGATAATAATAACCTGTGCATATATGTATAGATAATGTAAATAAACATGAAGTAAGATAAGGGTAGAGAATCATAAGTTTAAAGTATGATATATATATATAATATTTAATATGTGTGTGTGTATGTTGTACAGGTATGGAAGGGCAAGCATACGAAGACAGGTCAATTGGCAGCGATTAAAGTGATGCACGTAAATGCTGATGAGGAAGAAGAGATGAAATTAGAAATCAACGTGCTAAAGAATTATTCTCATCATCGCAACATTGCTACTTATTACGGAGCCTTCATTAAGAAATCACTGAATGCTAAGAATGATCAGGTATTATAACCTCTAATTATACACTCACTGTAACAGGTGATATAATTAGTTTTAGTACCTAGTAAAGTTATGTCCAATAACCATTTGAAAGTTTTATAAATTTCAAAAAAACATTCTAAAATTGTCCTTGATTAAATTATGAAACTACATTACTCGATTTAAATACTGAAGAAAATATTTGTTAACTTATTTCCAATATGGGTAGTTTATGCTATTATGATGATATTATTCTAATTAGTTAGCTAGCATATAGGATGTATATTCTAAAATAATAATTAGCATATATAATCTACAGTATACATCAGTTACTGAGTGAAATAAAACATTGTAGATAATATCGAATGACTATTATTCATTTATAGGATATCTAATATGTAGTGAATATATAGTGAATTGTAATAATTACATAACAATTCACATGATATAGAACCCAACTGTTGTTATTTTGTTTAACATATGCTATATATTTATATGTATACATATATTTCTGAATCATATTAAAATGCAATCATCTTATATATGTGAATAATGTCTATTAAAAGACTATTGTGTGCCTTGACTTGTTTACTTCTGTCATTCAAATTGCTTATATCAGATGTGTGTATTCAATATTATATATATATATAAATAATCATAAATCTATTATTGTATTGTACACTTCATAACCTACAATATCATGTGTTAAGTAATATATAGACTTATTAATATGCTTAAAATTATTATTTCTTTATAATTAAGTTATGAGTTTCCATATAATTATTCAATATTAATTATTATTAAAAATGCTTAGTTATGGCTGGTAATGGAGTTTTGTGGAGCTGGTAGTATCACTGAATTAGTGAAAACATCGAAAGGTCAATCACTGAAAGAGGAATGGATAGCTTACATCTGCAGAGAGATTCTACAGGGTCTTGCCCATCTTCATAATTGCAAGGTCACTCCTTATTTATATCAGTTTATCATTATACTATTATTAGTGTTCTATTATTAGATGTGTTCTAATTTCTATGATTTATTGCATATCCAATACTGTGATTGTAACTATGAACATTATACAAGCTGTTTAATATTGTTTATACTATTTGTTATCTGTCTAAATGCAATGTATAAAATAAATATTTCAGGGATTCAGTTACATTAATGTATATTATTAGTATAGCTAATTTCCCATACATAATATAACGTGTACACAATCTATTGTGTTTAGGTAATTCACCGTGACATAAAAGGGCAGAATGTCCTTCTAACAGATAATGCAGAAGTGAAACTGGTTGACTTCGGGGTTTCAGCGCAATTAGATAAAACTATTGGTAAAAGGAACACATTTATAGGTTTATATTCATAAGTAATTAGTTATAATTCTAATTTAATAAATCTAAATACATATGATTATATGTGTGTATATCCTTCAAGGTACGCCGTATTGGATGTCTCCTGAAGTGATCATCTGTGAAGATCACGAGAATGCAATCTACGACAATAGATCTGACCTATGGTCACTAGGAATAACGGCATTAGAGATGGCCGAAGGAAGTCCGCCCCTGTGTAAGATGCATCCCATGAGAGCCTTGTTCTTAATCCCGCGCAGTAATCCACCCAAACTCAGGTCCAATCGCAAATGGGGTAAAAGGTCAGTGTCCATTGCTTATTATGATGGAGTTGGTTCAAGGTGAACATTATTATCTGTTGAGGTCAAGTTTACAGTTAACAAACAAGTTATATCTATGAGATAGTTAATAAATAAGTAAATATACTTGAATAAATAACTAATACAAGTTATATAGATATATATATATATATATATATATATATATATATATATATATATATATATATATATATATATATATACATATATATATATATATATATTTATATATATATATTTATACTGATATTCATATCGAAACTGGGATAGGGTGTGTGATGCTTATGATGAGTGATGATTTAAAGATAGATAGAGAATTTACATAGATCTATATATATATATATATGTGTGTTTATATTTGTATATATATATGCATAGTTATAATGTATAATACTGCTAATGATATTACTGCTAATGATATATCACCTGTACACTACTAATGCACTGACTAGCATGACCCTATTTAACAATGCCGCCATTATCAATATACTAATAAGTTTTATTATTCCATTGCTCACATCATATTGATGTTGATCTGTGCTTGTAAAATATAATATATCCTATTCAGTGATATGAAAGCCAATATTGATGTATTCAAGCTATTATGTACACTATCATGGCATTACATTATTCAATGTTTATTTTTGTATTACATGTATACATATGCTAATTTAATACATATATTTGTATTTTTATTCAAATTCATAGTTTTATTAATAATATTCATATGCTATAAGCATTTCTTCTGTAATTGTGATTCCATTATTCTGTGAATTTCACAATTATAATGTTTATATTTGAAGAAATTTAACATATTAATTATAATTTAGTAAACATGGAATATACATGAAATAAACATACTTGTAATAAACAAACTTGTAATAATCACAATTGTAAACACTGATGAACAATGTGTAAACAAGTTATTTATAATATAGAATTTATATTTATAAAATTACATATGGATACTTTTATTATTATTGTAAATTTATTATAATAATTATTAACTTTTTATGATAATTATTTTTAATTAATTTCAATATGTATTAAATACTTTATAATGTATATATATATATATATATATATATATATATATATATATATATATATATATATATATATATATATTTATATTAATTTATTAATGATAATAATAATTTTGTTTTAAAAAATATTTATTTATTTTTCATATTGAAATACGTTCATCAATATAAATTAATATAAAATAATAAATAAATAGTAGTAACTTTCTATTATATAATTGATAACATGTTGATTTATGAATGTTTCTTGATATCATTAATTTATCTGTATTCATAAACTATATCATGATTATTTTTGTTGTTTCAGCATTCTTGATAAAAAATGGTGTTAGTATCTATTATAATCTATTACTTTGTCAACTAACATCGTGAATGACATTACCAGAAATAGTTTTTTAATGTATAGTATTTAATAAATTATAAGACATCTTGAATGAAAATATGATATAACTAAGCAAGTATTTAAAATGTTATCTTCTGATATTGTGACTTCATTAAAACATGAATTACATGCTAGGTTTCACCAATTCATTGATGCCTGTCTAACAAAAGATTATCACAAGCGTCTTCATACGGAGCAATTGCTGAAGCATCCTTTTGTTGCCGATCAACCATGGGCTAGACAGGTAATGCAACCATCTTCCAACAAATCTCTTTATTATTATTAATATTACTTGAAATATATTACTATTGATGACAACAGATAAACCTAATTAAATATGGAGAATAAATATTGTTAACTGGGAAATAATTATTAAAATTTTAAAATAATTCCTAATGAATCATCATTACAATCATCATCTATTAATATAGTTATTATATGTTTTCTATATACTGTATATGTTATATTATTATTATATTTTTTTCATCTAAGTAAATAGATATTAAAAAAGTATCTATCAGTGCATATTATTTGTCACCCTTTGCCAATAAACAAATGTGCCAATATCTGTTATGTATTCAAATGAGTCATTCAATATAGTCATTTATTGATATCATTTAATTCTAAAATTAAATCTAATTATTTGTTTGCAATAATGTTCAATAAGTTCAATTTACTATTGTTACTATAGACTAGATGATTGTATTGCAGTGAAGTTGGTCATATTTGTATAGGTACATGTGTATTTAATAGTGTAATGGGTTTAGTAACTTCATATCATGAATTGATGAGTATTTAGCTAGTCATTAACAAAAGCATTATATAATAACATATGATAACTAGTATCAACATATTTACATTGTAAAAGATTACACCTACTTGTATATAACTTTATAAGTATCCAAATAACTTTATTATATGTAATATTTATATACAATATTATCACACTTTAATGTAATATAATTCACTATATAGTTATGTTTACCATGATTATTATATATGTATATATATATATATATATATATATATATATATATATATATATATTAACTGCCTGTGTGGCTCAGTGGCTAAGGCGTCAGACACACAAGCAGTAGGACACGGGTTCAACCCTCGTCCGGACCATTAATTAATTTTATAAAATGGGTCTTAAAATATTATTTAGAAGTGATCTTATATAATTGTGTATAAATAAATGATCGGCTCTCGTTAAAACCATGGATGCCTTAACATGAGAGCGGCTTCGAAGGGACATTAGAGCCATATATGGTTATAAGTGAAAACTTCATCTAAGTTCCTGGATGGGATGAAAGGACTCCACCAAATAAAAATAACAATAACAATATATATATATATATATATATATATATATATAAATAATGTAACCTTATAATAATAATATAACCTTAACATAATAATATCATTTGAATTCTCTTATTACATTATATATATCGTTATCTAATTTATTTGTTATCAAATATTTAAAAATAATATATCAATTACCTATTAGTATTATAATATATATATATATATTGTATATAAATATATATATATATATATATATATATATATATATATATATACATGTATATATATATATATATATATATATATATATGTATATATATTGTATATAGATCATATATAAGAACATTTGATATAAACTTATTGTCTAAATCTGATTCACATCTGCAGTAATTATATATTTCATGTTTTATACTTACATATTTGTATAATTCAATTAATTATTTTATAACTCTTATTGGGCACACGCCGTTCTAATTTACTTTTAGTGAGTTACATGTAAAATATAGAAGAGTTGCTACGTTTTAAAAATAGTATATTATTTTTAATATTTTTCAAAAATTTAAATTTACACAAATTAATTAAAGTTAAATAATAAATTAATTAAATTTGATTTTTATTTAATGTTTAAATTAGCCATATATATGTTAACAAATTATAAATTTATAAAATATTAGTATATTTAATTTATATAATTTGTATACATGATAAATGTGTAATTTTATATTCTGTAAATATGGAGTACAATTATTCATTATTACTATATGTTTTTTATATGTAAGTGTTATTAATGGTTATTTAATATTTTATTTAATATTTATTTTAAATAAGTTATATTTTATTATATTACATAAGTTATAATTAACGTGGAAACATAATTTATACATCAGTTAAAGATAATATTTCAAATATTGCGAATAAATTATGAAAAAATATTTACTTTTTTCCTCAAAATTCTCATTTTTTAAGTTTCATTCCCTTAAAATAATTTGTAATCAATAAACAATAATTATATTATTTTCCGATGTGTAAATCTATATATATATATATATATATATATACATATATATATATAAATATATAGAATTGTTTCAATTTTCCATAGAAATACTATAGCATAAGTTAATGATTACTTCAGTATTCTTAATAGTAAATCACAATAATATTAACTAAAATGAACATCATTATACTAAATAACAAGGATGCACATTCATAAACGGTAAAAGTGGTATCACATGTGACATGTGTATATATTGTGCTGACAATTCAATAGTATTTCATCTATAACATAACACATATTAATAGTATCCTAATCTATTATGATTGTTGCATAGGTCAAAGGTCAGATATGTGAATATATTGATCGTCAAAAAACTAAAGGTCGACCAAGAACTGCCAGCTCAAAAGAAGAGCAGGAAGCTGAATTTGGAGCATTCGACATTGGAAGGTAATATAATTAATTGCTATAAAATAATTCGTAATTATCTATATTTATAATATAACCCATAATGACTTTAGATTATTGATTTCTACTATCGAGGAAAGTAATATTAAGTTGCATTATATATTTACTTTTTGTTATAGAATTAAAATGATTGTTCATGTTTGGTTTCACGATAGTGTACAATGATATCACTATTGCATCACTAATACGCAATCACATTATAGCGATGATGAAGATAGTGCGATAGGAGGAGAACCTTCTTCCATTGTTCCCGGTGAGATTACTTTGAAGCGAAACTTTGCGAAGATACAGGAAGCCGAAGGTAGCATTGTCATCATCACTTTCACTAGATTTAACACGTTCATCAAACATCTCAGGTAGGAAAGCGATTGTTTCACCACAAGATGGTGTACCACGGGCTAGATCCAGTAACAATCAAGCTCCAAACAATGGAATACAATTACAAAATAACAAGCCTAAAGATAACCTGCGTGAACATTACAAACATTCTGAAAAACAAGTATTACCACCCCAACATCAGGTCACACACACACACATCATGTATATATATTGGTAACACCTAAAGTAACACTATTATAACAAATTAACAAATAACAACATTTTAAATGTTTAATCTAATATAAATTTATTGTAATGAATAATAATTATAGAGTTTTATGCAATATTATTTGTAATAGGTTTTGATTTAAAGAGAGCCCAAATACTATTAATTTTAATCAGCAGTTTTTCACATAATCTTTTTATGATATGTAGATATTTATAATATATAATATACAGAAACTTTTTTCTTCTGTTCTTTCTATAGTAACACAATCTTATCTATTAGTACCAAATATATTTATGAAAATATCTTGATATTATGTTATTCATTATTGTTAGTTATGTATATCTAAAATAAAGTAAAAGTATAGATATAATATTCTCTGAGAATAATGCATAGAGGGGTAAGAAATACATTAATATTAAGATCAAATAAAATAAGTAATAAGTGTATGTTACTTATCTCTATAGTACATATAATACATATAATATACCATATTACAATGTTTTGTTTGATTTTTAACGGATTTCAAAATACAACCCTAATATTAATAGTGAATAATTTGTGATAAATATATTGTTATTTAATACTAAATATATATTAACATTTAAATGAATACTCATCAAATAATATATAATTATCTTTGTTTGTCACTACATTTAAATGACGTGATATTGTAGTCTCAAGTGGTTGTTCAACAGAATAGAGCCAGTGTAATCATACCTAAAGCAGTTGATAACAGTAAAAAAGAGATCATCAAAATACCAGGTGACAAGCTTCCAGCCACTGTTAGTATAGTCGCGGAACTTGACATCACATGACCTAACTATTGACCACCACCCTGTTTAAAGCCATCATCCAAGGAGAAAGTATCCGTACTAACTGACAGAATCGCTAACAATCTTAACGTCCAATCACCAACTTTCATTGTCCATTCAACGGAGAATTCTGACTCCAGCGATGATGAAGAGGATGATTCTAATCCCATTGGAGATGGAACAATGCTTGCCTCTTCTCGACCTCCATCCATTCCTGCTAGAGGTCAACGTCTTATTACAGAAGACTCAACGATACGCAATCCAAAACCAGTTTGTTATGCTACAGACTATTAATATTATATATATATATATTTGAATAGGTAATATGTGATTTTTGTTTAAATATATATTCCTAAATTAAGATTATAAAATTTATAAGAACAATTTGTTGACATATTTTAATAATCTACTATTTCCGATTATTTATAGAATTCTGTAAAAGTTGCTCAAGAAATTTTACAAAGACATAATAGTTCACCACAAGTAAGTGAAACAATCGAGCTATTGTATTTTAATATTAACATTATTTGTTATTACAAATATTAATATGTTTTATTATTATTAATGACATGACAAAGTTTTCTTTAGTAAATTATTGGAAATTTTAATTTTGCAATTGAATAATGTAATAATATTAACTTATGGTCAGGAAGTCGTTTATTAATTTCATGATTATACCTGGTGAATAATACTGAAAGGAATATAAATTATTCTATATAAAAACTACATATAACTGATAAAAAGTGCTATGTCAGTAGATAGATAATATACATCCTGTCTTTGATAATTCTAATATTAAATATTATCTCGGTGAAAGAATTATCAACAAACTAACGATTCTTTGTTTAAAAATTCTAATATCATGGAATAAAAGTTATTTCTGGACATTCTCCTTAAATACATAATGCACACATCACCGCCACTTCACAATGAACACAATGCACGCTAGTATTATTATTACCCACAGGCATTGCAATCCCAGCTTCCAGATGTACTACCCCCTCAGCTTCCTCCTCGTGCCGATGCCATCAGGAAATCTGCTCGTGGCATCTCTCCTGAAATCACCGGTACCAATCTCACGAGATCTAGTTCCGATGTGGGCCGAGTATTTAAACAAGTTAGTAGGTCACCATGATTGTTGATGCCTTGTTTATATGTTGTGTCCTTTTACATGCATGTGTAGGCAAGAGTAAAGTATAATTCTATAATATAATTATTGTACATTATACAGCTAATATATATGATGGTATTTTTATTTATAAACCTTCATCTTTATTTCCTCATTCTATTATTTAAAATTATTAAGTGAATTTCAATCTTATATATTTGATATAATATATTATATAAAATATAATATAAATTATAGAAATATAAATATACTATTTTTATAATATTTATTATATAAAATATTAATATAATATTTTTTTACAAAATATTTATGACAAATAAAAAATATAAAACAATATATAATTTAGACTTTAATATTTTTAATTATACATTAAGTAAATAATTATAATAGTAAATTATGATATTAAATGAAATTTTATAATATAATAAATGTTAGTTAGTAGTAATTAATATTATATTATATTTAGTACTATACATATATAACAAAATAACTAATATTTATGATAATACTTTATTATTTATACTTACAAAAATACTCAACTAAAATAATTAATTTTAAATTTTAAATATATTAGATATTTATAAATATTACTAATATTTTATATATATGATGACAAATATTTGTTAATCACAACTTTCTAAATATTATTATTTTAAAGGATTTTTGTCTTATTTTTCATTTTTCCAGCTAACAATCGCTTTATAACAACATTATGTATATGTATTTAGATTTTATTATATTTAGTTCATTGTATAATATTATATCATTATATCATTATTATATCATTATATATTCATTACATATTTATTCATTACAATATTCTGCATTATCTTTTGTATTAATATAATATGTACTAATGTAATAATTACTAATAATTACAGTATTATTAAGAATTTTTATCAAATTCCTAGTTTATAAATAATATTGTTATCTGTAGACTCATATTAGAATCATTTCTACTCTAAACTTATAGTAGAAATTTAATATAAATTATCTTCATTGTACAACCTATTTAACAAAGATAATAATGTTATATATAGCAAGAAACAAGTCCCGGAGTTAAACGAAATGAATCTTTGCGTTCCTTCCAAACTTACGGATTCGGTAAATCTGAAACAAATATCAACGTGAACATTTCGCCTACCGCAGCTAGTAAGTAATACATTTCATCATTAACAAGCCATTGTTATAGTCCACAATACAAGCCTATTACGTTAATTATCATTATCCTTACCTATAAGGTGATGAATCTCCTGAAATAAGAAAATATAAGAAGAAGTTTTCATCAGAAGTTTACTGTGCTTCATTATGGGGAGTGAATCTATTGATTGGTACTGAGACTGGACTTATGCTCTTAGACCGTAGTGGTCAAGGGAAAGTGTATCCCCTTATTAAAGGAAGGCGTTTCCTTCATATTGAGGTTAACTAATTGTTCAATTATTATTATTTCACACATTCGCGAATTATTAATTATTGATTCAATCAATTTCTAATTTAATTCATTTTAATTAAATATAATACTAATTCTAGCTCTTTTTTTTTAATTTTATAATATTTCCATAATATATTTAGTCCCTATAGTAATGTCATACATAATATATCAATAAACTAAGATCACTTACAATTTTAATGTACTTTATAATTAACACTCAGGTATTAGAATCTCAGAATATAATGGTGTCAATTTCTGGAAAAAAGAATAAAATTCGTGTTTATCATTTGAGTTGGCTAAAGACTAAAATATTTAAATCGGAATCATCCGGAGATGAAAGTCGTGGTTTTATAAATGTTGGTGAGCTAGTGAATTGTCTTCATTTCAAGGTCATTACAACACTAAATCTTCCAGTACTGATTTTTGCAATAATTTATATTTGTATTTAGATTGTAAAGTATGAAAGAATTAAGTTCCTGGTAATTGCGCTGAAAGATACAATTGAAATCTATGCATGGGCACCGAAACCTTACAACAAATTCATGGCGTTCAAGGTTTGTTTGTCATTTCATTTTTATTCTTAACGCATATATAATTTTTACATATATATTATATTATACTATTTTCTCAAAATTCGCATATTTCTAGACATTCTCAGATTTGGTAGATAGACCATTACTTGTGGATTTGACTATAGAAAATGGTCAAAGATTGAAAGTGATTTATGGTTCTTCGAAGGGTTTCCATGCAATAGATCTAGACACGTCTCAGGTTAACTTTACCTTAATTTACATTACTCTTCATAATCTATTGTGTATATATCTTTAGTATATGAATGTATATGAAATCATTATTAAATTATGATATAAATAATATATTTAATATTAATATAATTATTATTATTTAACATATTTTAGTTGCAGTACTTTTACACTATTTTATAACAAAATAATTATATAGATATTTATTTATATTTGTAATATGCAAAATATTAAAAGTCATCAATAAAAAAATACATATATAATATCACTCACTATGTAAAAGTTATTCAGAAAATCAATTTATCTATGAAATTATAAATGTATTATAATTTAGAATATTAATATTACTTATGTACTATATTAAATGTGAACTATATAAACATGTTGAAGATAATCATAATATATATAAGCCTATTTAGAATATATATAGAACTATATTATATTAACCATTGTTAATTTGATGTATGTATGATGGATTTATATATATATATATATATATATATATACATAGTGTAGCAGGTGGTAAATAGATGTATTGTTTGATTTAGATTTAATTTTAGGTATGCTTTCTATACATGAGCTAATCCTATATTTATATTTAGTAAACACTGCATTTTTACATATTAATATTATATAGTATATAATGTACAGGTATATAGGTATCAGTTATTTGTTTATTGTTCAAAATGACTAAAACTCAATTAAAACTGAATTAGAATCATTCTAAGATCTCAATGTATTTAGATATAAAATATAATTAATATATATATATATTTATTTAAATGAGATATATTATAACTATTGTTAACACATTTATATTCTAATATTGTATTTAATAGTATACAATTCATTATTAATTGATGACTTAATTACACATCATTACACATTCAATTAATATACATACATTTATCTATATAATTATATATTACATATTAATTAATGAAAATATAAATATATATATAATATTATTTATTTAAATAATTTATGTATAACTAAAGTTATTTCATAAAGGGCTGGTGAAACATATTTACATGGTGAAGATAAGATTTTGTGTACTAAAAGTACGATAATTTCTGAAATAAATAAGAGAATGACTACATTTTTGTAAGATTTAAATTACATATATATATATATATATTAAGTTATAGAATTATATGACTTATAATACAAAAAAAATTTAAAATAATTTAAAAATAACAACATTTTAGCTCATACTTAAAATATATGATTAGTTATATATTATAATTAAGTTCTGAAAGATTCATTTACATTTATCCAGTATATCAATAATTATAGATGTTCAAATAATTAAATTAAGTTTAAAAACAAATATCAGTAATATCAGTATAACAAAATTATAATTATTTTACAATCATTTTAATTATTATATGGTTGTATTTATAAATGATTATTTGTAACACTTTAGTTACTTTTATGCATCTCAAGCCCTATATCATTTAAAAAGATTACAAAGATAATATAATATTTTTACTGATTATTATATAATATAATTTTTAATAAAAAGTATATTTATTTCAAAAATCATATGTTTCGCCGGCCAATACATTAAATATTATATTAAGATGTTTTAATAAATTCATATTTTTATATATAAATACACGTGTATTATACAGGTATTTGATCTATATATTCCTTCGGAAGACTCTCCCACTACTAAACATGTTATTGTTCCCCATACTATTGTTATATTACCTGATACCAACGGACAAAGACTTTTATTATGCTACGATGATTGCGGGGTAAATAACTATTTATAATCTTAATCTTTATTATAGTATAAATTATTCAGTTTATATTAAGAATATATATTAATGTCATTGTAATTATAAATTATTGTAATTAAAAATCTGTTCCATGTTTGAATATATTAATTAAGTTATATTTTTCAATTTTTATTTAATTTATATATATTTATTATTAACATAAGTTAATATATATACTATATTTTTCAATTTTTATTTTAGTTTATATATATTTATTATTAACATAAGTTAATAATATACTATATTTATAGGTATACGTCGATACATTTGGTGCATTAACCAAGAATGTTGTGCTTCATTGGGGTGAAATGCCTACGTCTGTCGCCTATGTCGGAGGTCAAGGTCAAGGAACGGGTCAAATTATGGGTTGGGGTCATCGTGCCATAGAAATTAGATCACCTTCAACTGGACATTTAGATGGAGTATTTATGCACAAAAAAGGTCAAAAATTAAAGTTTCTATGCGAGAGAAATGATAAAGTTTTCTTTTCTTCCTCTCGTCAAAATGCAACCAGCTCTCAAATATATTTCATGAGTTTATCAACCAAAAATAAATGGTAGTATTTAGACACTATCACTCCTTCTGATATATATATATACCGATATACAATGCTTTCACATTTTACTATAAAATAAAAATATATGAAAATATAAGATATTTTCTTTTCTTTTGCACTAATTGTGTTTAAGAAATTATAGATAGTTAATTATAAATAAAATATATTATAATAGATTTAATAGATTATATTAATATTATAAATTGAATATAAAATATACTAATCTTATTTAGTAACTGTAGTGTATACTAAAGCCATTATAGAGATATTGATAGATAACTGTTTAATTTATATATGTATATTATAATACTACTAATTATTAAGATTATATAGATACAAGTCTATATTATAGTGTTATTTGAGTATATTATTTATTAAAATATTCACAATATTCATAAATATTTAAAAAAATATTATTTTAAATCTTTAAATCACTATTAATTCCTCTAATAAATACATTACTAAGTTATAAACTGTAAAGAAAAAATATTAAAACTATATATTAAATATACAAAACTAAGAATGTATTTTATAATTTTGTAAGTGATTATATATGTATGACTAATTATTTAAAATTAATTGTTTAACAAATTAGGAAATTAAAGGATATTATTTGATATTTATGATTTAGCTATATTATTTAACAATTGTAAATTATATTATCATTTTATTTTTTAGATGATAGATTAATAACTGATATAAGAGTGGAACACTGATAAATACAATAAATTTAGTGAACTTGTAATAAGTTTTTTGAAAAATGTAGATTAAATGTTGACAAAATTAACTATATATGTTAAATTATTAATCAAAATATTCAATATATCCCATTGGTTGCATCTATCCTAAATAATAAACTTATATATGTCTTAATTATATCATGATATATAAACAATGGAGAATATAATAAAATTATTATAGTTTACATAATATATTGTAATCAAAAATCTCAGAATATCTTGCTATTATCAGCTTAGAATATTAAATTAAAATACACACATTACAAATAATGTCTAATAACTCTAAATGTATTAATATTTAAAAGTAAAACTTAATTAATTTTCTGAAATTAATTTCGGAATATATTTCTGATGATGACAAATTTTAATTATAATATTTACAAAATAAATATGTCAATATTAGATTAATAAACTTGTTTAAATCAATACTTTTAGATTGTTTTCATTAGTAATTAAATATATACAAATTTGTAAAATGTATATAGAAGAGAATTCAAATTAAATTATGTGAAAATCCTAGGTGTGTGTTATGTACTTAGTAAAGTGTAAGAACTATTTATTATTATATTGTTTTAAAAGTGCTAGCACGACTTAGCTAAATAGTTATCAATTATAGATATAAATATTTGATACTACATCCATAAAGAACGAATAAATCGTTACTGTTACTAGATGAATTGTGGAATTTGATTGAAAATATATCTTGAATAAAATATCATATAAATGTAATTTAAAATTAATATTTACTGAAATATAGAAATAATATAATTTAATATTATTTACATCTAAAAAAGAATAAGGGAAGTAAGTAAACATAATTCTATAAGTGGAATAATAAGAATACCTACTAATATGCTGCATATTAATTAGGAATATATCTAGGAATAAATACGATATGGGATAAGTTAATTATTTTATTTAATAACAAATATTTAGCTCTACTTGTTAACATATTTATATAATGTGTTACATTTTCCTTAGAGTATATAAAATTCAAATGTATTTAAAAATCACATCTATTATTTCTATGAATATTTGTTATTAAATATATATGTCATGTGATGGTCGGCCATCCAATAGACACATACATCTAGACACCAGGCGTGTTGAATAATTTTACATTGAGAGATATAGCAATACCGATCTTAGTAAAATACAAATCTATAAATAATACGGATGGTATATATTCTATTATATTATTCACTAACTTTTCTCACAAATAGTACGTAAGTAAATAATATATAATATAACAGCTAAAATAACAACTACATTCTTTATTATTCAATAAAATGTGGGCAATAAATTATAATGTATTATATATAATTCAGATAACATGCTCAAGACTCTTGAGTCAAGAGTTATAAATAATTAATATATTCTGATAATTATAATAATTATTCTGATAATATTCAATTAATGCCATAATTATATTAATATATAATTGTTTATATACATTATAATTTACATTTTATATATATATATATGAAACCATATTAATAATAATATTGTACTATAGCCTACTATATAGAGTGAGAGAGATCCAAGTATATTTAAATGGACTATTTTATATAAGTTCCTATAAAAATAATCTATAACAATAATTATCCTGTTCTCCTATTCAATAAGGAAATTCCGTTGTTTTTCCTCAATTCTCTCAATTTTTTCAGCATGTTAAGTGTATATATTCTCTGAGCTCTATTCATCGATTGTATCGCTCTTCTTAATCTGCGCCATCTTTCCAAACGTATATTTCTATTTATGGATACTGATTGTGTTTTTTTTTGCATTTTTAACTTTAGAATGTTTCCTACTTTACCAACTAATTTACATCTTTTAACTTGTTTTAATTTCTTTATTGTTTTTATATTAGCATTTTCTTGATCGTGTAGATTCCTAAATAATGTTTTAAATATTATTAATATCTATATACATATTATTAATGATATATATATATATATATATATAAATATTAACTTGAAAATTATATTAAAACTCTCAAAAATATATTAATTATTCATAATAGCGTTAATTGTTTAAAGGTTAAATTATAGTATGAATACTACTATAGTATATCTAGGTATACCTATATTTACTTATAATATAATAACTATATTATTACTCTTACTATTATAGTTAACTATACATAATGTATACATATATTTAAATATAAGGTAGGTAATTTAAATATATAGGTAACCTATAGGTATACCTTATATGTAAATATATATATATATATATATATATTAATTAATAATAGTTTAATAAAGTATTCCATACTAGAGTAACTTATATACATATATAATAAAGTATAATATACCTGTAATATGTGGACTGGCTGTCGATGTTTTTCTGGAGTCGTAGCTTAGCGTAGCGATTCAAACATTTCAGCATTGCCCTCATGTCGAGGTGGTTCAGCTCGGCGTTAGTATTGCAGATGACCTCAGCATCGGACGACCTCTGTAAACAAACCACCACCAGCACGGGTATCCACATCAGCAATAAAGTAACGCGAAACATTGCTCGGCGTAGTTTCGGTTATGTCTGACCCATCTGTAAACGAAGAGTGGTATTTTAGTACGACGAAGGCGTGATTATAAACCTTAATGTGTATGTTTCGAAGTAGATATTTTGTTTTTTATTTTATTTTTGTAGAGTCCTTTATCCCACCCATTAACTTGGATGAAGTATACTAAAATATATTTACTTATAACCATAGGGTTCTAATGTCCTTTCAAATTCGATACATATATATATATATATCGGTTAAACTATAGAATACATTAGAATAAATATAAGGGAAAGTAACCTAGTACGGACAGTTTCCGTAGGACAATATAACAATAAATGGTCTTAACATTTTATGACTCAATATTTAGATTCAAAAATTACAATATATTAATAATATATGATTATAGATATTATTATAATTTTGACATTTTATTTAATCTTTTATTCAATATATATCGGCGGTGTCCGTATTCGGTACCAATGTCCACCCTGTGTTATAATACGAACACCCTATATAGGACGAACACCACTAGATAAACAATATATTATAAAATAATAATTATTGATGAACCAATCAGATAAATTATAATTACATCATTTATAATTAATTGTATGAATAAATTAATATAATTTAATTAGTAATTAATTTATGAATTTTTATTATTATATTAATTAATAATACAAGTTAAATATCTAAATAATAACATTTTTAGATTTAGCTTCATTTGTGGTAGTAGGTACTATTATAATGCACGCGATTTTTCTGAAAATCAGAATAGTTCACAAGCGTGCGCTGATTGGTTATAACCAATATATACGTATATATATATATATATATATATATATATATATATATATATATATATATAAATATATAGGGTGTCCGTATTAAGCATAGCATTAGTGAGAAAGCTCTATAGAGCCATAGGCTATATGGTATTAATACACCCTATAGACTCTATAGTATAGAGTGTCCGTATTAGGGATTTATATGACCTCTATATATGCTTATAACCTAATTAATATTTGATAACAAATATAGCAATTATATATAATGTTTAGAATTCTTTAGTTTTTAATAATATATTGTTAGGATCATCTCCTATGTTTTATATCGATATCAAATATTTTGCGAAGCAAATATATAACACTCGCTATAAGCATCCCATATATGCATGCAACGTAATTTAGTAGGGTTGTACTTTTTACCAGATGCCGCTGCTAGCAGTAGTATCGAATCACTGACATATATTTAGGTTCGGCCCTGTTTTTATATAACAATGTTTTCATTGCTTTATTAAATTACATGCAATATAAATTATATTTTACTCACCAAATATATACTTAAATCATTTAAAACATACATATCATATTTGTTTGTTATATATTAGTAGGTTATACCTAATGATCACTTAGTTTTCATCATATAAATACTAATTTAAAAAATATTATTTAACATTTTAAAAGTGTATAGTTTGATACGAATTTACATTATAAACAACACATATTTCTAAAAGTAACCCGATATAGGTGGTACCGGGGTATTTTATATACAGCTTCTTTTTTCATAAATTTAAAAACGTAATACAAAAATCAGTTATATTAACACTGTTTTTAATAATTAAAAATACTTATTTAGACTATTTATATAAGTATGAATATATATTATTCATTAACATTTTTTTGTAGGATTTATGGTTTCTGAGATACAGAGAGTATCCGTATTCGGGGAATGTCCGTATTAGGTTACTTTCCCCTACGTAAGTATATTATATATATATTCTATAGAATTATATCGATAACATATATGTATACTATTTATACACATACATATTATGGGGAAAGGTACCAAATTACGACAGTGCTCGAATACGGACACTCTAGGTATCTCAGAAACTATAAATCCTACAAAAAAAATTTTAATTTATAAATATTCATAATTATATAAATAGTCTAAAAAAGTATTTTTTATTTTTTAATTATTCAAAATATTGCTGATATATCCAATAAACTTATTTTTTTATTACGTTTTTAAATTTATGAAAACAAATTCAATTAAAACCTTCTCAAGAATATACAAATGTATCGATATAAAACATTACAATATATTATTAAAAATTAAAGCATTCTAAAAATTATATATATATAATTTCTATATTTGTTATCAAATATTCATTAAGTTATAAGCATATATCTAGAGGTCATATAAGTTCCTAATACGGACACCCTATAACCAATTAGGGCGCAGCGTATGAACAATTCTGATTTTCATAAAAAGTGTACGTTATAATATTAATACCACCAATAAAGCTAATTCTACAATTTTTATTATTTAGATACTTAAATTGTATTATTAATTAAAAAATAATAAAAATAAATAAATTATTAACTAATTAAATTACAATATATTTTTCATAAAATTAATTATAAATAATATAATTGTAATTTGTCTGATTGATTCATCAATACTATATAGTTTATCTAGTGGTATATAGGGTGTCCGTATTATAACACAGGGTGTCCGTATTCGGACATGGGTACCGAACACAGACACACCGTTATCTATGGAATTAAAAGATTAAATAAAATTTTAAAATTACAATAATATTTATAATCATATAATATTAATATATTGTAATTTCTAAATAAAATTAATGAGTCATAAAAAGTTAAGACCATTTATTATTAAAGTGTCCGTATTATGTTACTTTCCCCGATATATGACTCAGAAGAGTGTACTACTAATAATATATGGAATATTATAATTTAAAATGTCGACCTCTTCATCATCGTATTAAGCCAATCTAAATAAAATATAATAAACGCAAACCAATAATAAGAAAATATTAATAAAATATTTAAAATAAAACTTGTAAAAACAATTGTTTTATATTAATATAATAAACTAACTATACACTTCAACGATATGGCTTCTCGATATAACATTTATTCGGTATAGGCATTCCTATGCATACATGGTTACCATTGTTCCTGAAGTTTTTAATAAATCCAGTTAATGGATTTATCTCGATTTTCTATATGCTTATAGACCCATCGTTTAGAAATATGGCTAATGAATCATTAGTAATGCTATATTTAGTAACTGACTCCAAGTAGCAAATGACTCAGCAAGGAAAGGGAGACAAATAATTCTTGCACCATGGCAATTATTAAAATTCTTCTCATCTTTAGATCTTACATGCTCACCATTTGCAAAACCAACCTCAATTGCCGAACTTAAAATACTAATGTTGTCTGCAGCCGAGAAGTGATTGAACATCGATTGCGGCTTATTTATGTAAATACAAGTTATTTATGAAAAAATCTCCAGGGGTTTGAATATTACCTGGGATCAAATTAGATATTTATAAATATGGGGATAAACCTGTTGAATACATTACATGGTATAGAGTATAGCGTACATAATATTGCTAATTATTACGTTAACTTACGGCTCCACATATTATACTATGGTCTCTATAAATATCCAGTAATGCTTTATTGCAAGCTGGGCATGTATGATATATATTATATAGCCTAACATATTTCTAAGAAATACTATACATTCAGTGGAATTAAAAGAAAGTTATATTGTGGGATTTGTGACTGCTAGTAACCATATATCTCCATGATCTCCAGATAGGGAAAGTATAGTTAAGCCACATCATAGTGTGGCTTGATTTCGTGTAGTGGAACGGTTAAGTAGGTTTAAGTTAATTTTGTATATACACTGGATTACTTAATTTCTTCTGTAATCCTATACGTTCATTTACTATTTCATTAGAATGAATACAACCTAAAGATATAATCTGATCAATTGAATATTTCAAATAACCATCCATATATAATGGTAATGATGAATATGATATACAAAATATTGCTAGACTCACAAAAGATAAATACGTTGCTGGAGCTATATTGCTTGGAGAAATAAGCCCAGGATAATATCAAGAACCGGAAGAGTAGACTGACCTCAAGAGTCTTCATCCAAACTAGAATAGCTAATTTAATAAAGATTTTCTTAAAGAATTATTAATTTTATTATTAGATTTATATATGAATTTAGTAGGAGATGTTATGAGATCATAGTTAAATTAAATTAGAATAAATTATTCATAAAATTAATTATAAATAATGTGATTGTAATTTTTCTGATTGATTCATCATAATAATTCGTTTATCAAGTAGTATATAGGGTGTCCGTATTATAACACAGGGTGTCCATATTCGGACATGGGTACCAAATACGGACACACCCCCGTCGGGGGTCCCCCGTTTGCTATGGAATTAAAAGATTAAATAAAATTGTAAAATAACAATAATATCTATAATCATAAAATATTAATATATTGTAATTTTTGAATAAAATAATGATTCATAAAATATTAAGACCATTTATTGCTAAAGTGTCTGTATTATGTTACTTTCCCCTATATAAGAACATTCACTGTATATATATATATATATATATATATATATATATATATATATATATATATATATATATATATATATATATATATAATATATAAGATTAGGTATTGTAGTAATATTGAATACGCCCACTATACGGCACTTCTAGATAAGGTTAGTCACGTATATATGTATAGTAGGCTATATTAACTCATATTCAATATCATAAATACTACAGGTATATATGTTATATATAAAATATTTAAGATTATCTTATAATATAAACTCAATTAAATTGAAATGAATTAACAATTACCAATAATTTGTTCTACTATTGGCCATTTTTATAAATTTATATTATCACACCAAAATAGAAAATGGTCGATATTTATTTCGATGAAAACGTTTGGGAGGAATTCTAGAAATTATTTTCAAAATATTATGCCATGAGAAATGCCATGTCCCCGGTTTCGGTTATTTATTGAATTTATAAACATACACGTTCGACCGATTTCTGCTATGTATAAATTAGTTCACAAAACAAAAAATAAAAATAAATAGCATAAGTAGGTAGACATAGGTAGTGTAGGTAGCCTAAGTATACTTAGGTAGCTATAGTTAGGTAGTATACTTAGGTATTACTTATACCTAGGTAGCCTAGGTATATGTTGGTACGTACGCACCCTTACACTACAGTGTATACACTGCAGTGTAAAGGTGCGTTATATACCTACTAACATACCACATATATGTGTATTTATGTAAATGCATATGGTACTATGGTACGTTGGTAAGTCGGTACGTTGGTATACCAATATATATATGTCTAACATATATGTTAGGACGGGACGTCGAAAAGGTAGTACCAACTAGTGCTGTAAATGATGCCGATACGAGACTTTCATTTTCGGAAAAAAAAATGAGCCCGAGCCGAGCAGATACTCTAACAAAATGAACCCGAGCCGAGTTGATATTTTAGGTAACTGAGAATGCATCATGCTTTAGATTTGAGCATCATTTACAACACAAGTATACTTGGTATCTGGTATACCAATGTATCTGAGTTTAAATGTATAAGCATACAGATGGGACGTTGGTATGTTGGTAATTTACACAAAATGCACCATAAGTAATCTAATTAAAGTAGGTATTATAAGTCAAGAATAATACACTTTATTCCAATTATTTGTTATCTATCTCTGAATCACATTAATTGATAATAACATGTACAATTTTTTCTACTAATTTATATATTCTAAATATTCTATTTAATGTTGATTATTTATAATATTATTTTTGTACCACCATTTCAAATATGTTTAAGTATACTGGAGTAATGTTTAAGTATATAAGACATGTCCTACACACATGCATGTGTTGTGGTTTATTTAAATTGGATACTAATTATTTTATTAAATATTATTTACAACATTTAATAAGTTTAAATTTAATAATAATGTACACACCAAACGTATACGTTTTATATAGCCGTATAGCCCCATATATGGGGCTATACGGCTATATAAAACGTATACGTTTGGTGTGTACATTATTATTAAATTTAAACTTATTAAATGTTGTAAATAATATTTAATAAAATAATTAGTATCCAATTTAAATAAACCACAACACATGCATGTGTGTAGGACATGTCTTATATACTTAAACATTACTCCAGTATACTTATCCCTATAGGGGTTTTTATTCAAATATTAAGGGGTAGTAACAATTACCCCATTATTCCGGCGCCTTTAATATTAAGTGTAGATAATTATGTAAATATAACCAATTTAAATATGTACTTTTTTTATATATATATATATATATATAATGTATATTGACACCGTATGTTGTACACACGATAGAGAAATTTCTCTAACCTATAGGTACCTATATTATATATAATGGTATACACTGTTCAATGAACAGTGTTCATATATGATTTATCATATACAATGCATACACATATCTATAGATGTATTAATTGTATATGATAAATGCTATGAATTAAGTTACGTATATATATAAATAACATATATGTACTGCAACATATATGTACACTAGTGTACGAAGTAAAAACATCTCCTATAAGATATATTATGACGTAGTTTGTAAAATGTACTTGCTTCGTATATTGCATTCGTGCACGTAGATATGTGTGTATTAATATCGGGTATTGATATCGGGTGTAGTAATAGTTGTGTGTGTGTGAGTAGGTGTGTGTATGAGTGTGTGCGCACACCATGATGTGTACCTATAGGTACATTACGATACGGACACCTTACGACGCGTGTGTATGTACGTTCAGTATGTGTTGTGTGTATTATATGTATTGTATTACAGTATACTATGTATTGCATTCGTATATACACTATATATGATATATTATTTAGTATAATATTTAATATGGAATGTATTTTTTTGTACTTCGAAATATAGTTATATTTCTTTATATCAAATCAATTATAAAAATTGTATATAGGTATATAAATATATCTATAGTTACCAATAATATAGTTATACACACACCCGCACATATATATATTATATACTTTTTATTATATACTTGTAGCATGTAAATATTATATTATATTCATATTGTATTGTCAGATACATGTATGTATTGTTACCCAGTACATTTTGTGTAAGAAAATTCGCGTATTAAACTGACTAAATATCTGTGTTTTACATGGGCAAATGTCAGTGTATTACATAGCCATACGATAGAACCAGACAAAATAATGCTGTATTCCTTTTTTCACAATCAATACATTACACTTGAAGCACGTCCAAAACTTCCATATAGAAGTTGATAGAAGTGCCTAAACCAATTAGGTAACAGGTAACATGTACAATTATGCCATTAAGTCAGATATATTAGGTATATGTTTATATTTAATGGTGATTAATGTCTGTGTAATACACGAACATTTGCCCATGTAAAACACGGATATTTAGTCTGTGTAAAAACGGACATTTATCTGTGATTTACACGACCAATATCTTCATTTTTTTAAAATATTTTTAATTTATATATCATGTATTTACTTATAATTATGAATTACATTTTTAAACGTGTGTAAAATTTCAAAATTTCAAAATTTCAAAAATCGTATAAAATGTCAGGCTTTAACACACATTAAAACACGGACAAAAAACACAAAAATGTACTGGTTAATAATATATTGAGTGAACATATTACATAATACTATTAGGTCACGTCCACTATATTTGATATTATAGGCATGTATGCCCATAGGTAAGGGAAAGTCCCCTATTACCGACCCATCCTAATACCAACCTTCCTAGTATCTCAGTAACTATAATATATATCAAAAAATTATATATACATAAAATAATAGTAATTTAATGGTAAATATGAATAAGTATTTTGATTATTAAAATATTCAATCGTACTATTGTTCTTTGATCACATGTAATATTTTACTTTTTAAATATTTTAATAATAACTTTTTTAAATATTGTAAATACATTATTAATTAAAATAAAATGTAATGCTATGCATACTATTGTAAATCAATTAAATGTTAATAACAATTATAAAAAATAATTTAATTTTAATAACTATTAACCAATATATCTTAATTATAGAAACCCATATGATATTCCTATTACCGACCTCCTACATTACACTAATAACGACATCATGTGATTTATAATATATTATACCCAATATAAATAAATCCTCATTTTACTTTAAAATATGTCGTATTTTTTTTTGTATTTCATTGATATAGCTTTAGGATTCATGATTCCAGTTGATTATACATATATACTGAATAATAAATCAATATAAAATAATAATATACACTATTTTAATATAATTACCAAAGATTTTCCGAAGGAAAGATATAACACTTACGCGAAATCGTGTAATTCGAATTTGTATACAAAATACCCTGGTGCCACCTATAGCGGGTTATTTTTAGGAACTATGCGTTGTTTATAATGTAAATTCATATTTAACTATACACTTTTAAAATGTTAAATAATATGCTTTAAATTAATATTTATATGATGAAAACTAAGTATTCATTACTTATATATAACAAACAAATATGATATTTATGTTTTAAATGCTATAAGTATATATTTAGTAAGTAAAAGTTAATTTATATTGCATGTAATTTAATAGAGCAATGAAAACATTGTTGTATGCAAACAGAGCCGAACCTAAATCTATTTCAGTGATTTCGATACTACTGCTAGCAGCGGCTGGGGATATTACTAAATTACGTTGCATGCATAGGGAGTGTTATATATTTGCTTCGCAAAATCTTTGTAATTACTATAAAGTTTAAATTTAAATTTAATTATATTAAAACATAAATCAATACTAAATAAATTGTATTTATGTATATCTACTATTTGTATTGGATATTATAATACCACGATTATTTTAGGGTGTCGGTAATATGAGAAAGTGTCGATATAAGGCACATGTATCCAATTACCGACCCCCCTGTTTATTCTTGTTAATATAATTATATACAAAAATTAAAAATAGCCACATTATTCATTACCATAAGATTACCCTAATTACAAAATTCAAATAAATCCATTGAATATTTAATACGTTATTACAAATAATCATATAGGTGTCGGTAATAGGATACTTTCCCCAATTTACAACGTAGACTATAGTAATAATATAAATTATCCTACTGATTTTAAGCAATCCTATAGGATCTATAGATAAAATCATGAAATTAATCAATATGTTAGTTATATACCGATAGTATCTTTGAACTTGGAGGATTCGATACAGGTGGACATTAGCGGATTATTGTAATACAATATACCTACATCTATATATATATATATGATAATGATGATAATAAGGTTTATTTGCAATTATCATATACAACAATTATCACCTATAGGTGTGACCACCTCTCATATCCGTTATATTTTCAAACATATATGTTATAAATATTCAATAGTTATATAACATATGTTTATATTTATGATACGAGGAATGGGATAAGGGCAAGTTTAGGTCGTTAGCTCGTGGAAGAGTTGAGAGATCATTTAAGATAAGACTATCGGGAATATACTTTTCACTATATATTAATATAGTATTGTAGACTATTCGTTCAAGTTGGATGATGTCTTAGGGAATACGTATATATGTGTATATCATCGGCATATGGTTAAACATGAATATATATATATATATATATATATATATATATATATATATATATATATATATATATATATATATATATATATTTATATTTATATATCACTATATCATAAATGTTAAATATATTTATTTTAATATACAAAATGGTAAGATATTATAATATTATATTAATAATTTGTAAAAACGAATATAGGTGAAAGTAACCTATAGGTTATTATTAGTAACCTATTAGAATACTGACACTTTAACAATAAATGGTCTTAACATTTTATGACTCATTATTTTTATTCAAAAATTATAATATATTAATATTACATAATTATAAATATTATTGTGATTTTAAAATTGTATTTAATCTTTTAATTCCATAGACAACGGGGGTGTCCGTATTCGGTACCCATTTCCGAATACGGATAACCTATATACCACTAGATAAACTATATATTATAATATCAATATATTGATGAATCAATCAGACAAATTACAATTACATTATATATAATTAATTTTATGAACAATTTATTCTAATTTTCTTAGTTAATATTTATTAATTTTTATTATTTTATTAATAACAGTTTAATAATAAAAGTTAACTATCTAAATAATAACATTTTAGTGGTATTTTATTATTTTTAATAAAATTAGTGGTATTCATATTATAACGAATGCTATTTTTTTATTAAAATCAGAATATTTCATACGCTTATTGGTATAGGGTGTTCGTATTAAGACATATAAAGCCCATTTAGAATATCAGTATTAAGGATTTATATTACCTCTAGATATATGCTTATAACTTAAATAATATTTGATAACAAATATAGAAATTATATATATATAATTTTATAATGCTTTATTTTTTAATAATATAGTGTTATATTTTATATTAATACATTTGTATATTCTTGTGAAGGTTTTAAGGGATATTTTTTTTTCATACATTTAAAAACGTAATAAAAATCAGTTTATTCGTTATATCAGCAATATTTTAGATAATTAAAAAATTAAAAATAATTTGTTGACTATTTATATAATTATGAATATATTATTCATTACATTTTTTGTAGGATTTATGGTTTCTGAGATACAGAGATTGTCCGTATTCGGATACTTTCCCCTATAGTCATATATTCATATGTTATTATAATCATCGATAATATATTTATGATTCAAAAATATATATTTATAAATTATAATACATTATTACATTACTATAATATACAATAATACATATTTAATATACTCCTATACAATATTAATACTCTATTAACAATTATTAATAGTATTATATTTTACATATTCATATGATCACAATTTTGAGCGAATCTTAGTGAATCGCATTTACACACACATGTACATATACAGTGTGTATTACACATAAATATACACAAGTATATAGTATTTAGACCACCCGCAGAGTGAAATGCCTTAATGTTAATGAAGATAATTATGTTTTTATTTAAAAAATTACAATCATTAATTTCTTTGATTATCGACTTTTTAGATATCGCTTGTCAATAATCATTATATTAGGCACGTATTTAATTCGTACTTTTTTGATTGCTTAAGATGTACATACATATATGATTACTAGATACTCCACAATAGTTACGTAGTGCGTAGTTACATCAGGGTTATATATAAACAAGGTTAGTATGTGTGTTATCTGGCGTTAACCTCTATATATAGTAATCGCGATTCATGCGTCATGCATACATAAATAATGTATCTGATTAATTAATGTAAGTAATCAATTTAACTTACACATGATATATATATATATATATATATATATATAAATCTAATACTCCGTTGACATACATAAAGTATAGCTTGGATATGTCACATAAGTGTCGCACTGTTCACGTGCTAATGTGGCTAACTATAGTCTAATTGTATATACATATAGTAATGTATACGTTGTCATATCGAATGACGGCATTGTATTAAGCTATAGGTGTGTACAGTGTGTACGTTATACAGAGGCAATTGTACACTGTACATCTAGACACTAGAGTGTATATACGGTACATGTATAACTAGTTCTATTCATACCATTAATTACATTTATTATTGTTGTATATTATTCGGTCTCACTGTATGAATATGATAGAGATAGAGGGACATTGGATGATCTGGACACATGGAGAGAGTGGGATATATGGAAATGGAGAGGGAGAGGGAGAAATATAGAGAGGGAGATAGGACTATATAGAGATAAAGATATATATATATATATATATATATATATATATATATATATATATATAGTAAGCTAGAGAGAGAGCCTGGGAGATAGAGAGATATGGAGAGGGAGAGAGAGCGGTTATCTATAGGTTGTATAGTTGGAGATATATCATATATATATATGGCTAATATAAAGATAGAGAATGATAGATAACTATAATATATAGTAATATATTATATAGTATAGTGATTATATATATACATATATATATATATATATATATATATATATATATATATATACATATATGTATTACGTAGGAGAAAGTAACATAATACAGATACTTTAACAATAAATGGTCTTAACATTTTATGACTAATTATTTTTATTCAAAAATATATTATAATATATTAATATTATATGATTATAGATATTATTGTGATTTTAAAATTATATTTAATCTTTTAATATTTAATCTGTAGATAACGGTGGTTTCCGTATTCGGTACCCATGTCCGAATATGGACACCCTATATACCACTAGATAAACTATATATTATTTATGCATCAATCAGAAAAATTACAATTACATTATTTATAATTAATTTTATGAACAATTTATTATAATTTAATTAGTTAACGATTACGCTGATTGGTTATAGGGTATCCGTATTAAGACATCTAGAGTGTCCATGTTAGGGACTTATATGCCCTTCGGATATATGCTTATAACTTAATGAATATTTGATAGCAAATAGAGAAATTTTATATATTATTTTAGAATTCTTTATTTTTAATAATATAGTTATATATGTTATATCGATACATTTGTATATTCTTGAGAAGGTTTTAAGTTGATTTTTTTTCTTATAAATTTAAAAACGTAATATTAAAATCAGTTTAATGGATATATCAGCAATATTTTGTATAATTAAAAAATAAAATATACTTTTTTAGACTAATATATTTATATATATATAATTATAATTATGAATATTTTATTCATTCAATATTTTTTTGTATGATTTATGGTTTCTGAGATACCGAGTGTGTCCGTATTCGGGCACTGTCCGTATTCGGTTACTTTCCCCTACTTCTAATTAATTGTATTTAAAAAAAATACCCATATATTCGTTATCACCTTTTTGATAATGACTTACAAATTTATACTTTTTTCCACCTGCTTATGATATTGACATAATTCTACTTTCAATTTCTAACTGTATTAATGATTTGATCTCTTGGTTTTCCTGTAATTCTCTTTCATAAAATATTACTAAAACTGATAGCATTATACTTTCTAGATATCTTTCTTAAATTACTATCATTCATCCATTCCTTATCTCACTTCCTATCTCACACACCACCACTACTCTGCTTTTACTATTAATAATGCACTAGATTTTTCAGTACATATATCAAACACTATCCGCACTGCTAATTATTTCCTGTATAATATAGGCAAGGCTCGTTCTAAGCTAACATTTACTTTAACTAACTCATTATTACATTCATTAGTATTTAGTAGACTTAGATATGTAATTCGATATTTATTGACATTCCGCAAAAATATATGAACAAATTCGATTCAATACAACATATACGTTGTTGAACAGCTCTATAGAGCTGTTCGCATATTATTTAAGCTTACTGATATAACTATATATATCCATTCCATAATGTCGATTCTCGGATGGTTGAAGTTTCGAGATATATGTAAGTTTCTTCTTCTTTGCATTACTCACAAGGCGATATATATGGGAGTTCTATCAGATATACGGAATATCTACCAAAGGGAGTCATAATTCGAGCAACTATTTGTCCGAATCGCAAATGTGAGCTGATGAAACTCTCTGTGCCGTTTGTCTCATCTATGTATGCATATATGCTACTTTCACTGTTGCTGCTCCGAAGTACTGGAACAGTCTTCCCGATTACTTACGGACCATATCACCTTTTTTTACTATCAAATATCGACTATAGTCGAATAATATATATTCATATATATATTCATATATATATTATCATTATAATGTCTTCTTTTAAAATGTATTATTATTCGTGTATTTATTTATTCATTTGTTTTATTATTTCAACTTAACGCATATAAACGTCTATCGTTTTCATTGAGTCAGTAAACCTTTATATTATTATTATTATATATATATATATATATATATATATATATATATATATATATATATACTTAATTTACCTGTGATGATACAATTAGAAAACAATATATAAAATAAAACATCTTACCTATATTTTCGTACGTTAGCGGTAAATTCTCCGTAACTATTACGTAAGATGATGACGTAGGCGGCGGCGGATGTTATTGTCGGTCGCGTGACGATACCATCTACTTCCGCCCGATATAACTACTGAACTGAACAATGGACGACCTCGCGAGCGCGCACGCACGGAGGTTAGTACACCATTCCGCGGTGACGTCATCGTCGTGTTATTAGTGGTCAGCGTGTGTGCGCAGGCGCTGCTATTGTTACGTGGCCGGCCGCCATTGTTCTGGTGCCGCGTGCGTCTATTGTCTGCGACGATAACCTGATTATGACATGCGCGTGATTCTATTAGAGTGACGCAAGAGCGCGTGTACGGCGAATGGGCGTAGGAGTATCTATAACGCATGTCTTCCATAGGCGCATCTGTGATCATTTATAATACACGTATCCTGTGTGTTACTATGTAATTATTCGTATGATTAACTGTCGTATTATGGTTACATTTATCAGTAATAATACATTTTTATGTATATATATATATTTATAAATATTATTTAATTACTTTAAATTATTATCAACCTTGTTATAGTAATATTATGAACATTATAATTATGTCATAAAATAAGTTTATTTAAACAAAAGAAAGTATATATATATATATACTTTATTTTTTTTAAATAAACCTATTTTATGACATCATTATAATTTTCATAATATTATTATAGCATAACGTATACTATCGTATATGATTAAACTGTTATACACAAAATTATCACATACGTAAGTTATTCGGTGGAAAGTATTCTGTAGTATTGTAATACTGACAGTTCTCTAATACGGACACTCTCGGTACCTCGTCAAATATAAATACTACAAACAACATTTTAATGAATACAATATTCATAATGGGTATCGGTAAACTCTGACCAGGTAAAATTGGACCAGGTAAACTCGGACCACTTATATGCTTTAACCCATATTATAGAAGTATACTATATATAGTTTAAACTGGTCCAAATATTCTTCAAAAGTGATCCGAGTTTACTTCAAAAGTTGTCCGAGTTTACCTGGTCCGAACTTTCTGGTATTCTTCATAATCATCTAAATAAGGATTTTTTATTTTTAAATTATTTAACACAATGCTTTTATATTCTATAAAGTGATTTTATTATTACGTTTTTAAATGTATGAAAAATAATTTCAACTAAAAACATTATTAAACATGCTTAACAGTAAGCATATATTTGCAAATATTCTTTTTATCATAAAAATAGCGTACGTATGCTTAACAATTTGTTTACTAAATTTAGTTGGTTTGGTTGGATTTGTATCTAGTTCTATGTTAAATTAATCGGATAAGTCGAACTTTTCTATAAGTCGGACACTTATTATAATTATTTTTATGATTTGTATACTGGATAAGTCGGACTTTTTATAAATTGTCAGAAATATTTACTTTAAATAATGAATATTATAATTTTAGTAAGTAATATAATTGAATACAACATTTTATGTTGCTGATTGTTGCATAATTCCATATTTAGGTAACCATTTAATTCGCGCTGCGCATTCCATGTCTTATTTGCATGATATTCTTAATATCGGAAAAGTTGGACACTTTTCCCGGTCCCTTGCGAGTCTGACTTATCGGGAGTTGACTGTATATATATATTCTATAGGATTTATATATTTATAAATATATTTATGTATATATATTAATATATACTATATTAAATATTAATATATCGTAATATAATATATAATAGGTTAACCTATAATGATATCATATGATAATGATATACATGTATATATATATATATGTTTCATTTTTTAAATATATTAAATAAAATATACAATATAAATAAATATAATAAAAATATCATTATAATAAGTTATGTGTTATCTAATATTAATATTTGTTCACTTTATATAATCTATAGATTTAACATATATAATAATCTATTATTAACTATAGTTACATATATGTAATCGAATTTCTCTATGTATGTATAGTATAGTATATTTATATATATATATATATATATATATATATATATAGTTCCTCAATGACAATGTCCTTGGTATCCTTCTTGTTATTTTCTTAATCATAAAACATGTATGAGTGTGTTATCTTCCAAATAGATAACACTTATTCAATGTACCTATTATAGCTTATTTACCTTACTAGTAGTAAGTTACTACACCAAGGTATATACGGTATATACCTTACTAATGAGTATTATGTTAACCATTTTTAATATAACAAATGTTGATAGCTTAATATTTTTAATAATACATATTTATAGAAATAATTTATTTTGCGTATACGAATACAACTATAGTTTTCACTTTAGTAAGCGTACATCAAAAATTAACTTACTATGTTTATGGTGTATTTTTTAAAGAAAATGTAGTATTACTTAAGAGTTATTAATTTGAATTATATATATATATATATTATGTATACGTATGAATATTATAACATCTAAATAATATTATTATTATAATAATAATAGAATATATTATAATTATTCATATTATAGTATCATATGTATATATAATTATATATATATATATATATATATATATATATATATATATATATATATATATATATAAATCAGAGAGTACTTAATGATTAATGATCTTTATGATGATTTTCAGATTTAATATCGACCAGGACATAGTACTGAGATGACTTTAATAAAGTTAACTAATGATATAATAGGCTACTTAGATGATTCTGAACATGCACAGTTACTTCTTCTTGATCTATCTACTGATGTCGATAGTTTAGATCAAAATATTATTATTACTAGACTAAGATCAATAGGTTTTAATGGTGCTGCACTAAATTGGTGAATTTAGATTCTATAGATATGTTCTATCAGATATATCTGATAGAACATATATTTATTTATTTATTTATATATAGTTTATTGACTACAAAAACACTGTGTGGTTATAGGCGTCGTTAGATAATAAAAAACAAAAACAAAAATAAATAGAGAACGAATAATAAAATAAAATAGAACGAATTACAATGACTTAAAATGAACATACAGTTTACGTTTAAACAATGAAATTGATGTAACACAACGAATATCGTAAGGAAGAGAATTTCAGCTTTTCGGAGCAATAACCGAGAAAGCAGATTCAGAGAATGCCAACGATGTAGATAGTTGCACCAACTTCATGATGTGGTACTTCCGACTGGATCTGTTTGAACTCTGAATAGTAATGGATTGAGCTAAATATTCAGGAAATCCACGGTGAATAGCCTTATGTGTAATACACAATAGCCTATGTATACACATATATCTAAACTTAAGCCAGCCTAATGATCTCATTAAATCATATATAGAAACAATTGAAGCGAAGTTTAGTTTATATAATACACGTATAGCACGACGTTGAATACGCTCAAGTTTATACATAAGGTTGACAGGTAAATTACATAATAATAAACAGCAATATATAGGTCTGCTGAAAACTAGCGAGTGATTTAAACATTTCGTCATGGCGAAGGTAAGCTTATTACGAGATTTTCTAATATTATATAGAAAATAGTTGGTAGTGCGAATCATGTTATTAATATCTGGAGAGTAGTCTAGGTGAGATGTTAGAGTGAAACCGAGGGTAGTTATAGATTCAAAAGTTGGTAGAGATAGTAAAAAAAAAGATGAGTGATTGATAGTGGATAACTGGGTCTCGAAAATATGATAGTGTCAGTTTTAGTCATATTTAAGGAGAGATAGTTATGAGAGAACCATTCACTGAGATCAGTAATACAGTTAAACATAGACATTTGAATCATATCAGAATCACTAGAACTAGGAAATGACGTATATATCTGTAGATCATCAGCATAAAGATGATAGTGAATATTGGGATATTTGTGAAAAATTGATTTAATAGGAAGAATATAAATAATGAACAATATAGGCCCAAGAACAGAGCCTTGTGGTACACCATGCATGTTAACATAAGGAGGAGACAACGAGGAGTTAATCTTCACGGAAGATGTTCTTGATGACACAAAAGACATAAAACAACTGTGTACTTGACCGTATATGCCAATTTCATTAAGTCTAATTGAAAGAATATTGTGATCTAGTGTATCAAAGGCACTAGATAAGTCAAGTAGTACGAGATGTCATGGGGCTTTATTATCAAGAGATATGAGAATATAATTAATGATCAAAATAAGGGCAGTTTCGGTACTACAATGAGGAAGATACGCACTTTGATATTTATCAACAATAGCATTTTACGTAATGTAATTAATAAGTTGAGTGGACACAACTCGTTCTAAGGTCTTAGATATATATGATAACTGAGATATTGGACGATAACTTGATAAATTAGATTGGTCAAGAGTAGTTTTTTTTTAAATCGGAATAAATATATATGAGTATACTCTATATATTAAAGGTATTTATTCACCAAATGAATCTCTAAGATATGGTGTTCCGCAAGAATATGTATACACTGTATACACTTTCCAGTAAAGTTCCTACTTGTAGTAATAATGTGCCTAATGAGTTAACCTTGTGTGCCCGAAATGTAAGAAAGTGGCTTATTCTAAATAACTTCAAACTAAACTACTTAATATTACACGTAAACCTTTTATTTGTCCTACTATTACATTATATTCTAAAGTTATCATTCCAAGTGATTGTGATAATTCATTTGGAGTAATATTAAATTCAAATTTAGGATTTACTCAATTCGCCACTTCGCAATATAGATCCGATAATTTTAATCTATTTAATATAAGAAAAATTAGAAAGTACTTGAGTACGGTATCAACAATTGCGTTATTGCAATCTCTTGTTTTATCTAGATTACAATATTGAAATATTTTACTAATTAATTCTAAACTAAAATTATTTTAGGGATAAATAGAGTCATTAAATCAGCTATAAGACTAATCTTTAATAAGAGGTGTGACCAAATAAATATTACAAACAAATTAGGAGAATTAAATTGGTTCCTTATGGACAATATGTGTAAATTTAAAATATTAAGCATAACTCATAACATTATTATTTTGAGAAAGCCTAAATATTTAAATAAACTTATAAATGAAGAGTTAATGAGGAACACTCGTCTGCAATATTAAAATATTATTTTCAGTGACGAAGATAAATCTAATGAGAATTGGGAAAAGATCGTTCGTCTGGGCTGCTCCTGCCATGTGGAATTCTCTTCCCAAGTCATTACGACGCATAAGGAGTCCTAAAGAATTCATTAGGAAGTTACGAATTTTTATGTTGAATATTTAATTTAATTAATTTATTATTTATTTATTTTTATATATTCTCAATACTTGTGAGATTTTAAAATATAACGAGTGTATAAATAAATCATTACATTACCTTACATTACCTATATGTAGATTATTCAATAATACAAATATAAAAGAATATACATATATGTTTTTTTGCATATATATATGCAAATGATATCACTTATAGCTATAATACATTATGTGTATGCACATAATTATTATATATATAGTAATTATGTGTATTATATATTATGTATTATAATACATATATGTATTATTATATACTATACTATGAACAAATTATATTACATTATATATAATATTATCTATTTGTTATACTATTCATACGTATATTTATATATATATATATATATATAATAATTTATTTTGTTATTTATTTTATGTTATTTATATATTTATCATATTAATATTTAATGTGTTAAATTATCGATAAGGTATAGATTATATCATATATGATTTTTCATTCAAACTGTTAGAAAAGATTTTGCGAAGCCTTAATAGTCGTGTTTTCGAGTGGTTATACTAACGGGGTGGGTTCGGACACTAATAACGAAGCTAGCGTTACGCCGAACGTCTTAAAATACTCGTATCGAATATACGAACGAAATAATGTTAGTCGACATTATATATTTGTTTGTACTTTTTTTTACGGATTTATCACTATTTTAAAGATTTTATACCTTAACGTTTGATTAAAGACGTTTTTTTACCTTTATTTTACTAAATTTCACTATATATATCACGATATAGCATTACTACACTAATAATTAAGCGAAATTTTCGCCGAACGTCTTAAAATACGCGTACCCTTAGAGAAATCTTTACTGTTAGTGAGCAAATTTAATATATATATATATATATATATATATATATATATATATACTAACACATCGTTTATATACAATGGTATAATAATATTTAGATATACATTTTCATTACATTATTCATATTGGAAATTATAATAAACAATATTTGTGTAATTTAATTATATAATATTATTTAACAAATATATAATCAATAATTTTTCGATATATTTCACATACTCATATTTAAATATATTGTCCTATATATATATATGTATATAGGTATTAATTATTATATATAATATATTATGTAATGCTACAGCAAGCCAGCCTATATGCCTATATATATATATATTAGCTTATAATATATTATACGACAAAGTGAAGGTATTCCTAATATATATATTTAGATATATAGATATTTAGGTATATTGATACATACATAGCCATTTGGGATTTATTGTATGTATACCTACATTGTTTTGCATATATAGATGTATATATGCCTAGACGCGAAATATAGGAAATCCTATAGCATATTATGATGCCCCGTGTATATGAAATAATCGTTATCTATGATGTTATGGTTATTAAGTGATTCGTTCTAACATAAATACATATCAAACACAGTATATACGTTATATAATAGACTTGTTCTAGGTGTATTGCTGTACACGCGCAACATGTTTAGATACAGGTGTGGGCGTGGTATCCGCAAGTGGGCGTTTTTAAATATGATATAAATATAGAATTTTTTAAATATTACATTAATTATTGAAATAAAGGAGTACCATTGCATTTTCTATTTCGCATACAACTTATAGACTTAATTATAAGTATTTATTATAAATATATAGAATCTTCTATTATTTAAGAGTACACTATTATCGGTTAGTATTATAACTAGATAACCTATTTTAATAAACTACATAGGTTAAAATTCTACTTTCTAAATATATAGATTCCTAATTTCTATACCGATCTTATAGTGATATAAATGTATCTTAATTGTGCGTAGTTTCTCATTTCTCGCATTCCGTACATTACCCGAACAACACCCGCACCACACAGATGACATGAAGGAGACACTAGTACTGATATGTCTGTCTGTCGCCGCTCTAATCACCTGTACGAAGAGCGCCCCTCTGAGCCCCTCCGGAAGTAGCACCAGTAGCACCGAGTGCGTGGAATACTGCCACGCCTACCCGTTATGCAACAGGTCCGAAACCACGGCCTACAATCGTTGTATCTTCGAGTTGACCACCGATCGAAGCGACCGCCAAATCGGCCTCGACGGGGGTCACGGGGTCAATGCTGTGTTGCGAAGGTCGAAGCGTATGACCGTCAATAAACTGAAGATCGTGATTAAGAAATTGAACCGGATGTCGAAGAAGGACAGACTAAAGCTGTTGGAGAAACTGAACTGGGAGATATACGTACACCACACCGGAAGGAAGATGTACCGGAGGAGGAAGAAGAACAAGCACTCGAAAACTCGCTACTTCCGGGTGTTCGGCTAGTCGCCACCACTCGCATGCGCACACCCCTCGTCACCGGAAGTAGGGTGGCGCCGAGTGATTTACTATGTACTACTATTAGTTTAACTAGAGCTAAGTATAGGACTGACGTGATATTGGCTAGTTCTATAAATAGCATCACGTGATGCGATTTGCTACTTTGATGCCACGATGAACTTGTTTCATTGCATAACGTGACGTAAATATTTATTATTATTATTTTTGTTATTCACTTTAAAGTTTTATTTCTATTATTGAGAATATGATATGATATATTCAATATTTGTCTATTGACTAGTAAATTACCTTTTCGTATATTATCGATATTATTATTTAATAATCAATATCATAGTTAAGAATAATCTAATTCATTTAAAAAATATGAACTATTTATACGAATATTATTTGATTTCCTACAACTATTAATGCGTGTCATAATTAATTGATTAATAAACATGTCGTGTTATGACGCAATGTTAACAAGTATTATTTATAAACTATTACGAAATTAGTGATCATCATCATCGCCCGTTATTATTATTTAATTTATAAGATTTACAATGATCGTAACATTACGTAACATTACGTAATACACAATAACTAGTCACTAGATACGATCATATATGGAATAATAATAATCTACGATTGCAATATTTATTACAAACTATATTTTATTTAATAAATACTACTACTATAATTATAATACGCATTTTTTACATATTATTTATAAATTAATAAATAATATTAATATTAAATCACTAATTATTAATATTAGATAAAATAATTATTATTTCCTATAGAGAAATAATAATAATAAAGGAAAATAATATAAATAATTGTAAATAAAAATTGTTTAAATTAGTAACTTTTTAAGCAATGTAATTATACTTTAATATATTATCACATAATTTTTAATATATAATTTTTGAGAAAAGGTTATAAATTCGTTATTTTTACTTTATTAATTGTTGTGAATTTTATTTTAGATGATAAACAAATAATTTTAGATATAGAAGTGGTTCATAGGTTTTCTCCGTGGTTTTCATTATTTTTATACATTTTATTATATAATAAGTAGAGTTATTATTAAAGTTGTTTATATATTTCACTTATATTTGAAAGTGTATAAACACATATTCACATATGTCATATATAGGGAATAGTATTTTAATATGACATGTGTGTGTATGTGTTTGTGTGTGTATTTGTGTGTGTGTATATGTATAGGTGTGTGTGTTATATATAAAATAATTACTATGTCTAGTTATTTATTATTTATTAAGATAATTTCATATTTAATATACAAAATAGTTTATCTTAAAATAAAATCATATATAGCGATCATTCTATAAATTATCACATTTGGGAAAGATTATCACAAATGGATTGAAGAATTTGTATGTAATTTTTTCGCGAGAATTGTAATTATTGATTACTCATTCATTACTTATGAAATACACAATATTACGTCATAGATGACGTGTCACAGATTCTATTTTTATTAAATATATTTATTTTCCATTAATTTAATATATATATATATATATATTATTCATTCATTAATTCATTATGTGTATTATTAAACTATTCATCCGCCCAATAGGCTATTCATTAGATCGTTGACCTTTATAAGGAGGTGATATGTCATTTATAGTTTATTATCTTATACTTGTATTGATATTACAAATTTGACATATAATTACTTATATACAAATATTATAAATAAGTAATACATGTAATTGTATTTATATATATATATATATATATATATAATATATAATATATATATATATATATATATAATATATGTTATATATACTCTTGTTTACGCGTTTATTTTATAATAAATATAGGTCGATTTAGAATTAATTAAAAATAGCATCTGTAATATATACTATTTATGTGTATTTGTGTTTGTGTTGTGTTTGAGTTTGTATCAACCGATTGAATGGTAAGTTTGTTTGCTAAGATTGTATGTGAAGTTAGTATGGCAAGGGTGTATGTCAAGTATGTATGGCAAGGGTGTATGGCATTACATAGCCCTTGCAAGGGTTAAATGGAAAGTTAGTATGGATAGGGTGTATGGCAAGGGTGTATGGCAAATGTGTACGGCAAGGTTGTATGGAAAGTTAGTATGTTAATTGTGGGTATGAACCGCGTGTTACAAGTGTCAGTAATATCTGATTATGTTACGTAATAAAGCGGGATTAACACTATTACGTATGACGTTATATCATACTTTTTAGTGGAATCAACCTAATTGTAAGGCAAACAATTGTATAAACATTACTAATGATGTATTTTTAAATGTTAGCCGGATATATAAAAAATACCCGGATATACATAATATAACGTTACTACCTAATGACCTTCAACTTGAGATCGAGTACGTGCTGTTTCAAGGAACGTTCTCTGGGCGATATTATATTAGATTATAATGAAATTAGATGACTTTCAACGAAATACAGGACACGCATGTTGATATGTATGTATGTGGGTACATAGCTGATAATTAATAGCAAACGCATTGACACCCGCAATCGGAACGATCTCTGTCTCTCTTTCGTAAACGGTGAGATGCGATGTTAATAGGGTAATTGCATTCTGAGATAAGTTTACGTTAAGCGCCGCTGGGTGGAGTTACCGGTAACCGGAGCTATACCGGAAGTCGTCCGTGTCACATGATCCAGGCTAGATCGGTATCGATAAGTGCGTCTGAACTTTGATTAACTTCTCCACCAGAGGGGGTGGGTAGGGCGGAAAGTACACGAGTTCTCATGACTTATATAAGCGCGCACCTATATATAGACATGAAAGATAACGCGATTAGAGGGCCAACTCGAATGATATTCTATAAATAGAACGGAGAACATGTTTTCGCGGAACACTTTTTTTTCTATTGATAACAAAACATAACTACTCCTACAGAGAGAACACATACGCTATTTAATATATCATATGTGAATGCATGATTTATATGAAACACACGGTAGAACACATATAATATATGTAATATGAAATATTCAATTTAAGCAGGCAATAAGTGTATTAGTTTTAACGCCTTAAATTGTATATATATATAAATATATATATTTATTATATATATATATATATATATATATACATTTATTATATTTATTATATATATTTATTATA
>OZ025240.1:48952972-48992972 GCA_964019155.1 Osedax fenrisi | reverse complement strand
CTTATCAAGCGTATGACCTTGAAGATTATCTAAACTTGTGTTACGTAATACGATTTCGATAATCACGTATACGACATATATATACACCTTCTTACACGTATATATATATATATATACTATAGTTGTATACTATAGTTGTATACTATAGTTATATACTATATTTGTATACTATAATGTTGCCCTACAATAGGCGACGATCAAGAGATCATATTTCCTAGATTCAGAATTCCCACTTTGAATCGAACAATAGAATCAATGCAATTAGACAATCCAGCCGTATCTATCGCAGGTTTATATGTCCTTCAAACGTCCTTAAAATATATACTTTATATATCATTATGGAACTAAAACGTATCCTATAGTATATAGATATATCCATATATGGATATAATATCAATATTGAAATGTATGTTATTGTTAAGTTTGAATAACATGCATATTTAAAAGTTGTTATTGATATATACCTTATAAGGTCATATTAATTGTCAATATTAAGAATAGGTATACCTATAGAGTATACCTATACCTATACTCTATATATCTATATAGAGTCAATATAATATTTCTGAATGAACTATTCGATGTGAGAATGCGATTCGTATTAATTTAAGAAAAACTAGACTCATGTTTAGGCCACACCCCTAAACAAGTTGACACGAGGGTTGCATGTAACTTACGTGAATCCATTGTTTCAAGTTAACTATAGCTATTGTATATATGTGCTAAATAGATACATATATCATATACGATACATGTATGTGTATACGTTGACGATATAGATGTAGTTGATTACACAAATACGTAGTAAGAATAAGCTCACTAGAATAAGAATTCCAATAAATACGATTAATAATTATAGTTGGAATAATAATAAAAGAAAATAAATATATTTTGTATAATTTTAAAATAACAAATTTTTAAATTGAATTTAACGAATATTATTGTTAAACATGTACTTTAGAATATTCTAGATTATGTGGATTATGTGACGTCATAATGTAGACGAGGAAGTGTGTTCCATAATGTAGGTGCACTGCAGAGAGAGCTCGTCGCTGTTGTTAGTTACGAGAGGGATAATATACAGGGGTCACCTGCAGGGGTCACCTACATATTAATGTTTCTTAGGAGGTTTACAAATAGTCAATATATAAGTGAGAATATGTTTATTATTGACCATTACTAGTCTATATCGAGTACTACACATAATAGTATACATTTGTGAAGCTGTAACTATTTTAATATATACACGACGAGATTTCCGAGCGGAATAGCATATAATCTGACAGAATTTACCTAATGGTGTATCGGTATATTTTCTAATAGCTTTTATATATCTTAGGTGATTTTGATTTGATTGTGTTTCTGTAGATAATTTATCGTCAATAGAAAAATCTAAATCACAAATAGGTGATAATAGGTGACATATTGTGTACTCTAGCATATTTATATGTAATGTACTGATAATATATATATATATATATATATATATATATATATATATATATATATATATATATCATTCAATAGAGGTGTAAGATTTGTGGATTTAAAAGTATTATCTCAGTAGAACCAAATCGTTGGTAGAGCTTTGATAGGACTATGTTTTATTCAGTGATATGTAGTTAGACAAAAAGTAGTTTACTAGTTGAGTTTATGATGAATTTATATTATTCAATTTAATAGTTTATTAATTTGTCAAATATATATATATATATATATATATTATAGTTGAGTGTACTCGATGTATGTATTAATATTTTAATTTGTATATACAGTTGAAATAATATTACATAATATAGATATAAAAAGTAAAGGATCTATTATACTTGGTCCTAGTATACTATGGAATATTCTTTCCTGTGTAATTCCATAATGTAAACGATTATAGTATGTAATTTTACATATTATTATATTTCATGTAGGCATTTCAACAATTTACGTTGTTTAAATTTATCAATTTATTGTATTATAATACAATATATTTAATATATATATATATATATATATATATATATATATATATTTCATATAATTAATATGCGATGCAATAATTCTCTCTATTAATGTTGATTTGTGTCTATATTTATTATTATCCTAAGGATCAACATTACTTTGTTAGGTATATGTGTAATACTTGATATTTGTAGGTAGTCAGGCAAATAAGTATAATATGTAGGTAACACATTTATGTATGTCGTCAGGAAGTGTACCTAGACAAATAGTTAATTTTTATTATGTATACTGACTTTAAATTTAACACATATGTTAACTTTAATCAATATGGTCTTAATTGATTAATTAAGGATCTCAATATAGTAAATAGGTTTGTTTGTATTATAATCTGTATTTTTTTCAAGAAATAAATAATATATTATGCACGGTGTCAATTATAATATTATGTTTAGTAAATTACTACTAGTAATATAAGTATTTATTATGTATTCAGTATAATTTATAAATGCGTTCGTAATTTTATTATATTATGACGACAATTATATGTAGATTGTGTGCGTTGTCATCGGGTAAGTAGGTCATCGGGTAAGTATGTAATCGGGTAAGTAAGTAATCGGTTAAGTAGGTATGTTATCCAGTAGTAACCTATATTATCGGTATTTTTTATCAATTAGGTCATTACAAAATATATATTAATATATTTAAGTAAATCAGAATAAAAAAGTGAATAGAATATGTATATAAATAGTTACTACCATGGTATTTCTGTATGTCTGCATAGTGAGAATGTATTACCCATATAATACCTACATAAGTATACTACCCTACATATACTAGAGTTATACGATGTAGGCTATAAATAGTGATGTAAATGATGCCGAGCAGAGATTTTCATTTTCGGTAAAAAACGAGCCCGAACCGAGCCAAGACTCTAGTAAAATAAGCCCGAGCCGAGACTCTAGTTAAATAAGCCCGAGCCGAGATGAGACTCTTTCAAAACATAATCGAGCCGAAATGATGCTTTTTGAAGTTACATTTTAAACATAATTTGTTTTGTTACTTTCAATTTGATGTAGATTATGTGGTCTCCGTAAGGGAAAGTAACCTAATACGGACACTTTAACAATAAACGATCTTTCATACTTGAATATTGCTTTATTAATTTCGTGATGTATGTCGGTGTCTTATGATGATATGCAATATGTATAGTTACCACTGGTAACTTAACAGTAATTTATAAATAATGCGACAATTAATTAGTAGTAGCCAATGTAGTAGTAGGTGTTGTTTTAGCATCAATTCAGTTATACTGATCGTATACGGATCGGATCCGATATATCGTCTATTGATATTGGTAATTTATTTAATGGCATTAACTGATAAGCAGGTAAATTAATTAAAAGTATTTTACAATAGTCCAATATAGATATAACTAGGCTTTGATTTAGCAATTTACATGTATTAATAATTATTGTTTTTCTTATAATTCTAATATTATGCAATTGATAGTTGGCTGAATTGACTTTTGCGTTTATGAACATATTATGAACCTATTAAGAATCTTATCAATTAACACTCCGAGATTGTTTTACTTACCTGATAGTTTGTATTGTGTATTATTTATTGTAATGAAATTATTTTCGTTTGATATACAAAACAATGATTCTGGTAACTGACACTAAAACTATATTGATCTTATGAAAAATGAGACTAACACTTAAATGATCCCTTTAATAAGCATCCCAATTAATAAGCATGAGTTAATATCAATGAATTTTATAGAGTATGGGTCTATGTCTCTATTATCATCGACGGTTTAGGTAACCCATTCTGAGACTTAAACGATGATTTTAACATTTCGATACTTTGCATCGATACTTTATGTATTGAGACTGAGACTACATCGATGCTTTAGGTAACTCAGACTACATTGATGCTTTATGTGATCGAGACTGAGATTGAATTAATGTTTTGGATAACTAAGACCGAGACTGCATAGATGCTTTAGATTTGAGAATCATTTACACCACTAGCTATAATATACACACATACACAAAACATATATATATATATATATATATATATATATATATATATATATATATATGATATGCGATGTTCACGGGCAAGTGTACTTAGATTACATGTAACCATTCATAGTTGCAAATAACGGAACGCTTGTAACCAGCTGGTTACAGTTTGCACAATTCAAATTGTTAATATTCATATACATATGCGTTCTACATGTAAATGTTCTACATCTAAATGTACTTTAGCAAGGACGTGTCTTTTAGTAGGGTTTAATACCAGTTATGTACTATATATATAATACTATAGTATACCATACTATACTATACTGTAGTCTATCCGAACTAGCGTACCAACAACAACCACATGCCAGTTTCTATACTACTATAGTGTATGGTAAAGTCACGTGGTTGTTTTGGTCACTATCACGTGGTTCTCGTGGATAATATTATCACGTGTTCTATCACGCAGGAATAATAGTTCTAGTGTTTGTGGTCTTCACCATCATTCTATACGTGACAGCCACAGACTTGGTGGGCAAGAAAGGAAAAGTGCTCACCGTTAGTATTTACTATGCAATATTTCTATATCAACGTGTGTGTGTGTGCTTTATACGTGATGTATCCGTTATATATATAAATATATATTTGTTCTCAACTGTATTTCTATTATATAATATATTGCAATTTCGTTAGTAAGGTAATATATATAGTAATCGATTTCATTATTATATTTTTCAAACCATTTTATTCTAGTAAAATAATATAATATATATATATATAGTTACTATATTATTGGAATTAACACATTAATCTTTAATTTGTTATCTTTATTACTATTTGTATTATAATAACATACTAAATTATTACTATTATTATTAACACGTTTCAATATATATATATATATATATTTTATACGGTATTATTTTATTTTTATTTGTGTTCCATTTTAAATATTTATACTATATATATTAAAATAAATATTATTTAATTAATTAAGTGTATTACTTATAAATATATAATAAAACATACACAAATATCTATTGTGAAAAATACAAAACTCATAGTATAATATCACCATATTTGTTATATTCTTGAACCAGTAGACCCTACATTTATTATTGATTGAACTTGTAAATTACATACGATGGAGATAATTGATATATTGATAAATTCATGTTCTTGTTCTTTGATTTCTTGTTGTTCTTATATAAATATATGTAATAAAATAAATAAAAAATGGGTACAAAATACAAAACTCTGTAGATAATCGATAACTTTGATAATAATTATAATCATGTTCTTGTCTGCATAATAAAATAAATGAATAGACACACTTATAATTCGCATTAGAATTTACTTATCCGAGGTGTAGTTATAAATGTTTTAAAATCGGTAAGGAACGCGATTCTAAATAACATATTTGTTATATTCTTGGTCCCATACATTTATTGTTTTATAATTCGCGATTTTAAATCGCGTACCTTCATTAAATAAGTAAGGTACGCGATTTAAAAATCGCGTACCTTACAAGGTACGCGAACGGACGTTTGTTCACATGATCCTAACCATGTTGTATACTATAAATTAATGTTGTTCTTATTCGTTTCTTGTAATAGTACACGCAATATATATACATATATGTTTACAAGTATACTTGTAGGGTCATATATGATATGTACTGCTAGTTTATGCCGATCAAACCCGACCAGCTGGTAAGGTAAGTATAAGTGTCTACGTGGAGGTGAGATAGGAGATCGCGTGTTAGTGCAGTGAACGAAGCGCAGCCATGCGGAACATCTGCAGCACCGTCACGATCCCGTAGTTTTTCTATTTATTTTCATTTAAATCCGTCTAAATCGTTAAATCTCTCGTTTTTTAAGGTCCGGACACGACAAATAGTGGCCCCGTGGGGTGTAGCAGTGGTAGTGTCAACGCTATCGTCGACAGCATAAATAGTGGCAGTTATTATAATTACCTGAGTTTTCTTTAAAGCCGATATCTACGATTTACTAATATTATGATTCTCGTAATAAATGAAACCAGTTTCAAGAATACTATTTAAGAGGATTTTGTTTGCTCAGTTTTCTGAAAATATTTTAAAAGTTAACTTAATATGTCATTTATATTCGTTAAAAGTTAACCGATGTCGAGATTAGAGTTAAAGTAGGTAACTAAATAAGTTACGAGAATACATTATTTGAAAGGTTAATTAGTATGTATGATTCATATAACAACTTAGTTATGACTAACTATAAGTAATATAGGCGACCACTACAAGTTCATTATAATATTGTAAACCGCAAGTCACCACGGGTTAGTATGGTTATAACCATACTAACCTTATAAGGTTAAGTCTAGCACATTGACGGTTTAGTATCAACTACGACATATATATTTTATGTAAGTTACTATGTGGAAAATGATTGGATTATTATTAAATCATTGTTAGGTTTTAGTAAAAGGTCCATTACTAATGGAATATGTAAATATTTATTAAATATGTAGAATTATTAATGATATATAAAAGTGTAGATATACATATAAGAGTAATGCTCTACACCTCCGTTATCTGAGAGTTAAACAAGTTAAATTTAATTTAAAAATAGATATTATATTTATATACCTACTTAATACATATAAATAAAAGGTGGTAATATTTAATTGAGAAATAATAAAGTTATGGTGATTTATTGTTAAGGTGTCGTTATTCGAGTACTCTCCTCTAAACATAAATATTAATATACATACATTATTTTTATTGATTTAATTGTCACACTAAATATAGTGTACTACTATAGTGGTACACGAAAACATAACTTATTTAATAGTACACATTTAAATGTATTTTAATTAATTAATATATAATTATATTTATAAACACCGTACTCATTAATTAGATACATAAAACAGGAGACAAAACTAATAATAAAAAATAAATAAACGTATTAACATTATCGATTTACAACCGCCGTAGTGTTTATAATATTAATACAAATCGATTCGCGCAGAGAGAAGACCAGAACATCTACACGAACCAGGTACGGAGGTCGACCGTGCACGGAAAGAACAACGCTCGCAGGCAGACAATACCGGCGATATTCAACTTGAACTGTAGCGAACTGGAAGCCGAGAACCTGCAGGCGCGACCGCCGAAAAATAAGCAAAAACGTCGGGCCAGCGCCGTGAGCTCGAGTCCTTCGAAAAACATGAAAGACGACTCCAGAAGAAACTCCGTACGCGTACCCATCGATACGTTCATTAACGAAGCGATCGCCAATCTGCATAATATAACGAATGGCCAATCGGCGCCGTCGGTCACTAACGCTAGAAGGCCTTCGTTGAATAGCTATGCCATTGCCGCTGAATTAAACAATCAATTTTAATAATTTATTTACATTGTTGAATAATATATTGACTAGTACACGATATTATATTATATACGATAATATATATATATATATATATATATATATATATATATATATATATATATATAATTATGAGTTATCTACGCAAATATTTTTGCCATACTTGAATTTTCGATTCGCTAATATTCTTATTTTCTTAGTATTAGTAACGATTTCCTTTAAATATTCGATGAGTTTAGCCTTAGAGGTTTGCATGTCTCTTACATAGTTAGATATGTATCTATTACGATGCATCAGATTCTCAACTTTTATCCTCCACCACTTCATGTGAATCTTAGCCGCTAACTCGCCAGGCTAAAATATGTATATTTTAATGTAAATATATATATATATATATATATATATATATATATATATGTAGTAAACATAAACATATAATATAAAAACTAGATGTAAATTTAAGTCTTAAAATTAAATACTACATTAGTAGCTATTATAATAAAACTATAGTTTAATTAACATATATATATATATTAAATTAACGTATACAGTATAACTTTTAACATATGTATTTTTGCATTATATATACAAGCTATATTATTAATTAAATCGGTGTATCGTAAAAATTCGATTAAAGAAGAAAAACTATATTATATAGAAGTATATAATATATTCTATATTGAAATGATATTATTACCGGAGCGCAAGTGAACGGTTGTCGGCTAAATTCGGTAATGTTGGTTATGCACTGCAACGTGACGTCGACCTTTCTGCGGTCCAGATCACTACACCTAGTGTACACTTTTCTCATGTACGTGAAAGGAAATTTACAATATTTTCCGTCGGTTGTCATAGAAATGGTCATTTTCTCCTAGAAACGGGGATAAGATTAGAATATGTATATATATATATATATATATATATATATATATATATAAAACGGCTTCGAAGGGACATTTGAGCCATATATGGTTATAAGTGAAAACTTCATCTAAGTTCCTGGATGGGATGAAAGGACTCCACCAAATAAAAATAACAATACAAATATATATATATATATATATATATATATATTGATGTATCTATATAATAATGTGTTACGTAATGTGCTGACCTTGAAGGTCGTGGAAGTGGTGTTACGTGTGCAAGCCGCCATTAAAAACGACCCGTTCTCGTACTGATGCACACCGCAGTGTAATGGATGCCTCCTAGTGGACAAGCCCATGTGTTTCTTGCACGACATGTGCATAGTGGAGGCGTACACGTAGGGGAACATACACGGCGCCTCGGGATCAGTGATGGGTTGTACGCTAGGCGATGTGGGCGTGGTCGTCGTGGAGGTGGGGGCGGAGTCGTCGGTCGTCGAGGGGGCGGCGGTAGTTGAACTTTTATTTTGGCTTAGTACGCCGGTTACTTTGGGGGTAGTAGGTAACGGTGTTGTGACTAGGGAAGAAGTATCGTTCTCGTTATCGTTATCAGATGTGGTTATCTCGTCGGTGGTTGTGATTTCAGGTTCAAAAGTTGCGGTCATATAAGATGTCGTTTCAGTGTCAGGGGTTGTGATTTCAGGTTCAACAGTTTCGGTTATATAAGATGTCGTTTCAGTGTCAGGGGTTGTGATTTCAGGTTCAAAGGTTGCGGTTCCATCAGAAGTCATTAAATTGTCTGGGGTTGTGATTTCAGGTTCAACAGTTTCGGTTATATAAGATGTCGTTTCAGTGTCAGGGGTTGTGATTTCAGGTTCAACAGTTTCGGTTATATAAGATGTCGTTTCAGTGTCAGGGGTTGTGATTTCAGGTTCAACAGTTTCGGTTATATAAGATGTCGTTTCAGTGTCGGGGGTTGTGATTTCAGGTTCAAAGGTAGTAGTTCCATCAGATGTCGTTTCAGTGTCGGGGGTTGTGATTTCAGGTTCAAAGGTCGTAGTTACATCAGGTTTCGTTACAGTGTCAGGGTTGATTTTGATACTTCCGTTGAGGTAAATATTATCCCACCTAACCGATCTGTCCATCTCTATGCTTGTAATAGTGGTTGTCGTGGTAGTAGTGGTGGTAGTGGTGATTATCTCATCTTTAAATCGGTGTTTATGAATCAGATTCGAGTTGTAGTCTTCGCCGGTAGAAGCCTTCTTACCGCACGACCTTAAGAACTCTCCGGCGTTAAGCCGAGGCAGTTCGTGTCGGAAGAGCACGTATTCGGCCGACAGAGAATACAGAATATCGAGATCGTAGCGCTTCGCCTCGGATCGCTGTTCGTCGACACCGTCCTTCGTTTTGTAGTGTCCTTCCACGGACTGTTCGACGGCTTTTCTAATCGCGAGTGTCCTTTTAGCATCTTTTAGCCCCATGGTGTCGTACGCTCGCTCGATACTAGTTAATAGGCGCTGTCGATACGAGCTCTCGAACCGATCCATCTCTAACGACGCGCACACGTCCGACCGGGTGATGTTTCGTTGTCGAGCTATTATCGCCTTGTGCAACATCGACTCGGGCTCGAATAGCGAGATGTGGGTTCTCTCGTACGTGGCTATGGTGCTCATCAGCGAGAACCACTCGTACGACCAGGACCGCACTACCTCGAACGATCGTATCGAGGCTAGCCGTTCTTCGCACACGGCCAACGCTAGTTCGCTGCGTCTCTTCAACTTGAGCCAGTACCGGTTCTCCATGAACAGCGTGTCCATCTTGTGCAGGTCGCGGTTGTCGTGCGTGTGGAAGTGGAACTGGTAGTGCTCGTTTCTGTCGTTCGCCTTCCAGATGTTCTTCTTCATGTAGACCTTCTCTTTCCAGAAGGCGATCACTCGACTACGGATGCGTTTCGTCGAGAACTTGATGCGATACGCCTCTTCCATGACCAGGTGAAGGTCGTACGTGCATTCGTTCTCTTCGAGGCAGACTTTCAACTTCTCCAAGTAGAGACCGAACGTCTGCTTCCACTGCGAGAACTGAGCTATGCGGAGAAGTTGTTTTTCGTCGACGTATTCGCAGATGGTTTTAGCGATCTGAAGACTTCGGTGAATGTCGTCGAGGTACTGGGCTTTGTGAGCGACGCTGCGGTGAGTCATTCCGTTCTCGAGGATGTCGCGTTGCTGCTTCAGTCGTTCCAGTTCCATTAGTTCCCAGTTCATTAGTAGCTCGGTCTCTTTGTCGTCGGGCTGTAGGAGTGGGTGGAAGGCTGTAGTATAGAGTACAGTATTTACTTTACTATACTATATACTATACACCTACTACATTATACTATACTATATATAGTATAGTATATACTCTATAGAATATACTATATACTATAGTATTCTATATATAGTTTGTTGTAAGACGTATATCGAGAGTGTGTATACACATTATTCGCAGTGTGTTCTATAGAATAGAACATGTTCTATAGAATAGAACATGTTCTATATATAGAACATGTACACAAATAGCTATAACTAGATATATACTTATGTATTAGGCGAATATATATAGTGGGTATATAGCAGGGTTTATAGAGTGTGTTTATACCCTATATATAGGATATACATTGGATAAATAAACCTATAGGTGTATCCCGAAGTATATTTCGGACCATAACAAAATAAATGTCCCTACAACCTTACTCATTGATATTACACGTATATAAACGATTATAGAATGATAAATTCAGAACACTATTATCAATGTTACATGGTTAAATATAATTTCTGGTTTATTAATTTTGTACCCTAATTAGGACAACTTTTATTTCATAGAATATATTATAAATTAATGATTAATACATATGGGATAATTACTTAGAGGTAATGTATATATATATATATATATATATATATATATATATATATATATGTGTGTGTGTATGAGTGTGTATACATACTCATACGCGCCACACTAACCATTGCACAAGTTTTCATTCTGGGATTAAAACCGTGCATGCCGGACTCTGTCGCGCATCTGTATCTGTTGGAAGGAGGCATATATGTTACCTATAGGTTTAGCGTAACGAAAAGAAGCGTAGATTTGTAGCACGATAAATACGTTCTAGATGGAGATTCGTTAACATAACGAATTAGTACCTTAATACGCAAGAATATAGTATATATCTATAGACGTATACGTAGACTAGGAGTTACACAATATGTATACGGTATTCGTACGAAACACTGTGTCCGTTATGGGTAATGGTGCAACATCATAAGCTGGTAGGTACATATTACGGGTAAGTATATCATCATACTTTGTTTACTTTGGATGTTTATTTGTGAAACGTTTTGGCGACAACAATTTGCGTGGGTAAATATAGGGAAATTATCATGAATGTGTAATTTCAATAGAAATAATAAAGGTACAAATATTACATATTTAGGTTTGATGTAACATATGTTTATATGAATTATATTATGATTTTTTTTAATATTTTAGGATTTTTAAATATTAAGGTAACTTAATTTGTTGTCAATAATATTATTATCTAAAAATATAATAAATATGATACGAACATGTTTAATTATAATTGTATATAGATACATTTATTTAAAAAAATAAATTCTGTGAAATATCATTGATTTTAACAAAAATTGATGTATAATGACAAAAATTAATCTAGATCATATGACACTAAATTGATTCATAAATTCTAAAAATTAATTAAAAATAATGTAATTGTAATTTGTATGATTGGTTCATCAATAATATATAGCTTATCGAGTGGTATATAAGGTGTCCATATTATAACACAGGTTTTCCGTATTCAGACATGGGTACCGAATACGGACACCCCCGTAATATATTGAAAAGATTAAATACAATTTTAAAATCACAGTAATATCTATAATCATATAATATTAATAAATTGTAATTTTTGAATAAAAACATTGAGTCACAAAATGTTAAGACAATTTATTGTTAAATTTTCCGTATTAGGTTACTTTCCCCTAGTATATATTTATTCTAAAATGACCTATATATAGGTATACATATAGCATATAGGTATATATATATAGGTATGTATATACATTATATTCCGAAATGTAAAAACACATTCGAACATAAACTTGGAATTTATATACATAAATTTAGATGTGTACTTGTATACAAGTTTATATCCTATAGGATATATTATAAGAGTACGAATTGACAATATATTATGTAATACCGTATAATATATGATGTCATATATGTGACTTATTAAACACTCTATATATATATATATATAGGATTTTACTAATGTAATACTCAACAAAATAATTGAACGCAGAATATATATATAGAATATAACAGATTTGTATTTTTAATAACTATTTCCTTTCATAATTTATAATTCTCCTAAACATCGACATAATACTTGAGTGTCATAGTTATGAATAAGGACACATATAACACACAAGACATCGTGTAATTCGATTTTGTACACGAACACATGAACAGAGGCACCTATATGTAGGTACATATATATATATATATATATATATATATATATATATATATAACATAGCGCCACCTATATAAAAACCGCGTCAAACATCAATATATTTAAGAAGCGCGGCACTACTGGCAGTAGCAGCATGTGTTCAGTAGCAGCATGTGTTCACTATAGCCTATATGAGAACACCTACGTTGTTGCATTACATTACTATTGTTACTAATAGTCCTTAAAATATTATATTTATTTTCCTTATTTTATTTTCATTTAAGGGCGGGGCAACCTTGCCGAGTTTACATGTAAAATATAGGGAAAATGAGGGTTAGTAAAAAGACTACTACTTTTACACAAATACATATAATCACCAACATTTTGTTACCTATAGTTAGCTAAATATAATATCTATAAAACCTATCCTATATCTAAACATATAACCATCTACAAGTTATCGGTAACCATCAATATTTTATTTTTGTATTTTGTTGTTGTTTTTTCTCATCACATTTGTTTATAATATTTATAATTAGTATATTTTAAAATAAAATTATGACATTTTAATATGATAGCTTATTATGAGTGATATCATATATATATACTCAGATATTTTTTATAATAATTGAAGCAATTGGACAAAAGTAGTAGTAGTAGTTTGAAAACAAAAAATCAAAAAAAAAGTTCTGAAATATAGCCTTCTAAAGTTTTTATCAATATTATTTTAAATAAATAACAATAAATTTATGATATTTATATATTTTATTATATATAATTGTATTGTAATTCGTCACTTCCTGTATGATAACTGGATATAGCTCTATAGATAAATATTAATATTATAAATAATGAAAATAAAACGTATCATAACTGAATATTTGAACACAAATATTACTAAAATGTTATCAAATATTTGTACCGGACTATGTTTAAAAACTCGATTTGAAATACTTTGAAATACTTTTATTTTAAACTTGATATACCATTTTAAAGATAAATCTGTATATTTTAAAATATTAATATAACATTTTTAACAACCAAAAAAAATGCGAAGGTTTCCCTGGCTCTTAAATAGATATTATTATTAATATTAATAAATAAATAATAATACACATTATTAACATTATGCATATATATAAATAAATAAATCAGATTTATTATTTCATGTTGTAAAGCATGAAATAATGGATAAGTTAATTAACAGATGTAGTTGTTTTTTTGTGTGTGTGAAAACTTCCCCAATGATTGGGGCCCAATCATCATATTCTAGATAAGTTAGATTTTCATGTGTTAAAAAATGTAAATATAAATAATTAAAATGTAAATAATAAAAAAATGCATCAATAAGTCAATTTAAAAATAAATGATATAAAGTTATATATAAAATCACAGAAACGAGTTTAATTCTGAATGCCAAACTATAAATGGAATAGAATAGCAACAATTAAAACTAAAATAAACACAATGAAGGTATAATAAATAGTACACGTCAAAAAGAATACATTAAGATAATCAATTGTTTAATTGATTTTCATATTTTGATAAAAGGTGTTTTTTAATATTTGTAAAAGTTTTTTATATACATTTTTGTAAATAAATATATTTAGACATTGACTATTCCATGATTTAGAGCCTTTAAATGATAATGATTTATGATGACGGCTTGATTTTATATAAGGTAATTTGAAATTATGAAAAGTATTTTTGCAATAATTGTTATATCTAGTAAATAATAATGATACTCTGCTTAGGAATTTCTTTAAATGTACATTGTGCCTGAATACAATATTGTTATAAGTTATTAAATCTTTAAATTTTAATATATTAGAACATAGAAATAAATTGTTAGTATGAGCCAAAATAAAAATATTATTGACAATATTAAAGATATTTTTAGTTACGATTCGAATAGACTTTTTTTAGAGTTGTAATACATTGAAGGTTATTATTAATATTATTTCCCAACATTTCTAAACAATATATAATATGATACATAGAAATAAATTGTTAGTATGAGCCAAAATAAAAATATTATTGACAATTTTAAAGATATTTTTATTTACAATTCGAATAGACTTTTTTTAGAGTCAATGTATTACACATTGAAGGTTATTATTAATATTATTTCCCAACATTTCTAAACAATATATGATATGATATGATATATATATATATATATATATATATATATATATATATATATATATATATATATATATATGTGTGTGTGTATGTGTGTATAGTTATGTAAAACTAAAGTTAAATTACAATTAGGATATGAATACATTACGTAAATGAATACACTACCGTGGTTAACTAATAACTAATTGTAAAGCTTGTACCTAAAGGACGTGCTTTAATGAATACCTCATATTACATCGCATAATGTAACTACATTAAAGGTACATTAAAGGTACACTAAAATTTAAATTAACATTAAAGGTACATTATATTACATAACAATATAGATTATAACAGTATAAGTTACATTATCAATAAATCAAATAGTTAGTAATTGCGAGAGTGTTTATCTGATGGTTATTTCGACGCTATAGCACTATCCTACCTTACGTATTACAATATATTGATAGACATCGCAGTATGTCATGCAGTGATGTTCTCTATACATACGGCGTAGGTGTATATATTAACTGTATACAGTGTACACTGTACATGCTAATATACAACTCCTATAGGAGTGTATACACTAATACACAGTCGTACACGAATCACTAACTAGTTCATGTTCTCCTATAGTATGTATACTGTATGTACTGTATATATAGTACATATATAGTATACTATACTAGTATACTATATATATATGTTCACTATAGTTTGTAGGTGATACTCACTCCCACATACTAGTACACGCACACTAAGAGCGATCATTCAACTGAATATGGATCCTCCAATATTCGGGAACACAGAGCTTACAAAATAATGTATACAAATAAGTCAAAAATGCTTGTATTAATAATTGAGAATCCTATTGGGCTCGCGATAATTCCTATACGTTTAACATGGAGAGAATACAGTGTGCATCGCACACTCGCACACACCTATAGCATAAGTCGCGTACCGTTAAGCTACCTTAAGCTAGATCTAACGTATAGGTAAATTTGCCTCCTTTACCACGTCTCAGCGTATCGGTGACGCTGCAGTGGAAGTGATTCTTCTGGTTGTAGACGAACGGAATCTTGCAGTTCTTCCCCTTATCTGTCAGGGAGTTCGATTCTTCCTGATGTAGTAGTAGGTTGACGATGTGTGTAATAACAATACAATTAACATATATATATATATATAAATGATATTTTGCAATATAAATACATTGTATAAGTTGTAAATTATAATATTCTGTAATTAATACAACCGAATATACAATAATTACATGAATAGATATTGTAGTTCATTCAGACGTATACATAATCAGCTGATCTATATACATATGATAGGACTATATACATAGGACTATAGAATGAACTATGATATATTATATACATTAATATTAGCCGATATTCATAAGTATATTTCTTAATTTTAAAATATTGATATCGAAGAAATAATGCTTACCAATATTATATATCATATATGTATATATAGAAATGCCTGGCAAAAATTTAAATTAATATATTTATACCCATTTTATAACTTTATAAAAGTATACTTTTAATATATATATTAAATTGGCCTCCTCACAAATTGGCTTCCCCGTGTGTGTGACGGATGCGTATTAAGCTACATGTACCTGGCCGATGAAGCTCTCGCTGCTGGAGTACGAATAGTTGATTTCGCTAGCGCTGCAGTTAATCCAGATAGGAATGAACTTATCAGCCAATCCCATTACGTCGATCTGGCAATATCGCCTTTCTCCTCGCTATATGGGTTAATTTTAATTTAATGATGTTATTTAATATATTATAATATATTATATGATGTAACATTTACTTATGTATGTATATATATATATAAATTCATATATACATCACATACATGTATTGTATAATATTATACACTTATTCATATATAATCATTTATACGTATTTATAATATATATAATGTATATGTATATATATATATATATTTATATTATATAATCATTTACTAGTACTACTCGTAAGAAACCTCAGCAATTCGTTTGCACGTGGAAGCTGCCTTGCCTTTGATCATGTAGGGAAACACGCAGTGAACTTTCATGCCTAGATTGAAGCGGACATCATCGTGTCCGTGCATGGCCACGGCTAGACTACGTTTGTACGCCGGGTCCACCACGAACCCTGCGTCTCTGTTGACCTCTATCAAGGGCACACCTCCCGCCGACATCACGGCGTCCTCGTCCTCTTCTACGGGGTCGGCTGGGTCGTCTTCAAGGTCATCTGTGTTTACCTCACCGCGTTGTTCCCCTCCGTCGTATTCACCCTCGTCCGCTCGTCTGACTACCCTATCTTTGGCTTGGTCGTAGTCGTCGTCGTCGTCTTCTTGAACGACGCCCTCCCCCTGGGTGTCGCCGTCGTAATAGTTACTTCCGGTACCCGGTTCGCCCACTCCCTGCGACGGCTCGTCTCGCTCGAGTTCCCTGTGAACTCTAGCGTAGTGTCTGTTCGTCTGCGAGGCGGAAGTGGCGTCCGAGTCGGCGTCGTAGTCCCTGCTCGAGAACACCCCGGCCCCGGTCACCATTACCAGCGTAGTCAGGAGAGCGAGTATTCGGCATGCTAGAACGCGATTCATCGTCGTAGGTTAACGTAACAGAAATGCGAATTGGGGACGCTACCGGATGTTGTTTACGTAGTGTTGCCTTGGTTACTGTTTACGTTTTCGTTGTTTTCTCGGAATCGCTTTCTAATTCGACGAAATTAAATCAAACAAATTAAAAAATCCCATTTGTTCTATATTTAAGTAATAAAATAATAATCGCTCTTTAACGGGTTGGAGTGTTTATATACTTTATATTGCATTATCATTGACTTGAGTTGAGGTCAATACAAATAAATCGCTATATTATATATGTATTAATTTAAAAAGTATATTGTCATTAAAGTTTATATATAATATATAATGTATTACTTTGTATGACATGTAACCATATAGCTAGAGAGAAATTGCTCTCTAGTTCTATGCTTGTATGGCATATATATATATATATATATATATATATATAGTGTGATAGATATATATTCGACGCGTCACGTGACTTATTTTAGCGTAACAGTCGTGTAGAAGAATTAGCCATTACAGAAAACCACAAAATAATATTTAAAATAGGTAATGTATTTAAATATCAGTACATTTTAAATTTTTATAAAATAATGACCCCCATTGGAAAGAGAATGATAAAGTAATATAATAGTCATATATTCATTTTTTAATAAGAATAAAAAGAAAGAAGTTATAACATATATATATATATATATATATATATATATGTAAAGCAATATATTTATGTATATAAAATTAGCCCATAAATATATAGGGTAAAGTAACCTAGTACGGATACTTTAACAATAAATGGTCTTAACATTTTATGATTCATTATTTTTATTCAAAAATTACAATATATTAATATTATATGATTATATATATTACTATGATTTTAAACTTTTATTTACTCTTTTAATTCCATAGATAACGGTGGTGTCCGTATTCGGTACCCGTGTCCGAATGCGGACACCCTGTGTTATAATACGGAAATCACACATACCACTAGATAAACTATATATTATTGATGAATCAATCAGACAAATTACAATTACATTATTTATAATTAATTTTATGAACAATTTATTCTAATTAATTAGTTAATAATTTATTTATTTTTATTATTTTTTTAATTAATAATACAATTTAACTATCTAAATAATAAAAATTTTAGATTTAGTTTTATTGGTGGTATTCATATTATAACGCACGCGATTTTTATGAAAATCAGAATAGTTGAAACGCTGCGCGTTGATTAGTATAGGGTGTCCGTATTAAGACATCTAGAGTGTCCGTATTAGGGACTTATATGACATCTAGATATATGCTTATAATTTAATTAATATTTGATAACAAATATAGAAATTATATATATACTTTTTAGAATGCTTTATTTTTTTAATAATATAGTGTTATATTTTATATCGATACATTTGTATATTCTTGAAAAGTATTAAGTTGAAATTTTTTTTCATAAATTTAAAATAATAAATATTAAATAATAATATACACTATTTTAATATAATTACTATTAGTTTAAATTTAAATTTAATATTACTATTAAAACATAAATTTAATACAAAATAAATTGCGTGAATGTTACAATTAATTATATTTATGTATATCTACTATTTTTATTGGATATTATAATACTAAAATTATTTATATCACGATTATTTTAGGGGGTCGGTAATAGGAGTAGGGGGTCGGTATTAGGTAAATGTATCCGATTACCGACCCCCCTCCCAGCTAACAGTAAGAGCAGCATAATAGCAGCATAACAGCATATGCTAGAGCCTCAAATGTTTATATTGTGCTATTATGCTGCTATTAAATGTCTATTATGCTGCTATTAATTTGTCAAGATATTATGCTGCTATTATGCTGCCATTGTGCTAATATTATAATAATAGCAGCAAAATAGCAGCATAATATACTTTTAAAATTAATAGCAGCATAATATTAGCATAATGGCAGCATAACATCAGCATAATAGCTTGACAAATTAATAGCAGCATAATATCAGCATAACAGCATATGCTAGAGCCTCAAATGTTTACATTGTGCTATTATGCTGCTCTTACTGTTTGCTGGGCTGTTTATTCTTGTAAATATAGTTATATCAAAAATTTAAAATAGCCACATTATCCGTTGCCATAATATTATCCTAATTACAACATTTCAAATAAATATATTTAATATTGAATAAGTTATTACAAATAATCATTTAGTGGTCGGTAATCGGGGACTTTCCCCTATATAATTATGAATATTTTATTCATTAAACATTTTTTTGTAGGATTTATTGTTTCTGAGATACCGAGAGAGTCCGTATTCGGTTACATTTCCCTATTAATGTATATCATATAGACTATATAATATAGTGAACTAAATATTATTTATTTATATAAATGCATTGAATTGGATACAAATATCTACTCATTGTACGACGTACAATGTACGTTGAGTTAAAGTCGGTGGTTTACTTATATGATATCAATTGATTAAATTCTATTATGATAAACATAACAATTATTATTTAAATACTATGTAGGTTTTACTTAGTCTTGCAATACCTTGGAAAACCTTACAAAATAATGATCAATACAATATCATATCAATGTAATAATATATATATTATAATATTTAGTATTATAATACTAAAATGTTGTTAATATTCTTATAAATAAATATAATAATATTAGAGTATCGTAGGTCATCTATGTATCGTACCTATATGCAATGATGGGCACCGATCCTTTTTTTATGGACCGGGATCGCCGATCCCTATCCTTTTCCTGATACCGATCCAGGATCGCGATCATAGATTATGGACAACTAAGTTTGTATTATGAACAACAACAAAGTTATAAATACTCCTCGCAGTGTATGCTAATGTATGCCTACCTTTATGCAGTGATGGGTGGACTCGATATCATTTTTCTCGCTCAAGATCGTTATATTTTTACCAGCGATACAAATTCTGACGATCACCATTCTTTATTCATAACCGATGATTTTGCGATCACGATCCCTATGATTATATCTTACCATACCGATCACTTTTAATAATAAAATGTGATGATCGTAATGACAATATATAAAAATTAACCTTTTTTTATTTAACTTTTTACTTATCTTGTAATTATGTATAGGTAGGTAGGTAGGTACCTACTAAATAACAAATATTAATTTCATTTTTGTTTTTATTATTCCCATATATTCATTTATGATCGGCGATCATGATCTATAACTATCAATATTGTGATCGGAGATCACGATCGTAATCTGTTTGACGTCTATCCATATTCTACGATCGTGATCTTTTATTTGAAGCCGATACTTTTGCGATCACAATAGTTCGTGATCGAGACTATTGCAAAGGATCGATGATTGTGATCAACGATTATGCCCATCACTTCCTATATATATGTGATGTATGAGTTATACAGTAGGACACTAACAAACATCTAGCTGTTAAAACTCATATATCCAATATATAAATCCATTACCATTACCTACACATATGTCATATGACGTATTTGAAGGTTCCTTCACGATTAACCCTATCTCTTATAGTATATAACATATCCTACCTATGCCAATACTTCCTATAACCTCTCCTACCTATGCTAATAATTCCTATAACATCTCCTATAGGTATACATACAGCAATACCTGCCACAACCTATCCTAGATATACTTCCTACAACCTCGTCTAAGAAGTGTTGTATACACCTTACTATCCGCCAATATCAATATATCTTATTATACCTATTCATGAATACATGTATGATTACACCTCTAGTGAAGTTTTCATTTATTTTTATAGAATCTATATATTGAACATTATACTCTATTACATTAAATATCAGAATAATCAACGCCCACAATACATCCTATATATATTAGTTAACTAATCTTATTAAATATTTATTAACTTATCAATTATATATACATATATATATATATATGTTTTAATAAATATATTTTACATATTTACATTCATTTTTATTTACAAATTCTTCAAATTATAATTCTTAGTTCTATGCGAAAAGTCTTCAATTAGTTTTGAATTTTACATAAATCTGAACAGCATAGAATCACCAGCATACATATTGCTATATTTAATGTTATGAAATTATGTAGGAAAACTTTCAATAATATATCTCAGTCACGTTACCAGTATACTATATATATTCTATATATATATAGCAAATATGTAAGACGAAGCACAGACACTTTATTGCGAACTATATCAACGAGTGAACGAGTTTTTCATACAAAATTATTGCTAGTTTTGATATAATTTACAATTTATGGTTGCTATGTATTCAGCAGAGCGTTAAAGAGGTATCATTACTTCCGGCTATGTACGGGTACCCTTAAATAATTATCTTTACCGATATACATTTGTAATAGTAGGCAGTGTGCGTATACACCAGCTTATAATCGACATTGAATGAGAATAATATATCTATAGGTAATTTGCTAAATGAGGTTGGATTATTATGATGACCAGGAAATCGTGTTAATCTAATCACTGTCTAATATATTAACTATTCAATAGAGGTGTGCCATTAAAACATATTATAAATGTTGAAAAGCTATTACACGATTTCATAGTCAACAAATATTTTTTGAACACCGCAATAAATTACATTTATAATACAAAAAATTATAAATAGGTAAATATTGAGTAGCATTGTATAAGTGTGTAGGTTGACAGTGTATTAGTATTTAATTAGTGTGTGAAATATGATATATAAATTAAATGATTAAGGAAAGGTATTGGTCATATTTATTAATAGAGTACTATGGGTGGCATGCCATGACTATGTTAATAAGTACAGTGTTTACATACCGTAATGCAAGATAGGAATAACATTCGATAAGTAAATGTGACCCAATTAGCAAGACGAAAACAAGTTATATAATATTTGTCCATTATATGGTTCATGAATGCTCACATATAAATTGCATATACAACAGTATATTCCAATGTATTCCATAATAATTACAAATAAATAACAATGCACATCAAACATTGTTGCCCTTACCCAAGCATGAAGGGGTGGCCAGCTTATTACGATGGTTTCGTGATTGATTTCAGATAATTCCTATAGAGAAACATATTCTATTAATTAACAAATATCATCTGATTACATTATCTGAATATTCATTTTCAGTCTTGTAGTCATCACTTATTTCTTGATCAATGTCTGAATCATCGCGAATCTGTTTTATTATAATTAATTTACGAGCTTATAAATGCACAATTCCCAAATTATATCGTATTATATTGTTTAATAAAATCAAACAAACAGTTGAAATATCATCGCCGATATCTATTTATTATATTATATTATAGCCATGTGTTATACATATCAAATAAATGGATTGTTTATACTAGAAACCGATCGTGCAAATTACATAGATAATGACCTAAACACAAATATTACCCGGTAAGTAGCGATATCAGTTAATACGTATATGACATGCAGTGAGCGCGTGTATTATTGATACAAAGCGATGCGAGTTAAGCCGGAATTTCGGATACATGTGTTTGATACTCTGACTCATGGATACTTATTTAATGTGAATCACTAATAAATGTGTAGGCTACTTCTTCTAACATATATCCTAATAATATCCTAATGCAACTGTTATAACTATTTACCAATTTAGTAATACTAGACAACACAATATATCAACACATATAATCTACTGGTAATACTAATAATTTATTATTATTACTGGAATCAGAAATGTTAGCAATACAAACAAATACGGTTATTTATAAAATTAAGGACAAATGAATGATTAAACATTGTTAGTGTCCCTCACACCACGCCTTAACATCAGGTTACATTTCTTGATATTACAAGATGTATTACTAAATATATAACAATTTCTATTTTATACTTAATGTACTATCCAATAATGTATATTATACATATTTAACATTTTTCCAAAGGAAACAACTTACTATTATAATATTAATAACATTATTTTAAAATATTTATTGTGTATATATATATATATATCAAGAGAAATATATATATATATATATATATATAAGATAAGAATATCACACATTTTGTAGTAATCGAATTTGAATAGTTATTCTAATCCACTTATCTATGTCACATATGTTACATTTATTGTTAATACATATAACTATAGAAGTGAGAATGAGGAATAGAATATCAACTAAATTTACTGTAAGATAAACAAAATAATATCCTTATATCAAAACAGACTCAGATAGGAGGGAATTATTATTTATATAAATAGTGTTACTTCGATGATATATAAGGATTACCGAAAAATTATAATATTAAATTCTATATGAATTGCATCTATCCAATTAATATATAATTACAGATTACATAGCATTTTCGTAGAAATAGAGTATAGATATCATAATATTTAAGAGAAAACTGTCCTATATATACACACAATATAACCTCTGATGAATGAATAGAGTGCAGCCTCCATTAGCAGCCCTTGCTTCTTAGATCCAAGAGAACACTGAATGAAGTATTGTACATTACTTTAGTTAAATTGTTTAGATAAATTAATAGCGCAAACTTTAGATATAAATTTATATAAAATATTGATTTAATATTTATTTGTAATTTATTAGGGAATATAAATCATATAGTTAACCGTATCATCTTGTATAACATACAATAAATATTTGAATATGTATAAATTTAAAATGTATTATTAAAAACAGATAATCATTAAAATGTAATTTATTAATTTATTATTTTAAATATAGGTAACTTCATTATTATTACAGTAATAGTTAAATATATATATATATATATATATACGTACGATCTAATCAATAAATTGCAGGATTCTCTCAAAGACAGATTCAGCGTAAGTTCCGTAAATAAGTTCTTCTAGAAAATAATATAAGTAACATATTATAATGAATATGTATATATCTTAAATGATTAAATTAACCTCTATTGTAAATATTAAATATAACATATATAAATTATAGATACATTTACATATTTCGAATAGTAATTAGAATTTATATAAGCCTTCGGTCATAAGGAATATTTAATGACTTTTTACTCTATTATGATTACATTTCGATTAACCATATAAAATTATATCCAGATTATAAATATATACTCCCTATTTAAATTGTATATATATATTATTAAATAATATACTAACGGTTTATAATTTTTCTTTTAATATCTATAAACAATTATAAAGACTTTCCTCTTATACTCTTCTACCAAAACCTTCACAGCAATTAAACAGTCAGAAGTATCTATAAATGTTATATATATATATACATACACTTAATGAATAGGTAATATTAGTGTTAATTTAGAAAATAATATTAATTAAAAATCATAATAACATATATAATTATGGTATAAATATAATGTAGATGTATAGGTTATTATGTTTAAAATGATGTCCACATATATATTGACACTTGAACAGTATATTGATCACATTCGTATTATCTAATTATGTGAATTATTGTTACAATTATTTTATAGAATATAATATATACTTACATTTATTTAATTGTAATAAATAAAGGATTTGTTTGCTACGCAATACCTACATTGGGTAATGTATACATTTTTAAGATACAATAACTCTGATATATATTTATACATACACATATTAAATATATATATACTATTTATATAATTGTAATAATTTATATTATTATAATACTAAATATCATATAACTAATATAATTAATATAACTTTACTTATCAAAAAAAGACTTTATAAATAATCATACTAATTATATTTTTACAATTAAATGTATACCAATCTTTAAAATATTTAGAAAGAAATAATTAATGTAAAGATCATGAAAATCAACTCAGACATATTAAAGATTCGGCGAAGCATACGTCTGAAATACTTGACCATAATATAGAAACTACACTAACTATAGTTGAATTAAATATATTCTACGCGAAGAATTGTATTAATATTATTGGAAGTATACTATATAGCATATATTAAATACAATTGATTATAATTAATGATTATAATGATTATAAATATTATTGGACATATAACCTACAATATCTACATATAAACTACAATGTAATACATTATTTAAAATAAATAAGTACTTTATACTTACAAAGTGCTGCGTATGACAAACTCCATATATATGAGAAACGAGAATTTCCGGATTTATCCTGAATATAATTTTACGTTTTAATTCGGGTTATAAATTATTAAATAACATATTATCTTAGGGGTGATTATGTTTAATAATCTTAGGTCAGTTGTTCTGAGAAAAAAATTACCTAGGAATATACTAGGACAATACTTAGCAATATTTGTTAGAAATAGTATAAAATATAAAAACAACAATGACAAAAAATTTAATTTAATTTAGCATCATATTTTACCCCACAATATTTCCGATGAAATATTTTATTATAAAATAAATATATTTTATTAACATTATATTATTCAATAATTTATAATTTACAGAATGTAAACCGTATAAATACCCTAGGGGCTGGACATTTTTTTAAAAGCAAAAAAAAGTATATCCCATATATTAATACATTATAATTATAAGTGCCGTGAATCCCCTTAAATGCATCACTTAATGATTGATAACCAATAATTGATTTTCAAAATTAATTTGTTTTAACTATATGATTACAATATTTGTAAATATTAGAATATTTGTACAATATTGAAATTATTTAATTAACCTTCATTTTGTTGACAGTAATTTGCCATATTCGTCCTTTGATATAAATTATTTCAAAGTATTTTTTTGTAAACAATATGATTCCTATTTCCATTTTTCGCAAGAAATTCTAAGAACTTTGTTGAGAATAATATACATAGTTAAATTTTAAATCAACGATTCCATTTCCGCTACTTTCTGTCTTGATTACTAATGTAAAGTAAACATAAATTAAATTATATATATATACATATTATACATATAATATATATAATAATATATAATAATTACCATAATAGTGAAATTAAAATTTAGGTTTTAATCAATAATTATAAAAATATTAATCTAACCATTGAATTCAATTAATTTAAAGTATTTCATAATAAATAATATTTTTCGTTTTCCATTTTTCACAATAATATATAATTCTTCTGGCACTCGAGAAACTGAAATATAGCTGTCCATGTGTATCAACCAAGTATAATTGGTCTATCGAGTTAAATAAATTACATTGCATAGATACAGATAGATATCCGACTTCTTAGATTTAGGTCACACGAATTCAAATAAAAATGAACCTATAATGAACTTTGTTGAGAATAAAATAAACAGTTAAATTTTCAAATTATGCAATTCCATTTTCACGACTTGATTACCTATGTAAAGTAAATATATATATATATATATATATATTAATATATAATAATCATTTAATATAATAAAAGTAAAATATAAGAGATTTAAGTTAATAATTATCAAAAATGTATCTAACCTTATATATAAATCATTTCAAAGTATTTCATTATAAACAATATTTTTCATTTTTAGCAAGACTATGAATTCTTGCTTATTACCTTCCCTGGAGCAATCGATATATGCTGTCCACGTGAAAAACATTTGGTATCCTAATCTAGTTCGATGAACTTAAATGATTGAACTTGCACTTTGTTAATAGTCATTAAGAAGCAAACTTTAACGGGAAACTCTAGTTGTTGAAAATTAAAAGATATTCTGTTTATCGAATAATTGGTATATTGGGTATTATCACTTTAGTACCCCACTATATGCACCAGATAACATTCTTAATTAATTCTACGCTTATTTAGATATGCTATTACTTATCGAGATCCGTTTCATAATTTGTGCGAATTTAAGTTCCTCATTAATATTATAGGAACTCCGATTTTAATTTGAGTGTTAATAGATGATCAGGTAATCGTGGAAATTTTATAGAGTTGAGTACTTTATTAATAGTTATAGAGAAATATACTTTAACGGTAAACTGTAGTTGTCAACTATTATAAGGATATTCTGTATGGATAATTGTATAGAGTTAAGAAATTCAATAGGATGTTTTACTGCTTCTTCATCTTTCAAAACCATATCAATCGATGTATACCAAATAGAATCTCCTGGAAATATATTTAGTAGATAATTATTTATTTTTGTAACATTATAATTTTTTTCAGCTAAAATAATCCTTTGGCATAATCAATCATTAATATCATACTTTATTAACAACTCTGAATATATACATTCATTCAATTCTTTAATGTTCTCTACCACATTAATATAGTATAACTTATAAATTTTACATTTTATCGGTCTATCAGTCTCCAATTAATTATAAATTATCTGCTAATGTATGTGTATCTTCATCATTTTCTGTATACACTCTCATATTTGTTATTAAATGATGTAATATTTCTCCATAATTCATGATTGTATGCATGCATTTGAATATGATCAGATTTTATTTCCTCTTTTGACAACTTGTATAATCTGACTGAAATCACCACTTAATAGTAGGGTTATTCCTCCCATTGGTACATCGTTATACAGTGATATCTCTCAATATTCTATTGACAGAATGTAATACATTCATCCCATATAATAAATATATAATTTCTGAATTCATCTGCAACCTTATGTATTATATTACATGTTAAATCTTCTGTTAATTATATATTTTACAAACTGAATACGCAGATAGAGATAGATACGCATAGAAGTAGAGGACTTAAATCCCGAAGATGTTAAAAACAATTGATACTTGCTAGGTACTTTAATTGTTGCTAAGCGTATATTTATAATGAAAGTTTTACCTGTCCCCGATTGTGTTCAAAAAGAATAACTTCCCTCGTTCGTTATTCACATTGGTTAATATTGTATTATAAACTAATCATTGTTCTTCATTGTAATAATATGGAATTAGTTAGTTTTATTATAAGTCACCTTCTAAATTGACTCCATTTTAATAATCATAACATTTCTTATAAGCCCCATCTACACGAGACTTCACATAGTCCCAGCGATACACAATATACCCGAACCAACCACAAGTATTCAGTAAGGTAATCCTTACATGTTATTACATTGATTTAACTTTGGTTCATTTTCTGATATAATTAATTCACAATCCGTATACGCATCTTGATTATTAACATCTTCCTCAATTAAATCTCTTTCTGGAAAAGCATATTTTCTAATTGATCTCCTCCCATATGTAATACTATATGTTCTATTAACGTTAAAGCTCTATTATTTATGCATTTTGTATCATTTATTTCACATACGGTATTATAATTTAGTGAAGGAAATATATTCTACGATAGATTCGCGATTGTTGATCCATAATCTTTGAATATCTGATATCTCAAAATAACTTACCATCATGGCGAATATTGTTCGTAATTTATATTGTGATTTGAAGAGTACATCATCTTTGATCGTGAATTCCCAATTGTTTACACCCTCAAATACATTTAAATATAATTAGTAGATATATCGATTAATGTAATATACATTTAAATGCATTTAGTATAACGTAACAGAAATCGATATATCTACATAAAAACTTTAAACTAGATTTCGGTGTCACGCTCTGTGTTAATTGCATAACCATAGCCATGTACATGTTTGTTTTTCTGGTATCATATATTTGTATCGTCTGTAAAGTATATTTCTTTATTTCCTATAGAATAAATTCCACTCTGTGAGAATGCCTCATTCTTCGGTTTGCATCTCAACGGGTAGGTACTTTTGTTATTATTATTGTTATATTCAACAGGTCTTCGTTTAATAAACTGTATCAGAACATTTAACTTTATTACAATTGGCAAATCGGCAAGCTTTTTTGTATGTAATATATTCTTCCCCCGAACTGTTTGTAAATCTTTGAATGACGGGTCTATAACTATTGATAATAATAATGTTAGAAGGAAACATTCATTATTCTTGGGATGGACTGTATATATTCGACCAATTGTATGAGACTTACATATTACTTCTGATATGTGATATCCTTCAACTCATCTCTTTCATTCCTTAGTTACTTGTTACCATGTGAAATATGGCGATATTTCTTGATATATTAATGTTTTCGGAAATATATCTTTTTTCATTAAAAAATATTATTAACGTGGTTTAGGAAAGCATAGGTAGACTGTTATTCTTTCCGTAATATTTCATTCATTAAAAGATACTCTTTTGCCATTTTCTATGTGGATAGCTAATTGAATAATTGTGAGATATCTTTGATGTATGGATAAATCTAATATTCTCCATATTACTACTAATATATATTGCCATATGATATATTTTTATTTCATTGTATTTTTCTGATGAATATATACCTATCATAGCCATATCCGATCCTTATTTATGTATTTACATATATATTTTATTGATTTCACAGAATTATACAATTCAACATTAATATGTGCATTGAAAATGTTACATAATAATGGACTATATAATACCACCCATGTATTATCTATAACTATTTTTTCCCTTTTATCATTTTTTAACGATATTTCTTTCCATTTTCAGTTGACCTTCTTCTATATAATGGATATCCATCTCTATAGGTTTTAGTTTCATTACGAAATTTCTTTGGGAAATCTTTTGAATATTTGTCGTTACTCATATCGTTACTGTTGATTTGTATTCATGAATCAGCATGGTCCGTGAATCATATTTTAGCAACAATATAAAAGAGTTCTTCATCCTCATCAATATTTGGAATTTCCGTACTAATTATCTTACCGTCATCTTCAGGTTGAATGCTACTTTCAAGCCATACTAAAATATAGGCTTGAGGTAATCCTTTTTTTTGCCATTCTATGGTATACATATGGCATTTCACTAATCCGTATATTTTAGCATTTTTTATTAAATCTATTAATTTAATTATATTTTGCCTAAATACTCTAGCCGTAATATCATGCCTATGGGTGGATTTTTGATTAATAAATAAATGATCATTTATTTAACATTGGGGATTGCATGTTTTTGTAATAAACATATCAGGTTTGCCAAATTTCTTACGTACGTCATCGCATCTGTCTCTCTTGCATGTATCGAGGACTACCAGGAAATGTAAAAGGTAAAATTACCATCTGTCCTAGATTTTCGATATCTCCATCATTTTGCATTGCATCATTTAAATTGACACATCTATTAGCTCTTAACTCAGTTTGATTGAATCATACATACACTAATCGTTCACCTTCTTGGCACACATATCGGTTGCATATTGATGAAAAAGTTCTCTATAATATAATACATTTATATCATTATTCCTAACCATTATATGCATAATAATTCACGCAGAAAAGTTTTTTACAATTCGATTGCATCAAGTTATAATTTGATTCCATTACCGATTCCATAACCTATTCCGCTATATTTAATTCCATAACCGTCTTGACTTTTCCAACATATAAGAGGATATTGAAGACAATCATATGCCGGATGTGTTTCATTGATCCTTTGTATAGTCGAATCTCGATATTGTCTCTTTTACTAGTGCCGTCACCAACTATTAATACAGCTACTTCAGTCGACGTAGGTCTATTGAAATGTCTCGCATGTTCATCTACTGGTCTAAATTCTCTCTAATAACTAATTTAAAATTGTGCTCTGTATTTTTTTCAATAGCATATTTAATTTCTGAAATCTTGATGTGGTTTGCATGTAGTAACTCTTGTAGATCTTTCAATAGACATACGTCGTCAATTTGGGAAATATTCGTTTCTTTTATTGAACTCGTCTTCATTATTACTCATAAAATATATCTGTGAATAATTGTCTTCATCGTTTTGTTCTGGATTAATCGACCCAATGTTATGGTACACTTGACCTTGTATTTTGAACGTTGGCATACAATTCTCTCTAAATATTTTTGATGAACCGAATGACGTCATTTGGAATTCAGAATTATAGTTTCTAATATTATTATAGAAAATAATGGAGTCTGCTGACCTTCCAAGTAATATCTCATTTAGAGGATATGGTGGTTCTTTTAAAAATTCAATTTGAACTTTACCGTTATTACAGCATATACCTTTAGCTTCATTATTAAATCTATTCGCCTTCAAAAATGTACGTACAACACTCATTGTTCCTATAGATAGGCTGGGGTCACTATTATAATCTATATTATTGTTGTAGTTGAAGGTGGCGGCGGCATACCACTCAATGCCAGATCCATTTGTTTTCCATTTATTTATACGATGATCTTCGATATTATCTCTATTTATAGATTTATTAGCCTTTGTACATCTCTTGATATTTCTAATCTACTTTCTCTATTGTTTCTCGTTTCAATTTCTATGATACTAATAGTATTTCTAATAGAACCTCTAATCGTCGTATCCTTTCATCCTCTGTCTCGTTTTCTATTCTTCTTCGATGAATAGCATTAATGGTTGCTAATCTTGCAATTCTGTTTTCGCAAGTTTCAGTCTCGATTATATATTTTGTATAAATATTCTAGCCGTAATATCATGTCTATGGATTTTTGATTATTGAATACATTATCATTATTTTTTACATTGAGCATTACATGTTGTAAAAAGAGATCGGGTTTGCCAAATTTCCTTACAGATTTCATGGCATCTTTCTGTATATCTTGCATATATCAAGGACTACTAGTAAATGTAGAAGGTAAAATTACCATTTGTCCTAAATTATCGATATCACTATAATTTTTCATGGAATCCCTAACCATTATGAGATATGCAAAATAATTCACGCGTAAAGATTTTTTACCTACTTCATTCATTGTAGTTCTATTAAATCATCTCGCATATTCATCTACTGATCTACAATCCTTCGATTACTAATTTAAAATTGCATTATTTTTTACAGAGCATATTTAATTTATGAAATCTTTATGTGGTGTGCATATAATAACTAATAAATATTTACTAGTAAATATTTCAATAGGCTATGTCATAAACATGGGAAATATTAGTTTATTCTATTGACCTCGTTTTCATTATTTCTCATAAAATAGATACGTAAATATTTGTTGTCAACTTTTGTTCTGGATAAAAAACCCAATGTTATGGTATAATTGTCCTTATATGTTGAATGTTGGCATGGAATTATCTCTAATGATTTTTGAAGCACTGAATGATGTCATTTGAAATGTGGTTTTATAATTTCTAATATTATTATTAAAAGTTTAGATTCTGATGACCTGCCATGCGATATCATTCAAAGGATAAGGCGGTTTTGTATAGTTCAATTTAAACTTTACCATGATTGCAGTATATACCTTTAGCTTCATTTTAACCCCTTCGCCTTACGAAATGTATATACCACACTCATTGTTCCTATCTATTACAGATTGAAATACCAATTCTAAAAGATGTAAAATATCTAATATATATTTAGATGGCTTTCTCAAGCCACCTCGATCCTTATGATCAAGTAATGATAAGTTTGAAATATCATTACTAGTTAAAGTGGTTATGCATGCATAACATTTCAGATGCATAACATTTCAGATGATTGGATATTCTTTATAATATATCCACCGATATACACAAGCACGTCGATCTTATATCGATTAAGAGAAATCGCTACATTTAGTGAATCATAATAATGATCATTATTCACATTGGTAGCGACACTCTTTAAACATACTTGGTCTTTCATCATCTTCTTCGATTCTACAGTCGTAAATAATATGGAGGTGTCATCTAATAACGAGCAGTTTCCATTGGCACATTTAACCTATTATAATATTTATATTTATATATGTTTATGAAATAGTTATACTTTATTTGATACCTCGTTTCTCATCAATAATCGTTTGTATATAGACGAAAATTCTTTAGCACTTGGATTGTCATTGCTACCACTATGCGACCGTATTGCTCCAAAGAGAAGCTCAAGGTGGTCCTGGCTAATCTTGTACGATAAAAGGTATTTATTCCCCAATTTTATGAAGCGATCGTATACCTACAATTTATAAAATTACTAATAATTAAAAATAATAATTAACTAACATTTTCTAAAGTTTTCATTCCTGCATAGAAACCAAGGAAACCAGTTTTCCGCGGCGTTTTAATAATAGATATTCCTCGAATATCAGTTAATCCACTTAAATAGTTTGATATAGTATCTAAGCGAGGTTTCCAATGATGCTATTTGTTTTAAAAATATTTGAATTAAAGCATATATTATATTTAATAAATATATGCTTCGCCTTATTAGTGGGTCTTATCGGTGCCTTTAAATATTGGCCACGTGGCGTCCTAACATTAAGTGCATAAAATGCTGAATCAATTATTCGAATAAATCTTGTAGTAGCTTTACTATCTCGAAATCTTTCATCAGACAAATCTTCTCGTAGATAATCAATAGCATCAGCTACACTTGTGCTAAATGTTTGAGCAGCTAATTTGACCTATAAATTATAATTGAAAATAAATGAAATATATTCATTTATTCAATGTATTACCTTCATAATATGTTGTTTTCTGAGCTTGTTACCAAGATGTAGAGTTTCTTGATTTTGAATATTATCAAGTTCAACAATATATTTCCATGATATATGTCCACCTTCAAAATAATTAGTAATAAGTTTCAAATTATTTATAATTTACAATATTATCATCAGCATCTTTTATAATTGAATAATGTTCCAATGTATTTCGTATTAATTTCAACATATGGCATGGATCTAGAAGTACATCAATTTTGAGTGTGCTGTCACCTGGATGAGAAAACGTTGGATCTAATTCGTCTGAATTCATTGTTGCTCCTAATAAGTTCATCATTGACAGATGAGCTTGAGGGCCATCAGATGTAACAACAAGAACATTAACATTAATTTCATAAAGCTTTAGAATACACTGCTTTACTAAATTACATTTTTCTTTGCCACTCATTCCTGCAAATTTTGCATTATTATTTACAATATTACATTATTATTAATTAATTATATGTTTATTTAATATTTATAATTATTTATATAGGTTACGACTTACCGGCTATTAAAAAATATGCAATTGGTAGCTTCAAAGAACTATTCATTGAGACGACCATGAATACTAAAGCTTCCCCTGCTTTGGAATATCTGTATATATATATATATAGTTATACAATACTTTAGTATAAGTTAAACAAATTGTTTACCACCTTTAAAAGATCGTTCAACCATTTCAGCGGCCGATTCAGATATCATAAGTTCTTTCTTTAAGGGCACCAGCTACTTATAAACAGTATACATGTAAAAGATAGGGAAAATAGCATGGTTTAAAAATGTATAAACTCTTATAATATTAAAGTTTTTGTAATAATTTTTTAACAATCTTATTATAAACATATAGCTTTATCATATGGTTGAATATATTTTAATAATTATTAACATAAATAATATAAAAATGATTAATTATAAAAAAAATAATTAATTAAGATATTTATCACAAATTATCACTAAATTTACAATTTATATGAATTTACATATATTATATATATAGAATAATTAATCATACTGTTCATTTATATATTATATATAATATTGTGAAAATTTGAAGAAAAAATATTCAATATTGAATAAGAAGAGACAATAATTGGAGATATACAAAATGCAAAATAATTATTCTGAGTAAATCAAGTTTCAAATATAATATATGAATATAAACAATATGATTATATAGGTACAAATAATATAATATAAACAAAATGAATAATGTAATGAACATAATTTAAACACCATTTTAAAGATAATATTTTGTATAAGTTACATATAATATAAAAAAAAAAAGTTTAAATAATTTTTTTTACATAATTTGAAGGGTAGCCCGACCCCGTTAAGTTATTTGTAATTTCTAATAAATTTACCATTTTCTTATCTTTCCGTATTGTCTGTTTATACATAATAATATATACATATACATATATATGTTTATAACTTTATAATTGTACTACTAATACGTCTATCACAATATTTTATTATATTACAAAATATTATAGAATGAGAATATTCACGTTATCAGAGGTCATCAGACTGTTCTCATTAAAGCATACCACCTGATGTACAACGGTGTTAACACGACTATTATCTCGCAGTTAACCCAGCAAATATTAAATTGTTAGTAATTTGTTAATAACCATGTTTAATATATATTTCCTCCAATCTAATATCCGAAAAAAAATTACCTCATAACCTATATATTAGATTTTCATATAGAACATTTTTTCTAATTTACAATACTTATCATGTTTAATCTCTATTTAGTTTTTAATACTAAATAGTATAAGCTTATTTTATTGTTAACTCAATAATTATTTAATGATATTTATTTATTGATAGATGTTGGATCCATCGATATAAAGAAAGTGGATAAGCAATTGAATGTAGTGTATGGCACTATCTGCTACGAGCGCTGCAGTCGAAACCCACTATCTGGCCCACTACTTTTTATTTATAATAATATGTATTTATCATATATATATTGATAATCACTACCAATTTTAATATACTATCGATACTAAAAATAAAATTATATATTTAAAATACATAATATCAACATTCCTCGTAATTGTGTGTATTTAAATTGAAGATATAATACTATTTTATTGATATTTATAATTTAAATCCATTGATATAGATAGAAGTCACTTTAATCTATTTCGACGAAAAGCCTACTGTTTTAATATTTGACATATATAATATGACTAATATCCAATCAAAATCACTGATACCATTTTGTTAATTTATCGATAAAAGTGTCATTCACGTGTCTATCTTTTACATGCATTACGTGCGTCAATTGCTTATCCACTTTCTTTATATCGATGGTTGGATCACAGTAAAATAGGTAAACTTATATAAATTATAAATATATATCATTGTTCATTCTAGATTATAAGGATAGCTAGTATCTACCCACAAAAATAGGTATTAAAACATTAAATTAATATTTTACTAAGACAGATATGATACTTATATATTGTAATATAAAATTGTTTATAATTTAATTATATGTATTTAAATGCATAGGACATGCATTTTTATGAAAAGAAATATTAATCTTAAGCGCTGTTCACATGAGCAATCAATTCCAGCAATTTCGCAGTAGAATTCATAAGAATTGCCAAAATATTAAAGTATGTTGTTTCTGCGATTATTGCTAAATGTTCTAATCCACATTTTTCTAGTTTTTGTTACAATTTATGCAATTGGTAAATAAACACACATGCACATTGTGCGTCGCACAAGTATATTGACGAGTATTTATGCATACGCATTTACCTTATAGGAGATAAATTATTTATAATCTTTTACGATTATAAGTGATTAAGATTAAGTTATTCAATCATTTACGATCGTTTAATAATTAATTAAAAACTAATAATAATTAATTATAATATAACATTCCTTATATAATTATTAAATTATGAATATACATGTGAATAACGCTTTAATTGTTTTTTTTTAATATATATATGATTATATATAAATATGTATTATTGATTTATATTTATTTTATAAAAATTATTCAAAGTGTACATGTTTTTTATTGTAAAATTATTATCATATATATATATATATATATATATTCTAAATATAAATAGCTGGAATTTATTAAATAATAAAGTTTTTATTCTTTACATTTTAAATATTTATCTTTACAACATGAAATAATAAATCTGATTTATATGTTTCCCAATTTGGGTAACTCTAGAATGAACACTGATATATATAGATATATTATTATTACCACATTTAGATTGTTACACCATGGTAATTATAGAAGTAGAGCTTATCATGATAATTACCCTTAAATGATAAGTTCATTAACTATAATTATATATATATATATATATATATATATATATATATATATATATATATATATATATCAGTGTTCATTCTAGGTTTCAGGGCAGCTACCAAAAAAAATTATTTTAGGGCATTTGAATATATTTTACTAAGTAAAATGTAGGATGACATATATGGGTAATTTCGCCATCTATTTATAAATTCATTTATGATAAATAATATATTAGATGGACACTTATACCCTGAGGCAATTTAAACCTGTAACAATTTTTACTTACAAAAGCTACTTAGGAGGCTTTTTGAATTAGAGATGTAAATAAATAGCAAATAAGTATTCGATTCGATTACTTATTATTCGTTTACAATTAAATGATTTACAAATTGTAATTATAATACATTGATATCAAATAATTCTTTTTATATTCAATATCTCAACATTTGATTCATGAGATATTCAGATATTAAAAATTTGATCTTCGAGCATTTATAATATTGAAAATTATGTTGTAGAGATCTTATAATATTGAAAATTATGTTGTCGATATGTTATAATATTGAAAATTAGGTAGTCGAGATCTTATAATATTGAAAATTATGTTGTCGAGATCTTATAATATTGAAAATTATGTTGTCAATATGTTATAATATTGAAAATTAGGTAGTCGAGATCTTATAATATTGGAAATTAGATGGTTGATATGAAATTATATTGAAAAGTAGGTAGTCGAGAAGTTATATTTTTAAAATTAGGTGTTCGAGTAGTTTGATATATAAGTAATTTGGTTCTCGATAAGTTATAATATTATGATTATTGTAATATCATATATATAATTATATATTTATTATAGTAATGTAATAGTAACTCTATCAAACTTATATATACACTTATTTTTTTATATAAATGTATTGGTAATATTACTAATCAATCGAATAGTATATTTATAATTTAAACTTTCATATTATTATAATGATTATTATAAGCATAATGATATATTTCGCGAGAAACACCTGTATACTATTATGTCAAGTATACAGGATTAGTTATTCGTATCATTAAAGACTATAATACATGGAAATGTATTTATAGGAATATATAAATAAATAAGTTTCTATATAATACAAATTATAAGATACTAAATATATAATATATATAGTAATTATTTTCATTAATTATATAGGCTATATTAATTATATTCACCTATTATAAATATATACAATTAACGATATATAATATATCATACTTATAAATACTTAAAAATACTTATAGGTAGATAAAAATATACAAAAATACCTATATCTATATTAATATTATTAGATCATACTGGTACACATTATTATATATAATTTATATAAGATATTTTAATTTCATAATATAAAAAATTAATTAGAATGTATATTATAATTGTATTGATTATTAAAATTTAATAATTTGTTTTAACATTTTTGTTAATAACTTTTGTTTAAATACAAATTTGAAAAAACATAATATGAATTATATTATATAATTTAATAAGCTTTCCAATGATACCAATTTTATCATAATAAAATCAATATAAAATATGCCATGCTCATGTATCAACATGCAGTACGTACTAAGTACGACGGTTGATTTTAAATTCAATATATATAATAACTAATAAGTAGTATAAATTATACTGTATAATACATGATATTTATGAAATTATATTTTAAACATTATATATTATATATAAGAATAATAATTATGATAAGTAGGTGTATGATAATTAATATATAATATAATATTATTAAATATTAATGTAATAATAAAAATAATAATTTTAAATTTAATAATTAGATTATAATAAATTTAAAAAGTATACAGTTTAATTATTATGAATATAAAAAACAGTGAACTTATTAATACTATTGGTGATTAAATGTTTCATTATTTATATTTTTATGGTTTTTAATATCTCTAATATCACTTTAATATTACGTTTTAAAATAGGATTTTGAATAAATATATTAAAATTACGAATTTTAAATAAAACAATCACGTGATTTATATATATTGGGAGAAAAATAATTGGAATAAAAATAATTATTGAATTAATTTTCATATATCATTATAAATATAAATTGGTAGCAAATTCACTACCCAATATTTAAAGTTTGCTACCCAATTTTCATTTTGGGTAGTGAATTTGCTACCCAATCTAAAAATAGATTATTCTAAATATAGTTCATGCAGTTTATTATCATATTTCATATTTAATTTGTATTTGAATCTAAATTGTTTGTTTATATAAAATATCAAATGGATATAACAAAGGGCAAATAGTATATATTCACCATTATTTGAAAAATAATGAATTTATCCTAATGTTATGACAGAAGTTATTCATATTCTCCATTATTTTAACACTTACATAATAATAGAATAATAATAATGCATTTAATCGCCATTTTATAAATATTTATTGAAAATCTGCCATTTATTAAATAAAAATTCTTCATTATTTTAATACTTAAATAATAATACATTTAATCGCCATTTTACAAATATTTATTAAAAATCTGCCATTTATTAAATAATAAATTCTTCATAATTTTAATACTTAATACTTAAATAATAATATAATAATAACACATTTAATCGTCATTTTATAAATATTCATTGGAAAACTGACATTTATAAATAATATATTACTGTAATTATAGATATAACACTTTTAATTAATGATATTACAAGTATATTAATAATAACTTAATAATTAAACTTAATCCATATAATTATATATTTAGG
>OZ025240.1:48700472-48947972 GCA_964019155.1 Osedax fenrisi | reverse complement strand
CATCTAGATCTGTAGTCTTTCTCATTGTGCTGTGGAATGCCTGTACACTCTGCAGTGTTGTGTTCCCAATTCTTGAGTTGACTACCTCGTCTCCTGGTGTACAGTTCCTTGAAGAAAGGCGTTCTACAGTTAGTGTTAGTCACATGTCGGTACCAATGTAATATAATCATAATATGCATAATAACGTACGTAATTATGTTAAATACTGTTATTGTTGTTAGACACTTTTATCTATTATATAACTTATTTTGTAGATTTTTGTTGATAATATAATTTCATACAAATTTATGTATATTTGTATTATAAAAGATATCAATGGCTATTAAATATGAATATCAATTTAAAGCTAAACTATTAACCTATATCTTATTCTATTATTATTATTCAATAATAAGATATTTGATAATATATTATAAATGTTAAGTTTATGAAATGAGTTTTCAGATAAATTTCCTAATTTTCATCAATACTCTCCATTACTAACATTTAATCCTATAGGTTAAACCAAAACCAGTAGATACCGGAGTCGTATTTAGTGTTGTACTGCAAGAGATCTATTTAATGATTATTAATTACAAGTGTGATAGTGATGACATATTTAATACATAATATTACATGATACATTTAATGAAAATAATTGTTTATAAACTCATAATTATGATAAACAATATTTTGAATGACTGCGAATTTGTATCAGATTATATGTCTCTTCTATTGACTTTAACATAATAATCTCAATGAATTATTTCACATTTTGTAATTCATTATTAAAAGTTTACGCGACTTAAAAAATGTTGATATAAAAAATGATGCAACATATAATAACTACTACAAAAGTTATTCTATTTGAATAGAAGCACAGCCTACTTATATATTAGTCATAATTAGCATAAGCTACTATATAGTTGCAGGTTTTACTTTATGTCACAATGGTAATAGACTAAGGAAATATACATTTAGTATATTTATAAATTAGTATATATTCTATCAATATAATTTCATTTTATTATTTAATAACTGTATATTTAATAATGACGTAGATATTTTATTTAGATTTAGCTGTTATTCAGGATCTTTATGTTTGTATGCTAAGTCGAATGTATTTATTTTGTTCAGTATTATTATTTTGATGTGGACGATCAGATACTTTTAGTAATGATTTAAATGAACCATAATATTTTGTCCATACGTCTAAATTAACCTTTGTTGGAATATATGCTTTTAATTTCCGATAAATATTTGATTAATATTTATATCATTAACATAATTTTATCATGCGTAACTCATAATTTTAAATACGACTGTTACAACATTTTATGATTAGTTAAAAGATTAGATTTATATACACGGAAAAAAGATGAATTAAGAAAGAATTTCACTTATAGACGTGAATAACCTAAAGAATAAGCTAGAATGTAAAATCAGTTAATTTATTAAATGAAACTTTAAATTGAATCAGTATAAATGGAGAATAAATAGTAATAAATGCATGATTATTTTTAAATAATAAGTGAGTAATATAATTAAGATTAATATCAAGTTTATAAAATATAGATTTAAAAAGTTATATTGTAGACAGGAGTAGATATTATATGATTAATAAGAGAGTAATATAGCAAATAATGATGAATGGAAATTAGAAGGTTAGAAGGCTAGAAAATGTAGTAGAGTGGTGAAAATGGAGGCGTATGTAGTATTAGTATTATAGAATGTTTTAAATATGTTATTGTTTTTGTATTAGACTTAGCTAAGGATAATTACATTATTTGTGAATAATGGATGCCTACTTCTAATATAATATCATATTTTTGTTATCTATGGAGATGTTTATATGGTAGTTTTGTAAAGTAGAGTTATTCGAGTTAGTAGTAGGTATACCTGATTCATTAATAATATCGGAAGTACTATTTATACTTGAAACACGTTTAAATAGAAAATGATCATATGACAATATTTCACGTACGCTTTGCGGAGGAGTTCCTTTTCTATTACGTCTCACTGAAAGATTCCCGCGTCGTACGTCATCTCGTATGTATAACCCGCGAGCAGGATACACACTTAATCCACTAATAATCGCTGATGCTGCTACAGAGACACGATCATATGGTTCCTTTTAGTTGTAGCAGTATTTATTCATCAAGTTCGATACCTATTGGTACACGTATAATACTTACGGCGTGTATAATCATGATTTAGTGGTAGTATACATTTAATTAAATGGTGTATATGTGTATGTATGTCAGGGTTCGAAAAAAATCAAAAAACTAAATTTTTTTGATTTAAACGATTTATTTGATTTTACAAATAATATTTAAATTGTAAAATAATATAATAAATATATGTTTAATTAATTATAAAAATTGAATAAAACAGTTTTTTACTGCTAATAGACTATTAGAAATTTAAATAACTATTAATGTATATTTAAATTTATAAAATTATATATAAATATTATTATCTATAGAATTAAGTAAAGATATATAAATAAATAAAATTATATTATAATAAAAATGTGATATTGTGAATGTATTGAATTATCTAAATTAATGTATACATTATATTATATGCTGTTGCATAATGCAACATTAAATATTATTATTTAATTACTAGTGTTTTTATATTATACTGATTACTTTATTATCTAGAATTATATTCAAATAATTATGCTATTAATACAAGAAATCAAATAAGAACGTTTTGATATTTAAATAAATTACTTTATATTAAAATGTTGTACATAAATACAAGCTTTTCAGCTTTATTAACTCCTAGTCTATTTCTTAATTTTGAAATCACCAATCTTGTTTGGCTTTTATATAGAAAAAAATAAAATTATATCTTTCTCCAATAATGTTTATATACATAATTCTTATTTATTTAACATTATATATTTTTCCTTTGATGTTTATGAATCATAATTTATGATATATATATATATATATAATTCTCATTTAATTAAATATGAATGATATAACATATCCTCCTATACCCCTATATGAATATAGGTCATAAATATAATATGAATATAATTATTATATTATAAAAATCATGATCTAATAATTATATAATATAATTTGTGAAATACTGATTTATATAAAAAAAAATATGATTATTTTAAGGCTGATTTAAAGCATGATTTTATGATCTTATGAAATAACGAATCGATTTTGAACATGTTACATTTTAAATATAAGCTATATATTATTAAGATATGATGGACTTTAGTCACGTATGTGGGCTTATATCTGAGGTTTGCCTCGCACGATATAAATATGAATGAAAACTAGCTTTTTATCAAAAGTGTAATGATAAACATGATAAATGTGATTTCAAAAGGTGAGATGACGATGGTATTGAAATGTGTGAACAATAATCTGTCACATTTAAAACATAATGCACTAATAATATCGGAACAATATCGATATATAGAGTAAATGAATAAATTTAATATCGAATATGCGTATTTACATAAGTATCGTGTATACAAATAGCTTTTTACATTGTATAATGAATTAGCATATATATATATAGACTCTATATTACAGAGTATACTAAAGTAAATATTATGTATTTTAGTAATATAATAATATAATAATTTGATATAGATTATAAACTATAGTGCCACATATTGTTGAAATATATCATATATATGAACTCTTGCGTTTAACTCAGTTAATAACTTTAATCAATATATGCACATATAACCAGTTGCCATATCAGGTCGCGTAACATACACGCCTATAAACAATCAGTGAACTATATTACTATTATAATAATTATATATAAATATACATAGAATAGTATATAAGAGTAACATTACAATCAGCGGACATCTATAAATATACATATAATACTATATAAGAGTACTATTACGATCAGCGGACATCTATAAATCGACGGACATAGGCGGACATCGATGTCTGCCGAATTTGTCCGCTGATCGTAATGTTCTCTTGATCCTAATATTGAATGTTGATATAAATTTTATATCAAAATGATATCAAATTGTTTAATATTAAATAATAATTAAAATAAATTAATTAAAATAAACACTTTTATTATTATTTTCCTATTTAATTTAAATGATAATAAATTACTAGCATCCATTGGTTATGGGTATCGGGCATTCATAAACATCCACATATTATAATAAAGATTATTTTTAATTATTTTAAAAATAAGCCGGTTTTTCCAAAATGTGTAAAATTAGTTTAATAATATATATTGAAATACAGTATTACATGTAAATCGTAGAATGTCAACTATTAAACTATTATATTATATAATAATTATATATGATATATTACAAAAATAACCAATCTATTACGATCAAATGTTGATATCGTTAATGAGTTATCCCAAGAAACAAAAGAAATTAATTTTCCATCATAATTCCAGCCGAGAGTATAGATTTTTCCAGTATTATCTTTAAACATTACCTTTATTCTTGAAATATTTTTGCATTTATTCAAGATACGGTTCATCCAAAGGCTTTATAATTACTGTTATTACAGCTAAATTTTTAAGTGTAGCCATTTTTAAATATAACATTTATTAAAAAATATTTCAAAATAAAGCTTTTGTTTTCAAAGATAATAGATAACAAAAAAATAAATACCACCAATCCAATGATTTAATACTATTTGGGATTTACATTGACATGGATCGAAGCCCCATTGTTGCAAGACCTCCTATAACCAATACCTCCTATAACCTCGATGTTATAGGAGGTCTTGCTAATCCAGAGGTTATAGGAGGTCTTGATTGTTTATAGGTATTTAGTAAAAGTATTTATAGTATTTAGTAAATACTACTATCAATAGTATTGATTAATCTTAAGATACGCTACTTGTATCTATTTACATGTAATGTGAATGCTGAATAGTAACAAAGATTTTCCGAAGATTTTCCAAAGATTGCTTCGCAAAATCTTTGATAGTAATAATGAATAGTAAATGTAAGTGACAAATGTAAATCTACTATCTTTAAATAATTTCAATAGAAAACTATCAAAGTATTAATACAATTATTACATACCTACTACTTTCAAATTTTATAAAATATGTATAATTTTAAAGTGAAAATTGATCTTTTGATTTATTATATTTATCGAATATGGTTGTTTTTATATATATTGTTATTTTCTACATTTTAAGAAAAATGATTCTAATTATTAAAGTTAATTTTAACAATTGGAAAATATATTTTAAATTTATAATAGTAATACTAGTGTATAACTAATACCTCCTATAACCTCTATATAACCTCTTATAACCTCTCTATAATCTCTATAATATTATATATAAGATAAAAGCATTTAGTAAATGATTTACTTGCTATAAAATTGTATATTATAACATATATTAATATAATTATATTATAAATTCATTTTAAATATCTTCACAAATAAACATAATTAGTATACATACAGTTGATGTCATAAACTAACATGAAAAAGTAGTCTATATTATAAATTAGTTGTTAGTATAATTTTAAATTATATAAGGCAGTGTTGTTGGTATAACCTAACGTATAACCTATAACCTACTCATTTTACATTTCAAATTTATCACTTGTTTTTATATATTTTCATTTTACATAATAACAATTAATTATGTTATGTAAATAGCGCGTCGAAAGCTTTCTCTTTAGCTCTATGAATCATATACACAAATCTCCACCTAATTACAACTTGTTTAATATACTTTTTAGTTCCCTTTATAGAAAAGTGCCAGCTCGCTTGGAATAACTCCTTTTAATCATTCCAGAAATAATTGAAAAATATATTTGAAAACTGATAACAATTCAGAAAGCAAAACCATATTCAAAAATAGATTGAAATTTACATTGAAAATTTACGAAAAAATTTAAATTACAGATATATGAAAGGAAAAATATTTTACAAGTAAAAATTACCTTTTAGAATATGTAGTATATAAAAACCTCCTTAAAAAATATTAAAATTTATTTTTTTAAATAATTAAATCGATCTACGGAAATTTTAATTTAATTTACACATTTTTTCTAAATCGAAAAAAAATAATTAATGGAAAATAATAAAAAAATATATATTATATATGTCTATCATCATTATATGCAAATAAAATTATAAGTATTGATATAAAAATAGCATATGTTTATTCAAAAAGTGACTCTTATTGATCATTTTAACAACAATTAAATGTTGGGGTAAACTAGACGTAAACATTTTTTAGTTAGAAAAATAATTTTTTTTATTATACCTCGTAGATATCAATTATAGGCTCACAACAAAGTTTGATCATTAATTAATATAATTTATCAAAAAAATAGTCTACTAAATTACATTAAAAAATAAAAAAAATTTAATTAATTCGAAATTGTTACGTAATTGTTGACTAATTAATATTATAATATATTTATACACGTATTTGCTAAATATTTTATTTTTATGACAAACTTGTACTTGCACAAATATATAAAATACATAAGAAACATTGTCTATTTAGAGAAATTTACATTGTAAAATAAATGCAAATATTTCTTCATTAAAATGCTTTTGCTTTATCAATATTAAATATTTGTCAATGAAACTTCGTAAATATGTTTATTATGACCTAGGTCGCTCACAGTAAACTGTGAGCGAGCTAGCAACACTTTCAAAAACGGGCTACCCTAGTGTACATTGTACACCAACAATAAAAACTAATGCATAGGTGTATACACTATATCCTATATGTGTATACACACCAACATCCATACATTAAACTTGTTTAACTATGAGCGTCGATAGTACATCATTGATGTTTTTATATGACAATTTTAATAATTTAACAATTAAATTATGTAAATCTTGTAATTCACTTTGATACGAATTTCTCGTAATTTGTTAATTATTCAACTTTATATTTATAATATCTTATGCCCATCGCAACCTTATGGTATACATCTTTATTTGTATAATACTTTAGATTTAGTTTTAGTTTAATAGTTGATGGCTGTAGTAGTTAATGCATTTCCATGGAAATATAATAACAGCATAATAATATTAAAAATTAATAGAAGAATAATAGACTTTTAATGTCAACATAATAGCACAATGTAAATATACGAGGCTATTATTTATGCTAGTATGAGGCTATTACTGTTAGCTTGGTACCCGATCATTGTTTATACAACATTATATAAGATAAATACTAATTATTATTCTAATTCTTATTTTATTGGTCCGGATAATAATCGTATCCGTGCCATACTAATTGTATATGTATGATGCCTTATAAGGCAATAGCCGACTGAATATATATATATATATATATATATATATATTTACTATATCCTATATATTACATGTATACATATCACATATAATCATATATAAATTACATCCTTTTATAATAATATAATCATTATACAAATATGAGTTATTTAGTATAGATTAATAAAGAAATAATTGACATTTATATAAAAAAGGTGATTTTGCATACATTTTACCAATATTGAATATTCTCATAAATACATTATATAACTTACTTTACAACACATTTCAAATGAATAATTAAAAATAAAATTAGAACTGCAAATTAAATAAAGGTACTTAATATTATATAATATTATATATATATATATATATATATATGTAAGTATCTATATTGTTTATGTATATACATAATAATAGGTAGGTTATAGTAGTAGATACATTATACCAGTAGTTAGGGGCGCAGGAAGGCATATTTCATAAGGGGGGTCCACTAATTTATAATATATTATTAGTATATATATATTTGATTGTATATATATATATATATATATATATATATATATATATATATATAACTATAGTTGTTTACATTGTGTGTACATTTTGTACATATGTAGGGGAAAGTAACCGAATACGGACACTCTCGGTATCTCAGAAACCACAAATCCTACAAAAAAATGTTTAATGAATAAAATATTCATAATTATATAAATAGTCAACAAAAGTATTTTTTATTTTTTAATTATTAAAAATATTTCTGATATATCCAATCAACTGATTTTTTTATTACGTTTTTAAATTTATGAAAAAAAATGTCAACTTAAAACATTCTCAAGAATATACAAATGTATCGATATAAAATATAACACTATATTATTTAAAAATAAAGTACTCTAACATTATATATATAATTTCTATATTTTATCAAATATTCATTAAGTTATAAGCATATATCTAGAGGTCATATAAGTTCCTAATACGGACACTCTAGATGTCTTAATATGGACACCCTATAACCAATTAGCGCGCAGCGTATACGCTATATATGAAATATTCTGATTTTCATAAAAATCATGTGTGTTATAATATTAATACCACAAATGAAACTAAATCTAATAAATTTATTATTTAGATACTTAAATTGTATTATTAATTAAAAAAATAATAAAAATAAATAAAATATTAACTTATTAAATTACAATATATTTGTCATAAAATTAATTATAAATAACGTAATTGTAATTTGTCTGATTGATTCATCAATAATATATAGTTTATCTAGTGGTATATAGGGTGTCCGACGGACACTGTCCGTATTATAACACAGGGTGTCCGTATTCGGACATGGGCACCGAATACGGACACCCCCGTTATCTATGGAATTAAAAGATTAAATACAATTTTAAAATCACAATAATATCTATAATCATATAATATTAATATATTGTAATTTTTGAATACAAATAATTAGTCATAAAATGTTAAGACATATTATTGTTAAAGTGTCCGTATTAGGTTACTTTCCCCTACTAACACTTCATCATATTCAACTGAACTTGTTGGTCTTAAGACCTATAATTACAATGATTAATTTCATAAATATTTTAACAGTATAGGTACTACCTACTGTAGTTAACAGTATTCTATAGAATACATTTTCTTAATATTTTCAAAGATATATATCACTGCTTTTAATTGTATTCATAATGTATATTCATATATGATATAGATTAGAGGTAATGTCATTTCTATGAATAATTTCATCTAAATACGACTGCATTTCTTTGGAAAATTCGTGTATTTTTATAGTACCCTTATTTTCCAACGGGTTGGAGATATTTTATTTATAAGATGTAACATTATTTCTAAATATTATAGAATTATTGTACATTATTCATATTTCATTAACTATAGTTAATCATGGATATAATAGACTTCAGTTCGTTAACATATTGAGAAACTATATTTATTCGATGAACTGTGCAATGTGTATATTATTACAGCGGTTATTCCTCACATATTTCAATTCGGTATAGGTACCATTGTATCTGCCAGACATATTACTTGTTCCATCATATTAATTAATTCGTAAATTCTCTAGCAGCAAACACAATCTTACCAATGCATATTTTAGCATAATTCATATAGTTTCTGTATTAGCTTTTTGATATACGCATATATGTAACTGCAAGTTGTTCTATGATATGTCGAATACATTTAAATTCTTGTTTATTTCTTGAAAAGTGTTGTATTATAATTAATTATTACTTTATAATAATTATAATAGTTATATAAAATTGTAATTACTTGAAATTTCATGTGTGCCGTTACACATTATACTGTAAAATCCATATATTTCTTTAATAATTTTTAAGACTGCATGTGAATTAACTCAATAATATCATTTTCAATTTTCCATGATATTATATGTATTTTATTAGTATTATCAGTTACAATATTTAACTATGTATCTAATGGGGAATTTCATTTTACTTTAAAGGTTACTTTTAGGAATTTACCCTCAAAATGTAGTTTACCTCTAAAATCTATGTTTTCTTTAGAAATGTATCTTATAGACGTAAATATAGCTATAGCTATATATAGCTATATATAACAACAATATTTTGTATTTTATATGTTATTTTTTATTATGTATGATCATGACATATTTAATACTATTTCTATTATCCGCTTCCATTGACATACGATGCATATTAGATTTTCCATAAATAGTAAATCGTTCCATTGCCCTCTTCCAGTTTGAATGAATATTAATTATAAATGCTGGGATATAAATATAATAACGTTTAGTTTTTTGTAATACAATACTGCTTTCTTTTCACCACACACATTAATCCATTGCAATTTTGTGTTCCTACCAGTTGTTCTGCAATGATAAAGTTTTATATTTAATATTACGACAATACACATATTTTGTAATATATCTTACATATGGATGTAAGGGTTTATCAAAGTTGTCTATTATCGCTCTTTTAGCGTTTTCAATTATTAATTATTATTAACTATTATATATAATTATTAACTATTAACTATCGTATACGATGCAACGTTAACTTTTGAACGTGATTTTGTAATATTTGTTTCTTCGTTCTAAATACTTTGATAATATGTATTTATTAATGTTATTATAATTATAAAGTCCAACTAGATAAATAAAAAAAGTATTTAAAAAATTATTAGATTTTGAAATTAATTTTCAACAATATATTTATATTATTATTAATTATATGAATGAATTTAAAATATTAGTTAAGTTTATTTATTATAATATTCCAAAAATGTCATCATTATGTTTATTATTTCAATTCTATTGAATGAACTTAAGTTAAATGGAGGTAATTTAAAATGGACATAATTATTTTTGTCCATTTTATTAAAAAATATTAATTGAAATCTAATAAATATTAAATAATATTCTGACTAAAGGTGCGTTCACACCAACAATTTCCGCTGGAAATTTCTTGCGTTCACACTGGATATTAAATTTCCGCTGGAAATTTCTATGGAAATTTCAATATACCATAATAATGTGATAAAGCGAAATATGATACATGGGATTAAATACTAGGGGGTAATATACTTGATGTCAATATGATAATCATGTGATAATCATATGATCTGAGTTTTATCAATATTTTAGTAAACATATATTTGTATTCATTATGGAGTTATAAGTGTTTTATGGTTAAATTATGATGTTTAAAAATACATATATATATACAGAGAAGTGCCTGGCCAATCCCAGGATTGTCTGTATTGACATTTGGAGTATCGTTTTCTGAAAGATCGATATGGAGTAATGGGATGGATTCAGAGAAGAACATTTAAGATGGCAGGATAATTTCAGATGCTTAAAGAATTTATGAGGGAAGATATAGCACAATTTAAAAAACTATGTACGTGTTGATGTACACACATTTACATTTTTGGTCAAACAATTAACGATTATAATATGCATATTATATTATTAATACATGTATTTTACTAATAATCGCTATCTAATAACAATACATGTTCTCTAAATTATTAACAAATTATTAAAAATGATTAAATTATTTTTTAAATTTTCGCCAGAACAGGGGGGTTCCAAAGATATCCGGACCCCCTTATTTATAAATGGGGGGGGGGGGGGGGTTGGGACACCCACGACCTCCCCATGTTCCTGCGTCCCTACAGTCGTAGTAGTAATAGTAATAAGAATAGTAGTAGTAGTAATAGTAGTAGTAGTAGTAGTAGTAGTAGTAGTAGTATTAGTAGTAGTAGTAGTAGTAGTAGTAGTAGTAATAGTAGTATATAATAAGAATATTGAATATAAAATTAAATAGATATGTAACGGTATAGGTATGTAAGTATAGAGATGAATAATGTAAACTATTTGAAAAATAACATTGAGAAAGAAATGAGAATTCTTGCATTAATGCAATAATTAGTCATCTTCAATCAATAATATATGTTATTATTAAATATACATATATATATATATATATATATATATATATATATATATATATGATCTAAGTGGACGTAGTATGGTTCATTATAACACGTGCACACATAACTAGCTTTAATTAAAGAAATAATGAGGCATCATAAAAAATATCCGATACGCTTGAGTGAACTCAAATAAATACATCAACGAGTACAGTAACGCCTCACTACCGTATATTCTCTTGCTGATTGATCATCTTTGAACGGAGATAGAAAGGTTTTATAAAATATTAATATTAAACATAACTGTTTGCGAGCTCTATAACTAATACTATGTGTGTATTATTATGTATAAACTGTATAGGTTAACATAATCTATAGGTTAACATAATCTATAGGTTAACATAATCTATAGGTTAACATAATCTATAGGTTAAAGTAACACATAGGTTAACTTAACCTTTAGGTTAACGTAACCTATAGGTTGACTTAACCTATAGGTTACATAACCTTCACACACCGTTTGTAATGATACACTACACTAGAGTTACTAGATACACTAAACTAATACTAATAGGTATTACGTTACGCAATAGCACAGCATTATATGTCGTCATTCGTTTATTATGGCACATCATATATCTAAGTAAAAACGAAATAATTAATATTTTTTATTTTTTTATTAACTTATTACCAAATGGCTCTAATACTATTCACTATATAATGAAAAGGTAATAGTATATATACTATATATATTTATGAATTAAATTCATTTAGATATAATTGTAGAACTATAGTGCTTATAGCACTATAGTGCATATATGCCTTATTATTCAATATACTCACTATAATTACTTCCAGACATCATGAAAATATTGACATTGTTTAGAAACGAATATGGAGCTATCTACTATAGTAGCAGTATGTATTTACTATAGTATCAGTAACTATATATTATAGTATTACATAGTAAAATAGCTTATTTTTAAAATTGTAATTCACTGTAAAAATCTTAATAAAATAAAATAAAACTTGCAAAATAACATAATCATAATTTATATATTTATAAATATGTGTGTACTTTATTATAAATAATAATAATTATTAATATTTGGTAGATTATCTATTGTCTTACACTTAATATATACCTTTTTTATTAATTTATATATATATTATATATATATATATATATATATATATTAAATTATACAATAAAAATAGTATTTATATATAACGGTAAATAAAAAATATATTTATGAATGCCAATGTTTACTTTTACGAATGTGATATTCTATAGAATATATAGAACATTACACGCAATGTGAATACAAATGTCACACAACACCCTTTCTAGTAGACGTCTATAATTAGGGTATGTCCTCCGAGGTAGTCTATATTTAGATAACTAATAAATCATCTTTATAGTGAGGTATTTCGCGATTACAAAATTAATTGACCTTTAACCCCGATTTATTACAGTAAGATTTTTACGTTAGCTGTTTTATATTTTATACTACACACACACACATATACATATATATATATATATATATATATATATATATATATACTCATAATAATAGTATATATATACGTATGTATAGGTATAATCATATAAATATAGCTTATGTGCATGTTTGATTTTTAGTGAATATAAACGTATACTACCAACACGTATGGAGATCATCGATGTAAATAAAAGTATATATACTTTTATTTACATCGATGATGGAGATTCCTAATATAACAAAGGACATACTGTCCTTGATATAATCTTAATGGAGCTGGTAATATCGAATACCGAGAGACCTTTTAGTTTATCTTTTGTACATAATCTCATTGTTACTAACTATAATGAGGTTGCACTAAATCTGAAACCTATAATTTACAACTCTAATAATGGATTAGGTTTATGGCTCAATTATTATCCAATTACATTTTTTTATTATCATCAACTTTCACGTATATTATGACACTTAGGTATATATAGGTATATACCTAACACTAAAATAATATACTAGGCAATAGTACACATATTATAATATAGTAACTATACTATTCTATAAGAATACTAGAAATACTATATTATTACTATACTATAATTAATATAATATATTATAGGATATAACACCTATAGGTGTATACTAATGACTATGGTTTATTAGACGAATGTTATAATAGCGTGTGAAATTCTCAAATAGTCTATTACTATAGTATTAGAATATATAATATATAAGATGCAATAATATAATATCATCTATATATATAAAATAGTATACTTACATTTAATAAAATACAATTAGAATGAATTCATTAATGAATTAATGTTACAATTAAAATAAGAACACATATATGTCCTTTAAGGATAAATATATAAACACACATTATTTCATTTTAACGGGCGACAACATACAATATAATATATTCTTGTGAAGCCCTTTAGAAGGACACATTACATAACTATACTAGAAAACTAACAGAACAAAATACAATTATTATTGTATTATTAATATTATTATTACTATTAATAAAGTAATATAATACCAATATATTTGTTTATAGAATTAATAGACTTAATAGACAATATTTTCACCAATATATCGTATATATATATAAATATATATATATATATATATATATATATATATTCCGTATATATATATATACAGATAAGCAAAATGCCTATGCCTTCGATGCCTTCATTCGGTGAGCAGACTGTTTGTCCCGGAGTGGCGTGGTCGATACTATGGGGCATGGCGATGATTCTACTGGCACTTCCGGTCTCGCTTTGCGTCACGTGGGTTTACGTACTACTACTTCCGTTCGGAGCGTGTTTCGAACCCGTAAAGGTATAACTCATATGCGTATGTAATATTTGTAAATATCGGTATCCTTGCGAACTTTTATAATTGTTTTATTGTATTGTTCTTTCTTATAACCCAGTGGATCTAATGTCCCTTCATGGCACCTCTAGTATTAATGCATTCATGGTTTAACGAGAGAAGATCATTATTGTATATATATATTATATATATTTTATAAAAATAATAATTTAAGACCACTTCTAAATATTATTTTTAATTTAAATTTAAAATAGCTATTTTGAATTGTACGGGCGGGACTTGAACCCGTGCCCTATTGCATGTGTGTCTGACGCTTTAGCGAATAAATAGTAATAATAGTAAAATACACATTTTAAATATAAATATACACTTAATACTTAAAATATTAATGTAGAAATGTAATTATAAAGGGTTACTACTATATTATAGCATTATTGTCAATATATACATCGATAATAATGCTATAGATTTTAGTATCCTATATATTTGTGTAATTTATATTCTAATTATTAAACATATATTGTTTTATATTAATAATACTTATTCTTGTATTTAAACTTATTGTGATTCACTTTATATAAATAATACCAATTAGGAGTTTATTCTAAAGGGTATACCCTATGGGGTATACTATAGTATATATAGTATACTATATATAGTATACTATGTATACGATGGACTTAACTTGTTTCTATCTTTATAATACATGTATTCTTTGATGTATATATATATACACACATATATGTGGATAATTATTTTATATGTTAAATTAACTAATAGATTTAGTAACTTACGATATTGTATCCCATAGTATTTATGTATATAATACAGTTACCCGAATATATCCTTCATAATTGTATATTGTTATAATACATATTATATATTTCATATTAATATATATTTCATATTAATATCACCTATATGTGTAACTAATACATACCATAAATAATTAACATATTACATTCATACTAATAATATTATCGTTAACGATATATATAATATAATTATATTAAAGGAAATTAGAGTAAAGCAATACTATAATCTAGTTTCCCCTATATACATCCTATACCCATTCGTTTATTTACGCAGGAAGTGAACGACCTTCTGCTGAAGGTGGTGCAGAGTCCGTACACTTGTTCGAAGTACATGCTGCAGAGGAAGTCTTGTCTCGTTTTAGCAGGATTCGGGGAAGACGTTTAATTCTAAGCCAGTATTAGCCGGGGAGGATGTCTAACTCGAGCACTTCCGGTCACTCCCCGATGTCGAGTAATACGTAGAGGTCATGTGGTCACGAATGTCATTACGATATCACGTGACTCGCCAATATTGGGGAGGGAGTTATGGAAGTGTATACAATATTAGGGTATATATTATATATATATATATATATATAATATATATAATATATATACATGTATATCATGTGTTAGGTAGTTAATGGTAGATAATCTACGCGTATATTTTTATAGTACTTTTACGTTACAATTGTTACGTAATTATTGTTCTTATTACGTAATGTTTATGTAAATAATTATATGCTAATCAATTATTTTAATTAATTGAAATAACGAATTCATAACATATAACGAATTTGTGAACGAATTTATATTTTGTAAATATCTTATACATGTACATTTTTAATAAAGTATTTTTTATGAATTTATTTTAGGTGTATATTAATATATATATATATATATATATGATTTTACGAAAAAAATATTAGATATGTACTTGTGAATAAATTGCTTTTTTATAAGCCATCCTTGCCTCCAAGAAAATATACTTATGATAAGAAGATTGATGAATTCTACGCTCAAGTTTCCTTAATGAACGTTTCATTATAGCAAGATGAGAAGAAAACCAAGGTGATGAAGTATGTAGAGTGAAGTAACGAGATTTTAAAGGAACTAAGTTATTCAAAGTAGATGAAAGACAGTAATTTAAAAAATCAAACGATATGTGATCACTGGATAATCTATTCTCAATTTGTAACCCAAGTTCATGATAGTTTAATTTCCTCAACTCCCTATAAAAAACTAATGACTTAGTTGATACAGGTTTCCTTAGAGAAATAGATGTATGAATCAGATAATGATCAGTTAAGAGATCAGAACGAATACAGGGTGAAATGAACTGAGTAGGTGTATCATTAGGAGTAAAAATCAGATCAAGAATATTGCCACTTGTGTGAGTAGGACAGGATATATGTTGATGAAGACCAAGGGATTCAGTTAATTGCCTAAATAAGGAATGGGGTTGAGACATGGAGTCAAAATGATAATTGAAATCTCCCATGCAAATGAATTTAAAAGAGCTAGAATGTAAGCCATTATTTATGCAATCAGAGAATTCATCAAAGAAGATGGAATAATCAGGCTTAGGAGGCCGATAAATAACTATAATACAAAGTATATCGAAAGGGAAATTAAATGTGCAAGATAAGCAATCACTATAAGAAAAAGTAACAGAAGAAATGGAAGGCGTTGGTAAGTCCATATGAATTAAGATACCAACGCCTCCCCCACGACCATAATTACGAGGTTGGAGATAAAGATTATAACACGCCTCGCAGCACAATGAGAATATATCCGTATCATCAATGCTAATCCAGGTTTCAGTGATCCCAATAATAGAGATAGGTTTAATTTTTAGATAGGCAAGGAGTAATACAATATTAGAGCGAAGAGATCTAATATTAATAAGGGAAATGCTAATTACATCAGATAACATACATAGTCACTTTTTATTAGACTCAGTCTCAGATTTTGATTTTGAAAAAGCCGCAAAAGATATATTCCATGCGGATATTTCCTCTTGCATAGGGTAATATTTATCAGATATCCAGTCAATCTTATCATTGATAGTTCTTCTTAACTCATAGCAATTAGTTCTTTTATTAAACACCGATTTGAGGGACTTAATGGAACCTGATTTAATAGCATGATAATACAGCAAGCCCAATTTCCTAGTATCGAGTGATAATGACTGGAATATAAACAGTTTATCATATTTATCATCAAATTTTAGATCTAAAAACCTATCTCTATATATATATATATATATATATATATATATATATATAATACTAATAATAATAATAATAATAATAATATATATTTATTGAATCTCATATATATATATTGAATACAATACAAATAGCGGATACAAATGGACCCATCAAGAAGCCATAGACTTGCCCCGGACAATACAATACAAATAGTAACATTTTTTTTCTTGTGTTTTGAATTATCGTTTATTAAGTTATTGATAAATACAAGAGAAAAACAAGAACTGCCTGGAACCCGGGACCTCTAGCTTACTATATTTTGGTTGTCCCACTGAGCGAGACAATATATATATATATATATAATTATATTAATATGACTAGATCAACCACAAAGGCTACATCATTAAATAATACAAATTACATTGATAATGGTAATGTAGATAATATAAGTTTAAAGATAACGGATATATTTAATGAAAAAATAAGTATGATAAAATCCCATAATGATATTATCATTAACAAATTAAATATAATCATAAATAATCAGAATGACATTATCAAATCATTAACCCCAAATGTTAATGATTTAAATAGTTATGCTAGTTTAACTTCAAAAAACATTATTGATAACATATTAACATCAGTAGGTAGTTAGCACCTAGATAATTAAATATCAGAATCAATATCTAAATCAAGTATATCAATACATAAAAAATATGGAGTACAATTTGCTTCTATTCTATATAATATTGATGAATCTAAAGATACTGATTTGACGAAACTGGTTTAAAGATACACAATTAACATTCTCATAAAACATGTTAATACTAAATAAATTAACATTGGTAAATTATATCACTTTAGACTAGTACATCGTAAACAACATAAAGATAGTAAATCTAATAAACCTAGACCCCTAAATTAAATTATTGATAATTGTGAATCAAAGCAAAATTGTATGTCTCAATTATCTAATCTAAAACATATAGAAAATAAAATAACAAACGAATATAATACCGAACAATTAAAATAAAAAAAGTATAGGAATGTTACCTAGTAGAAGAAATGTTAAAATTAAAATAATAGGGTTATAAGTTTATCCTATGATATTTAATAAAAAAATTCAATATAATTAAAGTAAAATTAGATGATCAACATACTAGTGATGAATTATAAGTTATTATCCACTGATTCGTATAATTCAAATGTTACTAAAAGAGGATATATCAATATTTCATTTAAATATATGTAGTTTAAATAAGAATATTAACCTCATTACTGAATATCTTAGTTGTATAAAAAATAAATTCAATTTAATACTTTTAACTGAAACTTGGTTAACGAGTCATGATAACCCTTCAATTTATTTTCCTACATATAGTGTATTTCAGTTAAATAGTTTATGTAAGGAAAAGAAGCGAGGTGGTGGAGTATTATCATTAGTTGATAAAAGTTTGGAGGCTTCTACTGTCGAAGAGTTAACTTATCAAATACCTAATGATATTGATATGTTGATTATAAATTTACATTTGTTAATGATTCTTATAATTATATACATATGTTTATTATACAGAGTCTATATTATAGACGATCAAAAATTATAATAAATATTTGTTTTATGATTTTATTTATAAACATATTTCTAATTTAATTTCTTGTGGTGATTTTAATATAAATTTATTAGATAAGTTAGATTATCATGTATTTTTTAATATTTTAAATTAGGTTTAATTAGTAGATCTACTGATATACAAACGCGTATTACTAACACAATATCCACTCAAATTGATAATGTTGTACTCATTCTTTATTTGTTCCGGAATCTGTAGGTATCCTATCTGAAACTCTTCCAGTAATACATTAGATCATTTACCTTTATTTTTAATTTTTCTTCTAAGTATTCATCAAATCCGTCATTCAAAACTAATTATGTATTAAAAAGAAAAGTATCCAGGCAAAATAATATTAATTTTACTAATGATATGGTTGTATATGATTAGTCTAAAATGAAAAGTAACAGTGGTGTTAATAAATCATTTAACATTTTTCTAGAAACTTTTAGTAATCTATATGATAAAATTTGTCCATTTATTTCACATACGAATAATAATAAAACAAAATAATACTAATAACAGCATTATATGGATTAATAATAAAATCAAAAATGCTATTTTAAAAAAATTATGTTTCTCTTACTTAGAAACATACAGTAAGCATTAATATATAAGAGATATAGAAACAAGGTGAATGCCATAATACGTAGACAAAATAATACAGCTTAAAACAGTTTTTTGTAACAATCATTGTTAAGATATGTGTGTTAACATTAAGAAAGTAACTGATCATAAAAATATATAATACCATTCCTGATGATATATTTTATGGTAATAATATATTTAGTAAGTGTGAAAGAATAAGTGTATTCAATACGTTTTTTAGTTCAATAGCTACTGATCTACAATATAAGTATTTGCTAATAGTTAATAATAAGATAGTTAATGGTAAGATAGATCATCCCACGAGAGATATTTATAAAATCCTCAAAAACATACATTTTATTTTTCACCTATATCGGCTAATGATATTTTGATTGCTATTGGGGATTGTAAATCTAAATCTTCATTAGATGTTAGTGACATTAACATGACTATAATCAAAATTGTTTTTTATTTTATTTTAGATCCACTTCCTTGCATTTTTAACTTAATAATTTATTTCTCTACTATTCTTTATAACAAGAAAATATCACTAATAGCCCCCTTTTTTAAGAGAGGAAACCCATATGATATAAATAACTATATTGCCTTATTGTCTACTTTTCAAAGATGTCAGAGAAAATAATAGCTAATAGATTTATACATTTTATTGACAACAATAATTTATTATATGCCAACAAATATGGTTTTATTATAAATTCTTAAACTTCGCACGTACTCTATATAGTGTATTATATCATATATGATAACTATAATAAACGATACATCGATTAGCATTAGTGAACCAAGTAATAAGACTCTATTCAAAAGTTTAAATTTAGTTATTTTAAATTTACCTGAATGGATCAATAATAATAAATTAATATTACATATTGATAAAAAAAAGTGTTACCTTATAAAGATGTAAATATTATTAATAGTATATCAATTAATTCAACTGAAATATGCTTAGTATCAGGTTATACTTTTCTTTGAGTTATTTTAGATAATAATTTAAATTTTAAAGATCATATAAGAAAAATACAATTGAAGTTATGACATGTTATATATATTACGAAATCTGAGCTATTTACCAATATATATTTTAAAGATACTTAAAATTCTTTTTTTTGCCTTATATCATGTATTGTTTGAAAGTTGGGGAAATAATTTTAATAATAACCTTCAATGTATTTCAACTCTACAAAAAGGCTCTAATTGTAAATAAACTTATAATTTGTTAAAGATATATCTTTAAAATTGTCAATAATATTTTTATTTTGATTAATACTAAAAATTTATTTTTATATTCTAATATATTATAATTTAAAGATTTAATAACTTATAAAAATATTGTATTCATGCACAATTTACATTTAAAGAAATGCCCAAGCAGAATATGATTATTATTTCATAGATATATCTAGGAAATATAACAATTTATACAAAAATACTTTTCATAATTTCAAATTACCTTATATAACATCAAGCCGTCATCATAAATCATTATTATTTAAATGCCCTAAATCATGGAATAGTTTATGTCTAAATAAATTATTATTTACAAAAATGTATATAATATATAATATATATATATAAAAAACTTTCATAAATATTAACAAAACATCTTTTATTAAAATATGAAAATCAATTAAACAATTGATTATCTAATTTTATTATTTTTTTCTGGTACTATTTATTATACATATAGATTGTTTGCTTTATTTTTATTTTTGTAATTTTATTTTTTTAGATATTCTATTCCTTTTATAGTTTGCCATTCAGAATTCAACTCGTTTGTGATTTTTTATATAACTTTACATCTTTTATTTTTAAATCAATAAGTCAATAAATACATATTTTTTATTCTTTACATTCTATAAATATTTATATTTAGATTTTTCCTAATGAGAATCTAACTTATCTAGAATATGAATATTTGGGAAGTTCTCGCAAAAAAACAAATACATCTGTTTATTAAAGTCTCCATTATAGCAAGCTTTACAACATAAAATGATAAATCTTATATATTTATTTATATATGTATATATATATATATATATATATTGATCGTGGATAATAATAACAATGCAAAGATAATAAGTTAAACACAACATCAGTTTATATCTAAAAACATTAATTCTAAAAATAGAAAATATAATGATAGTTTTTTTATCATTTGGATGTACCTTTAATTATAATAATAAACAATATCGAAGTGCTATAATGGGTTGTTTATTGCATACAGTATGAAATGCTACATTAAGCATTAATCATTAATCATTAAGCAAGGAATCGTTTACAAAATAATAAATTACGACATCACCTTGAAACTAAGCATCTAAATTTAAAAAATAAATATATATATATATATATATTTATATATGAATATAAATTCATTTATAAATTACTGATCTCAAAATGATTAAATTTATATTTCATTTAAATTTCATATATGTTATTAATTTTAGGTTATTTGTGAAGTAAAACATAGTTCAATATTTAATATATAGTTGGATGAATTCACCGATTTAACTCAAATTTCACAATTGTTGGTATTTGTAGGTTACTTAATAAACAAATCCATAACACTCACTCACATATCTGAACTTTCTAAATAAATTTAATTACGAGGAGATAGTATTTTATAATTAAATTAACTAGCGTGAAAGTTGAATATTCCTCCGGATTAGTGCACCGATATTGTAGCGTATCGTATTAGTCAACTCGTCGTCGACTCTCGTCGTACCGTGTCGTCGTCGCTTCTCGTCGTACCATGTCGTTGTCGCCTCTCGTCGTACCGTTTCGTCGTCGCTTCTCGTCGTACTGTGTCGTCGTCACCTCTCGTCGTACCGTGTCGTCGTCGCTTCTCGTCGTACTGTGTCGTCGTCGCCTCTCGTCGTACTGTGTCGTCGTCGCCTCTCGTCGTATCATGTCGTCTTTATTGTTGTTGGCGGAAGACGTTCACATGGGCCAAAGCCCGTGAGCAAACGCAAGGTCAGCCTTGGGTGAAGTGACCAAGACTAATAGTTAGGGTGCCGCCCTCCCCAACAAACGTATACGGCTGCTTCTCCGGCCGCGGCGTCTGCCCATTCGTTAACGATCAGCTCGTAATGGCCTGGGACCCACTGTAGGAGAATCCGCCTATTCAACTGGGATAAGTTGCTGCGGACCACCGCGATACCTCTTCCATCACTCATGCCCGAGCCGCAGAGTGCAGTCAGCGCCGCTTGGCTGTCCGAGCATATGATAGTGAAGCATCCGTCTCATTGATCCGCTAACCACTCCGTAACTAATTGGAGCGCCATAACCTCCGTCTCGAAAGACGAAGTCCACTTGTTCCCATTCCATGAAGAGGAGTGAACGAGGTTTGGCTCCGAGGCATGATCGCGATCGCTGCACTACCGCAATTTTTGAAACCACTTTCTGCGGATCCATCTGTGTATATGGCATACTCGTAGATTTCGGATTCTGCGATTGGGTTGATTGAGTCCATCAGGAGTTCCTTGTTGGTGTTACGCTTGCAGGAACCACCTATAAGCGATATGTTCACTGTCCGGGAAGGCTGGCGTTCCAGGACCATGGTAGCAGGTGCCACTTGACGAACATTTCGCGAGTGAACTGGTCGAGACCAAGCTTTATCTCTTCTTCGTTACCCATGATACTGAAACAGTTTCTGTTTTTCCACCTGTGTGTCATCGGCGAATCGATCAGATTTCGTGTCGGGTTTGAGGAGGGTATACCCTCCTCTATGCGTGATGACTTATACCATGCAGTTACAAAGTTCTTACGAACCATCATCGCAAAAGAGGTGATACCGACCTTCAGTCTCAGAAACTCCAATGGAGTATACTCCTAATCCTAAACTCCAATGGATATATCCGACAGCTGACCAGTCTTCACTCTCAATGCACGATGTTGGGCCTGCATGTTTCACCTCTCTAGCCATGGTGTCGTCGCCTCTTGTGGTATCGCGTTTTCATCGTCTCTCATGGTATCGCGTATTCCTTCCGTCCAATCAAATTATGCGCTGTCGGTCGCCACTGTCACGAATGTTGACTCCGGAAAAAGGAGAATGGTAGTACGCGACAGGTTATATGTTTTATTGAAATGAAAGGACAGGAATTGTGGAGAATGTGGTGTGAAGAACCATGGTTTGTGGATGGGGTATTCGTGGATGGGTGTTTTCGTGGATGTAGATTGATTGTAAATGGAGGATGGACGTGTTGAATCGAGAAACCTCAAACTAAAACAAATATTGATATATATATATCTATACTATATTAGCGAAGTTGTCTGTGTGTGTGTGTGTGTGTGTAAGTAGAAGGATTTCGCGAAAGCGAAATCCGTTTTCCGTAAGGAAAACCACAGGTGATAAAGTGGGGCAGCGGGCTTGAAATAGATGATTTACTTTTTTGGATATGTATTCGCGCGATACCAATAATCGTTAAATAGGGTAATTTTTTAATCGATTTACGTAATCGAAAAATTTAAATTCGACGCAAATTTTAATAACAAACTTTATCGTGAATAATTTGATGGTAAATAATTTCGTAAAAATGAGTTTCTTTAATTTAGAATACATTACGTAGATTTACGAAATGGTACTTCCGGTTTGAATTTATGAATACAAATTTTTAAATCGGAATTTATTTACTACTTTTTATTATTGAGGTGAAATTTACTAATATGTAATATCGAGTTAATATTAATTATTTTCTATCTACGCCATGTAAAAATAAATTATTAAACATAGGTGATACAATCGTAATATATAATTAGGTGAGTTAAAAAATCAAAATCTACAATAATTATTCGATTTCAATAATTTTAACTTTATTAAATAGATAATTAAAATAGAATATAATTTTATATATTGGGACTTCTTATGTTTAATATTCTTCGAGCTACGGCAGAAATAGTGAAAAATACATGATTTTAGAGTAGTCTATTTGACCGACTTCCGGTAATATTTTCGTATAAAATATGGATTCATCAGATTACGAGTACGAAAATACATGTAATGAAATCAGAAAAATCATGAAAATATGAATAATAGGGTTTCCATCTCTGTTTTATTATTTCGCCAAATGTCATCATATATATGGTCAAAGAAAAAATATAGATTTATAAAATTTGTTTTTTTCTAAAATCTATTCTATAATTATATATGAATTACATACCGAGTGAAGCTTTAAAAGTATAGTGATATGTGTGTGTTTGTGGTCATTTATATTATGAGTGTTAGTTATTTTCATTGGTGTTGTTAGATTTGATTAAGTTTTAATATTGGTGTTTTTTTTAGCTGCATCACTTCCCGAGTGAGCCTATAAAAGTATTATTATATTTGTGTGTGATATTTTGAGTATTAGTTATTTTCACAGTTTTGGTTAGGTTAAGTTAAGTTTTAATTTGGATAGGTTTTTTTAGCAACATTACTTACTGAGTGAGTCTATACAAGCATATGTATTTATATTGTTATTTTCACAGTTGTGGTTAGGTTGGGTTAAGTTTTAATTTGTGTAGGTTTTTTTAGCTGCATTACTTCCCGAGTGAGCCTATATAATTATATTTGCACAGTTGTGGTTAGGTTGGGTTAAGTTTTAATTTGTGTAGGTTTTTTTTAGCTGCATTACTTCCCGAGTGAACCTATAAAAGCATATTCATTTATATTGTTATTTTCACAGTTGTGGTTAGATTGGATTAAGTTTTAATATTGGTGGTTTTTTTTAGCTGCATCACTTCCCGAGTGAGCCTATACAAGTATATTATCACTATTGTGGTTAGGTTGGGTTAAGTTTTAATTTGTGTAGGTTTTTTTAACTGCATTACTTCCCGAGTGAGCCTATATAAGTATATTTTCACAGTTGTGGTTAGATTGGATTAAGTTTTAATATTGGTGTTTTTTTTAGCTGCATCACTTCCCGAGTGAGCCTATACAAGTATATTGATATATGTCTTTGTGTGGTCATTGCTTTTAGAGTATTAGTAATTTTTCACAGTTGTGGTTATGTTGGGTTAAGTTTTAATTTTTGTAGTTTTTTTTAGCAACATTACTTCCTGAGTGAGTCTATACAAGCATAGTATTTATATTGTTATTTTCACAGTTGTGGTTAGGTTGGGTTAATTTTTAATTTTGGTAGGTTTTTTTTAGCTGCATTACTTCCCGAGTGAACCCATAAAGCATATTTATTTATATTGTTATTTTCACAGTTGTGGTTAGGTTGGGTTAAGTTTTAATTTTGGTAGGTTTTTTTTAGCTGCATTACTTCCCGAGTGAACCTATAAAAGCATATTTATTTATATTGTTATTTTCACAGTTGTGGTTAGGTTGGGTTAAGTTTTAATATTGGTGTTTTTTTTTAGCTGCATCACTTCCCAAGTGAACCTATAAAAGCATATTTATTTATATTTTTATTTTCATTTTTGTGGTTAGGTTGGGTTAAGTTTTAATTTTCTTAGGTTTTTTTTAGCTCCATTACTTCCCGAGTGAGACTATACAAGTATATTTTCACTATTGTGGTTAGGTTGGGTTAAGGTTTAATTTGTGTAGGTTTTTTTTAACTGCATTACTTCCCGAGTGAGCCTATATAAGTATATTTTCACAGTTGTGGTTAGATTGGATTAAGTTTTAATATTGGTGTTTTTTTTTAGCTGCATCACTTCCCAAGTGAGCCTATACAAGTATATTGATATATGTCTTTGTGTGGTCATTGCTTTTAGAGTATTAGTAATTTTTCACAGTTGTGGTTAGGTTGGGTTAAGTTTTAATTTTGGTAGGTTTTTTTTAGCTGCATTACTTCCCGAGTGAACCTATAAAAGCATATTTATTTATATTGTTATTTTCAAAGTTGTGGTTAGGTTGGGTTAATTTTTAATTTTGGTAGTTTTTTTTTAGCTTCATTACTTCCCGAATGAACCTATAAAAGCATATTTATTTATATTGTTATTTTCACAGTTGTGGTTAGGTTGGGTTATGTTTTAATTTGTGTAGGTTTTTTTAGCTGCATTTCTTCCCGAGTGAACCTATAAAAGCATATTTATTTATATTTTTATTTTCATTTTTGTGGTTAGGTTGGGTTAAGTTTTAATTTGTGTAGGTTTTTTTAGATGCATTACTTCCCGAGTGAACCTATAAAAGTATATTTATTTATATTTTTATTTTCACAGTTTTAGTTAGGTTGGGTTAAGTTTTAATTTGTGTAGGTTTTTTAGCTGCATTACTTCCCGAGTGAACCTATATATGTATATTTTAACTATTGTTGGCTTAAGTTTTAATTTACCTATATAAACATATTAATAAAAATTCCCAAGTACATTACATCATCAAGTGAACGTTACGCGCGATCACGGGCGAAGCCGGGCCCCGACCGCCTAGTCTATACTATAAGAGCGAAGTTGTCTGTGTGTGTGTGTGTCTGTGTGTGTGTGTAAGTAGAAGGATTTCGCGAAAGCGAAATCCGTTTTCCGTAAAGAAAACGTCGGGTGATAAAGTGGGGCAGCGGGCTTGAAATAGATGATTTACTTTTTTGGATATGTATTCGCGCGATACCAATAATCGTTAAATAGGGTCATTTTTTAATCGATTTACGTAATCGAAAAATTTAAATTCGACGCAAATTTTTAATAACAAACTTTATCGTGGAGAATTTGATGGTAAATAATTTCGTAAAAATGAGTTTCTTTAATTTCGAATACATTACGTAGATTTACGAAATGGTACTTCCGGTTTGTATATCGAAATAACAATTGGTACATCGGAATTTATTTACCCGTATTGTTGAGAAAAAGTTCACGAACGATTAAAATCGAGTTAATATTAATTATTTCCTATCTACGCCATGTAAACATAAATTATTAAACATAGGTGATATGATACGGTGATGTAAAAAATCAAAATCTAGAATAATTATTCGATTTCAATAATTTTAACTTTATTAAATAGATAATTAAAATAGAATATAATTTTATAAATTGGGACTTCTTATGTTTAATATTCTTAGAGCTACGGCCGAAAAAGTGAAAAATACTGGATTTTAGAATAGTCTATTTGACCGACTTCCGGTAATATTTTCGTATAAATTATGGATTCATCAGATTTGGAGTACGAAAATACATGTAATAAAATGAGAAAAATCATGAAAATATGAATAATAGGGTTTCCATCTCTGTTTTAATATTTCGCCAAATATCATCATATATTTGGTCAATAAAAAAATATAGATTTATAAAAAAATATTTTTTCTAAAATCTATTCTATAATTATATATGTATTACATACCGATTGAACCTTTAAAAGTATAGTGATATGTGTGTGTTTGTGTTCATTGATATTGTGAGTGTTAGTTATTTTCAATGTTGTGATTTGGTTGGGTTAATTTTAATATTGGTAAGTTTTTTTTAGCTACATTACTTCCCGAGTGAGACTATAACTGCATATTTATTTATATTGTTATTTTCACAGTTGTGGTTAGGATGGGTTAAGTTTTAATTTATGTAGTTTTTTTTAGCTTCATTACTTCTCGAGTTAGCCTACACAAGTATATTTTCACTGTTGTGGTTAGGTTGAGTTAAGTTTTAATTTATGTATATATATATATATATATGTGTGTGTGTATATATGTCATATAACTATGTATATTTTATTAACACACCCATATACAGTATCATAAAATTTAATTACCAATACATTATATATATATATATATATATATATATATATATATATATGTATATGTATATTCCACATAACTATGTATATTTTATTAACACTCCCATATACAGTATCATAAAATTTAATTACCAATACATTAATTAATAATGATTAAAGTTAAATAACCAATGTATAGTATACATTTATTAGCGTAAATTAATAAATAGGAGTATATATAATATATTGTATATGTGATAGTGTATATCGCGTAAATATATGAACATAGTATATTACTATTATATATATATATATATATATATATATATATATATATATATATATATTAATATATATATATATGTGTGTGTGTATATGTCATATAACTATGTATATTTTATTAACACACCCATATACAGTATCATAAAATTTAATTACCAATACATTATATATATATATATATATATATATATATATATATATATATATATATATGTATATGTATATTCCACATAACTATGTATATTTTATTAACACTCCCATATACAGTATCATAAAATGTAATTACCAATACATTAATTAATAATGATTAAAGTTAAATAACCAATGTATAGTGTACATTTATTAGAGTAAATTAGTAAATAGGAGTATATATATATAATATATTGTATATGTGGTTGTGTATATCGCGTAAATATATGAACATAGTATATTACTATTATATATATATATAATTATTTTAGATATTAAATATTTACTATTATTACCTAAATCTTAATTATTTTATATATTAAATATTTACTATTATTACCTAAATCTTAATTATTTGTGATTGGCTAATTTATAAATATTCATTTGTGATTGGTCAATTTTTTTATTTACTATTATTTCTGTAGCATTACATTTATTTATAGCATTCATTTATTAAAACCTATTGTGTTCACACGTACATTTTGAATAATTCTTTACATCGAATATATTAATATATTTCGTAACAAATATATTGTTTCTTTAATATTAAACTAATATACATACATGCGTATACCATATGCCGAAAAGAAAATCGAATTTATCAAAAAAAAGTAAGAAAGCAAGATTGAATAATGTGAGAATAAGTCAACAGATTTCAGATTTCCGAAAGATTTCTCAAGGTTTACTCAGGCTGGAGAGGATGGATATCCTAAATGCAGACGTCGAAGATTAGAAGATGGAGGAGAAGAATTTACTATCAAAAGAAACAACATGCAAGTTATTATTGATAATAGATGGGTTGTTCCATATTGCCCATTATTATCTAAAATATTTAAAGCTCATATTAATGTAGAATTTTGTAATTCAGTTAAAAGTATTAAATATATATGTAAATATATTAATAAGGGTTTCGACATGTCGATGGTAGCGTTAGAAGGAGAAAACGGAGGTAAAGACGAAATTTCGGATTACCAATTAGGAAGATACGTAGGATCTAACGAGGCATTTTGGAGACTAATGCAATTTCCTATACATAAAAGATTTCCTGCAATTATACATTTGGCTGTACATTTAGAAAATGGGCAAAGGGTGTATTTTAATAGTAATACTATTTTAAATAGAATTAATAATCCTAATGAAACTACTTTAACGGCATTTTTTAAATTGTGTATAGAGGACGAATTCGCGAGTACGTTATTATATGAAGAAGTAGCTTCATATTATACATGGAATTCGCATACATGGAAAAATAGAAAGCAAGGTACAAGGGTTGATGGTTATGGTGACATCAGGAAAGGTAAAGAGTTTGGTAGAGTATATACGGTACACTTTTCTAATGCTGAATGTTTTTATATGCGGCTATTATTATTTCATATTAAAGGACCTACTTCATTCGACTACTTAAGAACTGTTAACGATATAATATGCGGAAAATTTAGAGAAGCCTGTATTATACATGGTCTACTAGAAAATGATAACCAATGGGATAATACGATTAATGATGCTGTTCTATTAAAGTCTCCAACAAAATTAAGAAATCTATTTGCTATAATGATTACTATGTGTAATGTGTCTAATCCCCTTAGGATATGGAATAAATATAAAGAAGATTTCACTGAAGATTATTTATTTAAAGCTAAACATATTAATCACTCTGCTATTTACAGTGATACTCTATTTAATTTAGCTCTAATATATATCGAAGATAAACTACAAGAACTCGGGGGAAGACAGTTAGTACATTATGGATTACCTGCAACGATACGAGATGATATGTCACCACTCAGTAACGATGTTATTAGAGAAACATCATATAATATGGAAGAATTAAATATGTTTATTAATGAAAATGAAAATAGATTAACTGATGAACAAAAAGAAATTTATTTATTAATATTAAAGAGTATTAATGAAAAAAAAGAAAATATATATTTTCTTAATGCAGCAGGTGGTACAGGTAAAACATATTTAATTAATTTATTATTATCAAAAGTACGCTCCATGAAGAATATTGCTATAGCAGTAGCATCTTCTGGAATTGCTTCGACTCTACTGCAATCCGGAAGAACTGTACATTCAACGTTTAAATTGCCTCTTGATTTATCTGACACAGAGAATACAACATGTAATATATCTAGGAATAGTGGTGCAGCCCATCTATTAAGAAAATGTTCATTCATAGTATAGGATGAATGCACCATGTCTCATAAAGGAGGAATTCAGGCTGTAGATAGATTACTGAAAGATATTAGAAATAATGATTTATTAATGGGAGGTATAACTGTATTATTTTCAGGGGATTTCCGTCAGATATTACCTATTATTCCTAATGGTACAAAAATAGATGAACTTAATGCCTGTTTAAAATATTCGTATTTATGGAATAAAATTATTAAATTGTCGTTAACTAGAAATATGAGATTATCACTAAATGAAGATTCGGATGCTACAGAATTTGCAAATAATTTAATCATGCTCGGAGATGGAAATATTAATGTAAATTCAATAGATAACTCAATTAAATTACCGGTTGGAAAAATGGTTAGTAATTCTATAGAATTAAAAAATAATGTTTATCCAGATTTCCAGGTAAATTATGAAAATAAAGAATGGCTCTCTGAAAGATGTATTCTGGCACCAATTAATGAAGTTGTTTACAAAATTAATGAACAATTATTAAATGAAATTCCGGAGGAAATTAAAAATTATAAATCTATTGATAATTTAGCTAATCAAGAAGATAATATTAATTACTCGACGGAATTTTTAAATTCATTGCAACCTTCCGGATTTCCTCCTCACAATTTAAAATTAAAGCGAGGTGCTTCGATTATCCTATTAAGAAATATTGAACCTCCTAGGTTATGCAATGGTACCAGGTTAGTAATACAAAATATACAAATGTGATTGAAGCTATTATTATTACCGGTACATTTAAAGGACAAGAGGTTGTCATACCTAAGATTCCAATGACGACTTCAAATTATCAATTTGAATTTAGAAGACTTCAATTTCCAGTTAGATTAAGTTTTTCGATGACCATCAACAAATCACAGGGTCAGGCATTAAAAGTTGTGGGATTGGACTTATCTACTAGCTGTTTTTCGCATGGTCAATTATATGTGGGATGTTCGAGAGTAACAAATGGAGATAATCTGTATATATTATCTGAAGGAGGAAGAACGAAAAATGTCGTATATAAAGAAGCCCTGCGTAAATAAAGTTAGTATATACACTATATAACACATAATTACTCTTTACGCAGGGTCCTTCATATGTACGTTGCCTTGACGTGGCATGAAGGCTTTAAACTAAATACGTACGAATTTGTTTTGAAATATTAAATAAAATCTAAGGTTAGTACATCTATATAATTCTATCATATTTATTTATATTAAAATGTCTACTCTATCATTACATTATTATTTAATTATATAATTAATATTTACAACTTATTTTTCAGGGTCCTTCATATGTACGTTGCCTTGACGTGGCATGAGGGCTTTAATCTAAATACGTACGAAAAAAATAAATGTTGAAGATAGGTAATACAATTGATGTGTTAAATTGTTGTGGTTAAAAGTATATTTATTTACATTGTTATTATTACAGTTGTGGTTAGGTTGGGTTAAGTTTTAATTTGTGTAGGTTTTTTTCAGCTGCATTACATCCCGAGTGAACCTATAAAAGCATATTGATAAATGTGTGTATGTTGTCATTGGTATTTTGAGTTTTAGTTATGTTCACTTTTGTAGTTAGGTTGGGTTAAGTTTTAATTTGTGTAGGTTTTTTTTAGCTGCATTACTTCCCGAGTGAACCTATACAATTATATTTGCATAGTTTTGGTTAGGTTGGGTTAAGTTTTAATATTGGTGGTTTTTTTTAGATGCATTACTTCCCGAGTGAGCCTATAAAAGTATATTTATTTATATTGTTATTTTCACAGTTGTGGTTAGGTTGGGTTAAGTTTTAATATTGGTGGTTTTTTTTAGCTGCATCACTTCCCGAGTGAGCCTATAAAAGCATATTTATTTATATTGTTATTTTCACAGTTGTGGTTAGGTTAGGTTAAGTTTAAATTTTTTTGAGGTTTTTTTTAACTGCATTACTTCCCGAGTGAGCCTATAATAGTATATTTTCACTGTAGTGGTTAGGTTGGGTTAAGTTTAAATTTTTGAAGGTTTTTTTAGCTACATTACTTCCCGATAGAATCTAAGTATATTTGCACTGTTGTGGTTAGTTTAGGTTAAGTTTTAATTTGTGTAGGTTTTTTTTTAGCTGCATTAATTCTCAAGTGAGCCTATAAAATTATATTATCACGGTTGTGGTTAGGTTGGTTTAAGTTTTAATTTGTGTAGGTTTTTTTTAGCTGCATTAATTCCCGAGTGAACCTATAAAAGTATATTTATTTATATTGTTATTTTCTCAGTTGTGGTTAGATTGGGTTAAGTTTTTATTTGGGGAGGTTTTTTTTAGCTGCATTACTTCCCGAGTGAACCTATAAAAGTATATTTATTTATATTGTTATTTTCACTGTTGTGGTTAGGTTGTGTTAAGTTTTAATTTGTGGAGGTTTTTTTTAGTTGCATTACTTCCCGATTGAGCCTATAAAAGCATATTTATTTATATTATTATTTTCACAGTTGTGGTTAGGTTGGGTTAAGTTTTAATTTTGGTAGGTTTTTTTAGCTGAATTACTTCCCGAGTGAACCTATAAAAGCATATTTATTTATATTGTTATTTTCACTATTGTTGTTAGATTGGATTAAGTTTTAATATTGGTGGTATTTTTAGCTGCATTACTTCCCGAGTGAACCTATAAAAGCATATTGATAAATGTGTGTATGTGTCATTGATATTTTAAGTTATAGTACCTATATAAACATATTAATAAAAATTCCCAAGTACATTACATCACTAAGTGAACGTTACGCGCGATCACGGGCGAAGCCGGGCCCCGACCGCCTAGTCTATACTATAAGAGCGAAGTTGTCTGTGTGTGTGTGTGTCTGTGTGTGTGTGTAAGTAGAAGGATTTCGCGAAAGCGAAATCCGTTTTCCGTAAGGAAAACGTCGGGTGATAAAGTGGGGCAGCGGGCTTGAAATAGATGATTTACTTTTTTGGATATGTATTCGCGCGATACCAATAATCGTTAAATAGGGTCATTTTTTAATCGATTTACGTAATCGAAAAATTTAAATTCGACGCAAATTTTTAATAAGAAACTTTATCGTGGAGAATTTGATGGTAAATAATTTCGTAAAAATGAGTTTCTTTAATTTCGAATACATTACGTAGATTTACGAAATGGTACTTCCGGTTTGTATATCTGAATACAAATTGGTACATCGTAATTTATTTACCCGTATTATTGAGGTGAAATTTACTAATATGTAATATCGAGTTAATATTAATTATTTCCCATCTACGCCATGTAAAAATAAATTATAAAATATAGGTGATACAATCGTAATATATAATTAGGTGAGTTAAAAAATCAAAATCTACAATAATTATTCGATTTCAATAATTTTAACTTTATTAAATAGATAATTAAAATAGAATATAATTTTATATATTGGGACTTCTTATGTTTAATATTCTTCGAGCTACGGCAGAAATAGTGAAAAATACATGATTTTAGAGTAGTCTATTTGACCGACTTCCGGTAATATTTTCGTATAAAATATGGATTCATCAGATTACGAGTACGAAAATACATGTAATGAAATCAGAAAAATCATGAAAATGAATAATAGGGTTTCCATCTCTGTTTTATTATTTCGCCAAATGTCATCATATATATGGTCAAAGAAAAAAATATAGATTTATAAAAAAATATTTTTTCTAAAATCTATTCTATAATTATATATGCATTACATACCGAGTGAGACTATAAAAGCATATATATATATATATATATATATATATATATATATATGTCTATGTGGTCATTGATATTTTTAGTTTTAGTTATTGTCACTGTTGTATGTAGGTTGGGTTCAGTTTTAATATTGGTAGATATTGTGTAGCTGCATTACTTCCCGAGTGAGACTATAAAAGTATATTTTCACTATTGTGGTTAGGTTGGGTTAAGTTTTAATTTGTGTAGGTTTTTTTTAACTGCATTACTTCCCGAGTGAGCCTATATAAGTATATTTTCACAGTTGTGGTTAGATTGGATTAAGTTTTAATATTGGTGTTTTTTTTTAGCTGCATCACTTCCCGAGTGAGCCTATACAAGTATATTGAAATATGTCTTTGTGTGGTCATTGCTTTTAGAGTATTAGTAATTTTTCACAGTTGTGGTTAGGTTGGGTTAAGATTTAATTTTTGTAGTTTTTTTTAGCAACATTACTTCCTGAGTGAGTCTATACAAGCATAGTATTTATATTGTTATTTTCACAGTTGTGGTTAGGTTGGGTTAATTTTTAATTTTGGTAGGTATTTTTTTGGCTGCATTACTTCCCGAGTGAACCTATAAAAGCATATTTATTTATATTGTTATTTTCACGGTTGTGGTTAAATTGGATTAAGTTTTAATATTGGTGTTTTTTTTTAGCTGCATCACTTCCCGAGTGAGCCTATAAAAGTATATTGATATATGTCTTTGCGTGGTCATTGCTTTTAGAGTATTAGTAATTTTTCACAGTTGTGGTTATGTTGGGTTAAGTTTTAATTTTTGTAGTTTTTTTTAGCAACATTACTTCCTGAGTGAGTCTATACAAGCATAGTATTTATATTGTTATTTTCACAGTTGTGGTTGGTTGGGTTAATTTTTAATTTTGGTAGGTTTTTTTTAGCTGCATTACTTCCCGAGTGAACCTATAAAAGCATATTTATTTATATTGTTATTTTCAAAGTTGTGGTTAGGTTGGGTTAATTTTTAATTTTGGTAGTTTTTTTTTAGCTTCATTACTTCCCGAATGAACCTATAAAAGCATATTTATTTATATTGTTATTTTCACAGTTGTGATTAGGTTAGGTTAAGTTTTAATTTTGGTAGGTTTTTTTTAGCTGCATTACTTCCCGAGTGAACCTATAAAAGCATATTTATTTATATTGTTATTTTCACAGTTGTGGTTAGGTTGGGTTAATTTTTAATTTTGGTAGGTTTTTTTTAGCTGCATTACTTCCCGAGTGAACCTATAAAAGCATATTTATTTATATTGTTATTTTCACAGTTGTGGTTAGGTTGGGTTAAGTTTTAATTTGTGTAGGTTTTTTTAGCTGCATTACTTCCCGAGTGAACCTATAAAAGCATATTTATTTATATTGTTATTTTCACAGTTGTGGTTAGGTTGGGTTAAGTTTTAATTTGTGTAGGTTTTTTTTAGCTGCATTACTTCCCGAGTGAACCTATAAAAGCATATTCATTTATATTGTTATTTTCACAGTTGTGGTTAGATTGGATTAAGTTTTAATATTGGTGGTTTTTTTTAGCTGCATTAATTCCCGAGTGAGCCTATAAAAGCATATTTATTTATATTGTTATTTTCACAGTTGTGATTAGATTGGGTTAGGTTTTAATTTTCTTAGGTTTTTTTTAGCTCCATTACTTCCCGAGTGAGACTATAAAAGTATATTTTCACTATTGTGGTTAGGTTGGGTTAAGTTTTAATTTGTGTAGGTTTTTTTTAACTGCATTACTTCCCGAGTGAGCCTATATAAGTATATTTTCACAGTTGTGGTTAGATTGGATTAAGTTTTAATATTGGTGTTTTTTTTTAGCTGCATCACTTCCCGAGTGAGCCTATACAAGTATATTGATATATGTCTTTGTGTGGTCATTGCTTTTAGAGTATTAGTAATTTTTCACAGTTGTGGTTAGGTTGGGTTAAGTTTTAATTTTTGTAGTTTTTTTAGCAACATTACTTCCTGAGTGAGTCTATACAAGCATAGTATTTATATTGTTATTTTCACAGTTGTGGTTAGGTTGGGTTAATTTTTAATTTTGGTAGTTTTTTTTTAGCTTCATTACTTCCCGAATGAACCTATAAAAGCATATTTATTTATATTGTTATTTTCACAGTTGTGGTTAGGTTAAGTTAAGTTTTAATTTTGGTAGGTTTTTTTTAGCTGCATTACTTCCCGAGTGAACCTATAAATGCATATTTATTTATATTGTTATTTTCACAGTTGTGGTTAGGTTGGGTTAATTTTTAATTTTGGTAGGTTTTTTAGCTACTTTACTTCCCGAGTGAACCTATAAAAGCATATTTATTTATATTGTTATTTTCACAGTTGTGGTAAGGTTGGGTTAAGTTTAAATTTTTGGAGGTTTTTTTTAGCTGCATTACTTCCCGAGTGAGCCTATAAAAGTTTATTTATTTATATTATTATTTTCACAGTTGTGGTTAGGTTGGGTTAAGTTTAAATTTTTGGTGGTTTTTTAAGCTGCATTACTTCCCGAGTGAGCCTATAACATCATATTTGCACAGTTGTGATTAGGTTGGGTTAAGTTTTAATTTGTGTAGGTATTTTTTAGCACATTACTTCTCGAGTGAGCCTATAAAAGTATATTTATTTATATTGTTATTTTCACAGTTGTGGTAAGGTTGGGTTAAGTTTAAATTTTTGGTGGTTTTATAGGCTGCATTACTTCCCGAGTGAGCCTATAACAGCATATTTGCACAGTTGTGGTTAGGTTGGATTAAGTTTTAATTTGTGTAGGTTTTTTTAGCTGCATTACTTCCCGAGTGAGCCTATAAAAGCATATTTATTTATATTGTTATTTTCACAGTTATGGTTAGGTTGGGTTAATTTTAATTTTGGTAGGTTTTTTTTAACTGCATTACTTCTCAAGTGAGCATATAAAAGTATATTGTCACGGTTGTGGTAAGGTTGGGTTACGTTTTAATTTTTTGATGTTTTTTTTAGCTGCATTACTTGCCGAGTGAGCCTATAAAGCATATTTATTTATATTGTTATTTTTACAGTTGTGGTTAGGTTGGGTTGATTTTAAATTGTTGGAGGTTTTTTTTAGCTGCATTACTTCTCGAGTGAGCCTATAAAAGTATATTGTCACGGTTGTGGTAAGGTTGGGTTAAGTTTTAATTTTTTGATGTTTTTTTTAGCTGCATTACTTCCCGAGTGAGCCTATACAAGTATATTTTCAATGTTGTGGTTAGGTTGGGTTAAGTTTTAATTTTGGAGGTTTTTTTTAGCTGCATTACTTCTCAAGTGAGCCTATAAAAGTATATTGTCACAGTTGTGGTAAGGTTGGGTTAAGTTTTAATTTTTTGATGTTTTTTTTAGCTGCATTACTTGCCGAGTGAGCCTATAAAGCATATTTATTTATATTGTTATTTTTACAGTTGTGGTTAGGTTGGGTTGATTTTAAATTGTTGGAGGTTTTTTTTAGCTGCATTACATCCCGAGTGAACTTATAAAAGCATATTTATTTATATTGTTATTTTCACTATTGTTGTTAGATTGGATTAAGTTTTAATATTGGTGGTATTTTTAGCTTCATTACTTCCAGAGTAAGCTTATAAAAGTATATTAATTTATATTGTTATTTTCACAGTTGTGGTTAGGTTTGGTTAAGTTTTAATTTGTGTAGTTTTTTTTTAGCTGCATTACTTACCGAGTGAGCATATACAAGCATATTTTCTAAGTTGTAGTTAGGTTGGGTTAAGTTTTAATTTGGGTAGGTTTTTTTTAGCTACATTACTTCCCGAGTGATCCTATACAAGTATATTCATTTATATTGTTATTTTCACAGTTGTGGTTAGATTGGATTAAGTTTTAATTTTGGTAGGTTTTTTTTAGCTGCATTACATCCCGAGTGAACCTATAAAAGCATATTTATTTATATTGTTATTTTCACTATTGTTGTTAGATTGGATTAAGTTTTAATATTGGTGGTATTTTTAGCTGCATTACTTCCCGAGTTAACCTATAAAAGCATATGTATTTATATTGTTATTTTCACAGTTGTGGTTAGGTTGGGTTCAGTTTTAATATTGGTAGGTTTTTTTTAGATGCATTACATCCCGAGTGAACCTATAAAAGCATATTTATTTATATTGTTATTTTCACAGTTGTGGTTAGGTTGGATTAGGTTTTAATTTGTGTAGGTTTTTTTAGCCGCATTACTTCCCGAGTGAGCCTATAAAAGTATATTTTCACTGTTGTGGTTAGGTTGGGTTAAGTTTTAATTTTGGTAGGTTTTTTTAGCTGCATTACTTCCCGAGTGAACCTATACAATTATGTTTTTACAGTTGTGGTTAGGTTGGGTTAAGTTTTAATTTATGGAGGTTTTTTTTAGCTACATTACTTCCCATGTGAGACTATACAATTATATTTGCACAGTTGTGGTTAGGTTGGGTTAAGATTTAATTTGTGTAGGTTTTTTTTAGCTGCATTACTTCCCGAGTGAGCCTATAAAAGCATATTTATTTATATTGTTATTTTCACAGTTGTGGTTAGGTTGGGTTAAGTTTTAATTTGTGGAGGTTTTTTTAGCTGCATTACTTCCCGAGTGAGCATATAAAAGTATATTTTCACTATTATGGTTAGGTTAGGTTAAGTTTTAATTTGTGGATGTTTTTTGTAGCTGCATTACTTCCAATGTGAGCCTATACAATTATATTTTCACTGTTGGGGTTAGGTTGGGTTAAGTTTTAATTTGTGGAGGTTTTTTTTAGCTGCATTACTTCCCATATGAGCATATACAATTATATTTTCACAGTTGTGGTTAGGTTGGGTTAAGTTTTAATTTGTGAGGTTTTTTTAGCTGCATTACTTCCCGAGTGAGCCTATAAAAGTATTATTATATTTGTGTGTGATATTTTGAGTATTAGTTATTTTCACAGTTTTGGTTAGGTTAAGTTAAGTTTTAATTTGGATAGGTTTTTTTAGCAACATTACTTACTGAGTGAGTCTATACAAGCATATGTATTTATATTGTTATTTTCACAGTTGTGGTTAGGTTGGGTTAAGTTTTAATTTGTGTAGGTTTTTTTAGCTGCATTACTTCCCGAGTGAGCCTATATCATTATATTTGCACAGTTGTGGTTAGGTTGGGTTAAGTTTTAATTTGTGTAGGTTTTTTTTAGCTGCATTACTTCCCGAGTGAACCTATAAAAGCATATTCATTTATATTGTTATTTTCACAGTTGTGGTTAGATTGGATTAAGTTTTAATATTGGTGGTTTTTTTTAGCTGCATCACTTCCCGAGTGAGCCTATACAAGTATATTGATATATGTCTTTGTATGGTCATTGCTTTTAGAGTATTAGTAATTTTTCACGGTTGTGGTTATGTTGGGTTAAGTTTTAATTTTTGTAGTTTTTTTTAGCAACATTACTTCCTGAGTGAGTCTATACAAGCATAGTATTTATATTGTTATTTTCACAGTTGTGGTTAGGTTGGGTTAATTTTTAATTTTGGTAAGTTTTTTTTAGCTGCATTACTTCCCGAGTGAACCTATAAAAGCATATTTATTTATATTGTTATTTTCAAAGTTGTGGTTAGGTTGGGTTAATTTTTAATTTTGGTAGTTTTTTTTTAGCTTCATTACTTCCCGAATGAACCTATAAAAGCATATTTATTTATATTGTTATTTTCACAGTTGTGGTTAGGTTGGGTTAATTTTTAATTATGTAGGTTTTTTTTAGCTGCATTACTTCCCGAGTGAACCTATAAAAGCATATTTATTTATATTGTTATTTTCACAGTTGTGGTTAGGTTGGGTTAATTTTTAATTTTGGTAGGTTTTTTTTAGCTGCATTACTTCCCGAGTGAACCTATAAAAGCATATTTATTTATATTGTTATTTTCACAGTTGTGGTTAGGTTGGGTTAAGTTTTAATTTGTGTAGGTTATTTTAGCTGCATTACTTCCCGAGTGAACCTATAAAAGCATATTTATTTATATTGTTATTTTCACAGTTGTGGTTAGGTTGGGTTAAGTTTTAATTTGTGTAGGTTTTTTTTAGCTGCATTACTTCCCGAGTGAACCTATAAAAGCATATTCATTTATATTGTTATTTTCACAGTTGTGGTTAGATTGGATTAAGTTTTAATATTGGTGGTTTTTTTTAGCTGAATTAATTCCCGAGTGAGCCTATAAAAGCATATTTATTTATATTGTTATTTTCACAGTTGTTATTAGATTGGGTTAAGTTTTAATTTTCTTAGGTTTTTTTTAGCTCCATTACTTCCCGAGTGAGACTATAAAAGTATATTTTCACTATTGTGGTTAGGTTGGGTTAAGTTTTAATTTGTGTAGGTTTTTTTTAACTGCATTACTTCCCGAGTGAGCCTATATAAGTATATTTTCACAGTTGTGGTTAGATTGGATTAAGTTTTAATATTGGTGTTTTTTTTTAGCTGCATCACTTCCCAAGTGAGCCTATACAAGTATATTGATATATGTCTTTGTGTGGTCATTGCTTTTAGAGTATTAGTAATTTTTCACAGTTGTGGTTAGGTTGGGTTAATTTTTAATTTTGGTAGTTTTTTTTTAGCTTCATTACTTCCCGAATGAACCTATAAAATCATATTTATTTATATTGTTATTTTCACAGTTGTGGTTAGGTTGGGTTAAGTTTTAATTTGTGTAGGTTTTTTTAGCTGCATTTCTTCCCGAGTGAACCTATAAAAGCATATTTATTTATATTGTTATTTTCATTTTTGTGGTTAGGTTGGGTTAAGTTTTAATTTGTGGAGTTTTTTTTTAGCTGCATTACTTCTCGAGTGAGCCTATAAAAGTATATTTTAACTGTTATGGTTAGGTTGGATTAAGTTTTAATTGTTGGAGGTTTTTTTGTAGCTGAATTACTTCCCGAGTGAGCCTATACAAGTATATTTTCACTGTTGTGGTTATGTTGGGTTAAGTTTTAATTTGTGTAGGTTTTTTTTAGCTACATTACTTCCCGAGTGAGCTTATAAAAGTATATTTTCACTGTTGTGGTTAGGTTGTGTTAAGTTTTAATTTGTGTAGGTTTTTTTTAGCTACATTACTACCCAATTGAACCTATATAAACATATTTATTTATATAGTTATATTCACAGTTGTGGTTAGATTGGATTAAGTTTTAATATTGGTGATTTTTTTAGCTAATTTTTTTAATTTGTGGAGGTTTTTTTAGCTGCATTACTTCCCGAGTGAGCATATAAAAGTATATTTTCACTGTTGTGGTTAGGTTGGATTAAGTTTTAATATTTGTGGTTTTTTTTAGTTGCATTACTTCCCGAGTGAGCCTATACAAGTATATTTTCACTGTTGGGGATAGGTTGGGTTAAGTTTTAATTTTTGTAGGTTTTTTTAAATGCATTACTTCCCGAGTGAGCCTATACAATTATATTTTCACAGTTGTGGTTAGGTTGGGTTAAGTTTTAATTTGTGGAGGTTTTTTTTAGCTGCATTACTTCCAGAGTGAGCTTATAAAAGTATATTAATTTATATTGTTATTTTCACAGTTGTGGTTAGGTTGGGTTAAGTTTTAATTTGTGTAGATTTTTTTTAGCTGCATTACTTCCCGAGTGAGCATATACAAGCATATTTTCTAAGTTGTAGTTAGGTTGGGTTAAGTTTTAATTTGGGTAGGTTTTTTTTAGCTACATTACTTCCCGAGTGAGCCTATACAAGGATATTTACACAGTTGTGGTTAGATTGGATTAAGTTTTAATATTGGTGGTTTTTTTTAGCTGCATTACTTCCCGAGTGAACCAATATAAGCATAATGATATATGTATGTATATGTATGTATGTTAAATTATATTTTGAGTATTATTTTAACAGTTTAGTTCAGGTTGGGTTAAGTTTTAATTTGTGTAGGTTTTTTTTAGCTGCATTACTTCCCGAGTAAGCCTATACAAGTATATTCATTTATATTGTTATTTTCACAGTTGTGGTTAGATTGGATTAAGTTTTAATTTGTGTAGGTTTTTTTAGCTGCATTACTTCCCGAGTGAGTCTATATAAGTATATTTTCACATTTGTGGTTAGATTGGATTAAGTTTTAATATTGGTGGTTTTTTTTAGCTCCATTACTTCCCGAGTGAGACTATACAAGTATATTGATATATGTCTTTGTGTGGTCATTGATTTTAGAGTATTAGTAATTTTTCACAGTTGTGGTTAGGTTGGGTTAAGTTTTAATTTTTGTATTTTTTTTTAGCAACATTACTTCCTGAGTGAATATATACAATTATATTTTCACTGTTGTGGTTAGATTAGGTTAAGTTATTTAATATTTGTAGGTTTTTTTTTGCTGCATTACTTCCCGATTACATTACATCACTAAGTGAACGTTACGCGCGAACACGGGCGAAGCCGGGCCCCGACCGCCTAGTCTATACTATATTAGCGAAGTTGTCTGTGTGTGTGTCTGTGTGTGTAAGTATTAGGATCTCGCGAACGCGAGATCAGTTTTCCGTAAGGAAAACCTCAGGTGATAAAGTGGGGCAGCGGGGTTTTAATAGATGATTTACTTTTTTGAATATGTATTCGCGCGATACCAAATATCGTTAAATAGTGTCATTTTTTAGTCGATTTACGTAATCGAAAAATTTAAATTCGACGCAAATTTTTAATAACAAACTTTATCGTGAATAATTTGATGGTAAATAATTTCGTAAAAATGAATTTCTTTAATTTAGAATACATTACGTAGATTTACGAAATCGTACTTCCGGTTTGTATATCTAAATACAAATTGGTACATCGTAATTAATTTACCCGTATTGTTGAGAAAAAGTTCACGAACGATTAAAATCGAGTTAATATTAATTATTTCCTATCTACGCCATGTAAACATAAATTATTAAACATAGGTGATACGATACGGTGATGTAAAAAATCAAAATCTACAATAATTATTCGATTTCAATAATTTTAACTTTATTAAATAGATAATTAAAATAGAATATAATTTTATATATTGGGACTTCTTATGTTTAATATTCTTCGAGCTACGGCAGAAATAGTGAAAAATACATGATTTGAGAGTAGTCTATTTGACCGACTTCCAGTCATATTTTCATATAAATTATGTATTCATCAGATTAGGAGTACGAAAATACATGTAATAAAATGAGAAAAATCATGAAAATATGAATAATAGGGTTTCCATCTCTGTTTTAATATTTCGCCAAATATCATCATATATTTGGTCAATAAAAAAATATAGATTTATAAAAAAATATTTTTTCTAAAATCTATTCTATAATTATATATGCATTACATACCGAGTGAGACTATACAAGCATATATATATATATATATATATATATATATATATATATGTATGTGGTCATTGATATTTGTAGTTATAGTTATAGTTATTTTCACAGTTGTGGTTAGGTTGGGTTAAGTTTTAATTTTTGTAGGTTTTTTGTAGCCGCATTACTTCCCGAGTGAGCCTATAAAATCATATTTATTTATATTGTTATTTTCACAGTTGTGGTTAGGTTAGGTTAAGTTTAAATTTTTGGAGGTTTTTTTTAACTGCATTACTTCCCGAGTGAGCCTATAATAGTATATTTTCACTGTAGTGGTTAGGTTGGGTTAAGTTTAAATTTTTGAAGGTTTTTTTAGCTACATTACTTCCCGATAGAATCTAAGTATATTTGCACTGTTGTGGTTAGTTTAGGTTAAGTTTTAATTTGTGAGGTTTTTTTAGCTGCATTACTTCTCAAGTGAGCCTATAAAATTATATTATCACGGTTGTGGTTAGGTTGGTTTAAGTTTTAATTTGTGTAGGTTTTTTTTTAGCTGCATTAATTCCCGAATGAGCCTATAAAAGCATATTTATTTATATTGTTATTTTTACAGTTGTGGTTAGGTTGGGTTAAGTTTAAATTTTTGAAGGTTTTTTTTAGCTGCATTACACTCCAAATGATCCTATAAAAGTATATTGTCACGGTTGTGTTTATGTTAGTTTAAGTTTTAATTTGTGTAGGTTTTTTTTAGCTGCATTACTTCCAGAGTTTGCCTATAAAAGTAGCTTTTCACGGTTGTGGTTAGGTTGTGTTAAGTTTTTAGCTGCATTACATCCCGAGTGAACCTATACAAGTATCTTTTCACTGTTGTAGTTAGGTTGGGTTACGTTTTAATTTGTGGAGGTTTTTTTTAGCTGCATTACTTCCCGAGTGAACCTATAAAAGTATATTTATTTATATTGTTATTTTCTCAGTTGTGGTTAGATTGGGTTAAGTTTTCATTTGGGGAGGTTTTTTTTAGCTGCATTACTTCCCGAGTACATTACATCACCTCCCGAGTACATTACATCACTAAGTGAACGTTACGCGCTATCACGGGCGAAGCCGGGCCCCGACCGCCTAGTCTATACTATATTAGCGAAGTTGTCTGTGTGTGTGTCTGTGTGTGTAAGTATTAGGATCTCGCGAACGCGAGATCCGTTTTCCGTAAGGAAAACGTCGGGTGATAAAGTGGGGCAGCGGGGTTTTAATAGATGATTTACTTTTTTGAATATGTATTCACGTGATACCAATAATCGTTAAATAGTGTCATTTTTTAGTCGATTTACGTAATCGAAAAATTTAAATTCGACGCAAATTTTTAATAACAAACTTTATCTAGGAGAATTTGATGGTAAATAATTTCGTAAAAATGAGTTTCTTTAATTTAGAATACATTACGTAGATTTACGAAATCGTACTTCCGGTTTGAATATCTAAATACAAATTGTTGCATCGTAATTTATTTACCCGTATTATTGAGGTGAAATTCAAGACTATGTAAAATCGAGTTAATATTAATTATTTCCTATCTACGCCATGTAAACATAAATTATTAAACATAGGTGATACGATACGTTGGTTTTTTTTATCTGAATTACTTCCCGAGTAAGACTATACAAGGATATTTGCACAGTTGTGGTTAGATTGTATTAAGTTTTAATATTGGTGGTTTTTTTTAGCTGCATTACTTCCCGAGTGAACCAATATAAGCATAATGATATATGTATGTATATGTATGTATGTTAAATTATATTTTGAGTATTATTTTAACAGTTTAGTTCAGGTTGGGTTAAGTTTTAATTTGTGGAGGTTTTTTTAGCTGCATTGCTTCCCGAGTGAGCATATAAAAGTATATTTTCACTGTTGTGGTTAGGTTGGGTTAAGTTTTAATTTTTGGTGGTTTTTTTTAGATGCATTACTGTCCGATTGAAACTATATAAACATATTAATAAAAATTCCCAAGTACATTACATCAACAAGTGAACGTTACGCGCGAACACGGGCGAAGCCGGGCCCCGACCGCCTAGTCTATACTATATTAGCGAAGTTGTCTGTGTGTGTGTCTGTGTGTGTAAGTATTAGGATCTCGCGAACGCGAGATCCGTTTTCCGTAAGGAAAACCACAGGTGATAAAGTGGGGCAGCGCGGTTTTAATAGATGATTTACTTTTTTAGATATGTATTCGCGCGATACCAATAATCGTTAAATAGTGTCATTTTTAAGCGATTTACGTAAATTTAAAATTTAAATTTAAACATTTTTAAATTAAATTTCACTGTTATGGTTAGGTTGGGTTAAGTTTTAATGTTTGGAGGTTTTTTTGTAGCTGCATTACTTCCCGAGTGAGACTATAACTTCATATTTATTTATATTGTTATTTTTACAGTTGTGGTTAGGTTGGGTTAAGTTTAAATTTTTGAAGGTTTTTTTAGCTGCATTACTTATCGAATGAGCCTATAAAAGTATATTGTCACGGTTGTGGTTAGGTTGGGTTAAGTTTAAATTTGTGTATTTTTTTAGCTGCATTACACTCCAAATGATCCTATAAAAGTATATTGTCACGTTTGTGTTTATGTTAGGTTAATTTTTAATTTGTGTAGGTTTTTTTTATCTGCATTACTTCCCGAGTGAGCCTATAAAAACATATTTATTTATATTGTTATTTTCACAGTTGTGGTTAGGTTGGGTTAAGTTTTAATTTTGGTAGGTTTTTTTTAGCTGCATTACTTCCAGAGTTTGCCTATAAAAGTAGCTTTTCACGGTTGTGGTTAGGTTGTGTTAAGTTTTTAGCTGCATTACATCCCGAGTGAACCTATAAAATTATCTTTTCACTGTTTTAGTTAGGTTGGATTACATTTTAATTTGTGGAGGTTTTTTTTAGCTGCATTACTTCCCGAGTGAACCTATAAAAGTATATTTATTTATATTGTTATTTTCTCAGTTGTGGTTAGATTGGGTTAAGTTTTTATTTGGGGAGGTTTTTTTTAGCTGCATTACTTCCCGAGTGAGCCTATAAAAGCATATTTATTTATATTGTTATTTTCACTGTTGTGGTTAGGTTGTGTTAAGTTTTAATTTGTGGAGGTTTTTTTTAGCTGCATTACTTCCCGAGTTTAGCCTATAAAATAATATTTATTTATATTGTTATTATTACAGATTTGGTTATGTTGGTTTAATTTTTAATTCGTGTAGGTTTTTTTTAGCTGCTTTACTTCCCGAGTGAACCTATAAAAGCATATGTATTTATATTGTTATTTTCACAGTTGTGGTTAGGTTGGGTTAAGTTTTAATTTTGGTAGGTTTTTTTTAGCTGCATCACTTCCCGAGTACATTACATCACCTCCCGAGTACATTACATCACTAAGTGAACGTTACGCGCGATCACGGGCGAAGCCGGGCCCCGACCGCCTAGTCTATACTATATTAGCGAAGTTGTCTGTGTGTGTGTCTGTGTGTGTAAGTATTAGGATCTCGCGAACGCGAGATCCGTTTTCCGTAAGGAAAACGTCGGGTGATAAAGTGGGGCAGCGGGGTTTTAATAGATGATTTACTTTTTTGGATATGTATTCGCGTGATACCAATAATCGTTAAATAGTGTCATTTTTTAGTCGATTTACGTAATCGAAAAATTTAAATTCGACGCAAATTTTTAATAACAAACTTTATCGTCGAGAATTTTATCGTAAATAATTTCGTAAAAATGAGTTTCTTTAATTTCGAATACATTACGTAGATTTACGAAATGGTACTTCCGGTTTGTATATCTAAATAAAAACAAGTGCATCGGAATTTATTTACCCGTATTATTGAGAAAAAGTTCATGAATTAGTAAAATCGAGTTATTATTAATTATTTCCTATCTACACCATGTAAAAATAAATTATAAAATATAGGTGATACGATACGTTGATGTAAAAAATTAAAATCTACAATAATTATTCGATTTCACTAATTTTAACTTTATTAAATATATAATTAAAATAGAATATAATTTTATGAATTGGGACTTCTTATGTTTAATATTCTTCGAGCTACGGCCGAAAAAGTGAAAAATACAGGATTTTAGAATAGTCTATTTGACCGACTTCCGGTAATATTTTCGTATAAATTATGGATTCATCAGATTTGGAGTACGAAAATACATGTAATAAAATAAGAAAAATCATGAAAATATGAATAATAGGGTTTCAATCTCTGTTTTAATATTTCGACAAATGTTATCATTATATATCATCATCATTATATATCGTCAAATAAAAAAATATAGATTTATAAAAAAATATTTTTTATAAAATCTATTCTATAATTATATATGCATTACATACCGAGTGAGACTATACAAGCATATATATATATATATATATATATATATATATGTATGTGGTCATTGATATTTGTAGTTATAGTTATAGTTATTTTCACAGTTGTGGTTAGGTTGGGTTAAGTTTTAATTTTTGTAGGTTTTTTGTAGCCGCATTACTTCCCGAGTGAGCCTATAAAATCATATTTATTTATATTGTTATTTTCACAGTTGTGGTTAGGTTAGGTTAAGTTTAAATTTTTGGAGGTTTTTTTTAACTGCATTACTTCCCGAGTGAGCCTATAATAGTATATTTTCACTGTAGTGGTTAGGTTGGGTTAAGTTTAAATTTTTGAAGGTTTTTTTAGCTACATTACTTCCTGATAGAATCTAAGTATATTTGCACTGTTGTGGTTAGTTTAGGTTAAGTTTTAATTTGTGAGGTTTTTTTAGCTGCATTACTTATCAAGTGAGCCTATAAAATTATATTATCACGGTTGTGGTTAGGTTGGTTTAATTTTTAATTTGTGTAGGTTTTTTTTTAGCTGCATTAATTCCCGAATGAGCCTATAAAAGCATATTTATTTATATTGTTATTTTTACAGTTGTGGTTAGGTTGGGTTAAGTTTAAATTTTTGAAGGTTTTTTTTAGCTGCATTACACTCCAAATGATCCTATAAAAGTATACTGTCACGGTTGTGTTTATGTTAGTTTAAGTTTTAATTTGTGTAGGTTTTTTTTAGCTGCATTACTTCCCGAGTGAACCTATAAAAACATATGTATTTATATTGTTATTTTCACAGTTGTGGTTAGGTTGGGTTAAGTTTTAATTTTGGTAGGTTTTTTTTAGCTGCATTACTTCCCGAGTGAACCTATAAAAGTATATTTATTTATATTGTTATTTTCTCAGTTGTGGTTATATTGGGTTAAGTTTTTATTTGGGGAGGTTTTTTTTAGCTGCATTACTTCCCGAGTGAACCTATAAAAGTATATTTATTTATATTGTTATTTTCTCAGTTGTGGTTAGGTTGGGTTAAGTTTTTATTTGGGGAGGTTTTTTTTAGCTGCATTACTTCCCGAGTGAGCCTATAAAAGCATATTTATTTATATTTTTATTTTCACTGTTGTGGTTAGGTTGTGTTAAGTTTTAATTTGTGGAGGTTTTTTTTAGCTGCATCACTTCCCGAGTGAGCATATAAAAGCATTTTTATTTATATAGTTATATTCACAGTTGTGGTTAGATTGGATTAAGTTTTAATATTGTTGATTTTTTTAGCTGCATCACTTCCCGAGTATATTACATCACCTCCCGAGTACATTACATCACTAAGTGAACGTTACGCGCGATCACGGGCGAAGCCGGGCCCCGACCGCCTAGTCTATACTATATTAGCGAAGTTGTCTGTGTGTGTGTCTGTGTGTGTAAGTATTAGGATCTCGCGAACGCGAGATCCGTTTTCCGTAAGGAAAACCACAGGTGATAAAGTGGGGCAGCGCGGTTTTAATAGATGATTTACTTTTTTAGATATGTATTCGCGCGATACCAATAATCGTTAAATAGTGTCATTTTTAAGCGATTTACGTAATCGAAAAATTTAAATTCGACGCAAATTTTTAATAACAAACTTTATCGTGAATAATTTGATGGTAAATAATTTCGTAAAAATGAGTTTCTTTAATTTAGAATACATTACGTAGATTTACGAAATCCTACTTCCGGTTTGTATATCGAAATAAAAACAAGTGCATCGGAATTTATTTACCCGTATTATTGAGAAAAAGTTCAAGAATATGTAAAATCGAGTTAATATACTAATACGTCATGTATTAATAGTACCTATATACGTATTTGAATAACCATATTTGTCATCTTATTAAATATAAGTGTAGCGTATATTACTGTACGTAATAAATTGCGTATGTATAAATATATATATATATATATATATATATATACCCATATACAGTATTGTTAAATTTAATTCCCAATACATATATAATTACCAATAAATTTAATAAATACCAATATATATGTGTGTGTGCGTGTGTATATTCCACATAACTATGTATATTTTATTAACACAACCATATATAGTATCATAAATTTAATTACCGATAAATTATATATATTGTATGTATATATTCCACATAACTATGTATATTTTATTAACACACCTATCTATAGTATCATAAATTTAATTACCAATAACTTATATATATTGTATGTATATATTCCACATAACTATGTATATTTTATTAACATACCCATAATATGTGTCATAAATTTAATTACAAATAAATTAATTAATAATGATTAAAGTTAATTAACTAATATATAGTGTAAATTTATTAGTGTAAATTAATAAATAGGAGTATATATAATATATTATATATGTGATTGTGTATATCGCGTAAATATATTAACATAGTATATTACTATTATATATATGTATATATAATTATTTTAGATATTAAATATTTACTATTTATATTTATATTTTATTAACATACCCATAATATGTATACATAATGTGTATATGATATATCATATATTTAATTACCAATAAATTAATTAATAATTATTAAAGTTAATTAACTAATATATAGTGTACATTTATCAGCGTAAATTAATAAATATGAGTATATATATATATATATATATATATATATATATATATATATATATGTGTGTGTGTGTATATATGTCACTTAATTATGTATATTTTATTAACACACCCATATACAGTATCATACAATTTAATTACCAATAAATTATATATATATATATATATATATATATATATATATATGTGTGTGTGTATATTCCACATAACTATGTATATTTTATTAACACTCCCATATATAATATCATAAATTTAATTACCAATACATTAATTAATAATGATTAAAGTTAAATAACCAATGTATAGTGTACATTTATTAGCGTAAATTAATAAATAGGAGTATATATATAATATATTGTATATGTGATTGTGTATATCGCGTAAATATATTAACAAAGTATATTACTATTATATATATATATAATTATTTTAGATATTAAATATTTACTATTATTACCTAAATCTTAATAATTTAGATATTAAATATTTACTATTATTACCTAAATCTTAATTATTTAAATTAGGACCAATCATACAATTACACACATTTGTTATTTTACTTACGTAATATATGATTGGCCAATTCATAATGTTAATTTGTGATTGGTCAATTTTGTTATTTACTATTATTTCTGTAGCATTACATTTATTTATAGCATTCATTTATTAAAACCTATTGTGTTCACACGTACATTTTGAATAATTCTTTACATCTAATATATTAATATCTTTCGTAACAAATATATTGTTATATATATTATATATTGTTATCTGACACAGAGAATACAACATGTAATATATCTAGGAATAGTGGTGCAGCCCATCTATTAAGAAAATGTTCATTCATAGTATGGGATGAATGCACCATGTCTCATAAAGGAGGAATTCAGGCTGTAGATAGATTACTGAAAGATATTAGAAATAATGATTTATTAATGGGAGGTATAACTGTATTATTTGCAGGGGATTTCTGTCAGATATTACCTATTATTCCTAATGGTACAAAAATAGATGAACTTAATGCCTGTTTAAAATATTCGTATTTATGGAATAAAATTATTAAATTGTCGTTAACTAGAAATATTAGATTATCACTAAATGAAGATTCGGATGCTTCAGAATTTGCAAATAATTTAATCATGCTCGGAGATGGAAATATTAATGTAAATTCAATAGATAACTCAATTAAATTACCGGTTGGAAAAATGGTTAGTAATTCTATAGAATTAAAAAATAATGTTTATCCAGATTTCCAGGTAAATTATGAAAATAAAGAATGGCTCTCTGAAAGATGTATTCTGGCACCAATTAATGAAGTTGTTTACAAAATTAATGAACAATTATTAAATGAAATTCCGGAGGAAATTAAAAATTATAAATCTATTGATAATTTAGCTAATCAAGAAGATAATATTAATTACTCGACGGAATTTTTAAATTCATTGCAACCTTCCGGATTTCCTCCTCACAATTTAAAATTAAAGCGAGGTGCTTCGATTATCCTATTAAGAAATATTGAACCTCCTAGGTTATGCAATGGTACCAGGTTAGTAATAAAATATATGTATACAAATGTGATTGAAGCTATTATTATTACCGGTACATTTAAAGGACAAGAGGTTTTCATACCTAAGATTCCAATGACGACTTCAAATTATCAATTTGAATTTAGAAGACTTCAATTTCCAGTTAGATTAAGTTTTTCGATGACCATCAACAAATCACAGGGTCAGACATTAAAAGTTGTGGGATTGGACTTATCTACTAGCTGTTTTTCGCATGGTCAATTATATGTGGGATGTTCGAGAGTAACAAATGGAGATAATCTATATATATTATCTGAAGGAGGAAGAACGAAAAATGTCGTATATAAAGAAGCCCTGCGTAAATAAAGTTAGTATAAAACTATATAACAAATAATTACTCTTTACGCAGGGTCCTTCATATGTACGTTGCCTTGACGTGGCTTGAAGGCTTTAAACTAAATACGTACGAATTTGTTTTGAAATATTAAATAAAATCTAAGGTTAGTACATCTATATAATTCTATCATATTTATTTATATTAAAAATGTCTACTCTATCATTACATTATTATTTAATTATATAATTAATATTTACAACTTATTTTTCAGGGTCCTTCATATGTACGTTGCCTTGACGTGGCATGAGGGCTTTAATCTAAATACGTACGAAAAAAATAAATGTTGAAGATAGGTAATACAATTGATGTGTTAAATTGTTGTGGTTAGATTTCGTTAAGTTTTAATATTGGTCGTTTTTTAGCTGTATTACTTCCCGAGTGAGCCTATACAAGTATATTTATTTATATTGTTATTTTCACAGTTGGGTTAGGTTGGGTTAAGTTTTAATTTGTGAAGGTTTTTTTAGCTGCATTACTTCCCGAGTAAGCATATAAAAGTATATTTTCACTATTATGGTTAGGTTGGGTTAAGTTTTAATTTATGGAGGTTTTTTTTAGCTGCATTACTTCCCATGTGAGCCTATAAAATTATATTTTCACAGTTGGGGTTAGGTTGGGTTAAGTTTTAATTTGTGGATGTTTTTTTTAGTTGCATTACTTCCCATATGAGCCTATAAAAGGATATTTGCACAGTTGTGGTTAGATTGGATTACGTTTTAATATTGGTGATTTTTTTAGATGCATCACTTCCCGAGTACATTACATCACCTCCCGAGTACATTACATCACTAAGTGAACGTTACGCGCGATCACGGGCGAAGCCGGGCCCCGACCGCCTAGTCTATACTATATTAGCGAAGTTGTCTGTGTGTGTGTCTGTGTGTGTAAGTATTAGGATCTCGCGAACGCGAGATCCGTTTTCCGTAAGGAAAACCACAGGTGATAAAGTGGGGCAGCGCGGTTTTAATAGATGATTTACTTTTTTAGATATGTATTCGCGCGATACCAATAATCGTTAAATAGTGTCATTTTTAAGCGATTTACGTAATCGAAAAATTTAAATTCGACGCAAATTTTTAATAACAAACTTTATCGTGAATAATTTGATGGTAAATAATTTCGTAAAAATGAGTTTCTTTAATTTAGAATACATTACGTAGATTTACGAAATCCTACTTCCGGTTTGTATATCGAAATAAAAACAAGTGCATCGGAATTTATTTACCCGTATTATTGAGAAAAAGTTCAAGAATATGTAAAATCGAGTTAATATACTAATACGTCATGTATTAATAGTACCTATATACGTATTTGAATAACCATATTTGTCATCTTATTAAATATAAGTGTAGCGTATATTACTGTACGTAATAAATTGCGTATGTATAAATATATATATATATATATATATATATATATACCCATATACAGTATTGTTAAATTTAATTCCCAATACATATATAATTACCAATAAATTTAATAAATACCAATATATATGTGTGTGTGCGTGTGTATATTCCACATAACTATGTATATTTTATTAACACAACCATATATAGTATCATAAATTTAATTACCGATAAATTATATATATTGTATGTATATATTCCACATAACTATGTATATTTTATTAACACACCTATCTATAGTATCATAAATTTAATTACCAATAACTTATATATATTGTATGTATATATTCCACATAACTATGTATATTTTATTAACATACCCATAATATGTGTCATAAATTTAATTACAAATAAATTAATTAATAATGATTAAAGTTAATTAACTAATATATAGTGTAAATTTATTAGTGTAAATTAATAAATAGGAGTATATATAATATATTATATATGTGATTGTGTATATCGCGTAAATATATTAACATAGTATATTACTATTATATATATATGTATATATAATTATTTTAGATATTAAATATTTACTATTTATATTTATATTTTATTAACATACCCATAATATGTATACATAATGTGTATATGATATATCATATATTTATACTATAAGAGCGAAAATGTCTGTCTGTGTGTCTGTGTGTGTGTGTGTAAGTATTAGGATCTCGCGAACGCGAGATCCGTTTTCCGTAAGGAAAACCTCAGGTGATAAAGTGGGGCAGCGGGGTTTTAATAGATGATTTACTTTTTTGAATATGTATTCGCGCGATACCAAATATCGTTAAATAGTGTCATTTTTTAGTCGATTTACGTAATCGAAAAATTTAAATTCGAAGCAAATTTTTAATAACAAACTTTATCGTGAATAATTTGATGGTAAATAATTTCGTAAAAATGAGTTTCTTTAATTTCGAATACATTACGTTTATTTACGAAATGGTACTTCCGGTGTGAATATTTAAATAACAACTGTTGCATCGGAATTTTTTACCCGTATTATTGAGGTGAAATTTACTAATATGTAAAATCGAGTTAATATTAATTATTTCCTATCTACGCCATGTAAAAATAAATTATTAAACATAGGTGATACAATCGTAATATATAATTAGGTGAGTTAAAAAATCAAAATCTACAATAATTATTCGATTTCAATAATTTTAACTTTATTAAATAGATAATTAAAATAGAATATAATTTTATATATTGGGACTTCTTATGTTTAATATTCTTCGAGCTACGGCAGAAATAGTGAAAAATACATGATTTTAGAGTAGTCTATTTGACCGACTTCCGGTAATATTTTCGTATAAAATATGGATTCATCAGATTACGAGTACGAAAATACATGTAATGAAATCAGAAAAATCATGAAAATATGAATAATAGGGTTTCCATCTCTGTTTTATTATTTCGCCAAATGTCATCATATATATGGTCAAAGAAAAAATATAGATTTATAAAATTTGTTTTTTTCTAAAATCTATTCTATAATTATATATGAATTACATACCGAGTGAGCATATACAAGCATATATATATATATATATATATATATATATATATATATTTGTAGGTTTTAGCTACATTACTTCCCGAGTTAGCCTATACAAATATATTGATATTTGTCTTTGTGTGGTCATTAATATCTGGAGTATTATTTATTTTCACAGTTGTGGTTAGGTTGGGTTAAGTTTTAATTTGTATAGGTTTTGTTTAGCTGCATTACTTCCCGAGTGAGCTGTTAAAAGTGTATTTATTTATATATTTAATTTCACAGTTGTGGTTAGGTTGGGTTAAGTTTTAATTTTGGTAGGTTTTTTTAGCTGCATTACTTACCGAGTGAGCCTATAAAAGCATATTGATATATTTGTTTGTGGGGTCATTGATATTTGGAGTATTAGTTATTTTCACAGTTGTGGTTAGGTTGGGTTAAGATTTAATTTGTGTAGGTTTTTTTAGCTGCATTACTTCCAGAGTGAACCTATACAAGTATATTGTCACGGTTGTGGTTAGGTTGGGTTAAGTTTTAATTTGTGGAGGTTTTTTTTAGCTGCATTACTTCCCATGTGAGCCTATACAATTATATTTTCACAGTTGTGGTTAGGTTGGGTTAAGTTTTGATTTTTGGAGATTTTTTTTAGCTGCATTACTTCCCGAGTGAGCCTATAAAAGTATATTTTCACTGTTGGGGATAGGTTGGGTTAAGTTTTGATTTTTGGAGGTTTTTTTTAGCTGCATTACTTCTCGAGTGAGCCTATAAAAGTATATTGTCAGTTTTGTGGTTAGGTTTGATTAAGTTTTAATTTTTGTAGGTTTTTTTTAGCTGCATTACATCCCGAGTGAACCTATAAAAGCATATTGATAAATGTGTGTATGTGTCATTGATATTTTAAGTTATAGTACCTATATAAACATATTAATAAACATTCCCAAGTACATTACATCATCAAGTGAACGTTACGCGCGATCACGGGCGAAGCCGGGCCCCGACCGCCTATCTATACTATATTAGCGAAGTTGTCTGTGTGTGTGTGTGTGTGTGTAAGTAGAAGGATTTCGCGAAAGCGAAATCCGTTTTCCGTAAGGAAAACCACAGGTGATAAAGTGGGGCAGCGGGCTTGAAATAGATGATTTACTTTTTTGGATATGTATTCGCGCGATACCAATAATCGTTAAATAGGGTCATTTTTTAATCGATTTACGTAATCGAAAAATTTAAATTCGACGCAAATTTTTAATAACAAACTTTATCGTGAATAATTTGATGGTAAATAATTTCGTAAAAATGAGTTTCTTTAATTTAGAATACATTACGTAGATTTACGAAATGGTACTTCCGGTTTGTATATCGAAATAAAAACGAGGGCATCTGAATTTATTTACATGTATTATTGAGGTGAAATTCAAGAACGAGTAAAATCGAGTTAATATTCGAATACGTCATGTATTAATAATACTTATTATATACGTATTTAAATAACCATATTTTTCATCTTATTAAATATAAGTGTAGCGTATATTAATGTACGTAATAAATTGCGTATGTATATAATAAATTGCGTATATATATATATATATATATATATATATATATATATATATATATATTAAAGAGGTATAAATAATAACCTATAAGAATGTATACATTATAATGTACACACATATACATATATATATATATATATATATATATATATATATATATATATATATATATATATATATATATATAACTATGTATATAACACATAACTATGTATATTTTATTAACACACCCATAAACAGTATCAAAAAATGTAAGTACCATATATATATATATATATATATATATATATATGTATATATATTCCACATAACTATGTATATTTTATTAACACACCCATATACAGTATCATAAAATTTAAGTACCAATAAATTATATATACATATATATATATATATATATATATATATATATACATATATATATATATGTATATATATATATATATATATATATATGTATATATATTCCACATAACTATGTATATTTTATTAACACACCTATATACAGTATCATAAAATTTAAGTACCAATAAATTATATATATATGTATATATATATACCACATAACTATGTATATTTTATTAACACACCCAATACATTTTAATTATTTTATTATTTAATTACCACTAAATTAATTAATAAAGTATAGTGTACATTTATTAGTGTAAATTAATAAATATGAATATATATAATATATTGTATATGTGATTTAGTATATCGTGTACATTTATTAACATAGTATATTACTATTATACATATATATATATTTATTTTAGATATTAAATATTTACTTTTAATACATAAATCTATCCTTTATTTAGGTCATAATAGTATATAAGCAAGGACCTTGATATAAGTATAAGAATATGTGTAAAAATACGTACGAAAATACATGTAATGAAATCAGAAAAATCATGAAAATATGAATAATAGGGTTTCCATCTCTGTTTTATTATTTCGCCAAATGTCATCATATATATGGTCAAAGAAAAAATATAGATTTATAAAATTTGTTTTTTTCTAAAATCTATTCTATAATTATATATGAATTACATACCGAGTGAGCATATACAAGCATATATATATATATATATATATATATATATATATATTTGTAGGTTTTAGCTACATTACTTCCCGAGTTAGCCTATACAAATATATTGATATTTGTCTTTGTGTGGTCATTAATATCTGGAGTATTATTTATTTTCACAGTTGTGGTTAGGTTGGGTTAAGTTTTAATTTGTATAGGTTTTGTTTAGCTGCATTACTTCCCGAGTGAGCTGTTAAAAGTGTATTTATTTATATATTTAATTTCACAGTTGTGGTTAGGTTGGGTTAAGTTTTAATTTTGGTAGGTTTTTTTAGCTGCATTACTTACCGAGTGAGCCTATAAAAGCATATTGATATATTTGTTTGTGGGGTCATTGATATTTGGAGTATTAGTTATTTTCACAGTTGTGGTTAGGTTGGGTTAAGATTTAATTTGTGTAGGTTTTTTTAGCTGCATTACTTCCAGAGTGAACCTATACAAGTATATTGTCACGGTTGTGGTTAGGTTGGGTTAAGTTTTAATTTGTGGAGGTTTTTTTTAGCTGCATTACTTCCCATGTGAGCCTATACAATTATATTTTCACAGTTGTGGTTAGGTTGGGTTAAGTTTTGATTTTTGGAGATTTTTTTTAGCTGCATTACTTCCCGAGTGAGCCTATAAAAGTATATTTTCACTGTTGGGGATAGGTTGGGTTAAGTTTTGATTTTTGGAGGTTTTTTTTAGCTGCATTACTTCTCGAGTGAGCCTATAAAAGTATATTGTCAGTTTTGTGGTTAGGTTTGATTAAGTTTTAATTTTTGTAGGTTTTTTTTAGCTGCATTACATCCCGAGTGAACCTATAAAAGCATATTGATAAATGTGTGTATGTGTCATTGATATTTTAAGTTATAGTACCTATATAAACATATTAATAAACATTCCCAAGTACATTACATCATCAAGTGAACGTTACGCGCGATCACGGGCGAAGCCGGGCCCCGACCGCCTATCTATACTATATTAGCGAAGTTGTCTGTGTGTGTGTGTGTGTGTGTAAGTAGAAGGATTTCGCGAAAGCGAAATCCGTTTTCCGTAAGGAAAACCACAGGTGATAAAGTGGGGCAGCGGGCTTGAAATAGATGATTTACTTTTTTGGATATGTATTCGCGCGATACCAATAATCGTTAAATAGGGTCATTTTTTAATCGATTTACGTAATCGAAAAATTTAAATTCGACGCAAATTTTTAATAACAAACTTTATCGTGAATAATTTGATGGTAAATAATTTCGTAAAAATGAGTTTCTTTAATTTAGAATACATTACGTAGATTTACGAAATGGTACTTCCGGTTTGTATATCGAAATAAAAACGAGGGCATCTGAATTTATTTACATGTATTATTGAGGTGAAATTCAAGAACGAGTAAAATCGAGTTAATATTCGAATACGTCATGTATTAATAATACTTATTATATACGTATTTAAATAACCATATTTTTCATCTTATTAAATATAAGTGTAGCGTATATTAATGTACGTAATAAATTGCGTATGTATATAATAAATTGCGTATATATATATATATATATATATATATATATATATATATATATATATATTAAAGAGGTATAAATAATAACCTATAAGAATGTATACATTATAATGTACACACATATACATATATATATATATATATATATATATATATATATATATATATATATATATATATAACTATGTATATAACACATAACTATGTATATTTTATTAACACACCCATAAACAGTATCAAAAAATGTAAGTACCATATATATATATATATATATATATATATATATGTATATATATTCCACATAACTATGTATATTTTATTAACACACCCATATACAGTATCATAAAATTTAAGTACCAATAAATTATATATACATATATATATATATATATATATATATATATATATACATATATATATATATGTATATATATATATATATATATATATATGTATATATATTCCACATAACTATGTATATTTTATTAACACACCTATATACAGTATCATAAAATTTAAGTACCAATAAATTATATATATATGTATATATATATACCACATAACTATGTATATTTTATTAACACACCCAATACATTTTAATTATTTTATTATTTAATTACCACTAAATTAATTAATAAAGTATAGTGTACATTTATTAGTGTAAATTAATAAATATGAATATATATAATATATTGTATATGTGATTTAGTATATCGTGTACATTTATTAACATAGTATATTACTATTATACATATATATATATTTATTTTAGATATTAAATATTTACTTTTAATACATAAATCTATCCTTTATTTAGGTCATAATAGTATATAAGCAAGGACCTTGATATAAGTATAAGAATATGTGTAATTGTGTGATTGGTCAGTTTAAATTGACCAATCACAACAATTATACATATTTTTCACAGTATGTGTAATTGTGTGATTGGCCAATTTATTTGTTTCAATAGTATATAAAGGAGTATTACGTTCGTTTATAGCATTCATTTATTAAAACCTATTGTGTTCACACGTACATTTTGAATAATTCTTTACATCAAATATATTAATATTTTTCGTAACAAATATATTATTTCTTTAATATTAAATTTATATACATACATGCGTATACCATATGCCGAAAAGAAAATCGAATTTATCAAAAAAAAGTAAGAAAGCAAGATTTAATAATGTGAGAATAAGTCAACAAGATATAGAAGAAACAGATGCCAGAAAGCAATTAAATAGGATATGTACGGCTAATGCAAGGGAGCATGAAAATCCAGCAGATAAATATAATAGGAATGCAAATAATCGCGCATCGACATCGACCTACCGAGTAAATGAAACGACAGAACAAACAACTATAAGAAACATTGCAAATAACATATCTACATCATTTCACAGGGAAAACGAATCGCAAGAAGAAACATCTACAAGAAATAACAATAACAAAGTTAGTACTCGCATGAGCAGAGCATCCGAGAGTGATAGCGAGACAACTACTAGAAATGTAAATAATAGAGATTGTACTCGAATGAGCAGAGCATCCGAGAGTGATAGCGAAACAGCCATTCGCCGGGATAATGATGCTACGCATAGGGCATTACTAAGATCAATAGAAACAGATGAAGATAGATCTGAACGATTAAATGCATGGCGATCGGACATAATTATATGGAGAAATGCCGCATTTAATTATGACCCGTTAGCGAAATATGCAGAGGATACGCAAATTAAAGTTGGGGATATGAATGTAATTTGCGTATATTGTAACGCAAAAAAATACAAAAATGAAGCACCGGGATTATGCTGTTCAAATGGAAAAGTTGATCTACCCTTGATAGAAGACGCGCCGGAACCATTAAAATCGTTATTATATTCTAATTCATTACAATCTAAAATATTCTTAAATAATATTAGAAATTATAACTCTGCGTTTCAAATGACATCATTTGGAGCACATAAAATATTACCCATTCAAGGATATAATACTAACTTTAAAATACAAGGTCAGGTTTACCATCTCTTAGGTCCGTTGAATGTACAGGAAAATGAAACTCCGAAATATCTTCAAATGTATTTCATGGGAGATACAGAAGATGAAACGAAAAGAAGAATCGATCATCTATCTTCAGGAAAATTAGATACATCTATTGTATTAAATCTACAACATATGCTGCATAATCATAATAATTTAATCCAGACTTTTAAGTTTGCCCAACAACAGGTTAAAGAAAACTACAAAGTTGTTATAAATGCTGAGAAAAGACCAACCGGAGAACACGAACGAAGATTCAATGAACCGACTAATGACGACGTCGCAGTTTTAGTGGTTGGTGAACAATGTTGTAATCGTGATATTATTTTACAGCACAAAGAGGAAGGCATGCAAAGGATAAATGAATTACACAGATCATACGATGCTCTTCAATATCCATTGATTTTCTGGAAAGGACAAGACGGGTATAATATTCTACTAAAACACAGGGACAACATTACCAAGTTAACGTCAAGAGAAATGTATAGTTATTATATTATGATCAGAATTAATTCCATAAATTATATTCATCAATTTAGGGAATTACTTAATCAATTTATTGTTGATATGTACGTGAAAATTGAAACTGAAAGATTGTTATATATAAGATTAAATCAAAGGAAGTTAAGAGTTGAAAACTACGATCATCTAAAAGACGCGATTCAAAACGACGGAAATTTGGAAGAAATGGGTAAGTTAATAATATTACCTTCATCATTTACAGGCAGTCCTCGGTATATGCAACAACGAACACAAGATGCGATGGTTTATGTACGGAAATTCGGAACTCCGGATTTATTCATCACATTTACTTGCAATCCTAAATGGATCGAAATCACGAAAGAATTGGAAAATAATCAGAAGACTACGCATAGACACGATATTATTGCAAGAATATTCCAGCAAAAGTTAGTTAAATTAATGCATTTATTTAATAAAGCGCAGGTATTTGGAGAAGTACGATGCTTTATGTACACCGTGGAATGGCAGAAAAGAGGTTTACCCCACGCACATATTTTGATATGGTTAGTGAACAAAATTCATGCTTCGAAAATTGATGAATTTATTTCTGCTGAAATTCCAAATGAATCACTGGATAAAGAATTATATGATGTAGTAACTACTCAAATGATTCATGGTCCATGCGGTATTATTAATAATAACTCACCATGTATGAAAGATAGTAGGTGTACTAAGAGATTTCCGAAAGATTTCTCAAGGTTTACTCAGGCTGGAGAGGATGGATATCCTAAATGCAGACGTCGAAGATTAGAAGATGGAGGAGAAGAATTTACTATCAAAAGAAACAACATGCAAGTTATTATTGATAATAGATGGGTTGTTCCATATTGCCCATTATTATCTAAAATATTTAAAGCTCATATTAATGTAGAATTTTGTAATTCAGTTAAAAGTATTAAATATATATGTAAATATATTAATAAGGGTTCCGACATGTCGATGGTAGCGTTAGAAGGAGAAAACGGAGGTAAAGACGAAATTTCGGATTACCAATTAGGAAGATACGTAGGATCTAACGAGGCATTTTGGAGACTAATGCAATTTCCTATACATAAAAGATTTCCTGCAATTATACATTTGGCTGTACATTTAGAAAATGGGCAAAGGGTGTATTTTAATAGTAATACTATTTTAAATAGAATTAATAATCCTAATGAAACTACGTTAACGGCATTTTTTAAATTGTGTAGAGAGGACGAATTCGCGAGTACGTTATTATATGAAGAAGTAGCTTCATATTATACATGGAATTCGCATACATGGAAAAAGAGAAAGCAAGGTACAAGGGTTGATGGTTATGGTGACATCAGAAAAGGTAAAGAGTTTGGTAGAGTATATACGGTACACTTTTCTAATGCTGAATGTTTTTATATGCGGCTATTATTATTTCATATTAAAGGACCTACTTCATTCGACTACTTAAGAACTGTTAACGAGATAATATGCGGAACATTTAGAGAAGCCTGTATTATACATGGTCTACTAGAAAATGATAACCAATGGGATAATACGATTAATGATGCTGTTCTATTAAAGTCTCCAACAAAATTAAGAAATCTATTTGCTATAATGATTACTATGTGTAATGTGTCTAATCCCCTTAGGATATGGAATAAATATAAAGAAGATTTCACTGAAGATTATTTATTTAAAGCTAAACATATTAATCCCTCTGCTATTTACAGTGATACTCTATTTAATTTAGCTCTAATATATATCGAAGATAAACTACAAGAACTCGGGGGAAGACAGTTAGTACATTATGGATTACCTGCAACGATACGAGATGATATGTCACCACTCAGTAACGATGTTATTAGAGAAACATCATATAATATGGAAGAATTAAATATGTTTATTAATGAAAATGAAAATAGATTAACTGATGAACAAAAAGAAATTTATTTATTAATATTAAAGAGTATTAATGAAAAAAAAGAAAATATATATTTTCTTAATGCAGCAGGTGGTACAGGTAAAACATATTTAATTAATTTATTATTATCAAAAGTACGCTCCATGAAGAATATTGCTATAGCAGTAGCATCTTCTGGAATTGCTTCGACTCTACTGCAATCCGGAAGAACTGTACATTCAACGTTTAAATTGCCTCTTGATTTATCTGACACAGAGAATACAACATGTAATATATCTAGGAATAGTGGTGCAGCCCATCTATTAAGAAAATGTTCATTCATAGTATGGGATGAATGCACCATGTCTCATAAAGGAGGAATTCAGGCTGTAGATAGATTACTGAAAGATATTAGAAATAATGATTTATTAATGGGAGGTATAACTGTATTATTTTCAGGGGATTTCCGTCAGATATTACCTATTATTCCTAATGGTACAAAAATAGATGAACTTAATGCCTGTTTAAAATATTCATATTTATGGAATAAAATTATTAAATTGTCGTTAACTAGAAATATGAGATTATCACTAAATGAAGATTCGGATGCTTCAGAATTTGCAAATAATTTAATCATGCTCGGAGATGGAAATATTAATGTAAATTCAATAGATAACTCAATTAAATTACCGGTTGGAAAAATGGTTAGTAATTCTATAGAATTAAAAAATAATGTTTATCCAGATTTCCAGGTAAATTATGAAAATAAAGAATGGCTCTCTGAAAGATGTATTCTGGCACCAATTAATGATGTTGTTTACAAAATTAATGAACAATTATTAAATGAAATTCCGGAGGAAATTAAAAATTATAAATCTATTGATAATTTAGCTAATCAAGAAGATAATATTAATTACTCGACGGAATTTTTAAATTCATTGCAACCTTCCGGATTTCCTCCTCACAATTTAAAATTAAAGCGAGGTGCTTCGATTATCCTATTAAGAAATATTGAACCTCCTAGGTTATGCAATGGTACCAGGTTAGTAATAAAAAATATGTATACAAATGTGATTGAAGCTATTATTATTACCGGTACATTTAAAGGACAAGAGGTTTTCATACCTAAGATTCCAATGACGACTTCAAATTATCAATTTGAATTTAGAAGACTTCAATTTCCAGTTAGATTAAGTTTTTCGATGACCATCAACAAATCACAGGGTCAGACATTAAAAGTTGTGGGATTGGACTTATCTACTAGCTGTTTTTCGCATGGTCAATTATATGTGGGATGTTCGAGAGTAACAAATGGAGATAATCTGTATATATTATCAGAAGAAGGAAGAACACAAAATGTGGTATATAAAGAAGCTTTGCGGAAATAAGGTTAGTATGCGAACTATATAATTTAATGTATAATTAATAACTACTATTTAGCAGGTGCCCTTCATATGTACGTTGCCTTGACGTGGCATGAAGGCTTTAAACTAAATACGTACGAATTTGTTTTGAAATATTAAATAAAATCTAAGGTTTGTACATCTATATAATTCTATCATATTTATTTATATTAAAAATGTCTATTCTATCATAACATTATTATTTAATTAATATATAATTAATATTTATAACTTATTTTTCAGGGTCCTTCATATGTACGTTGCCTTGACGTGGCATGAGGGCTTTAATCTAAATACGTACGAAAAAAATAAATGTTGAAGATAGGTAATACAATTGATATGTTAAATTGTTGTGGTTAAATTGAATTAAGTTTTAATATTGGTAGTTTTTTTTAGCTGCATTACTTCCCGAGTGAGCCTATAAAAGTATATTGTCACGGTTGTGGTTAGGTTGGGTTAAGTTTTAATTTTTGGAGGTTTTTTTTAGCTGCATTACTTCCCGAGTGAGCATATAAAAGTATATTGATATATGTCTGTGTGTGGTCATTGAATTTAGATTATTATTAATTGTTCACAGTTGTGGTTAGGTTGGGTTAAGTTTTAATATTGTTAGTTTTTTTTAGCTGAATTACTTCCCGAGTGATCCCTATAAAGTCATATTTATTTATATTGTTATTTTCACATTTTTGTTTAGGTTGGGTTAAGTTTTAATTCGTGTAGGTCTTTTTTAGATGCATTACTTCCCGAGTGATCCCTATAAAGGCATATTTATTTATATTGTTATTTTCACATTTTTGTTTAGGTTGGGTTAAGTTTTAATTTGTGTAGGTTTTTTTTAGCTGCATTACTTCCCGAGTGAACCTATAAAAGCATATTTATTTATATTTTTATTTTCACAGTTGTGGTTAGGTTGGGTTAAGTTTTAATTTTGGTAGGTTTTTTTTAGCTGCATTACTTCCCGAATGAGCCTATACAAGTATATTTCAACGGTTGTGGTTAGGTTGGGTTAAGTTTTAATTTTGGTAGGTTTTTTTTAAGCTGCATTACTTCCCGAATGAGCCTATACAAGTATATTTCCACGGTTGTGGTTAGGTTGGGTTAAGTTTTAATTTTTGTAGGTTTTTTTTAGATGCATTACTTCCCGAGTGAACCTATAAAAGCATATTTATTTATATTGTTATTTTCACAGTTGTGGTTTAGGTTGGATTAAGTTTTAATATTGGTGGTATTTTTAGCTTCATTACTTCCCGAGTTAACCTATAAAAGCATATTTATTTATATTGTTATTTTCACAGTTGTGGTTAGGTTGGGTTCAGTTTTAATATTGGTAGGTTTTTTTTAGATGCATTACTTCCCGAGTGAACCTATAAAAGTATATATATTTATATAGTTATTTTCACAGTTGTGGTTAGTTTGGGTTAAGTTTTAATTTTGGTAGGTTTTTTTAGCTGCATTACTTCCCGAGTGAACCTATACAATTATGTTTTTACAGTTGTGGTTAGGTTGGGTTAAGTTTTAATTTATGGAGGTTTTTTTTAGCTACATTACTTCCCATGTGAGCCTATACAATTATATTTGCACAGTTGTGGTTAGGTTGGGTTAAGATTTAATTTGTGTAGGTTTTTTTTAGCTGCATTACTTCCCGAGTGAGCCTATAAAAGATTATTTATTTATATTGTTATTTTCACAGTTGTGGGTTAGGTTGGGTTAAGTTTTAATTTTGGTGGTTTTTTTTAGCTGCATTACTTCCCGAGTATGTATATACAAGTATATTTTCACGGTTGTGGTTAGGTTGGGTTAAGTTTTAATTTTGGTAGGTTTTTTTTAGCTGCATTACTTCCCGAGTGAACCTATAAAAGCATATTTATTTATATTGTTATTTTCACAGTTGTGGGTTAGGTTGGGTTAAGTTTTAATTTTGGTGGTTTTTTTTAGCTGCATTACTTCCCGAGTATGTATATACAAGTATATTTTCACTGTTGTGGTTAGGTTGGGTTAAGTTTTAATTTTTGGAGGTTTTTTTTAGCTGCATCACTTCCCGAGTACATTACATCACCTCCCGAGTACATTACATCACTAAGTGAACGTTACGCGCGATCACGGGCGAAGCCGGGCCCCGGCCGCCTAGTCTATACTATATTAGCGAAGTTGTCTGTGTGTGTGTCTGTGTGTGTAAGTATTAGGATCTCGCGAACGCGAGATCCGTTTTCCGTAAGGAAAACCACAGGTGATAAAGTGGGGCAGCGCGGTTTTAATAGATGATTTACTTTTTTAGATATGTATTCGCGCGATACCAATAATCGTTAAATAGTGTCATTTTTAAGCGATTTACGTAATCGAAAAATTTAAATTCGACGCAAATTTTTAATAACAAACTTTATCGTGAATAATTTGATGGTAAATAATTTCGTAAAAATGAGTTTCTTTAATTTAGAATACATTACGTAGATTTACGAAATCCTACTTCCGGTTTGTATATCGAAATAAAAACAAGTGCATCGGAATTTATTTACCCGTATTATTGAGAAAAAGTTCAAGAATATGTAAAATCGAGTTAATATACTAATACGTCATGTATTAATAGTACCTATATACGTATTTGAATAACCATATTTGTCATCTTATTAAATATAAGTGTAGCGTATATTACTGTACGTAATAAATTGCGTATGTATAAATATATATATATATATATATATATATACCCATATACAGTATTGTTAAATTTAATTCCCAATACATATATAATTACCAATAAATTTAATAAATACCAATATATATGTGTGTGTGCGTGTGTATATTCCACATAACTATGTATATTTTATTAACACAACCATATATAGTATCATAAATTTAATTACCGATAAATTATATATATTGTATGTATATATTCCACATAACTATGTATATTTTATTAACACACCTATCTATAGTATCATAAATTTAATTACCAATAACTTATATATATTGTATGTATATATTCCACATAACTATGTATATTTTATTAACATACCCATAATATGTGTCATAAATTTAATTACAAATAAATTAATTAATAATGATTAAAGTTAATTAACTAATATATAGTGTAAATTTATTAGTGTAAATTAATAAATAGGAGTATATATAATATATTATATATGTGATTGTGTATATCGCGTAAATATATTAACATAGTATATTACTATTATATATATGTATATATAATTATTTTAGATATTAAATATTTACTATTTATATTTATATTTTATTAACATACCCATAATATGTATACATAATGTGTATATGATATATCATATATTTAATTACCAATAAATTAATTAATAATTATTAAAGTTAATTAACTAATATATAGTGTACATTTATCAGCGTAAATTAATAAATAGGAGTATATATATATATATATATATATATATATATATATATATATGTGTGTGTGTGTGTATATATGTCACTTAATTATGTATATTTTATTAACACACCCATATACAGTATCATACAATTTAATTACCAATAAATTATATATATATATATATATATATATATATATGTGTGTGTGTATATTCCACATAACTATGTATATTTTATTAACACTCCCATATATAATATCATAAATTTAATTACCAATACATTAATTAATAATGATTAAAGTTAAATAACCAATGTATAGTGTACATTTATTAGCGTAAATTAATAAATAGGAGTATATATATAATATATTGTATATGTGATTGTGTATATCGCGTAAATATATTAACAAAGTATATTACTATTATATATATATATATAATTATTTTAGATATTAAATATTTACTATTATTACCTAAATCTTAATAATTTAGATATTAAATATTTACTATTATTACCTAAATCTTAATTATTTAAATTAGGACCAATCATACAATTACACACATTTGTTATTTTACTTACGTAATATATGATTGGCCAATTCATAATGTTAATTTGTGATTGGTCAATTTTGTTATTTACTATTATTTCTGTAGCATTACATTTATTTATAGCATTCATTTATTAAAACCTATTGTGTTCACACGTACATTTTGAATAATTCTTTACATCTAATATATTAATATCTTTCGTAACAAATATATTGTTTCTTTAATATTAAACTTATATACATACATGCGTATACCATATGCCGAAAAGAAAATCTAATTTATCAAAAACAAGTAAGAAAGTAAGATTTAATAATGTGAGAATAAGTCAACAAAATATAGAAGAAACAGATGCCAGACAGCAATTAAATAGGATATGCACGGCTAATGCAAGGGAGCATGAAAATCCAGCAGATAAATATAATAGGAATGCTAATAATCGCGCATCGACATCGACTTACCGAGTAAATGAAACGACAGAACAAACAACTATAAGAAAATCCAATGACCAAGTTAGTACTCGCATGAGCAGAGCATCCGAGAGCGATAGCGAGACAGCTAATAGAAATGTAAATAATAGAGATTGTACTCGCATGAGCAGAGCATCCGAGAGTGATAGCGAGACAGCTACTAGAAATGTCAATAATAGAGATTGTACTCGAAAGAGCAGAGTATCCGAGAGTGATAGCGAAACAGCCATTCGCAGGGGAAATGATGCTACGCATAGGGCATTACTAAGATCAATAGAAACAGATGAAGATAGATCTGAACGATTAAATGCATGGCGATCGGACATAATTATATGGAGAAATGCCGCATTTAATTATGACCCGTTAGCGAAATATGCAGAGGATACGCAAATTAAAGTTGGGGATATGAATGTAATTTGCGTATATTGTAATGCAAAAAAATACAAAAATGAAGCACCGGGATTATGCTGTTCAAATGGAAAAGTTGAACTACCCCTCATAGAAGACGCGCCGGAACCATTAAAATCGTTATTATATTCTAATTCATGTCAATCTAAAATATTCTTAAATAATATTAGAAATTATAACTCTGCGTTTCAAATGACATCATTTGGAGCACATAAAATATTACCCATTCAAGGATATAATACTAACTTTAAAATACAAGGTCAAGTGTACCATCTCTTAGGTCCGTTGAATGTACAGGAAAATGAAACTCCGAAATATCTTCAAATGTATTTCATGGGAGATACAGAAGATGAAACGAAAAGAAGAATCGATCATCTATCTTCAGGAAAATTAGATACATCTATTGTATTAAATCTACAACATATGCTGCATAATCATAATAATTTAATCCAGACTTTTAAGTTTGCCCAACAACAGGTTAAAGAAAACTACAAAGTTGTTATAAATGCTGAGAAAAGACCAACCGGAGAACACGAACGAAGATTCAATGAACCGACTAATGACGACGTCGCAGTTTTAGTGGTTGGTGAACAATGTTGTAATCGTGATATTATTTTACAGCACAAAGAGGAAGGCATGCAAAGGATAAATGAATTACATAGATCATACGATGCTCTTCAATATCCATTGATTTTCTGGAAAGGACAAGACGGGTATAATATTCTACTAAAACACAGGGACAACATTACCAAGTTAACGTCTAGAGAAATGTATTGTTATTATATTATGATCAGAATTAATTCCATAAATTATATTAATCAATTTAGGGAATTACTTAATCAATTTATTGTTGATATGTACGTGAAAATTGAAACTGAAAGGTTGTTATATATAAGATTAAATCAAAGGAAGTTAAGAGTTGAAAACTACGATCATCTAAAAGACGCGATTCAAAACGACGGAAATTTGGAAGAAATGGGTAAGTTAATCATATTACCTTCATCATTTACAGGCAGTCCTCGGTATATGCAACAACGAACACAAGATGCGATGGTTTATGTACGGAAATTCGGAACTCCGGATTTATTCATCACATTTACTTGCAATCCTAAATGGATCGAAATCACGAAAGAATTGGAAAATAATCAGAAGACTACGCATAGACACGATATTATTGCAAGAATATTCCAGCAAAAGTTAGTTAAATTAATGCATTTATTTAATAAAGCGCAGGTATTTGGAGAAGTACAATGCTTTATGTACACCGTGGAATGGCAGAAAAGAGGTTTACCCCACGCACATATTTTGATATGGTTAGTGAACAAAATTCATGCTTCGAAAATTGATGAATTTATTTCTGCTGAAATTCCAAATGAATCACTGGATAAAGAATTATATGATGTAGTAACTACTCAAATGATTCATGGTCCATGCGGTATTATTAATAATAACTCACCATGTATGAAAGATAGTAGGTGTACTAAGAGATTTCCGAAAGATTTCTCAAGGTTTACTCAGGCTGGAGAGGATGGATATCCTAAATGCAGACGTCGAAGATTAGAAGATGGAGGAGAAGAATTTACTATCAAAAGAAACAACATGCAAGTTATTATTGATAATAGATGGGTTGTTCCATATTGCCCATTATTATCTAAAATATTTAAAGCTCATATTAATGTAGAATTTTGTAATTCAGTTAAAAGTATTAAATATATATGTAAATATATTAATAAGGGTTCCGACATGTCGATGGTAGCGTTAGAAGGAGAAAACGGAGGTAAAGACGAAATTTCGGATTACCAATTAGGAAGATACGTAGGATCTAACGAGGCATTTTGGAGACTAATGCAATTTCCTATACATAAAAGATTTCCTGCAATTATACATTTGGCTGTACATTTAGAAAATGGGCAAAGGGTGTATTTTAATAGTAATACTATTTTAAATAGAATTAATAATCCTAATGAAACTACTTTAACGGCATTTTTTAAATTGTGTATAGAGGACGAATTCGCGAGTACGTTATTATATGAAGAAGTAGCTTCATATTATACATGGAATTCGCATACATGGAAAAAGAGAAAGCAAGGTACAAGGGTTGATGGTTATGGTGACATCAGGAAAGGTAAAGAGTTTGGTAGAGTATATACGGTACACTTTTCTAATGCTGAATGTTTTTATATGCGGCTATTATTATTTCATATTAAAGGACCTACATCATTCGACTACTTAAGAACTGTTAACGATATAATATGCGGAACATATAGAGAAGCATGTATTATACATGGTCTCCTAGAAAATGATCACCAATGGGATAATACGATTAATGATGCTATTCTATTAAAGTCTCCAACAAAATTAAGAAATCTATTTGCTATAATGATTACTATGTGTAATGTGTCTAATCCCCTTAGGATATGGAATAAATATAAAGAAGATTTCACTGAAGATTATTTATTTAAAGCTAAACATATTAATCCCTCTGCTATTTACAGTGATACTCTATTTAATTTAGCTCTAATATATATCGAAGATAAACTACAAGAACTCGGGGGAAGACAGTTAGTACATTATGGATTACCTGCAACGATAAGAGATGATATGTCACCACTCAGTAACGATGTTATTAGAGAAACATCATATAATATGGAAGAATTAAATATGTTTATTAATGAAAATGAAAATAGATTAACTGATGAACAAAAAGAAATTTATTTATTAATATTAAAGAGTATTAATGAAAAAAAAGAAAATATATATTTTCTTAATGCAGCAGGTGGTACAGGTAAAACATATTTAATTAATTTATTATTATCAAAAGTACGCTCCATGAAGAATATTGCTATAGCAGTAGCATCTTCTGGAATTGCTTCGACTCTACTGCAATCCGGAAGAACTGTACATTCAACGTTTAAATTGCCTCTTGATTTATCTGACACAGAGAATACAACATGTAATATATCTAGGAATAGTGGTGCAGCCCATCTATTAAGAAAATGTTCATTCATAGTATGGGATGAATGCACCATGTCTCATAAAGGAGGAATTCAGGCTGTAGATAGATTACTGAAAGATATTAGAAATAATGATTTATTAATGGGAGGTATAACTGTATTATTTTCAGGGGATTTCCGTCAGATATTACCTATTATTCCTAATGGTACAAAAATAGATGAACTTAATGCCTGTTTAAAATATTCATATTTATGGAATAAAATTATTAAATTGTCGTTAACTAGAAATATGAGATTATCACTAAATGAAGATTCGGATGCTTCAGAATTTGCAAATAATTTAATCATGCTCGGAGATGGAAATATTAATGTAAATTCAATAGATAACTCAATTAAATTACCGGTTGGAAAAATGGTTAGTAATTCTATAGAATTAAAAAATAATGTTTATCCAGATTTCCAGGTAAATTATGAAAATAAAGAATGGCTCTCTGAAAGATGTATTCTGGCACCAATTAATGATGTTGTTTACAAAATTAATGAACAATTATTAAATGAAATTCCGGAGGAAATTAAAAATTATAAATCTATTGATAATTTAGCTAATCAAGAAGATAATATTAATTACTCGACGGAATTTTTAAATTCATTGCAACCTTCCGGATTTCCTCCTCACAATTTAAAATTAAAGCGAGGTGCTTCGATTATCCTATTAAGAAATATTGAACCTCCTAGGTTATGCAATGGTACCAGGTTAGTAATAAAAAATATGTATACAAATGTGATTGAAGCTATTATTATTACCGGTACATTTAAAGGACAAGAGGTTTTCATACCTAAGATTCCAATGACGACTTCAAATTATCAATTTGAATTTAGAAGACTTCAATTTCCAGTTAGATTAAGTTTTTCGATGACCATCAACAAATCACAGGGTCAGACATTAAAAGTTGTGGGATTGGACTTATCTACTAGCTGTTTTTCGCATGGTCAATTATATGTGGGATGTTCGAGAGTAACAAATGGAGATAATCTGTATATATTATCAGAAGAAGGAAGAACACAAAATGTGGTATATAAAGAAGCTTTGCGGAAATAAGGTTAGTATGCGAACTATATAATTTAATGTATAATTAATAACTACTATTTAGCAGGTGCCCTTCATATGTACGTTGCCTTGACGTGGCATGAAGGCTTTAAACTAAATACGTACGAATTTGTTTTGAAATATTAAATAAAATCTAAGGTTTGTACATCTATATAATTCTATCATATTTATTTATATTAAAACTGTCTATTCTATCATAACATTATTATTTAATTAATATATAATTAATATTTATAACTTATTTTTCAGGGTCCTTCATATGTACGTTGCCTTGACGTGGCATGAGGGCTTTAATCTAAATACGTACGAAAAAAATAAATGTTGAAGATAGGTAATACAATTGATATGTTAAATTGTTGTGGTTAAATTGAATTAAGTTTTAATATTGGTAGTTTTTTTTAGCTGCATTACTTCCCGAGTGAGCCTATAAAAGTATATTGTCACGGTTGTGGTTAGGTTGGGTTAAGTTTTAATATTGGTGGTTTTTTTTAGCTGCATCACTTCCCGAGTGAGCATATAAAAGCATTTTTATTTATATAGTTATTTTCACAGTTGTAGTTAGATTGGATTAAGTTTTAATATTGGTGGTTTTTTTTAGCTGCATCACTTCCCGAGTACATTACATCACCTCCCGAGTACATTACATCATCAAGTGAACGTTACGCGCGATCACGGGCGAAGCCGGGCCCCGACCGCCTAGTCTATACTATATTAGCGAAAATGTCTGTGTGTGTGTGTGTGTGTGTGTGTCTGTGTGTGTAAGTATTAGGATCTCGCGAACGCGAGATCCGTTTTCCGTAAGGAAAACCACAGGTGATAAAGTGGGGCAGCGGGGTTTTAATAGATGATTTACTTTTTTGAATATGTATTCACGTGATACCAATAATCGTTAAATAGTGTCATTTTTTAGTCGATTTACGTAATCGAAAAATTTAAATTCGACGCAAATTTTTAATAACAAACTTTATCGTGAATAATTTGATGGTAAATAATTTCGTAAAAATGAGTTTCTTTAATTTAGAATACATTACGTAGATTTACGAAATGGTACTTCCGGTTTGTATATCGAAATAACAATTGTTGCATCGCAATTTATTTACCCGTATTATTGAGGTGAAATTCAAGAATATGTAAAATCGAGTTAATATTAATTATTTCCTATCTACGCCATGTAAACATAAATTATTAAACATAGGTGATACGATACGGTTATGTAAAAAATCAAAATCTACAATAATTATTTGATTTCAATAATTTTAACTTTATTAAATATATAATTAAAATAGAATATACTTTGATAAATTGTGACTTCTTATGTTTAATATACTTCGAGCTACGGCTGAAATAGTGAAAAATACATGATTTTAGAGTAGTCTATTTGACCGACTTCCGGTAATATTTTCGTATAAATTATGGATTCATCAGATTAGGAGTACGAAAATACATGTAATAAAATGAGAAAAATCATGAAAATATGAATAATAGGGTTTCAATCTCTGTTTTATTATTTCGTCAAATGTCATCATATATGGTCAAAGAAAAAAATATAGATTTATAAAAAAATATTTTTTCTAAAATCTATTCTATAATTATATATGCATTACATACCGAGTGAGACTATACAAGCATATATATATATGTGTGTATGTGGTCATTGATATTTTTAGTTATAGTTATTGTCACTGTTGTGTTTAGGTTGGGTTAAATTTTAATTTGTGTAGGTTTTTTTTAGCTGCATAACTTCTCGAGTGGGCCTATACAAGTATATTGTCACGGTTGTGGTTAGGGTGGGTTAAGTTTTAATTTGTGTAGGTTTTTTTAGCTACATTACTTCTCGAGTGAGCCTATAAAAGTATATTTATTTATATTGTTATTTTCACAGTTGTGGTAAGGTTGGGTTAAGTTTAAATTTTTGGAGGTTTTTTTTAGCTGCATTACTTCTCGAGTGAGCCTATACAATCATATTCATTTATATTCTTATTTTCACAGTTGTGGTTAGATTGGATTAATTTTAATATTGTTGGTTTTTTTAGCTGAATTACTTCCCGAGTGAGCCTATACAAAGATATTGATATATTTATGTTGTGTGGTCATTGATATTGTGAGTGTTAGTTATTTTCACAGTTGTGGTTAGGTTGGGTTAAGTTTTAATATTGGTGGTTTTTTTTAGCTCCATTACTTCCCGAGTGAACCTATAAAAGTGTATTTTCACGGTTGTGGTTAGGGTGGGTTAAGTTTTAATTTTGGTAGGTTTTTTTTAGCTGAATTACTTCCCGAGTGAACCTATAAAAGCATATTTATTTATATTGTTATTTTCACAGTTGTGGTTAGGTTGGGTTAAGTTTTAATTTGTGTAGGTTTTTTTAGTTGAATTACTTCCCGAGTGAACCTATAAAAGCATATTTATTTATATTGTTATTTTCACAGTTGTGGTTAGGTTGGGTTAAGTTTTAATTTTGGTAGGTTTTTTTTAGCTGCATTACTTCCCGAGTGAACCTATAAAAGCATATTTATTTATATTGTTATTTTCACAGTTGTGGTTAGGTTGGGTTAAGTTTTAATTTGTATAGGTTTTGTTTAGCTGCATTACTTCCCGAGTAAACCTATAAAATCATATTTATTTATATTGTTATTTTCACAGTTGTGGTTAGGTTGGGTTAAGTTTTAATTTTGGTAGGTTTTTTTAGCTGCATTACTTACCGAGTGAGCCTATAAAAGCATATTGATATATTTGTTTGTGTGGTCATTGATATTTGGAGTATTAGTTATTTTCACAGTTGTGGTTAGGTTGGGTTAAGTTTTAATTTGTGGAGGTTTTTTTTAGCTGCATTACTTCCCATGTGAGCCTATACAATTATATTTTCACAGTTGTGGTTAGGTTGGGTTAAGTTTTGATTTGTGGAGATTTTTTTTAGCTGCATTACTTCCCGAGTGAGCCTATAAAAGTATATTTTCACTGTTGGGGATAGGTTGGGTTAAGTTTTGATTTTTGGAGGTTTTTTTTAGCTGCATTACTTCTCGAGTGAGCCTATAAAAGTATATTGTCAGTTTTGTGGTTAGGTTTGATTAAGTTTTAATTTTTGTAGGTTTTTTTTATCTGAATTACTTCCCGAGTGAGCCTATACAATTATATTTTCACAGTTGTGGTTAGGTTGGGTTAAGTTTTAATTTGTGGAGGTTTTTTTTAGCTGCATTACATCCCGAGTGAACCTATAAAAGCATATTGATAAATGTGTGTATGTGTCATTGATATTTTAAGTTATAGTACCTATATAAACATATTAATAAAAATTCCCAAGTACATTACATCAACAAGTGAACGTTACGCGCGATCACGGGCGAAGCCGGGCCCCGACCGCCTAGTATATATAAATATATGAAACATTATAAATATAAATAGTCATGATTACATATGTATCTATCGAGAAGTTCTTACAACTAATATGATATGATTTACTAGCCTTTCAGTGTACGCTAATTTCACTAATAAACCATATCATACCGAACTTCTCGATAATAATGAGATCACGTGATGGGCGTAGTGGGCGTATCTCTAATTAGCTAACTAGATAAAACTAGTTAATCTAATTATAAACTACGCTCTCTTTTAAAATTTACAAAACAGAAATCAAAAAAACAAATAACCGAAAATATCAAATCAACATTTATACAAATTACATAACATATAAATTCGTTCAAGTCACGTCTACTAATTGCAATTTACAAATTCGAAATCAAATTATATAAAAACACAAATAACAAAATATATTGAATCAACATTTATCCAAATTACATAACATTTAAATTCGTTCAAGCCACGTATACTAATTGCAATTTACAAAACGAAATTAAATTATATAAAAACACAAATAACTAAATATCTTAAATCAACATTTATACTTAGTGCATAACACATTTATACACATATAGTTATATACGTAGTTACCATACTATATATAGATATATATATATATATATATATATATATATATATATATATATATATATATATATAAAACCATTTGTATATATTATATATATACCATTATACACATAGAACCATTTATATATATATATATATATATATATATATATATATATATATATATATATATATGAAATATATTACACCAATATATATTAAAATCATATCATATCAAAATAAATACAAATTATTTATATATAATTACATAATATGAGGTAAAAAAAGTTATAAATAATATACAAATAGCCATTGAAAAAGTATAAATGAAATATATAAAGACTATTATAAACATAGATTTATAGTTTATATAAATTATTGTAAACTATAAATCTATGATTATAAAGCACAGTTAAATTATATACATAAAATAAAATTAAGTTTATTAACTTCTTTAGAAATCGATATCGAAAGTACAATTTATTATATAATTTATTAACATGAAATTGATTTAATTTTTTTTTAAATTTAGTTTAATATATTTCATGATAAATATATTAGTATATGTAATACATATACATATATACAAATAAAAATAAAACTTTATATATACATAATTGTGTATATATAAAATATATATGTATACAACATATATTTATAAACTTAAGTTTATACATCTATTCGGATTATTATATATATGGCTTACTTTAATTAAATTGTTCTTTAACATCCAACTTTAATTTTCAATTTATATTATATATTAGTGATTTAATATGTTTTACTAAACTTTAAAAAAAAAAGTAAATCGATTTTTTTTGTATTTTTTTACATCATTTTAATAGATTTACAAATTATTTTTAATTATATGAATAATGCTTACCAATGCGCATATTTCATGTATACATTTTTTTTGATTGGGTTTATAGTTTATGAGATACGACAAGTGGCCACATTACCCTTCTGGATACATTACCCATCTTTCCATATGCATAAGATATTTATAAAATATAATCAACTTCTATATGTTATCATATAATGTGTCATGAATAATATCAATTTATAATTCGCTCTTCATAGTAAATTATTACGTAATATATAATCGCGAATATTTCTTTTTATCAGTGAGACGCACGCACTATTATATTATTGTTAATTCCATGAATATCTATATACGTAGTATCATTATGAATTTATAGAATAATTTCTCTCATAGTATATATATATATATATATATATAATACACATTATATATAATACTAGGAAACTACAATATACTAGTGTTTATCTTATATATATGTAATTAAATAACGTACAATTATTATTTTATAAAATATGCAGACTATGCATACATTATCATCAATCGAGAATCAGACGATAGTTTATAATAACACAGATTTTAAGGGATTCGAATTTAAATGGAGCTACACGTATAGAATAAAAAATCTAAATATCATTATGATTAGTTTAGGCGTCATGGGCTTATTCGGTAACGGTATAGCGTTGAACATAATACGCAAAGGTCGAGCTATAAAAAAGAATTCGTCATATATACTATTGTTCAACCAGAGCCTAGCCGATTTCCTATCCTGCTTGTACATAATACTGATTAATAGTGTAGTACACAGAATTCCCAACACCGATATGTCGGGAGTCGTTGATTGGTTGATATGCGTGTTCGTGAAGACTCACTTCCTCGCCGCGGTAACATCGGTGATGTCCAGCTACAACCTAACAGCCATAGCGCTGGACAGACTGGTCAGTATCGTGTACCCGATATTCCACCGACAACACATGAACGCTCGCTTCCATCATAGAGTATTGGCCATTCTATGGTCGATTACCATGGTGATTATGCTTCCGTTCACCATCTCCAATAACGGAATCAACTCACGTGGTATTTGCCACATGTATACTAAATTACATAATAACGCCGCGATCGCGCATACCTTAGCGTTCGAGACGTGGGCCCTATTTACCCCCCTGCTGGTGATCATGTACAGCTACGTTCGTATCGTTTGCAAACTATACTCGTCCGAAGTGAAACTGAAGCGACGCGGGGCCGATGTCCTAAAAACGTTGCTTACCGTGGTGGTTGTGTATTTCTCGTGCGCTATATTAAGGACAACCATCAACGTAGCGAAAGCTTTCGGCCGGCCGTTCGGGGGTTATGACTCTACTATAGTAACGCTCGGGTTCCTGTTTCGTACGATCAGCTTCATCGTTAACCCGCTGATCTATACGCTCCAGTACAAGGATTACCGTACCGAACTGAAGCGACAGGCGCGTCAAGTTTGTCCCAGGCTGTGCGGTATCGGTTCGGTCGGCGTACAGGATGACATCGATGCTTCATCCATGTCGCAAACAACTATGCATAATACTAAAGGTATACATTTAGAGTTTATATCAAATATTTTATGTAGTTTAATTATTTTCATATATATTTTAAATAATACACTAATTGTATTAAAATTATATATATATATATATATATATATATATATATATATATATATATATATATGTATATATATATATGTATATAATAATAATCTATATGTAGGCTCAAATTGAGCAGCTCGATATATATTTATATATTTACACATATATTATATACGATAATTTTAATATTCCTTATACACAAATTTTAACTTTTTAAATTACTATAAGCAATTTCATCAGTAAATGACTGTATTTCATAACAATATGGTGATAAAATACCTAGATAAAATAGTAATTTAGAAATATAACTAATTTATATTATCTGTTTTCTATATATATATATATATATATATATATATATATATATATATATATATATTTGTATATATATATATTTGTAATTGTATTTATTTTGATATGGTATGATTTTAATATATATTGGTGTCATTTATTTAATATATGTATATAATTATATATATAAATGGTTCTATATATAATGATATATATGTATATATATATACAATTATATATAGAACCATTTGTATATATATATATATATATATATATATATATATATATATTATATATATATACTAGTGCTGTAAAATTTCAAATCTCAAATATCAAATCTCAAATCTTTTTTTTTCGGTTCGGTTCAAATCTTTAATTTTCGGGTATTTGGAAAGATTTGATGGTCTCAAATCTTTATTTTAAATTTAGTTTCGGTTCGGGTATCATGTCGGGTAATTGTTCGGGTAACGATCGATTAACATAATTATGTAATAAGTTTCTTTCAACTCTTTTAAAATATCCAATAAAATGTATAGATTATATTAATTCGATCATCAGTTATGCCACCTATATGATAATATATTTAAAATAGAATAATGTTATCAAGGACACGGTTTCCTTGATTTAGTATCCATTAATAACAATATTTAAAAATGAATACGTATATTCTGCATATTCCTGAAGGAATATCATTAGATTAAGTTTAAATGATTTATACTCTATATTGATATATACAAATGTTAATTCATAAACCGTTTAAAACTATATTTGTCTACAAGTACATTTTGAATACATATTTGACACTATGTTATATATATAATACTAGATACATCTACTAGATATATAGTCTAAATATAATATTTATATTTAGCCTTCTATATATATATATATGCTATAGCATATATGCCATATATGGTGTATATAGTATATAGGATTCCTCTTACACCTTTACTAAATACTATATACTGATATATATGATTATTAGAATAGAAACGTATTCAATAATTCAAGTAATTAATAATTATTTATTGTTAATTATTCAATTATAATTTATTAATTAATAATTATTTATAAATTAATTATTATTATTATTAATTAATAATAATAATGTATTATATATTATTTTAATAATTAATAATTATTTAATTATAATTTATTAATTAATAATTATTTATAAATTAATTATTATTATTATTAATTAATAATAATAATTTATTAATTATTATAATTATTTATTAATTATTAAAATTATTTATTAATTATTATAATTATTTTTTAATTATTATAATAATTTATTATTTATTATAATTATTTATTAATTAATTATTTAATTATAATTTATTAATTAATAATTATTTATAAATTAATTATTATTATTATTAATTAATAATAATAATTTATTAATTATTATAATTATTTATTAATTATTAAAATTATTTATTAATTATTATAATTATTTATTAATTATTATAATAATTTATTATTTATTATAATTATTTATTAATTATTATATATTATTTATTATTTATTATAATTATTTATTAATTATTATAATTAATAAATAATTTAATTAATAATAATTATTTATTAATTCATTTATTATTATTAATAATAATTAATTAATTAATATCTCATTTTTTTCTTCGTTAACTTATTTTAAAATATTATTAAAAGATTTGAAGTTCTCGAGAACATACCTAAATATGAGAGATTTTAAGTTCTCGAGAACATGATATTTTTTTAAAGATTTGAAGTTCTCGAGAACAACAATTTTAAGATTTGAAGTTCTCGAGAACAACCAAGTATTTGAAATTTTACAGTACTAATATATACCATTATATATATAGAACAATTTATATATATATATATATATATATATATGTTTTATATAATACTAGCCGTACCCGACCCGGCGTTGCTCGGTTTTGATTATTTTCCTATATATTATATATTAATTATAGTTATTCCTGATTCTTAATTGATATATATAATAAAATAAATGTTAGCTGACATACAAAACAAAGTAGAAAACATTTTCAAATAATATGTTAAAAAATACAACAAATATTTCAAATATTAAAAAATATGTTTTAAAAAAATGTCTAAAACCCAAACCTAAACCCAAACACAAACCGTACACTACCCTGCGTTGCTAGGTTTTTGATTATTTGCCTATTAATTGTAGCTATTCCTGATTATACTTAGCTAATATTTAATTGTTTTCTTCTAACTAATATTTACTAATTCTAACTGTATCCGATGTAGACTCAGCGTTGTTCGTTTTTAAGATTATTTGTAAAATATTTGGTAAGATTACAAATAATAATTTAAAATATTACAAAATATATTTTTAAAAAGTGTTTAAAAATATTTTAGGAAATATAAAAAATATTTCAACATATTAGTAGCCATACCTGATTTTTAATGCCTATTAATTTTTTTTATTAATTATAGCTATTCCTGATTATTCTAAAATATATAATTGCTAAAAATTGCAAAAAAATATATAAAATATTACAAAATATGTTTTAAAAACAAACCATACCCGACCCGGCATTTCTTGGTTTTTGTTTGTTTGCCTATCTATTATTTATTATTTATTAATTAGGGCAATTTCTGATTCTATATTTCTAGTATATACAATTAAATAAAGTTTATTTAAAATACAAACAAATATAGAAAAATATTGTTTATAATATTTAAAAAATTAGTGAACAAATATTTCAAAAAATATTTTAAAAAATACAACAAATATTTCAAATATTACAAAATATGTTGAAAACCCAAACCCAAACCGTCCCAAAACGGCGTTGATCGGTTTTTAATTATATGCCTATCTATACTTTATTAATTATAACTATTCCTGATTTAGAATTGTTTGCCGAACCCAACTCGACGTTGCTCGTTTTTTTTATTATTTGCCTATCAATTATTAATTATAGTTATTCCTAATTATGCATAGCTATTCTTTAATTGTTGTCTTCTAACTAATATTTAATAAATCTAACTGTATCCGATGTACATCTAGCGTTGTTCTTTTTAAGACTTATTCGTAAAATATTTTGTAAAAATACAAAAATACAAAAATACTTTAAAATATTATAAAATATATTTTTAAAAAGTGTCTAAAAATATTTTTTAAATATAAAAAATATTTCAACATATTAGCAGTCATACCCTACCCGGCGTTGCTAGGTTTTTGATTGTTTGACTATTTATTTTTATTAATTATAGCTATTCCTGATTATTCTAAAATATATAATTGCTAACAAATACAAAAAATATTTAAAATATTACAAAATATGTTTTAAAAAAATGTCGAAAACTCAAACCTAAACCCAAATCCAAACAGTACTCGACTCGACATTTATCGGTTTTTGATTGTTTGCCTATTTATTATTTATTAATTAGAGCTATTCCTGATCCTACATTTCTAGTATATACAATTAAATAAAATTAAACATATGTAGAAACATATTTTTTTTAATATTTAAAAAATTAGATAAAAAATATTTCAAAAAATACAACAGATATTTTAAATATTCCAAAATATGTTGAAAACCTAAACCCAAACAGTTCCAAATCGGCGTTGCTCGGTTATTTATTAATTATAACTATTCCTGATTTGGAATTTCTTGCCGTACCCAACTTTGCTTTACTCGTTGTTTGATAGCTTACCTATCTATTATTTATTATTTATGGCTATTCATGATTCTGCTTTTCATATACAATAACATAAATTGTTGCTAAAATTCAAACAAATTTATACAAATATTAATATCTCAAAAATTAGTGGAAAAATATTTCAAAAATATTTCAAATAATATTTAAAAAAATACAACACATATTTCCAATATTACAAAATAGTACTTAATAAATATCGAAAACCCAAACCGCACCCTGCGTTGATCGATTTTTGATTGTTTGCCTATCTATTATTTATTAATTATAGCTATTCCTGATTCTGTATTCCTAGTATACAACAAATATTTCCAAATATTACAAAATATATTTTTTATAAATGTTCTACAAATATTTTAAAAAGTATATTATTATATCTTATAATATTTATATATTTATTATATAATTATAATATTTTAATTATATCTTAAAATAATAATATTTCAACGAATAGTTGAAAAATATAAAAAATTATTTCAAATAATATTTTTTAAAATACAAAAAATATAAATAATATTACAAAATATATTTTAAAAAAATTTCAAAAAAATGTTTAAAAATATTTAAAAAAAACTTCAAAAATATTTCAAAAAATGTCAAAAATAGTTCAAAAATATTTCAAAAAATTTCCAAAATTTCCAAAAATTTCAAAAAAAAATCAAAAAAAATTCAAAAAAATAGTTCGAAAAAATGTAAAAAAAATATTTCAAAAATGCGACGCCGAAGATTTTGGACGACAAAAAATCATTTTAATGGCAAAAAGTCAATTTTTCAGGTTTTTCTGGGGTACGCGGTATAAAATTCAAAAAATTTTCCTGACCAAGACCATACTGTTGCAAATTTATTAAGATCGGGTATAAAATATTTTCGCGACGTACCCCGGTTCTCGAGTTACCTCACCAGATACACACACACACACACACATATATATATATATATATATATATATATATATATATATATATATATATATATAATTAAATAGACTTTCTTTTATATAATAGATATATATATATATACAAATGGTTCTATATATAATGATATATATATAAAAATTAATTTTATTATTTTCAACAGATTTATATTTTTGTGTTTATTTTGTTATTATATATTTTTTTACACAATAGAGAACGTCTAACGTTATTTTTGTGTATAAATAAACATTCAATTCAATTCAATTCAATTCAATACCATTATATATATATAACCATTTATATATATATATATAATTTTATACATATATTAAATATATTACACCAATATATATTAAAATTATATCATATCAAAATAAATACAAATTATTTATATAATTACATAATATGAGGTAAACAAAAGTTAAATGTAATATACAAATAAGCCACTGAACAAGTATTAATGGAATATATAAAGACGATTATAAAGCACAGTTAAATTAAATACATAAAATAAAATTAAGTTTATTAAATTCTTTAGAAAATCGATATCGAAAGTAAAACTTATTATATAATTTATTAACAGGAAATTGATTTAATTTTTTTTTAATTTAGTTTAATATATTTTATGACAAATATATTAGTATATATAATACATATACATATATAAAAATAAAAATAAAATGTTATGTATATTTAAGTTTATACATATATGTTTTATACATATATATAACGAATCTCCATAGTTATATCAAAGATTTTCCAAAGGAAAATCTTTGGTTATATTGTTATATATTATAACCTGTTATATATTATTATCCTTGTCATTATAATATATTATAATACAACCAAAGATTTTGCAAAGCAATCCTTCGGAAAATCTTTGATACAACTATGGAGATTCGTTATATATATATATATATGTATAAAATATATATGTATAAACTTAAATAGACATAACGTTTTATTTTTATTTTTATATATGTATATGTATTATATATACTAATATATTTGTCATAAAATATATTAAACTAAATTAAAAAAAAATTAAATAAATTTCCTGTTAATAAATTATATAATACATTTTACTTTCGATATCGATTTTCTAAAGAATTTAATAAACTTAATTTTATTTTATGTATTTAATTTAACTGTGCTTTATAATCGTCTTTATATATTCCATTAATACTTTGTGAGATTCTTTATATATATATATATATATATATATATATAATACATGTAATACATAATGTATATATATTTTAAATATATATTATATATATATAATAAATAATGTATATATATATTTTGTTCTTTATAATTGTGTTAATAGATAATTAAATATACTATATTAAATTTAAAAGTTTATACTACGATTATAATATATATGTACATATATTTGTATGGTTAGGGTATATATATATATGTGGATTCAATCAACGTTTTCATATAATGACGCACGCAATTTATCAATATATAAAAATATTTATTTCAAATCATATGATAAGATTAAATCATCTAGAAGTGGCCAAATTACCCGCTACAAAGTGGCCACATTACCCGTTTCTAGGTATCACGCAATATACACTATATAATAATGAATAATATTCACTAAAATAAATTGATTACACACTGTGTTGTAATTAAATAGTTCTTTAATATGCAACTTTAATTTTCAATTTATATTATATATTAGTAATTTAATATATGTTTTACTAAACTTTTATTTCAATTTTTTTAAAAGTAAATCGATTTTTTTTGTATTTTTTATATCATTTTTTTTATTAATTGATATACAAATTATTTTTACGTATTTTAACAATGCTTACCAATGCGCATATTTCATGTATATCTTTTTTTATTAGACTTATAGTTTATGAGATACGCCAAGTGGTCACATTACCCTCATGGCCACATTACCCATTATCCCCTATTTCAATTTAAAATAATATACTTAAAATATGTATTTATATTTTCATTTAAATGACATACAATAACATGATTAATTAAATATATAAATATATTATTGATATCATCATAATGGTTGCCCATCTTTACATATCGAATAATTTAATAAAAAAGATTTGTTTGGACGTATTGGAACACTCCATTATAAGTAGGCACACTTTCATATATGTCACTGTAATCTCTTCTATATATTATGTTATATTACCAGTTAAACTAATAACACTGTTAGTAATAACTTAATTTATAATATATCTATCAGTTAGATCAGTATACATCGTTAGTGAATAATCATATATAAGGGGCGGTTACATGGGGGCATATATGGGTGCCAAGCCCCCCTCATCAACACACAACTATTGTTACTTTATAATATTAAATATATATACTAAATCAATTTCATAAGTAAATTTAATATTATATTTATGAGGATATCCCTTGATTAAATCTTTGAACCGCCCCTGTATATTATATTCTCAATCCTATTCATATAATACATATTAATGTAATATGATTATATACGTCAAATATAAATAATCTATAAAATAGTGATATAAATTATGTATAAAATAAATGTGTACATTCAATTGAAGTAAATATATATATTTACTTTACAATATACTGTCAGATTATTTATATGTTATGTTTAATTATATAATAGTAATCGCATGATCCGTATCTTTTACCAGTCATCATTTGAGATGGTGAAAATAAACTTAAATATAGTGTGATATATTTAAAAAATTCACAATAAAAATTAAATAATTATTAATAACAAATATAGTATAAATAGAGTAATTTTAATTAAATTAAATTATTTATTTCTGGTGTAACTTCTTGAAATTAGTAATACATTATTCAATATTATAAATATTACTAGTTGATAATAATAAAATTTGTTTTGTTTATTTCAAATTAATAATTACAAAATAATCTCAACAATTATAAACAACTAAAGAACTTTTTATTAATTGTTATTTATTTTCAATTAGAATTAACCATTTAGAAATAAATTAATCATTATCGACAATCAATTTAATTTGTTAGTTTAATTTGTAACATATTATCCACATTTCCACTACATACTTAAGATAGAGTTTACTATATCATTATATTTGAAAATATAATGTATATCTTATATAGATTTATTTTTTATAATTTGGTGAGTATGTAATTGTTAAATATAACATAGATAACTAAATTAGCTTTGTTAAATTTAAAAAATAAATAATAATATAATTTATGAATTTTGTAATATTTACTTATTCAAATATATATTTAAAAGTATACATTTTAAATATTTATTGATAATAAATTGCGCTATTAAATTAATTAAGAAAAATACTAAATTTAAAAATTAAGAATTTAAAGTTTTACAATTATAATTGTAAGGTATACCGTCAAATAAACGAAAGATAATCAAAGGTAGAAAATATAATAATAATATAAATGAAAGTATCTAAATATTTGGAAACTTAATTCGCAACTAAATACTTTTAAACTATGTATCCTGTATGAGTAATATATTTAATATTCAAATGATACAATTTAAATATATCTTAAAAAAACATTTATTAACTTAAATAACTATATAATAAAGATAACTATATAATAAATATAATATATATGTATAATATATAACGTCATGGGTACTACTGAAATGGGTATATATTCAGTCTTAGGAGTCAGACACGCGTGCAATAATATTCGGGTTCTAACCCCGTCCTCACTAATAAAATAAGTCTACAATGATATTTGAAAATGATCTTATACAATTATATATATATATACAAAATGATCAATTCTTGATCAAATATAGTTATGTTAACATGAGAGCGAGTTCCTATTGACATTAGATATATTTGGTTATATACTTATAAGTAAAAATGTCAACTAAGTTACATGATTGGATGACAACAATAATAACTATATATATATATATATATATATATATATTTATATAATTGTTCGTCATGCATATATGCATTTTGGTTTATAAACCAATGCATTTTTTTATTAATTGTAAACCCAATATTAATTGTTGTACCATGCCGATTTGGGTATCAATTCATATCTATTTTTTCTTCATTATTTTTGTTTATTTTTTTTTTCCTAATAAATTATATATTATTATAATATATATAATAATATATATATATATAAATATATATATATATATAACTATCAGTGTTATATTACATAATACTAAATATAATAATTAATACCACCTTTAACAGTTACCCAGAAGAAGATAGAACAGGCCGTATCGTGAATCACTGACTATTGTAGAAGTCATCTCATATCGAGTAATATTACTCGTAATATTCCTCTCGTAATATTACTCGTAATATTCCTCGAGTAAATAGTTGTTTGTTATTAAATTATTAATTTATCAATGTTTAATATAATTTATATTGTATATATTATATTGTATATAATATATACATAATAATGGTTACCTACTATAGGATCTATATATATATAATGTAAAATATATAAATCTTACTTAGATTCCCTTTAAAAGGTAACAAATATTGCATAAATTGTATTATTATGTATTTCATTATTAACAAAAAATGTCTAATAAATGATTATTATTTATATTATTATTATATATGTGTAGTATGGTCAGTTTATATATAAACATAGCTATTATTTAAATTATTATATATGTATAATATAACATATATTTGAAAGTTACATATTGTATTTTATGATGTTTTCTAGAGTTCTAGAATACCGGTTTAAATATTATCATATAATTATATAGTAATAGTATATACTAATATTAGTTTATTGTTTATGAATTAATTCACAAGTATATAGGGGAAAGTCCCCGATTACCGACCCCCTCCTATAGGTATTATAATACCGACCCCCTCTCGTATCTCAGTAACTATAAGATATATCAAAAAATAATATATACACGAACTGTTAGTAATTTAATGATACATATGAATACGTATTTTGTTTTAACAAATATTTAATCATACAATTGTTATTTGATAAAATGTAATATTCTGTTTTTACTATTTAAATATTTGAATAATAACTTTTTTTAAATCATTGTAAATACTTTATTAATTAAAAGAAAACTTAATACTGCACATAATATTGTAGATCAATAAAATGTTTATAATTATTATAAAAATAATTCAAATTAATTTGAATAACTATATACCAAAATATCTTAATTATAGCAACCCATATGATTTTCCTAATACCGACCCCCTAAATTACCCGAATACCGACCCCCATGTGATTTATAATATCCAATCAAAATAGATCAGTATTTTACTTTAAAATATGTCATAAGTTGTTTGTTTATCATTGATATAGATTAAGGATTCATGATTCCATTATATTATATACATACTGATTAATAACTAAATATTAAATAATAATATATACTATTTTAATATAATTACTATAAAGTTTAAATTTAAATGTAATATTACTATTAAAACATAAATTCAATAAAAAATAATTTCGTGCATGTTATAATTAATTATATTTATTAATATCTACTATGTTGATTGGATATTATAATACTAAAAGTATGTATACCACGATTATTTTAGGGGGTCGGTAATAGGGGAAGGGGTCGGTATTAGGAACAGGTATCCGATTACCGACCCCCCTGTTTATTCTTGTAAATATAATTATATCAAAAATTTAAAATAGCCACATTATTCATTACCATAATATTACCCTAATTACAAAATTTCAAATAAATATATTTAATATTTAATAAGTTATTACAAATAATCATTTAGGGGTCGGTAATCGGGGAATATCCCCTACATTAAATGTAAAGTACGAAACTTTACAAGGCACATAACAATAATAAACACATCGTTACAATAGATAAATATTTAATAGAAATAAAGGACATGAAGTTACATTATTGACCATTAATACCCATATCTTGTCGATATATCTACTGAATTTAAATAGAATAAAGTAACATCAATTTTGCTATCGATAGTACGATAAGAGAATATTAGTCGTAATCAGATAAAAATCTGTATTGATGATATATATATATATATATATATATATATATTCTTTATCCGAAGTATATAGTCTTTAAAAAACCAGAAATATTTTCTGCAGAAGTAATATAATGGCATGATACAACTTTCTCCATTATCTTTGACATTTAAGAAAGTTGAAAAGTATGTAGTCTGTAACTATCCAATTTGAATAGATATAATATATATTACTAATATTGGTATTCTAATTAGTGTTTAATATATGATTATTGTTTGACAATATGTTGGACAATATATTTGCGTAAGAGTCAAATTGATAATATTAGCAAAGATTTCGAACACTTAGTTTTCAAAATAAAAATAATAATGTAAATATTATTTTTTTTTCATTTTGAAAGTAAATAGTTTGATACGAATTTATATTATACACAACAAATAGTTCCGAAAATTGACCCTATATAAGTGGCGCTGTTGGTTTTTGTATACAAAATAGAATTACACGATTTCGCGTGAGTGTTATATCTTTCCTTAAAAAAACTATTGATATTAATAATCAATGCATGCTATAGCATTGTATATATACAATTATTAATTCTAGAAAACTTTAAATATTTATTAATCACATATTAATATTTTACATACTGAAATTATATTAATGTTTATATTATATTTATATATTTAATATGTAAGTTTAATATATATATATATGCATTTAAATATTATTTAATTTCCATAACTAATAATAACACTACAGTGTTAGTATGTTAGGTATACCTCTATTAATGCACGTATTAATGCACGTATTAATGCAGGTATTAATGCACGTATTAATGCATATGTGCATGATTATAGCGCGTACCACACTGTATCATTGTGCGGAAGTGGTGCCTCAATTACACACACACACACGGTCTTACGGTCGTAATGTAACTTACGGTCGTAATGAACGTGTCATCTTTAAGTGCGGATGCTGTGTACAAAGGGTCCATTGTGTCGCATAACTATGGATAATTATGCCCATACGTTAAGCTAATACATTTAGTTATTATAGAAATAAATGTATATATATATAATAGGGTTCATCACTTATCACTACCTATACAATTGCAAGTTGATGGTGGGTATTCGATATATCTTATATGGGTTGGCAAAATAAGAGATGTATCGTATACGTTTATTAATACCAATATTGTCGTATAATATGTTATATAAGCACTACATATATACAATATATAATATAAAATATATATATATATATATATATATATATATATATATATATATACATGTGTATGTATGTATATGTGTGTATATATTAATATAGGCACTTATACAATACTCACGTAATTCAAAATTCTAAAAAAATTTTAGGTTATCATAAAGAAATTAACATATCATACTTTATTAATTCTATAGCGTTTAAAATACATTTTCATTTTTAATTGTTGTGTTGTAATGTTTATTGTTTATTTAACGTGCACTTACGAAGAATTTCATCACTCTTTAACGGTGCATAATAAAGCATACTTCATCATCTTAATTAAGCTCTTTAAAGAGGTTTCAGATAGTTCTATGTATCTCAGTAGGGATATTCCAAACCTATATAGCATTGTACGAAGTCGTCGTAGTTGTCCTATACCTAAGTATGTTGTTACCGAAGCACATCATTAGAATCTGTATTGTTATGTAACATAGTCATACAATGTACGAGGTTTACGACATACACATATATCTATTGGTTATATGCTATTGATATCTATTTATACCATATTTATATCAATATTAATCTCGGGAGACTAGTGATAGCAACATGAGCATAAACATAAACATGATATATTGCAGGTAGATTGCTGGTCTATGTACATTGTATACATTGTACAATGTGCATTGCACATTTAGCGCTCGTACACCATTACGACATACAACATTTGTACTAATCAAATTGTGTATGCCAATTTAGATATATAAACTTTCGCGTATTATATATATATATGTATTATTTTATTATTATTATTTTTTATATATAACTTGATAATATTCTTGGTATTAAGAGTATTAAGTATTAAGTATTAAGTATTAAGAGTTATATTTAATTGTATTGTATTAATTATCTCATTACCAAGTGCATGGTGGTATCTCGTTAAACTCAATATAACTTCTATACCATACCTGGATTTTGATCTCTGTCATCAACTTAATCTGATATTATATATATATATATATTGGTGAGGGACTGGAACATGAAACAAATTATATATATAGGGGTAATTGTCTCGATAAGCAACACTGCTTCTATAATTACCCTGGCATTGCCTAAATCTGATAATAATAATAATATATATTTGTATATACAAATCAATATTACTAGTGAAAGTACCATCGCTATAAAAACTGAACCTTTCACGCCCGAATAATATAGCAAAGTAAAGGTAACTCTAATAGACGGTAGAGCTGCAGGGCTCGATGGAATTGCTCAGGAAATACTCAACTACGGCCACTTCGATGCCATCATGCTCGAGCTATCAAACAAGATACTCACACGACACGAAATACCATAGCAATGGCTAAAATGGTGAAAAGTCATAATCTTTAGGCTATTATTATTTTTGACGATGTTTAAAAGGTATTCGACATTCGTATTATAAAAGCGATCGCCTTAACGTATATATGTATACGTTAAGGCGGTCTTGGGTCGGTTGGGGTATATACCGTATGATTCTAGTATACGGAACATTATTTCTCTGTTAATATGTATACCCAGTAAGTAAAGTAATCAGTGATAGTGGTTAGATTATAGTTTGATCATTATCATGATTTGTGATTAACTGATCACAATACGATTACAATCATAGTACAATCATTGATAAGCAACTATGCTTTGATTACGAACTACACTTGTAAATCATTGCTTTTAATACGATTGTAATCAATGATTGTTAACTTATCACTAACCTTGATTTACGATCAGTTGGTAATTATTGATTGTAATACTATTGTAATCGAATCAAAATCTGTGATCGTAATTAATACATAGCCCCATGATTGTGATCTGATTACTTGTTGGATTGTGATCTGATTACTTTACTTACTAGGTAATGTATTAAAAAATGTCTTAAGACACTTACGCAAAAGTTATAACACCTGACGGAGATACCAACAACTTTAAATAACAAATTGAGTAATAAATTGTGACCTACTATAGTATACCTACTATAGAACTACTATAGACCGCTATAGCGCCTTTATCTTTGTGAGCATACTGGATTACGCTATGCGATAAGCCATTGAAGGATGAAAATCAGAATTCTGACTCGTAATAATACAACGACAAGGGAGACTACATCCAGCAATACAGCTAGTAGACCTAAGTTACGCAGATGATATAGCACTTGTATCACAAGAAGTAAAACAAACTCAGCAACTATTAACATCCATTGAAACAGAAGTCGCTAACATTGGTCTTCTACTGAGCGCAAAGAAAACCAAAGTCATGTAGTTTAATCACACAATACCGGTCAAGACTAGAAAACGATAGAAATCGGATTAACAATATTACAAATGTTAAATACCTGGGGACATGGATGGCTATCTGACAAAATGATTTTAACATTCTCAAAGCATTATCTTGGTCAGCATTATATAAGATGAAATCAATCTGTAACTCCAAAATTAAAAACAGTCTGAAAATAAGAACTTTCAAAGCAAAATCGAACCTATTTATTATATGGTATCGAATGCTTGATAATCGACTCTACTATGCGTAAGAAAATTGATGGTTATTATACCAGGTTACTTAGAATGGCCACAAATATATCATGGAAAGATCAGGTCACTAATACACAACTGCACAGTGGAATGCCAACGATATATGAGGTAATAGAACAAATAAGAATGCGACTAGGAGGTCACTGAATAAGGTACACATATGAACTAGCGAATAACTTAATTGTATGAAATCAAAGAACGGTATACGAAAGATAGGGAGAAATCCCAAAACATGCATGAAAATCTTTAAGAAAGACTGCGATTGTGAAGAATAGGACGAATTAAGAATACTGATGATGGACAGAGAAGGATGGAAAATAATTGTAAGAGTTGGTCGAGTGAGAACTCGACTAAAGTAAAGTAAGTAAGTGAGTGTATATATGTATTTCATTTTAGTGCTAAATGCCCTGCACCGCATTCATGTATTAAAACCTCATTATCATATTAGTATTATATAATGAGAAGTGCCCATATGAATATATATATATATATATATATAAGAATTATCAATGTTAGGCAATAAACTTTTAAATAAAGAGCATATATTTAATAGTTTAAGGGAGAGATGTAGTAGTAGGAGGTCACGGGGTGAGAGGTTACATGATCTAGTTGATAGGAAACAACGAGAAGGGGAGAATATTACTATGTTTATAGATGCTATATTAAAATTAGGGTTAAGTTTGAAAGAGGATGTAGATGGGTGGGAGGGGCTAATGACAGATTCATTCAAAACAAATGTATTTGACTGCGAATTACGGCGATATTTATTAATATCAGGGAAAAAAAAAAGTTTTTCTGAAATACGCTCAATGGCGAGAGAGTTTGAATCTATGAGTAATGTGAAGGAGGGTGGTATATGCTATAAGATAGAAACTAATAAAGTAATAGGTGAAGTAACTAATAGAGGGAATGATGGTAGTAGGTTGGAGGAACGTATACAAATATTAGAGAGGAGGAATACTGAGTTGGAAGGTAGATTAAGAGGAAACTGGACAGACAGAGTTAGATGTTTTACATGTGGAGGGGAAGGGCATACTAGTAAATGGTGTAGGAATAGGAATTTAAACCGCCAACCTTTCCAGTAGATCAGGCAACTAGGAAAGGGGCGAATGCCTGGAAAATAAAGGGGGGTACAAGGGAAATAGGTAATAATAATAGGTTAATAGGAAGATGTCCTAGGGAAAAGGTAGTAATAAATCGGATGGTAGTTGAATGTTTAATAGATACAGGTAGTCAGGTTTCAGTGATATCAGAGGAAAGTTGATTTAAAAACAGCAAATGGCACTAAATTAGAATATAGGGGACAAGTAATAACGGATATTATATTATGGGGTAAGAAGAGTGAGAAGGTAGGTTTCATAGTAACTAATATTAAGGGATTGTTTATAATAGGTATGAATATTTTACAGACTTATGGGGTTATATCGATTACTGGAGTGAGTAGGGGAATTCATATAAGAAGTAGGGTATCAAATTGAATAAGTAGTATTAGTATTAATAATGAGGAGATAGTAAAAGTTTATATAGGGTGTAAAAATAGAATTTTTAAGGAGAGCATAGAAAAATTAACTTATAAATATAGAAAAATATTTTTTTTAAATAATGATAGATTAGCTTCTGCTAAAGTAGGATTACACAGTATTAGAACAATAGATAAAATACCGGTCGCTCAACCTTATAGACGAATAATACCTTCCCAGGTAGAGGCAGTGAAGAATCAGATTGTTAAGTGGGAGATGGGAGGGGTAATAGTTAAGTCCAATAGTGAATATGCAAGTCCACTAGTGGTAGTAAAAAAGGGTACAGGAGAAATTAGATTATGTGTAGACTATAGGCAGCTGAATAATAAGACTATTAAGGATGCATATCCAATTCCTAGGATAGATGATTCATTAGAGGCACTAGGGGGAGCTAAAGTATTTTCGTCTTTCGATTTAAAGTCAGCATATCACCAGATAAAAATAGTAAAAGAGGATCAATTTAAAACAGCATTCAGTTCCCCGTGGGGACTCTACGAGTTTACTAGAATGCCATTTGGGTTAACCAATGCTCCAGCTACATTTCAGAGAGTAATATCAAACTTATTTAGATCAGAGATGTATAAATTTGTAGTATGTTATTTAGATGATATATTAGTTTATTCTAAGACATGGAAGGAACATTTAGGACATATTGAAGTTGTAATGATGAGGTTGGAAGAAGCTGGATTTCAGTTAAATACAGGGAAATGTAGATTATTTATAAATGAAATACATTTTCTAGGCTTTAAGATATCAGATAAAGGGATAGGAACGATACCGGATAAGATTAAGACGATAATAGAGTGGAAAAGGCCAAAGAACTTGAAGGAGTTAAGGTCATTCTTGGGTGTAGGATCATATTATCGTAGGTTTATAGAAGGATATACTAAGATTGTACACCCATTATTAAAATTAACGAAATCTGAGGCAGGGGTAGGTAATATAAGTAAGAGAATGAGTAGACGGGTAAATATTAAGTGGGATGATGACTGTGAAAGAGCGATGCAGAAGATAAAAGATAAGTTAAGTAGTGCACCAATATTAGCATTACCTAGATTCGAGGAAGCATTCATATTAGAGACAGATGCATCACATATTGGTTTAGGTGCTGTTCTTAGCCAGGTGATAGATGGGGAGAGGAAAGTAATTGCATATGCTAGTAGATCATTAAAGGCAGGAGAAGAAAATCAAGCTAATTACTCGGCTAAGAAACTAGAGTTTCTTGCCGTAGTATGGGCGGTAACTGATAAATTTAAACATTACTTAATGGTGGCTAAACAGTGTACAATATTTACAGATAATAGCGCTGTAGCGTGTATAGAAAATAAGAAACAGTTAACAGCTTTAGAGCAGAGGTGGGTATCAAGACTAGCGCCATTTCCAATACATTTTAATGCATTTTCAATGATGTGATCCACCTTATCAAACACTTCTTTTTTCACGGATTTATTCATGTTCTCATATGATATGTATCCATACTAATAATATACCTTACAACATCCACCCACTACCTAAGAAAAATAGTGACCACACTATTTGTTTATAAAAAACATTATATATATATTTTTTTTTTTTTTTTTAACAAAATTACTACCCATAATATATATGCCATTACCTAAAAGTATAACCTACACAACCCTAAACTATAACTAAAACTAAACCTTAATCCTTGGTTACTCTTAAATTTATCCTATTTTCCACCCTACATGTCTGGCCAAATTTAATTTTATAGGCAGAAGTACCTTTAACTCTACCTTCAACTTCCCATTTTTCCTCACCCCAAATATTTTCTAATTTCCGTCTACCTAATTTACGTTTTTTTATTCTAACTATAGTCCCAGCCTCTAATTCGTCTTCTTTCTTTTTGTCATTTATTTTTTTTCTAGTTAATTCTATTCTATGTTTTACTTTACTGCCGATTTCTCCCATTTTCTGCTTCGTCTCCCATAACCAATCACTGTCCGTGCCTCTCCCATACCTCTCTAATCTTAAATACACTGGTAATTTTTCTTCACGTCCAAACATTAAAAAAAATGGAGAAAACCCTGTTGTCGCATGAGGCATAATATTATACGCATGAATCATTTTGGGTAAATGAATCGGCCATTTGGACTTTTCTTCCGTACACAAAACTCTTAATAAATTAATAATAGATCTATTCATGCGTTCGCATTGTCCATTACCTTCTGGATGATAAGGACTAGTCCTACTTTGGTTAATATTAAATAACTTACATATTTCCCTAACTACTTCCGCTTGAAAATTACGTCCTTGGTCGGTATGTATTCTCTCCGGAGTCCCATAACAATAGATCCACTCATTCATTATTATCTTAGCTACCGTAATTGCTAACTGATTTCTAGTAGGAATAGCTCTAGTAAACTTAGTATATGAATCGGTCATTACTAATATACTCTCTCTTCCATCTGAGGATTTATCAATATTAACGAAGTCTAGAAACACTAACTCCAATGGTCTAGTTGCACCTAAATATCCCATATCTATTTTAGGATTTCTACCCCCTCCCTTAGATACTTGACATATTTCGCACTTATCTATATACTCCTTAATATCTCTATATCTACCTATATATATTCGACATCATGTCCTGGCCGATTCATTTACCCAAAATGATTCATGCGTATAATATTATGCCTCATGCGACAACAGGGTTTTCTCCATTTTTTTTAATGTTTGGACGTGAAGAAAAATTACCAGTGGATTTAAGATTAGAGAGGTATGGGAGAGGCACGGACAGTGATTGGTTATGGGAGACGAAGCAGAAAATGGGAGAAATCGGCAGTAAAGTAAAACATAGAATAGAATTAACTAGAAAAAAAATAAATGACAAAAAGAAAGAAGACGAATTAGAGGCTGGGACTATAGTTAGAATAAAAAAACGTAAATTAGGTAGACGGAAATTAGAAAATATTTGGGGTGAGGAAAAATGGGAAGTTGAAGGTAGAGTTAAAGGTACTTCTGCCTATAAAATTAAATTTGGCCAGACATGTAGGGTGGAAAATAGGATGAATTTAAGAGTAACCAAGGATAAGGTTTAGTTTTAGTTATAGTTTAGGGTTGTGTAGGTTATACTTTTAGGTAATGGCATATATATTATGGGTAGTAATTTTGTTAAAAAAAAAAAAAAAAATATATATATAATGTTTTTTATAAACAAATAGTGTGGTCACTATTTTTCTTAGGTAGTGGGTGGATGTTGTAAGGTATATTATTAGTATTATACAAGTGTGTGCACTGTAGCGTATCATATGCATTCCTATTTCCATTGTTGATATGCATGAATGATTTGATAAAAGTCATATCCTAAATTCAACAAGTCACTTCTAGAAATACAGTCAGTACTTAAACATCTATATTAGATATATAAAACAAGCGTAGCGCATATAACATTGGTGACAGCGGTATCCAGTGCTGACTAGGACCAGTGGCTAGAGGAAGAAGTTGAAATACAACATAGGATAACAGGTTTGTGTATTGATATTGTTGCTTTGCATACACTTGTATAATAAAATATTATTTTAGATAATAAAATATTATTTTTAAAATAATATTTTTAGTTTATTTACGTAATTAAACATAGTTATAAGAGGGATATAGAAGATATGGGAGAAGATAGTAAGCCAGTAGGTAGACCTGCTAAGAAAGATTTAGCATATGTTAAACTAGATTATTTTAATGAGGGTACAGATGCTGGTGAGTGGATTGCAAGAGCTGAGGAATGTGTAGATTTATTGGGGCATAAGGGTGAGGATGCGGCAGGGTATATTTTATATCATATAAGAGGTGGTGCAAAATTAGTAGCAGATGCGTTATCTAGGAGATGTGAGGAGAATAATGAGGTAGAAGGGGATGATTTCAAAAGATTATATGAGGATATGCGAGTCGCCAGTAGATCTTGTCTTTGTGATGGATAATTCTGGTAGCATTAATTATCGAGATGGCAATAATTGGAACCGAATGTTAGATTTCGTCGTGAAAGTAATTAAACGTAGAATTATTGGACCATCTGAAACACAAATTGGAGTGTTACTATTCAGTACTGACATTATTAATACTATTTACATGAATTCTTACGATAATGGTGAAGATTTAATAAATGCTGTAAAGGCTATAAAATATAATGGAGGACATACAAATACTGCAGGGGCTCTTGAAATGTTAAGAACTTCACAATTTAATACAATCCACGGTGATCGTCCAAATGTTAGAAATGTTGCCGTAATTATTACAGATGGAGAACCTACTTTACGTGTTAATGATACCTTCATTCAAGCGCAATTAGCTAAAGATGCCGGCATAGAGATAATTTCTATTGGAGTATCTAATTCAATCGGTATTGAAACTATAACACAAATATCTTCGAGCTCTCAAAGAAAATACGTTTTTCTAATGGATGATTTTTCTGATTTGAGTTCAATTCTCGATCCTATATTTGAAGATATATGTGAACCCGTTACCGATATTGTAAGAGATTTAGGAGATATAGGTGCTACAGGGAGAACTGGGAACATTGGAAATAAAGGTAGTGATGGTATTGGAGGTGCTACAGGTGGAACCGGAAATCGTGGCCGTAGTGGAGTTGATGGTACTAAAGGTATTTCTGGAACAAAAGGGAGATTTGGTAACTCTGGTGAAATGGGAAGTACCGGACATACTGGAGAAACTGGCCATAATGGCAGACAAGGACAAACCGGCTTATCTGGTAGAAGTGGTCAAATTGGGCTAACTGGAATATCGGGTCCTAAAGGTTCTGATGGTAATACAATGAGTAAGAACATGTTCACTCTCCCCGAGGACCTGCGTCTAATGCGTATGATGTTACTGTGCGTGCAAACAACCGGTGGAATCTCTCAGACTTATGGCCCTGTCTACTGGCAGCATATTATCTCACTACTAAAGAAGGACGGAACATATCCGCACACAGCTCAAAGTACCGCCAAAGGTTTAGACGTAAGCTGATTCCCGGAATGCAAACCTTCAAGTCAAGTTTCTCAGATAGAGATTTCCAGACGTTGCTGGCAATTTGCAGAAAAATAACTCCTGATCATAATACAATTGATAAAAGTGATCAAAATGAGAGAAATACAGTCAGTACTTAAACATCTATATTAGATATATAGATGTTTAAGTACTGACTGTATTTCTCCCATTTTCTGCTTCGTCTCCCATAACCAATCACTGTCCGTGCCTCTCCCATACCTCTCTAATCTTAAATCCACTGGTAATTTTTCTTCACGTCCAAACATTAAAAAAAATGGAGAAAACCCTGTTGTCGCATGAGGCATAATATTATACGCATGAATCATTTTGGGTAAATGAATCGGCCAGGACATGATGTCGAATATATATAGGTAGATATATAGATATTAAGGAGTATATAGATAAGTGCGAAATATGTCAAGTATCTAAGGGAGGGGGTAGAAATCCTAAAATAGATATGGGATATTTAGGTGCAACTAGACCATTGGAGTTAGTGTTTCTAGACTTCGTTAATATTGATAAATCCTCAGATGGAAGAGAGAGTATATTAGTAATGACCGATTCATATACTAAGTTTACTAGAGCTATTCCTACTAGAAATCAGTTAGCAATTACGGTAGCTAAGATAATAATGAATGAGTGGATCTATTGTTATGGGACTCCGGAGAGAATACATACCGACCAAGGACGTAATTTTCAAGCGGAAGTAGTTAGGGAAATATGTAAGTTATTTAATATTAACCAAAGTAGGACTAGTCCTTATCATCCAGAAGGTAATGGACAATGCGAACGCATGAATAGATCTATTATTAATTTATTAAGAGTTTTGTGTACGGAAGAAAAGTCCAAATGGCCGATTCATTTACCCAAAATGATTCATGCGTATAATATTATGCCTCATGCGACAACAGGGTTTTCTCCATTTTTTTTAATGTTTGGACGTGAAGAAAAATTACCAGTGTATTTAAGATTAGAGAGGTATGGGAGAGGCACGGACAGTGATTGGTTATGGGAGACGAAGCAGAAAATGGGAGAAATCGGCAGTAAAGTAAAACATAGAATAGAATTAACTAGAAAAAAAATAAATGACAAAAAGAAAGAAGACGAATTAGAGGCTGGGACTATAGTTAGAATAAAAAAACGTAAATTAGGTTGACGGAAATTAGAAAATATTTGGGGTGAGGAAAAATGGGAAGTTGAAGGTAGAGTTAAAGGTACTTCTGCCTATAAAATTAAATTTGGCCAGACATGTAGGGTGGAAAATAGGATGAATTTAAGAGTAACCAAGGATTAAGGTTTAGTTTTAGTTATAGTTTAGGGTTGTGTAGGTTATACTTTTAGGTAATGGCATATATATTATGGGTAGTAATTTTGTTAAAAAAAAAAAAAAAAATATATATATAATGTTTTTTATAAACAAATAGTGTGGTCACTATTTTTCTTAGGTAGTGGGTGGATGTTGTAAGGTATATTATTAGTATGGATACATATCATATGAGAACATGAATAAATCCGTGAAAAAAGAAGTGTTTGATAAGGTGGATCACATCATTGAAAATGCATTAAAATGTATTGGAAATGGCGCTAGTCTTGATACCCACCTCTGCTCTAAAGCTGTTAACTGTTTCTTATTTTCTATACACGCTACAGCGCTATTATCTGTAAATATTGTACACTGTTTAGCCACCATTAAGTAATGTTTAAATTTATCAGTTACCGCCCATACTACGGCAAGAAACTCTAGTTTCTTAGCCGAGTAATTAGCTTGATTTTCTTCTCCTGCCTTTAATGATCTACTAGCATATGCAATTACCTTCCTCTCCCCATCTATCACCTGGCTAAGAACAGCACCTAAACCAATATGTGATGCATCTGTCTCTAATATGAATGCTTCCTCGAATCTAGGTAATGCTAATATTGGTGCACTACTTAACTTATCTTTTATCTTCTGCATCGCTCTTTCACAGTCATCATCCCACTTAATATTTACCCGTCTACTCATTCTCTTACTTATACTACCTACCCCTGCCTCAGATTTCGTTAATTTTAATAATGGGTGTACAATCTTAGTATATCCTTCTATAAACCTACGATAATATGATCCTACACCCAAGAATGACCTTAACTCCTTCAAGTTCTTTGGCCTTTTCCACTCTATTATCGTCTTAATCTTATCCGGTATCGTTCCTATCCCTTTATCTGATATCTTAAAGCCTAGAAAATGTATTTCATTTATAAATAATCTACATTTCCCTGTATTTAACTGAAATCCAGCTTCTTCCAACCTCATCATTACAACTTCAATATGTCCTAAATGTTCCTTCCATGTCTTAGAATAAACTAATATATCATCTAAATAACATACTACAAATTTATACATCTCTGATCTAAATAAGTTTGATATTACTCTCTGAAATGTAGCTGGAGCATTGGTTAACCCAAATGGCATTCTAGTAAACTCGTAGAGTCCCCACGGGGAACTGAATGCTGTTTTAAATTGATCCTCTTTTACTATTTTTATCTGGTGATATGCTGACTTTAAATCGAAAGACGAAAATACTTTAGCTCCCCCTAGTGCCTCTAATGAATCATCTATCCTAGGAATTGGATATGCATCCTTAATAGTCTTATTATTCAGCTGCCTATAGTCTACACATAATCTAATTTCTCCTGTACCCTTTTTTACTACCACTAGTGGACTTGCATATTCACTATTGGACTTAACTATTACCCCTCCCATCTCCCACTTAACAATCTGATTCTTCACTGCCTCTACCTGGGAAGGTATTATTCGTCTATAAGGTTGAGCGACCGGTATTTTGTCTATTGTTCTAATACTGTGTAATCCTACTTTAGCAGAAGCTAATCTATCATTATTTAAAAAAAATATTTTTCTATATTTATAAGTTAATTTTTCTATGCTCTCCTTAAAAATTCTATTTTTACACCCTATATAAACTTTTACTATCTCCTCATTATTAATACTAATACTACTTATTCAATTTGATACCCTACTTCTTATATGAATTCCCCTACTCACTCCAGTAATCGATATAACCCCATAAGTCTGTAAAATATTCATACCTATTATAAACAATCCCTTAATATTAGTTACTATGAAACCTACCTTCTCACTCTTCTTACCCCATAATATAATATCCGTTATTACTTGTCCCCTATATTCTAATTTAGTGCCATTTGCTGTTTTTAAATCAACTTTTGGGTTTACAGGTATTACTTTCAAGTCTAATGACCTTACCATCCCCTCTGATATCACTGAAACCTGACTACCTGTATCTATTAAACATTCAACTACCATCCGATTTATTACTACCTTTTCCCTAGGACATCTTCCTATTAACCTATTATTATTACCTATTTCCCTTGTACCCCCCTTTATTTTCCAGGCATTCGCCCCTTTCCTAGTTGCCTGATCTACTGGAAAGGTTGGCGGTTTAAATTCCTATTCCTACACCATTTACTAGTATGCCCTTCCCCTCCACATGTAAAACATCTAACTCTGTCTGTCCAGTTTCCTCTTAATCTACCTTCCAACTCAGTATTCCTCCTCTCTAATATTTGTATACGTTCCTCCAACCTACTACCATCATTCCCTCTATTAGTTACTTCACCTATTACTTTATTAGTTTCTATCTTATAGCATATACCACCCTCCTTCACATTACTCATAGATTCAAACTATCTCGCCATTGAGCGTATTTCAGAAAAACTTTTTTTTTTCCCTGATATTAATAAATATCGCCGTAATTCGCAGTCAAATACATTTGTTTTGAATGAATCTGTCATTAGCCCCTCCCACCCATCTACATCCTCTTTCAAACTTAACCCTAATTTTAATATAGCATCTATAAACATAGTAATATTCTCCCCTTCTCGTTGTTTCCTATCAACTAGATCATGTAACCTCTCACCCCGTGACCTCCTACTACTACATCTCTCCCTTAAACTATTAAATATATGCTCTTTATTTAAAAGTTTATTGCCTAACATTGATAATTCTTATATATATATATATATATATATATATATATATATATATATATATATTCATATGGGCACTTCTCATTATATAATACTAATATGATAATGAGGTTTTAATACATGAATGCGGTGCAGGGCATTTAGCACTAAAATGAAATACATATATACACTCACTTACTTACTTTACTTTAGTCGAGTTCTCACTCGACCAACTCTTACAATTATTTTCCATCCTTCTCTGTCCATCATCAGTATTCTTAATTCGTCCTATTCTTCACAATCGCAGTCTTTCTTAAAGATTTTCATGCATGTTTTGGGATTTCTCCCTATCTTTCGTATACCGTTCTTTGATTTCATACAATTAAGTTATTCGCTAGTTCATATGTGTACCTTATTCAGTGACCTCCTAGTCGCATTCTTATTTGTTCTATTACCTCATATATCGTTGGCATTCCACTGTGCAGTTGTGTATTAGTGACCTGATCTTTCCATGATATATTTGTGGCCATTCTAAGTAACCTGGTATAATAACCATCAATTTTCTTACGCATAGTAGAGTCGATTATCAAGCATTCGATACCATATAATAAATAGGTTCGATTTTGCTTTGAAAGTTCTTATTTTCAGACTGTTTTTAATTTTGGAGTTACAGATTGATTTCATCTTATATAATGCTGACCAAGATAATGCTTTGAGAATGTTAAAATCATTTTGTCAGATAGCCATCCATGTCCCCAGGTATTTAACATTTGTAATATTGTTAATCCGATTTCTATCGTTTTCTAGTCTTGACCGGTATTGTGTGATTAAACTACATGACTTTGGTTTTCTTTGCGCTCAGTAGAAGACCAATGTTAGCGACTTCTGTTTCAATGGATGTTAATAGTTGCTGAGTTTGTTTTACTTCTTGTGATACAAGTGCTATATCATCTGCGTAACTTAGGTCTACTAGCTGTATTGCTGGATGTAGTCTCCCTTGTCGTTGTATTATTACGAGTCAGAATTCTGATTTTCATCCTTCAATGGCTTATCGCATAGCGTAATCCAGTATGCTCACAAAGATAAAGGCGCTATAGCGGTCTATAGTAGTTCTATAGTAGGTATACTATAGTAGGTCACAATTTATTACTCAATTTGTTATTTAAAGTTGTTGGTATCTCCGTCAGGTGTTATAACTTTTGCGTAAGTGTCTTAAGACATTTTTTAATACATTACCTAGTAAGTAAAGTAATCAGATCACAATCCAACAAGTAATCAGATCACAATCATGGGGCTATGTATTAATTACGATCACAGATTTTGATTCGATTACAATAGTATTACAATCAATAATTACCAACTGATCGTAAATCAAGGTTAGTGATAAGTTAACAATCATTGATTACAATCGTATTAAAAGCAATGATTTACAAGTGTAGTTCGTAATCAAAGCATAGTTGCTTATCAATGATTGTACTATGATTGTAATCGTATTGTGATCAGTTAATCACAAATCATGATAATGATCAAACTATAATCTAACCACTATCACTGATTACTTTACTTACTGGGTATACATATTAACAGAGAAATAATGTTCCGTATACTAGAATCATACGGTATACCCCAACCGACCCAAGACCGCCTTAACGTATACATATATACGTTAAGGCGATCGCTTTTATAATACGAATGTCGAATACCTTTTAAACATCGTCAAAAATAATAATAGCCTAAAGATTATGACTTTTCACCATTTTAGCCATTGCTATGGTATTTCGTGTCGTGTGAGTATCTTGTTTGATAGCTCGAGCATGATGGCATCGAAGTGGCCGTAGTTGAGTATTTCCTGAGCAATTCCATCGAGCCCTGCAGCTCTACCGTCTATTAGAGTTACCTTTACTTTGCTATATTATTCGGGCGTGAAAGGTTCAGTTTTTATAGCGATGGTACTTTCACTAGTAATATTGATTTGTATATACAAATATATATTATTATTATTATCAGATTTAGGCAATGCCAGGGTAATTATAGAAGCAGTGTTGCTTATCGAGACAATTACCCCTATATATATAATTTGTTTCATGTTCCAGTCCCTCACCAATATATATATATATATAATATCAGATTAAGTTGATGACAGAGATCAAAATCCAGGTATGGTATAGAAGTTATATTGAGTTTAACGAGATACCACCATGCACTTGGTAATGAGATAATTAATACAATACAATTAAATATAACTCTTAATACTTAATACTTAATACTTAATACTCTTAATACCAAGAATATTATCAAGTTATATATAAAAAATAATAATAATAAAATAATACATATATATATATAATACGCGAAAGTTTATATATCTAAATTGGCATACACAATTTGATTAGTACAAATGTTGTATGTCGTAATGGTGTACGAGCGCTAAATGTGCAATGCACATTGTACAATGTATACAATGTACATAGACCAGCAATCTACCTGCAATATATCATGTTTATGTTTATGCTCATGTTGCTATCACTAGTCTCCCGAGATTAATATTGATATAAATATGGTATAAATAGATATCAATAGCATATAACCAATAGATATATGTGTATGTCGTAAACCTCGTACATTGTATGACTATGTTACATAACAATACAGATTCTAATGATGTGCTTCGGTAACAACATACTTAGGTATAGGACAACTACGACGACTTCGTACAATGCTATATAGGTTTGGAATATCCCTACTGAGATACATAGAACTATCTGAAACCTCTTTAAAGAGCTTAATTAAGATGATGAAGTATGCTTTATTATGCACCGTTAAAGAGTGATGAAATTCTTCGTAAGTGCACGTTAAATAAACAATAAACATTACAACACAACAATTAAAAATGAAAATGTATTTTAAACGCTATAGAATTAATAAAGTATGATATGTTAATTTCTTTATGATAACCTAAAATTTTTTTAAAATTTTGAATTACGTGAGTATTGTATAAGTGCCTATATTAATATATACACACATATACATACATACACATGTATATATATATATATATATATATATATATATATATATATATTTTATATTATATATTGTATATATGTAGTGCTTATATAACATATTATACGACAATATTGGTATTAATAAACGTATACGATACATCTCTTATTTTGCCAACCCATATAAGATATATCGAATACCCACCATCAACTTGCAATTGTATAGGTAGTGATAAGTGATGAACCCTATTATATATATATACATTTATTTCTATAATAACTAAATGTATTAGCTTAACGTATGGGCATAATTATCCATAGTTATGCGACACAATGGACCCTTTGTACACAGCATCCGCACTTAAAGATGACACGTTCATTACGACCGTAAGTTACATTACGACCGTAAGACCGTGTGTGTGTGTGTAATTGAGGCACCACTTCCGCACAATGATACAGTGTGGTACGCGCTATAATCATGCACATATGCATTAATACGTGCATTAATACCTGCATTAATACGTGCATTAATACGTGCATTAATAGAGGTATACCTAACATACTAACACTGTAGTGTTATTATTAGTTATGGAAATTAAATAATATTTAAATGCATATATATATATATTAAACTTACATATTAAATATATAAATATAATATAAACATTAATATAATTTCAGTATGTAAAATATTAATATGTGATTAATAAATATTTAAAGTTTTCTAGAATTAATAATTGTATATATACAATGCTATAGCATGCATTGATTATTAATATCAATAGTTTTTTTAAGGAAAGATATAACACTCACGCGAAATCGTGTAATTCTATTTTGTATACAAAAACCAACAGCGCCACTTATATAGGGTCAATTTTCGGAACTATTTGTTGTGTATAATATAAATTCGTATCAAACTATTTACTTTCAAAATGAAAAAAAAATAATATTTACATTATTATTTTTATTTTGAAAACTAAGTGTTCGAAATCTTTGCTAATATTATCAATTTGACTCTTACGCAAATATATTGTCCAACATATTGTCAAACAATAATCATATATTAAACACTAATTAGAATACCAATATTAGTAATATATATTATATCTATTCAAATTGGATAGTTACAGACTACATACTTTTCAAATTTCTTAAATGTCAAAGATAATGGAGAAAGTTGTATCATGCCATTATATTACTTCTGCAGAAAATATTTCTGGTTTTTTAAAGACTATATACTTCGGATAAAGAATATATATATATATATATATATATATATATATATCATCAATACAGATTTTTATCTGATTACGACTAATATTCTCTTATCGTACTATCGATAGCAAAATTGATGTTACTTTATTCTATTTAAATTCAGTAGATATATCGACAAGATATGGGTATTAATGGTCAATAATGTAACTTCATGTCCTTTATTTCTATTAAATATTTATCTATTGTAACGATGTGTTTATTATTGTTATGTGCCTTGTAAAGTTTCGTACTTTACATTTAATGTAGGGGATATTCCCCGATTACCGACCCCTAAATGATTATTTGTAATAACTTATTAAATATTAAATATATTTATTTGAAATTTTGTAATTAGGGTAATATTATGGTAATGAATAATGTGGCTATTTTAAATTTTTGATATAATTATATTTACAAGAATAAACAGGGGGGTCGGTAATCGGATACCTGTTCCTAATACCGACCCCTTCCCCTATTACCGACCCCCTAAAATAATCGTGGTATACATACTTTTAGTATTATAATATCCAATCAACATAGTAGATATTAATAAATATAATTAATTATAACATGCACGAAATTATTTTTTATTGAATTTATGTTTTAATAGTAATATTACATTTAAATTTAAACTTTATAGTAATTATATTAAAATAGTATATATTATTATTTAATATTTAGTTATTAATCAGTATGTATATAATATAATGGAATCATGAATCCTTAATCTATATCAATGATAAACAAACAACTTATGACATATTTTAAAGTAAAATACTGATCTATTTTGATTGGATATTATAAATCACATGGGGGTCGGTATTCGGGTAATTTAGGGGGTCGGTATTAGGAAAATCATATGGGTTGCTATAATTAAGATATTTTGGTATATAGTTATTCAAATTAATTTGAATTATTTTTATAATAATTATAAACATTTTATTGATCTACAATATTATGTGCAGTATTAAGTTTTCTTTTAATTAATAAAGTATTTACAATGATTTAAAAAAAGTTATTATTCAAATATTTAAATAGTAAAAACAGAATATTACATTTTATCAAATAACAATTGTATGATTAAATATTTGTTAAAACAAAATACGTATTCATATGTATCATTAAATTACTAACAGTTCGTGTATATATTATTTTTTGATATATCTTATAGTTACTGAGATACGAGAGGGGGTCGGTATTATAATACCTATAGGAGGGGGTCGGTAATCGGGGACTTTCCCCTATATACTTGTGAATTAATTCATAAACAATAAACTAATATTAGTATATACTATTACTATATAATTATATGATAATATTTAAACCGGTATTCTAGAACTCTAGAAAACATCATAAAATACAATATGTAACTTTCAAATATATGTTATATTATACATATATAATAATTTAAATAATAGCTATGTTTATATATAAACTGACCATACTACACATATATAATAATAATATAAATAATAATCATTTATTAGACATTTTTTGTTAATAATGAAATACATAATAATACAATTTATGCAATATTTGTTACCTTTTAAAGGGAATCTAAGTAAGATTTATATATTTTACATTATATATATATAGATCCTATAGTAGGTAACCATTATTATGTATATATTATATACAATATAATATATACAATATAAATTATATTAAACATTGATAAATTAATAATTTAATAACAAACAACTATTTACTCGAGGAATATTACGAGTAATATTACGAGAGGAATATTACGAGTAATATTACTCGATATGAGATGACTTCTACAATAGTCAGTGATTCACGATACGGCCTGTTCTATCTTCTTCTAGGTAACTGTTAAAGGTGGTATTAATTATTATATTTAGTATTATGTAATATAACACTGATAGTTATATATATATATATATTTATATATATATATATTATTATATATATTATAATAATATATAATTTATTAGGAAAAAAAAAATAAACAAAAATAATGAAGAAAAAATAGATATGAATTGATACCCAAATCGGCATGGTACAACAATTAATATTGGGTTTACAATTAATAAAAAAATGCATTGGTTTATAAACCAAAATGCATATATGCATGACGAACAATTATATAAATATATATATATATATATATATATATATATATATAGTTATTATTGTTGTCATCCAATCATGTAACTTAGTTGACATTTTTACTTATAAGTATATAACCAAATATATCTAATGTCAATAGGAACTCGCTCTCATGTTAACATAACTATATTTGATCAAGAATTGATCATTTTGTATATATATATATAATTGTATAAGATCATTTTCAAATATCATTGTAGACTTATTTTATTAGTGAGGACGGGGTTAGAACCCGAATATTATTGCACGCGTGTCTGACTCCTAAGACTGAATATATACCCATTTCAGTAGTACCCATGACGTTATATATTATACATATATATTATATTTATTATATAGTTATCTTTATTATATAGTTATTTAAGTTAATAAATGTTTTTTTAAGATATATTTAAATTGTATCATTTGAATATTAAATATATTACTCATACAGGATACATAGTTTAAAAGTATTTAGTTGCGAATTAAGTTTCCAAATATTTAGATACTTTCATTTATATTATTATTATATTTTCTACCTTTGATTATCTTTCGTTTATTTGACGGTATACCTTACAATTATAATTGTAAAACTTTAAATTCTTAATTTTTAAATTTAGTATTTTTCTTAATTAATTTAATAGCGCAATTTATTATCAATAAATATTTAAAATGTATACTTTTAAATATATATTTGAATAAGTAAATATTACAAAATTCATAAATTATATTATTATTTATTTTTTAAATTTAACAAAGCTAATTTAGTTATCTATGTTATATTTAACAATTACATACTCACCAAATTATAAAAAATAAATCTATATAAGATATACATTATATTTTCAAATATAATGATATAGTAAACTCTATCTTAAGTATGTAGTGGAAATGTGGATAATATGTTACAAATTAAACTAACAAATTAAATTGATTGTCGATAATGATTAATTTATTTCTAAATGGTTAATTCTAATTGAAAATAAATAACAATTAATAAAAAGTTCTTTAGTTGTTTATAATTGTTGAGATTATTTTGTAATTATTAATTTGAAATAAACAAAACAAATTTTATTATTATCAACTAGTAATATTTATAATATTGAATAATGTATTACTAATTTCAAGAAGTTACACCAGAAATAAATAATTTAATTTAATTAAAATTACTCTATTTATACTATATTTGTTATTAATAATTATTTAATTTTTATTGTGAATTTTTTAAATATATCACACTATATTTAAGTTTATTTTCACCATCTCAAATGATGACTGGTAAAAGATACGGATCATGCGATTACTATTATATAATTAAACATAACATATAAATAATCTGACAGTATATTGTAAAGTAAATATATATATTTACTTCAATTGAATGTACACATTTATTTTATACATAATTTATATCACTATTTTATAGATTATTTATATTTGACGTATATAATCATATTACATTAATATGTATTATATGAATAGGATTGAGAATATAATATACAGGGGCGGTTCAAAGATTTAATCAAGGGATATCCTCATAAATATAATATTAAATTTACTTATGAAATTGATTTAGTATATATATTTAATATTATAAAGTAACAATAGTTGTGTGTTGATGAGGGGGGCTTGGCACCCATATATGCCCCCATGTAACCGCCCCTTATATATGATTATTCACTAACGATGTATACTGATCTAACTGATAGATATATTATAAATTAAGTTATTACTAACAGTGTTATTAGTTTAACTGGTAATATAACATAATATATAGAAGAGATTACAGTGACATATATGAAAGTGTGCCTACTTATAATGGAGTGTTCCAATACGTCCAAACAAATCTTTTTTATTAAATTATTCGATATGTAAAGATGGGCAACCATTATGATGATATCAATAATATATTTATATATTTAATTAATCATGTTATTGTATGTCATTTAAATGAAAATATAAATACATATTTTAAGTATATTATTTTAAATTGAAATAGGGGATAATGGGTAATGTGGCCATGAGGGTAATGTGACCACTTGGCGTATCTCATAAACTATAAGTCTAATAAAAAAAGATATACATGAAATATGCGCATTGGTAAGCATTGTTAAAATACGTAAAAATAATTTGTATATCAATTAATAAAAAAAATGATATAAAAAATACAAAAAAAATCGATTTACTTTTAAAAAAATTGAAATAAAAGTTTAGTAAAACATATATTAAATTACTAATATATAATATAAATTGAAAATTAAAGTTGCATATTAAAGAACTATTTAATTACAACACAGTGTGTAATCAATTTATTTTAGTGAATATTATTCATTATTATATAGTGTATATTGCGTGATACCTAGAAACGGGTAATGTGGCCACTTTGTAGCGGGTAATTTGGCCACTTCTAGATGATTTAATCTTATCATATGATTTGAAATAAATATTTTTATATATTGATAAATTGCGTGCGTCATTATATGAAAACGTTGATTGAATCCACATATATATATATACCCTAACCATACAAATATATGTACATATATATTATAATCGTAGTATAAACTTTTAAATTTAATATAGTATATTTAATTATCTATTAACACAATTATAAAGAACAAAATATATATATACATTATTTATTATATATATATAATATATATTTAAAATATATATACATTATGTATTACATGTATTATATATATATATATATATATATATATATATATATATATATATATATATATAAAGAATCTCACAAAGTATTAATGGAATATATAAAGACGATTATAAAGCACAGTTAAATTAAATACATAAAATAAAATTAAGTTTATTAAATTCTTTAGAAAATCGATATCGAAAGTAAAATGTATTATATAATTTATTAACAGGAAATTTATTTAATTTTTTTTTAATTTAGTTTAATATATTTTATGACAAATATATTAGTATATATAATACATATACATATATAAAAATAAAAATAAAACGTTATGTCTATTTAAGTTTATACATATATATTTTATACATATATATATATATATAACGAATCTCCATAGTTGTATCAAAGATTTTCCGAAGGATTGCTTTGCAAAATCTTTGGTTGTATTATAATATATTATAATGACAAGGATAATAATATATAACAGGTTATAATATATAACAATATAACCAAAGATTTTCCTTTGGAAAATCTTTGATATAACTATGGAGATTCGTTATATATATATGTATAAAACATATATGTATAAACTTAAATATACATAACATTTTATTTTTATTTTTATATATGTATATGTATTATATATACTAATATATTTGTCATAAAATATATTAAACTAAATTAAAAAAAAATTAAATCAATTTCCTGTTAATAAATTATATAATAAGTTTTACTTTCGATATCGATTTTCTAAAGAATTTAATAAACTTAATTTTATTTTATGTATTTAATTTAACTGTGCTTTATAATCGTCTTTATATATTCCATTAATACTTGTTCAGTGGCTTATTTGTATATTACATTTAACTTTTGTTTACCTCATATTATGTAATTATATAAATAATTTGTATTTATTTTGATATGATATAATTTTAATATATATTGGTGTAATATATTTAATATATGTATAAAATTATATATATATATAAATGGTTATATATATATAATGGTATTGAATTGAATTGAATTGAATTGAATGTTTATTTATACACAAAAATAACGTTAGACGTTCTCTATTGTGTAAAAAAATATATAATAACAAAATAAACACAAAAATATAAATCAGTTGAAAATAATAAAATTAATTTTTATATATATATCATTATATATAGAACCATTTGTATATATATATATATCTATTATATAAAAGAAAGTCTATTTAATTATATATATATATATATATATATATATATATATATGTGTGTGTGTGTGTGTGTATCTGGTGAGGTAACTCGAGAACCGGGGTACGTCGCGAAAATATTTTATACCCGATCTTAATAAATTTGCAACAGTATGGTCTTGGTCAGGAAAATTTTTTGAATTTTATACCGCGTACCCCAGAAAAACCTGAAAAATTGACTTTTTGCCATTAAAATGATTTTTTGTCGTCCAAAATCTTCGGCGTCGCATTTTTGAAATATTTTTTTTACATTTTTTCGAACTATTTTTTTGAATTTTTTTTGATTTTTTTTTGAAATTTTTGGAAATTTTGGAAATTTTTTGAAATATTTTTGAACTATTTTTGACATTTTTTGAAATATTTTTGAAGTTTTTTTTAAATATTTTTAAACATTTTTTTGAAATTTTTTTAAAATATATTTTGTAATATTATTTATATTTTTTGTATTTTAAAAAATATTATTTGAAATAATTTTTTATATTTTTCAACTATTCGTTGAAATATTATTATTTTAAGATATAATTAAAATATTATAATTATATAATAAATATATAAATATTATAAGATATAATAATATACTTTTTAAAATATTTGTAGAACATTTATAAAAAATATATTTTGTAATATTTGGAAATATTTGTTGTATACTAGGAATACAGAATCAGGAATAGCTATAATTAATAAATAATAGATAGGCAAACAATCAAAAATCGATCAACGCAGGGTGCGGTTTGGGTTTTCGATATTTATTAAGTACTATTTTGTAATATTGGAAATATGTGTTGTATTTTTTTAAATATTATTTGAAATATTTTTGAAATATTTTTCCACTAATTTTTGAGATATTAATATTTGTATAAATTTGTTTGAATTTTAGCAACAATTTATGTTATTGTATATGAAAAGCAGAATCATGAATAGCCATAAATAATAAATAATAGATAGGTAAGCTATCAAACAACGAGTAAAGCAAAGTTGGGTACGGCAAGAAATTCCAAATCAGGAATAGTTATAATTAATAAATAACCGAGCAACGCCGATTTGGAACTGTTTGGGTTTAGGTTTTCAACATATTTTGGAATATTTAAAATATCTGTTGTATTTTTTGAAATATTTTTTATCTAATTTTTTAAATATTAAAAAAAATATGTTTCTACATATGTTTAATTTTATTTAATTGTATATACTAGAAATGTAGGATCAGGAATAGCTCTAATTAATAAATAATAAATAGGCAAACAATCAAAAACCGATAAATGTCGAGTCGAGTACTGTTTGGATTTGGGTTTAGGTTTGAGTTTTCGACATTTTTTTAAAACATATTTTGTAATATTTTAAATATTTTTTGTATTTGTTAGCAATTATATATTTTAGAATAATCAGGAATAGCTATAATTAATAAAAATAAATAGTCAAACAATCAAAAACCTAGCAACGCCGGGTAGGGTATGACTGCTAATATGTTGAAATATTTTTTATATTTAAAAAATATTTTTAGACACTTTTTAAAAATATATTTTATAATATTTTAAAGTATTTTTGTATTTTTGTATTTTTACAAAATATTTTACGAATAAGTCTTAAAAAGAACAACGCTAGATGTACATCGGATACAGTTAGATTTATTAAATATTAGTTAGAAGACAACAATTAAAGAATAGCTATGCATAATTAGGAATAACTATAATTAATAATTGATAGGCAAATAATAAAAAAAACGAGCAACGTCGGGTTGGGTTCGGCAAACAATTCTAAATCAGGAATAGTTATAATTAATAAAGTATAGATAGGCATATAATTAAAAACCGATCAACGCCGTTTTGGGACGGTTTGGGTTTGGGTTTTCAACATATTTTGTAATATTTGAAATATTTGTTGTATTTTTTAAAATATTTTTTGAAATATTTGTTCACTAATTTTTTAAATATTATAAACAATATTTTTCTATATTTGTTTGTATTTTAAATAAACTTTATTTAATTGTATATACTAGAAATATAGAATCAGAAATTGCCCTAATTAATAAATAATAAATAATAGATAGGCAAACAAACAAAAACCAAGAAATGCCGGGTCGGGTATGGTTTGTTTTTAAAACATATTTTGTAATATTTTATATATTTTTTTGCAATTTTTAGCAATTATATATTTTAGAATAATCAGGAATAGCTATAATTAATAAAAAAAATTAATAGGCATTAAAAATCAGGTATGGCTACTAATATGTTGAAATATTTTTTATATTTCCTAAAATATTTTTAAACACTTTTTAAAAATATATTTTGTAATATTTTAAATTATTATTTGTAATCTTACCAAATATTTTACAAATAATCTTAAAAACGAACAACGCTGAGTCTACATCGGATACAGTTAGAATTAGTAAATATTAGTTAGAAGAAAACAATTAAATATTAGCTAAGTATAATCAGGAATAGCTACAATTAATAGGCAAATAATCAAAAACCTAGCAACGCAGGGTAGTGTACGGTTTGTGTTTGGGTTTAGGTTTGGGTTTTAGACATTTTTTTAAAACATATTTTTTAATATTTGAAATATTTGTTGTATTTTTTAACATATTATTTGAAAATGTTTTCTACTTTGTTTTGTATGTCAGCTAACATTTATTTTATTATATATATCAATTAAGAATCAGGAATAACTATAATTAATATATAATATATAGGAAAATAATCAAAACCGAGCAACGCCGGGTCGGGTACGGCTAGTATTATATAAAACATATATATATATATATATATATATATATAAATTGTTCTATATATAATGGTATATATTAGTACTGTAAAATTTCAAATACTTGGTTGTTCTCGAGAACTTCAAATCTTAAAATTGTTGTTCTCGAGAACTTCAAATCTTTAAAAAAATATCATGTTCTCGAGAACTTAAAATCTCTCATATTTAGGTATGTTCTCGAGAACTTCAAATCTTTTAATAATATTTTAAAATAAGTTAACGAAGAAAAAAATGAGATATTAATTAATTAATTATTATTAATAATAATAAATGAATTAATAAATAATTATTATTAATTAAATTATTTATTAATTATAATAATTAATAAATAATTATAATAAATAATAAATAATATATAATAATTAATAAATAATTATAATAAATAATAAATTATTATAATAATTAATAAATAATTATAATAATTAATAAATAATTTTAATAATTAATAAATAATTATAATAATTAATAAATTATTATTATTAATTAATAATAATAATAATTAATTTATAAATAATTATTAATTAATAAATTATAATTAAATAATTAATTAATAAATAATTATAATAAATAATAAATTATTATAATAATTAAAAAATAATTATAATAATTAATAAATAATTTTAATAATTAATAAATAATTATAATAATTAATAAATTATTATTATTAATTAATAATAATAATAATTAATTTATAAATAATTATTAATTAATAAATTATAATTAAATAATTATTAATTATTAAAATAATATATAATACATTATTATTATTAATTAATAATAATAATAATTAATTTATAAATAATTATTAATTAATAAATTATAATTGAATAATTAACAATAAATAATTATTAATTACTTGAATTATTGAATACGTTTCTATTCTAATAATCATATATATCAGTATATAGTATTTAGTAAAGGTGTAAGAGGAATCCTATATACTATATACACCATATATGGCATATATGCTATAGCATATATATATATATAGAAGGCTAAATATAAATATTATATTTAGACTATATATCTAGTAGATGTATCTAGTATTATATATATAACATAGTGTCAAATATGTATTCAAAATGTACTTGTAGACAAATATAGTTTTAAACGGTTTATGAATTAACATTTGTATATATCAATATAGAGTATAAATCATTTAAACTTAATCTAATGATATTCCTTCAGGAATATGCAGAATATACGTATTCATTTTTAAATATTGTTATTAATGGATACTAAATCAAGGAAACCGTGTCCTTGATAACATTATTCTATTTTAAATATATTATCATATAGGTGGCATAACTGATGATCGAATTAATATAATCTATACATTTTATTGGATATTTTAAAAGAGTTGAAAGAAACTTATTACATAATTATGTTAATCGATCGTTACCCGAACAATTACCCGACATGATACCCGAACCGAAACTAAATTTAAAATAAAGATTTGAGACCATCAAATCTTTCCAAATACCCGAAAATTAAAGATTTGAACCGAACCGAAAAAAAAAGATTTGAGATTTGATATTTGAGATTTGAAATTTTACAGCACTAGTATATATATATAATATATATATATATATATATATATATATATATATATATATACAAATGGTTCTATATATAATTGTATATATATATACATATATATCATTATATATAGAACCATTTATATATATAATTATATACATATATTAAATAAATGACACCAATATATATTAAAATCATACCATATCAAAATAAATACAATTACAAATATATATATATACAAATATATATATATATATATATATATATATATATATATATAGAAAACAGATAATATAAATTAGTTATATTTCTAAATTACTATTTTATCTAGGTATTTTATCACCATATTGTTATGAAATACAGTCATTTACTGATGAAATTGCTTATAGTAATTTAAAAAGTTAAAATTTGTGTATAAGGAATATTAAAATTATCGTATATAATATATGTGTAAATATATAAATATATATCGAGCTGCTCAATTTGAGCCTACATATAGATTATTATTATATACATATATATATATACATATATATATATATATATATATATATATATATATATATATATATATATATATATATATATAATTTTAATACAATTAGTGTATTATTTAAAATATATATGAAAATAATTAAACTACATAAAATATTTGATATAAACTCTAAATGTATACCTTTAGTATTATGCATAGTTGTTTGCGACATGGATGAAGCATCGATGTCATCCTGTACGCCGACTGAACCGATACCGCACAGCCTGGGACAAACTTGACGCGCCTGTCGCTTCAGTTCGGTACGGTAATCCTTGTACTGGAGCGTATAGATCAGCGGGTTAACGATGAAGCTGATCGTACGAAACAGGAACCCGAGCGTTACTATAGTAGAGTCATAACCCCCGAACGGCCGGCCGAAAGCTTTCGCTACGTTGATGGTTGTCCTTAATATAGCGCACGAGAAATACACAACCACCACGGTAAGCAACGTTTTTAGGACATCGGCCCCGCGTCGCTTCAGTTTCACTTCGGACGAGTATAGTTTGCAAACGATACGAACGTAGCTGTACATGATCACCAGCAGGGGGGTAAATAGGGCCCACGTCTCGAACGCTAAGGTATGCGCGATCGCGGCGTTATTATGTAATTTAGTATACATGTGGCAAATACCACGTGAGTTGATTCCGTTATTGGAGATGGTGAACGGAAGCATAATCACCATGGTAATCGACCATAGAATGGCCAATACTCTATGATGGAAGCGAGCGTTCATGTGTTGCCGGTGGAATATCGGGTACACGATACTGACCAGTCTGTCCAGCGCTATGGCTGTTAGGTTGTAGCTGGACATCACCGATGTTACCGCGGCGAGGAAGTGAGTCTTCACGAACACGCATATCAACCAATCAACGACTCCCGACATATCGGTGTTGGGAATTCTGTGTACTACACTATTAATCAGTATTATGTACAAGCAGGATAGGAAATCGGCTAGGCTCTGGTTGAACAATAGTATATATGACGAATTCTTTTTTATAGCTCGACCTTTGCGTATTATGTTCAACGCTATACCGTTACCGAATAAGCCCATGACGCCTAAACTAATCATAATGATATTTAGATTTTTTATTCTATACGTGTAGCTCCATTTAAATTCGAATCCCTTAAAATCTGTGTTATTATAAACTATCGTCTGATTCTCGATTGATGATAATGTATGCATAGTCTGCATATTTTATAAAATAATAATTGTACGTTATTTAATTACATATATATAAGATAAACACTAGTATATTGTAGTTTCCTAGTATTATATATAATGTGTATTATATATATATATATATATACTATGAGAGAAATTATTCTATAAATTCATAATGATACTACGTATATAGATATTCATGGAATTAACAATAATATAATAGTGCGTGCGTCTCACTGATAAAAAGAAATATTCGCGATTATATATTACGTAATAATTTACTATGAAGAGCGAATTATAAATTGATATTATTCATGACACATTATATGATAACATATAGAAGTTGATTATATTTTATAAATATCTTATGCATATGGAAAGATGGGTAATGTATCCAGAAGGGTAATGTGGCCACTTGTCGTATCTCATAAACTATAAACCCAATCAAAAAAAATGTATACATGAAATATGCGCATTGGTAAGCATTATTCATATAATTAAAAATAATTTGTAAATCTATTAAAATGATGTAAAAAAATACAAAAAAAATCGATTTACTTTTTTTTTTAAAGTTTAGTAAAACATATTAAATCACTAATATATAATATAAATTGAAAATTAAAGTTGGATGTTAAAGAACAATTTAATTAAAGTAAGCCATATATATAATAATCCGAATAGATGTATAAACTTAAGTTTATAAATATATGTTGTATACATATATATTTTATATATACACAATTATGTATATATAAAGTTTTATTTTTATTTGTATATATGTATATGTATTATATATACTAATATATTTATCATGAAATATATTAAACTAAATTTAAAAAAAAATTAAATCAATTTCATGTTAATAAATTATATAATAAATTGTACTTTCGATATCGATTTCTAAAGAAGTTAATAAACTTAATTTTATTTTATGTATATAATTTAACTGTGCTTTATAATCATAGATTTATAGTTTACAATAATTTATATAAACTATAAATCTATGTTTATAATAGTCTTTATATATTTCATTTATACTTTTTCAATGGCTATTTGTATATTATTTATAACTTTTTTTACCTCATATTATGTAATTATATATAAATAATTTGTATTTATTTTGATATGATATGATTTTAATATATATTGGTGTAATATATTTCATATATATATATATATATATATATAAATGGTTCTATGTGTATAATGGTATATATATAATATATACAAATGGTTTTATATATATATATATATATATATATATATATATCTATATATAGTATGGTAACTACGTATATAACTATATGTGTATAAATGTGTTATGCACTAAGTATAAATGTTGATTTAAGATATTTAGTTATTTGTGTTTTTATATAATTTAATTTCGTTTTGTAAATTGCAATTAGTATACGTGGCTTGAACGAATTTAAATGTTATGTAATTTGGATAAATGTTGATTCAATATATTTTGTTATTTGTGTTTTTATATAATTTGATTTCGAATTTGTAAATTGCAATTAGTAGACGTGACTTGAACGAATTTATATGTTATGTAATTTGTATAAATGTTGATTTGATATTTTCGGTTATTTGTTTTTTTGATTTCTGTTTTGTAAATTTTAAAAGAGAGCGTAGTTTATAATTAGATTAACTAGTTTTATCTAGCTAATTAGAGATACGCCCACTACGCCCATCACGTGATCTCATTATTATCGAGAAGTTCGGTATGATATGGTTTATTAGTGAAATTAGCGTACACTGAAAGGCTAGTAAATCATATCATATTAGTTGTAAGAACTTCTCGATAGATACATATGTAATCATGACTATTTATATTTATAATGTTTCATATATATATATATATATATATATATATATATATATATATATATATCAATATTTGTTTTAGTTTGAGGTTTCTCGATTCAACACGTCCATCCTCCATTTACAATCAATCTACATCCACGAAAACACCCATCCACGAATACCCCATCCACAAACCATGGTTCTTCACACCACATTCTCCACAATTCCTGTCCTTTCATTTCAATAAAACATATAACCTGTCGCGTACTACCATTCTCCTTTTTCCGGAGTCAACATTCGTGACAGTGGCGACCGACAGCGCATAATTTGATTGGACGGAAGGAATACGCGATACCATGAGAGACGATGAAAACGCGATACCACAAGAGGCGACGACACCATGGCTAGAGAGGTGAAACATGCAGGCCCAACATCGTGCATTGAGAGTGAAGACTGGTCAGCTGTCGGATATATCCATTGGAGTTTAGGATTAGGAGTATACTCCATTGGAGTTTCTGAGACTGAAGGTCGGTATCACCTCTTTTGCGATGATGGTTCGTAAGAACTTTGTAACTGCATGGTATAAGTCATCACGCATAGAGGAGGGTATACCCTCCTCAAACCCGACACGAAATCTGATCGATTCGCCGATGACACACAGGTGGAAAAACAGAAACTGTTTCAGTGTCATGGGTAACGAAGAAGAGATAAAGCTTGGTCTCGACCAGTTCACTCGCGAAATGTTCGTCAAGTGGCACCTGCTACCATGGTCCTGGAACGCCAGCCTTCCCGGACAGTGCACATATCGCTTATAGGTGGTTCCTGCAAGCGTAACACCAACAAGGAACTCCTGATGGACTCAATCAACCCAATCGCAGAATCCGAAATCTACGAGTATGCCATATACACAGATGGATCCGCAGAAAGTGGTTTCAAAAATTGCGGTAGTGCAGCGATCGCGATCATGCCTCGGAGCCAAACCTCGTTCACTCCTCTTCATGGAATGGGAACAAGTGGACTTCGTCTTTCGAGACGGAGGTTATGGCGCTCCAATTAGTTACGGAGTGGTTAGCGGATCAATGAGACGGATGCTTCACTATCATATGCTCGGACAGCCAAGCGGCGCTGACTGCACTCTGCGGCTCGGGCATGAGTGATGGAAGAGGTATCGCGGTGGTCCGCAGCAACTTATCCCAGTTGAATAGGCGGATTCTCCTACAGTGGGTCCCAGGCCATTACGAGCTGATCGTTAACGAATGGGCAGACGCCGCGGCCGGAGAAGCAGCCGTATACGTTTGTTGGGGAGGGCGGCACCCTAACTATTAGTCTTGGTCACTTCACCCAAGGCTGACCTTGCGTTTGCTCACGGGCTTTGGCCCATGTGAACGTCTTCCGCCAACAACAATAAAGACGACATGATACGACGAGAGGCGACGACGACACAGTACGACGAGAGGCGACGACGACACAGTACGACGAGAAGCGACGACGACACGGTACGACGAGAGGTGACGACGACACAGTACGACGAGAAGCGACGACGAAACGGTACGACGAGAGGCGACAACGACATGGTACGACGAGAAGCGACGAAGACACGGTACGACGAGAGTCGACGACGAGTTGACTAATACGATACGCTACAATATCGGTGCACTAATCCGGAGGAATCTTCAACTTTCACGCTAGTTAATTTAATTATAAAATACTATCTCCTCGTAATTAAATTTATTTAGAAAGTTCAGATATGTGAGTGAGTGTTATGGATTTGTTTATTAAGTAACCTACAAATACCAACAATTGTGAAATTTGAGTTAAATCGGTGAATTCATCCAACTATATATTAAATATTGAACTATGTTTTACTTCACAAATAACCTAAAATTAATAACATATATGAAATTTAAATGAAATATAAATTTAATCATTTTGAGATCAGTAATTTATAAATGAATTTATATTCATATATAAATATATATATATATATATATATATATATATATTTATTTTTTAAATTTAGATGCTTAGTTTCAAGGTGATGTCGTAATTTATTATTTTGTAAACGATTCCTTGCTTAATGATTAATGATTAATGCTTAATGTAGCATTTCATACTGTATGCAATAAACAACCCATTATAGCACTTCGATATTGTTTATTATTATAATTAAAGGTACATCCAAATGATAAAAAAACTATCATTATATTTTCTATTTTTAGAATTAATGTTTTTAGATATAAACTGATGTTGTGTTTAACTTATTATCTTTGCATTGTTATTATTATCCACGATCAATATATATATATATATATATACATATATAAATAAATATATAAGATGTATCATTTTATGTTGTAAAGCTTGCTATAATGGAGACTTTAATAAACAGATGTATTTGTTTTTTTGCGAGAACTTCCCAAATATTCATATTCTAGATAAGTTAGATTCTCATTAGGAAAAATCTAAATATAAATATTTATAGAATGTAAAGAATAAAAAATATGTATTTATTGACTTATTGATTTAAAAATAAAAGATGTAAAGTTATATAAAAAATCACAGAAACGAGTTGAATTCTGAATGGCAAACTATAAAAGGAATAGAATATCTAAAAAAATAAAATTACAAAAATAAAAATAAAGCAAACAATCTATATGTATAATAAATAGTACCAGAAAAAAATAATAAAATTAGATAATCAATTGTTTAATTGATTTTCATATTTTAATAAAAGATGTTTTGTTAATATTTATGAAAGTTTTTTATATATATATATTATATATTATATACATTTTTGTAAATAATAATTTATTTAGACATAAACTATTCCATGATTTAGGGCATTTAAATAATAATGATTTATGATGACGGCTTGATGTTATATAAGGTAATTTGAAATTATGAAAAGTATTTTTGTATAAATTGTTATATTTCCTAGATATATCTATGAAATAATAATCATATTCTGCTTGGGCATTTCTTTAAATGTAAATTGTGCATGAATACAATATTTTTATAAGTTATTAAATCTTTAAATTATAATATATTAGAATATAAAAATAAATTTTTAGTATTAATCAAAATAAAAATATTATTGTCAATTTTAAAGATATATCTTTAACAAATTATAAGTTTATTTACAATTAGAGCCTTTTTGTAGAGTTGAAATACATTGAAGGTTATTATTAAAATTATTTCCCCAACTTTCAAACAATACATGATATAAAGCAAAAAAAAGAATTGTAAGTATCTTTAAAATATATATTGGTAAATAGCTCAGATTTCGTAATATATATAACATGTCATAACTTCAATTGTATTTTTCTTATATGATCTTTAAAATTTAAATTATTATCTAAAATAACTCAAAGAAAAGTATAACCTGATACTAAGCATATTTCAGTTGAATTAATTGATATACTATTAATAAAATTTACATCTTTATAAGGTATACCTTATACAGTGTTATAACACTTTTTTTTATCAATATGTAATATTAATTTATTATTATTGATCCATTCAGGTAAATTTAAAATAACTAAATTTAAACTTTTGAATAGAGTCTTATTACTTGGTTCACTAATGCTAATCGATGTATCGTTTATTATAGTTATCATATATGATATAATACACTATATAGAGTACGTGCGAAGTTTAAGAATTTATAATAAAACCATATTTGTTGGCATATAATAAATTATTGTTGTCAATAAAATGTATAAATCTATTAGCTATTATTTTCTCTGACATCTTTGAAAAGTAGACAATAAGGCAATATAGTTATTTATATCATATGGGTTTCCTCTCTTAAAAAAGGGGGCTATTAGTGATATTTTCTTGTTATAAAGAATAGTAGAGAAATAAATTATTAAGTTAAAAATGCAAGGAAGTGGATCTAAAATAAAATAAAAAACAATTTTGATTATATTCATGTTAATGTCACTAACATCTAATGAAGATTTAGATTTACAATCCCCAATAGCAATCAAAATATCATTAGCCGATATAGGTGAAAAATAAAATGTATGTTTTTGAGGATTTTATAAATATCTCTCGTGGGATGATCTATCTTACCATTAACTATCTTATTATTAACTATTAGCAAATACTTATATTGTAGATCAGTAGCTATTGAACTAAAAAACGTATTGAATACACTTATTCTTTCACACTTACTAAATATATTATTACCATAAAATATATCATCAGGAATGGTATTATATATTTTTATGATCAGTTACTTTCTTAATGTTAACACACATATCTGAACAATGATTGTTACAAAAAACTGTTTTAAGCTGTATTATTTTGTCTACGTATTATGGCATTCACCTTGTTTCTATATCTCTTATATATTAATGCTTACTGTATGTTTCTAAGTAAGAGAAACATAATTTTTTTTAAATAGCATTTTTGATTTTATTATTAATCCATATAATGCTGTTATTAGTATTATTTTGTTTTATTATTATTCGTATGTGAAATAAATGGACAAATTTTATCATATAGATTACTAAAAGTTTCTAGAAAAATGTTAAATGATTTATTAACACCACTGTTACTTTTCATTTTAGACTAATCATATACAACCATATCATTAGTAAAATTAATATTATTTTGCCTGGATACTTTTCTTTTTAATACATAATTAGTTTTGAATGACGGATTTGATGAATACTTAGAAGAAAAATTAAAAATAAAGGTAAATGATCTAATGTATTACTGGAAGAGTTTCAGATAGGATACCTACAGATTCCGGAACAAATAAAGAATGAGTACAACATTATCAATTTGAGTGGATATTGTGTTAGTAATACGCGTTTGTATATCAGTAGATCTACTAATTAAACCTAATTTAAAATATTAAAAAATACATGATAATCTAACTTATCTAATAAATTTATATTAAAATCACCACAAGAAATTAAATTAGAAATATGTTTATAAATAAAATCATAAAACAAATATTTATTATAATTTTTGATCGTCTATAATATAGACTCTGTATAATAAACATATGTATATAATTATAAGAATCATTAACAAATGTAAATTTATAATCAACATATCAATATCATTAGGTATTTGATAAGTTAACTCTTCGACAGTAGAAGCCTCCAAACTTTTATCAACTAATGATAATACTCCACCACCTCGCTTCTTTTCCTTACATAAACTATTTAACTGAAATACACTATATGTAGGAAAATAAATTGAAGGGTTATCATGACTCGTTAACCAAGTTTCAGTTAAAAGTATTAAATTGAATTTATTTTTTATACAACTAAGATATTCAGTAATGAGGTTAATATTCTTATTTAAACTACAAAAATTTAAATGAAATATTTATATATCCTCTTTTAGTAACATTTGAATTATACGAATCAGTGGATAATAACTTATAATTCATCACTAGTATGTTGATCATCTAATTTTACTTTAATTATATTGAATTTTTTTATTAAATATCATAGGATAAACTTATAACCCTATTATTTTAATTTTAACATTTCTTCTACTAGGTAACATTCCTATACTTTTTTTATTTTAATTGTTCGGTATTATATTCGTTTGTTATTTTATTTTCTATATGTTTTAGATTAGATAATTGAGACATACAATTTTGCTTTGATTCACAATTATAAATAATTTAATTTAGGGGTCTAGGTTTAGTAGATTTACTATCTTTATGTTGTTTACGATGTACTAGTCTAAAGTGATATAATTTACCAATGTTAATTTATTTAGTATTAACATGTTTTATGAGAATGTTAATTGTGTATCTTTAAACCAGTTTCGTCAAATCAGTATCTTTAGATTCATCAATATTATATAGAATAGAAGCAAATTGTACTCCATATTTTTTATGTATTGATATACTTGATTTAGATATTGATTCTGATATTTAATTATCTAGGTGCTAACTACCTACTGATGTTAATATGTTATCAATAATGTTTTTTGAAGTTAAACTAGCATAACTATTTAAATCATTAACATTTGGGGTTAATGATTTGATAATGTCATTCTGATTATTTATGATTATATTTAATTTGTTAATGATAATATCATTATGGGATTTTATCATACTTATTTTTTCATTAAATATATCCGTTATCTTTAAAACTATATTATCTACATTACCATTATCAATATAATTTGTATCATTTAATGATGTAGCCTTTGTGGTTGATCTAGTCATAATTATATATATATATATATTGTCTGGCTCAGTGGGACAACCAAAATATAGTAAGCTAGAGGTCCCAGGTTCCAGGCAGTTCTTGTTTTTCTCTTGTATTTATCAATAACTTAATAAACGATAATTCAAAACACAAGAAAAAAAATGTTACTATTTGTATTGTATTGTCCGGGGCAAGTCTATGGCTTCTTGAGGGGTCCATTTGTATCCGCTATTTGTATTGTATTTAATATATATATATGAGATTCAATAAATATATATTATTATTATTATTATTATTATTATTATTATATATATATATATATATATATATAGAGATAGGTTTTTAGATCTAAAATTTGATGATAAATATGATAAACTGTTTATATTCCAGTCATTATCACTCGATACTAGGAAATTGGGCTTGCTGTATTATCATGCTATTAAATCAGGTTCCATTAAGTCCCTCAAATCGGTGTTTAATAAAAGAACTAATTGCTATGAGTTAAGAAGAACTATCAATGATAAGATTGACTGGATATCTGATAAATATTACCCTACGCAAGAGGAAATATCCGCATGGAAGATATCTTTTGCGGCTTTTTCAAAATCAAAATCTGAGACTGAGTCTAATAAAAAGTGACTATGTATGTTATCTGATGTAATTAGCATTTCCCTTATTAATATTAGATCTATTCGCTCTAATATTGTATTACTCCTTGCCTATCTAAAAATTAAACCTATCTCTATTATTGGGATCACTGAAACCTGGATTAGCATTGATGATACGGATATATTCTCATTGTGCTGCGAGGCGGGTTATAATCTTTATCTCCAACCTCGTAATTATGGCCGTGGGGGAGGCGTTGGTATCTTAATTCATATGGACTTACCAACGCCTTCCATTTCTTCTGTTACTTTTTCTTATAGTGATTGCTTATCTTGCACATTTAATTTCCCTTTCGATATACTTCGTATTATAGTTATTTATCGGCCTCCTAAGCCTGATTATTCCATCTTCTTTGATGAATTCTCTGATTGCATAAATAATGGCTTACATTCTAGCTCTTTTAAATTCATTTGCATGGGAGATTTCAATTATCATTTTGACTCCATGTCTCAACCCCATTCCTTATTTAGGCAATTAACTGAATCCCTTGGTCTTCATCAACATATATCCTGTCCTACTCACACAAGTGGCAATATTCTTGATCTGATTGTTACTCCTAATGATACACCTACTCAGTTCATTTCACCCTGTATTCGTTCTGATCTCTTAACTGATCATTATCTGATTCATACATCTATTTCTCTAAGGAAACCTGTATCAACTAAGTCATTAGTTTTTTATAGGGAGTTGAGGAAATTAAACTATCATGAACTTGGGTTACAAATTGAGAATAGATTATCCAGTGATCACATATCGTTTGATTTTTTAAATTACTGTCTTTCATCTACTTTGAATAACTTAGTTCCTTTAAAATCTCGTTACTTCACTCTACATACTTCATCACCTTGGTTTTCTTCTCATCTTGCTATAATGAAACGTTCATTAAGGAAACTTGAGCGTAGAATTCATCAATCTTCTTATCATAAGTATATTTTCTTGGAGGCAAGGATGGCTTATAAGAAAGCAATTTATTCACAAAAAGCTAATTTCTATGAGCAAAAACTAAATGCCTGTGGTTCAAATTCCCAAAAAATTTTCAAAATAGTGAATAGAATACTTGGTAGTAATTTAAATCCCATATCAAATAGACTTTCCGACTATAATATGTGCTCTTCTTTTGTATCTAGTTTATTAAATAAGTTATCTAGTATTTCTAAATGTATTAAATCTAAACTCGCTTTGATACCTCCGAGTATGATTGCCCATCAAATAACTGAACCAACGTTATGTAAATTATCTAGTTTTTCCTCGCCTTCCATTTTTGAAATACACAAATTGATTATGATGTCCAATTCAATTCATCTCCTATTGATCCTCTTCCTTTGGTTGTCTTTAAAAATTTAGTTTTATTACTTTCGATTACTATCTCGAATTTAATTTCGGAATCACTTAATGATGGGATCATGGCTAAATCTCTAAAATATGCTATTATTAAGCCGATTCTGAAAAAATCCTGTCTCGATCCTGACGATCCTGATGCACTATAGACCCATATCCCAACTTCCGATAATCAGTAAAATCATGGAACGTGTAGTCAGTAGACAATTGATATTTTATCTTGAGAATAACTATTTAATGGAACCCTACCAGAGTGCTTATAGAAAACATTATTCCACTGAAACTGCTTTAAATATTATTACTGATACGCTCTATAAATCGCTCGACTCCTCTCATTGTGCGCAACTATTGCTACTCGACCTTTCGAGTGCGTTTGATACTTTAAACCACAATATTCTTATTGAACGCATTAAGGAACTCGGAATTGAAGGTTCGTCTCTCAGCTGGTTAACTTCATTTCTTAACGATCGAACTTCCTCAGTAAAAGTGAATGATTATATTTCGCCTCCCATTGATATACTACGTGGAGTTCCTCAGGGATCAGTACTCGGTCCTTTATTGTTTTCTATTTACTTGCGTCCTCTATCTAATATTATTAGTAAATTTCCTAATATTACCTACCATATATATGCTTATGATATACAGCTAATTATTAAAATTCCTGTTAAATCGCTTAACTCCAATTTGGAACTTCTGGAATGTGCATCTGATATCATTAATTGGCTTCTTAGAAACGATCTACTAGTAAATACCTCTGAAACCGAACTACTAAATGTATCTAGGGTATATACTACTTTTCCACCGGTAATCATTGATGGTAGGGTTATACATCCTTTTGCTTCAGTTCGTAATCTTGGAGTTATCTTCGATAGTACTTTATCTTTTGATGCTCACATTAATTCTATATCAAAATCAGCTAACTTTCATCTACGTAGGATTAGACATATTAGAAAGTATTGCTCTAAGCGTATTACTAAACTACTTATTAATGCTCTAGTATTATCCAGAATTTATTATTGCGGATCATTATTTAGTGACTTAAAGAATATAGAGGTTAAAAAGATTGATAGAATTATTCGCGCTTCTATACGCCTTATTTATAATATCAATCGTAGTGAACATATGAAAACAGATGAACACCAACATAATCTTAAATGGCTATTATTTAGAAAGCGATGCAAATATCGTTTACTCTGTCTAGCTCATAAATCTGTATTCTTAGGTAAGCCTGACTATCTGCATACTCAACTGAAACGTCGTCGCATACTGAAGAAGATTCGAACATCTGATGCAATACTGTTGGAGAGCAATACTTTATTCAATGGATTTAGTAATCGGGCATTCTCCTCCGCTGTTCCTCGCATATGGAACGTCCTACCGTATGACTTACGGAAGGTCCAATCCTTATATTGTTTTAGAAAGAAACTAAAACATTATTTAAACACTTCTTAATTTATTTTTGTATACGCATTATTTAATCTTTATATCCTATCTAAATCTATTTAATTTAATTTTTTGTTATTTTGTATTTTCTATTCGTTTGTTTTTATTATTTTTCGTTATTATTATACACCAGAGAGGGCACCCGCTATATTGGTGTTTAAATAAACAATTCAATTCAATTCAATATATATATATATGTTGCACGACGGATGTCGCGTCACTCAATGTTTGGAGAAGAGTGTTTCTAAATTGTAATCTTTATTCAAATATATATATATATACACACATTATAATATAATAATATAACATACTAATTATGTACATACCGTATACACGTTCGGGTTCGTCTACATGTAACAATATATGGATATAATGCGTCTCGCTATGAATCGAAATCCGTAAATGATATTGATACGTAAACAGTGACCAGTCGTGGTCACTGTAGCGAGACATCGCATGCACCACGTTACACATGACGTACATTGATATTATATAATAGTTGTATATGCGTGTATGTTAACAGTAATGTGTAAAATAGATAATTCACATTGCTACATCCATCCCAACAATCAAAAAAAATGTGTCCTCAAATTTTTACATATATATATATATAGTATATATTAGATACTTTCTCCTTAATCTATTATTTTTAAATTCATTCTATTTTCCACCCTTCTAGTCTCTATTCGGCACAAAATATATGCTGACGAATCCTTAAATTTTTCTTCAACTGTCCAACTAATTTCCCCCCATATATTTGCTAATTTTCTCCTTCCTAACACCCTATTTCGAACTCTAACCTGCCAACCTCTAGTTCATCTACCTTCTATTTACTATTACCCTTTTCTCTATCTACTCTTTCTCCTACTAATAACCGGACCTCATTCATCTTTCTTCTCAAACCTATTATCCACTGGTAAGTTCTCTTCCCTACCAAACATCATAAAGAAGGGTGTTCACCCATTACTATCATGCGGTGTCACATTATACGCATGTATTAGCTTAGGCAGATGTATAGTCCACCTACTCTTATCGTTCAGATACAGAGTCCTCAGTAAGTTTATAAGTGATCGGTTCATACTGTCCATTTCCTCGTGGATGGTATGGAGTTGTTCTACTCTACTTAATTCCAAACAAACTATATAATTCTGCCACTATTTCCGCCTGAAAATTTCTCCCTTGATCGGTGTGAATCTTACTTGGCGTGCTAACCACCCCTGTTCCAGTGCTGTTAACGTTTTTTACGATATAAATATGATAAGGTACTGTTATCTGTAATTACCGTGCATTTATACCCTATTAAATAATGCCTAAACTTCTCCGATAATGTCCATACCACCGCCAAAAATTCTAGCTTTTTTAAAAAGTAGTTTGCTTCTACTCTTTCCCCAGTACCTATAGCTATACTTGCAAATTCAATGACCCGAATTTTCCACTCTATCCGCTGAATTAATACAATCCCTAGCCCCTTATTGGACGCATCTGTTTCTACTATGAATGGTTCTCCGAATCTAGGTAATGCTAGAACTGGTGCATTACTGATTTTATCTTTCAATTTTAGCATTGCCTCTTCACACTCTTTATTCCACGCAATACCAACCCTCTTACACTTTTTCCTAGACATCTTTCCTTCCCCTATACCAGTCCTAGTTAACTTAGTTAGCGGTTCAACCATTTCGGCATAGCCTTTTATGAACTTCCTATAATACGATCACACCCCTAGGAATTATCTTAGCTCCCTTAAATTAACCGGTCGTGGCCAATTCTTGACCACTCTCGTTTTCTCCCAATTCTTTCTTATTCCTTTTCCGATACACTCATCCCCAGAAATATTACTTCATTCAACACCAATTTACATTTCTTCATATTTAATCTAAATCCTACATCGGCTAGTTCACCCATCACTAATTTCACATGTTTTAGGTGTTCAGACCACGATTTTGAGAATACTAGTATATCGTCTAAATAGCAAACTACACACTTAAATATTTCATCTCTAAATAGATTTTACATTATTCTCTGAAAGGTAGCTGGATCATTCACTAGACCGAAATGCATTCGTGTGAATTCATAAAGACCCCATTGAGAGATGAATGCTGTTTTATGCTGATCATTTTTGTTTACTCTTATCTGATTATATGCAGATTTTAGGTCGAAACAAGAACATAAATTTGCCTCCTTCAAAGCTTCCAGATGATCATCAATTCTAGGTATGGATACGCATCCCTGACCGTTTTCTTATTTAAGTTACGATAATCTACATATAATCTTAATTCCCCGTTCCCTTTCTATATAACTACTAATGGGATGGCATACTCACTATTAGATTTTACTATAATACCCTATCGGTACCAATCATCTATCAGACTCTTCACTGATTCTACCTCAGTGGGTATAATTCTACGATAAGGTTGGGCGACTGGTATGGTATACCATGATATATCAATCGTTCTAATATTATGTTCTCCCACTCTTGCCATTCCTAACGGTTCCCTTTAGTTATACATAACTCTCTATGCGTCACGTTACGCATGACGTGCATTGATATTATATAATAGTTTTGTATAATGTTTTTATATAACGTGTATGTTAACAGTAATGTATAAAATAGATAATTCATATTGCTACATATATATATATATATATATATATATATATATATATATATATATATATATTAATAATAATAGATATTTCAAATGTTATATCATTTCTAAATGAAATCCAGTAAGATTTATCAATATTAATTGTCAACTTATTTGATTTTACCCATAACATTATATCATTAATTGTCAACTGTAATTTAACTTTCAGTTTGTTGGCTAAACAATCCCTAATTATAATATTTGTGTCATCGGTAAATAGTATAAAATTTATTTATAGATTAGGTCGGCATGTCATTAATAAATAAAAGAAAAAGAAGTGGCCCAAGAATAGATCCTTGCGGGACACCGATATATATATATATATATATATATATATATTAGTAGTATTATAACTGCACTGTAGACCTACATATATATATTAGTAGTATTATAACTGCACTGTAGACCTACAGTTATTGTAATTTTTAAACTGATTTTAAGATATGATGATAACCATGATAGAGGTAATCCTCTTATACCGTCAAATTCAAGCTTTTATTAGGAGTATTTCATGGTTGACTGTGTCAAATGATTTTGTTAAGTCAATGAATACAGGATGAATACAATGAACATAGTATTTATTGGAGATCAGAGAATCAATAATAGATTTTTGAAGATTTCTATAATATGGAGGGTACTGAGGTATTTCCGAAACCAAAATTGTGAACTTCTATTTATGTTATAAAAATCACAGAAAGAAAGTAATCTTGAAAAAAAAAAAATTTCTAAGATTTTCGAGAATTGAATATTCAAACATATGGGTCTATAATTATTAAAGTCATTGTGGTTACCTGATTTATAGATGGGAATAACTTTGGATTTTTTAAACAAATTTGATAAAGTGCCTGTTGAAAAAGAAAGATCAAAAATATATGTCAAAGGTTCAGATATAGTAGATGAGATTTATTTTATGAGTTTCATAGATATATCAAGTTCATCCTTAGACATTTTTGGAGAAAAATTATCAATAGTTTTAATGACCTCACTAATTGTGATAGGAGATAAAAATAATTAATTATAATTACTATTTTTGAGGTAGTCATTGAGAGATGTATTAGGTGAACAAGTGTTATTAACTACCGACTTGTACAAAGTGTTCATTACATTTATTCGCTATTGTTTCATCTTTTATTTCCTTTCCATGTATATCAAATACTGATATTTTTGTATGGTTTTTTTGTATAGGATTTATTAATTAATTTATAATTGACCATGTAGTTTTAATGGATTTACTGTTATCTAGTTATTTAGTATACACATCTTTTTACACTTTATTATAATATTCGTGAGATCATTTTTATATTTTTTATATATCCTAAGATTATTATCATTTCTATTATTTATAAATTGTATATACAGCTTTTTTTTTTTACATGTTTTTTACATGATTTTTCAATAACATTATTTAGATAAATAAAAGAATCTTTTTCCAATGAGGGAGATCTATAAATTGAACTGTTTATACTATTTCTAGTATCAAGTTTAATTTCTATAGTAATTGTATCAATGTAAAGGTTACTAATAGATAGAATGACAATTTATTTGTAGAAAATGAACTCTTAATATAAATAGAGACGCCACCAGTTTTTTTTGTGATTACTAATAGTATGAAAAATAACCCTGTAATTTAAATAGATTCATATAAAATTCTTCAAAACAAATTTCACATATTGAAATAACATCATATTTATTATGTATAGAGTTGAGTAATAACTTTAAATTATCAAAGTTTTTAACTATACTTCTACCATTTAATTGTAATACTGATAACGTATTTAAGTTGTATTTTAATTTATTAATTCATCGACATATAAGGAGAAACCTGGTCAAAATTATAATTAGGATTCGCTGGATCATTGCAAAGATCATTATGAAATTGATTATCAATCATGGTCAGGTGTAAAAAGTAAATAATATGTATAAAATAAATATGAATAGAAATGTTAGATAAAAATGATTATAAAGAAGTATAACATTATAAAATTAAAAGCATATGAAGGTTTTATATAGAATAAAATAAGTAAATGAGTATGTATACATATATTTATAATGAGCAAGGAAAATTAAAAGTAAAAAACAAAAACATAAACTGATATTTTATGTATACAACATTATTGTTAAGTTTAAAAATGTAATAATAAATAGTCAACATTTATCAACGGATAAAAAAGGGTTTTATTTATTGATTGATAATTTATTTAAGCAAATACATAGCCGAAAATATAATCGAAAGTATAAAGTATAAATATTTGCTTACGATTACATACGTTATAGAAATAAACAAAGAATAATACGAAATTAAAAAATTAAAGAAATTAAAATGTCTTACAGTTACCGTAACAATAAACGAAAAACAATAGAAAGTAGAAATAAATCATATAGTAAAAATAAAGAAAATGATCAAAATAAAATAAAAGCTAGCGTAAAAATAATCGAAAATAGAAATAAAATACATTATTTTGTAAGTGACATGGAAATATTCAATTTCTACTTTAACTTTATAGAATTCTTCTTATCTTTGTACCCTGTTTTAGTAATACATTATTAGTTATATAGTTTAATATTTAAATGATAAATTTTAAATATATTATAAACAGAACATGTCAAAAATCAATTAAACCAATATTAAAATAAAACAAACAAATAATATAATACTTACCGAAATCTGTAATAATAGTAGGTAGTACATTATTAATTTTATATTTTAATTGTATAATAAATTTGAAACATATATATATATATACAGAACACGCTAAAAATAAAATAAACCAATATACCTATACACAAATAGATCACGTTAATAAAAAAACAAACCAATTACGAAACAAACAATATATTAATAACACTATACCACTATATATATACCACCTACTCTGAAATAATAGTAAATTATTAAACTTATATTTTAGAATTATAATACATTTGAAATATATATACAAAATATATATAAAACAAAAATATAATACAGAACAAACAAAAATAAAACAATACTTAAGTAAAGTGGGAATTCCCACTTTATCTGTAATAATAATGAATTATTAATTTTATATTATAGTATATTTGAAATATAGATATAAAAACCCACATTTTCTATAACAACACATTTTTTTTAAACCCAGAAGATATAATGCAATAATTAAGATACAAAATGAGACACAAATCAATATAAAATTATAAATTTCTGTTAAAAAAAAGTTGTTTGTCAAAACAGATTTTGTTTATTATATTTTTAAAAGATTAATCAGATACAGATTTTATTATATCATTATTTAATGAATTCCATATATTAACTGATCTATTATTAATTATATTGTTAATTGTATTATCATAATTATATATTACATTTAATTTTTTACAATTACCTCTAGTTCTACAATTATTCGAAATGTTAAGGATATCAGATATATTTATATCTGTATAATTATTTGAAATTTTAAAAATTGTAGTTAGATCTATTTTTATTCTTCTAAGTGCAAGTGATTCTAATTTAAAATATCCCAATCTCTCTGTAGGATTTATAATTAATATTTAATGAATTTGTATATCCTACGCATCTTGTAATTAATCTGCTAGTAAATAATCATTGCACTCTTTCAATTTGGTCAATGAGACTACGAAATTTACTAACCTTCGAAAAAGGTGACCAAATTATGGATGCATATTCTAAAATTGGTCTGCAATAAATGTTATAAGCATTTAATAATGCTATAGGGAATTTTGTAGTAATGCATCTAAAAATTGAATTCAAAGAAAAATAAGCTTTTTTACAAATATAATCTATTGATATCATATTATGGTGTTTGATGAGATCGTAAGGTAATTTTATTGTCAAAATGACATCATAATTATCCTTTAGCGTACAACATATAAATCCATTATAATACCATGAACTCTTGGTTAACTCATCACGTTTTAAGGAATTCAATAAATTATACTTCTTTGTGTTAGATCTTCATTAATATAGATTATTATAATTTAATATATATTTTATCTTTTGCCGTGCTAGATAGAGATCATTACACACTGAACGTCTATTAAAACATACTATCGTGCTTGATAACTTACTCCTGGTAGGTAACTTATGAGCTATACTGATATATGCATGTACAATATAATATATAACATGTATATATATATATATATATATATATATATATATATATAGTTATATATATATAAGTGGATATATTTATATATGCAAATACCAAAATATATATGTAGATATAAAAGTCATATAGCTAATCTACTCTTTCATACCATATATAATATATGTATGCACTATAAAAATCAATACGAAAAAAATAAGGACTCCAGATTTAGCGAAATATGATGAAATACCTCTTAGTGTCATCAGCATATTTTAAATTTCTTGATATTTTCGATTTCATTGTTTCTACCTTCCATGACAGACTTGACTTGTGCGCACAAAACCATATTATAAGTAGAGGAGCTACCAGATCGCTGAACTTCTCCAATCTATAATCTTGAAATATCTTCCATAACCCATTATTATGTCGTGGATTTACAGATGTACCATATGTCACCAACGACGAAACCTCTTTCATTATTAAATTTGTTTCTTTACTTTCAAAAAGATTTTCCATTGATTTAATTATTGTGTAAATATCCCACTAGCTCCACGTTCCAAAGGTTCTCCTAGACCTACAAATATAAGCAATTCGTTTCCAACTTTATCTATTAATTTCGCGTGTGTATATATTATCAATATGTGTACTGTCTAAATTATCGTCTGACCGTAGAGATATTGCAGTAGACATTTGTTTTTTTTTGTAATTTGTCTATATATGTATCCATTATAATTGATAATAATTATTGATCAGATATTGTAAATCGGTATTCGTAATAATATTATAATCAGAATTATATTTAAATGCTGATGCCATCATATTCACAACTGCTTTGCATCATAATATACTATGATCAATAACGATCCTATCTTATCAGCTAAATCACTAATTGCCTTTGATATATAGCTTGCTAGTGATTTATTATCTGATTTTTGTATCCCTTCAATCTTATTTTGATAAGCAATAATACATTTTGTTATGATATTCAGAACTTAGATGTTTCATAATGGTCACTTTTATATATATTATACCACACTCTGTTGTTATTGGTGATCTTCTTGTGCTTAGTATAGAAATAAAATTTAGAAACTTAGAAACAAATTTGAAACAGAATGTTGCTGCTATAATAGATCATTGTAACAATATACTCTATTTGCTGCTATTATATAGTAATTTATATATATATATATATATATATATATATATATAAATATTATTATATATAATAATATTATTTGATTGAACTGAATTAAATCAAAATTATAATATATTGATTCAATTTTGTATTCCAATAATAATTATATATTTGTATTCCTACAAAATTAATAAATTATGAATTATAATAATTCATATTTTTATTATTATTTTTTTAAATTATTTTAGACAATAGTTACTATCGATTCAAATAATGTTAACTATTAAATACTATATGTATAAATAATTATAGCTTATGATATTTTTTCATTAAATATAAAGTGTATACTAAATTATATTAGTATTTCTGTAATGTCCTTAATTTAAATAATCAAAATACTTTATAAATAAATTATAAAATCAACGGAAACTAGGCCTAGTAAAAAAATAATAACATACATAATACATAAGTTGACTTTATATATACCGGCTATTCGGGTTTCAACTTGAAAATATTAACAGAATAATTTATAAAAAATATATAGAATTAAAAATTAATTAGAATAATAAAAATGTTGTTGCTCAACATTTTTAAAATTACTGCACAAAATTGAAAAATTGACTGCACAAATAAACTATTGACTTCCCAATTTTGCGTTGACTGCACATTAGCGCGACTCCTACTGTAATCAAGATAGTATGCATGTGCATGCGTACGACGTACGCCGTACGTTGACGATGAATAGGAAATCCACGAGTACCCTTGAACTGATTGCAGCAGGTTATGCAATATCCTTCATTGGGTTGATCCATTAGGGCATATAGAATTAATACGTAAAGTTGTATTAAACATGGATATAATTCAGCCAGTTAAGACTGTTATACAAAAAATTAAATTAATTTGTATGAATGTGAAACGCGACTGTTCACGGTGAACATTGAGCTAGATAGAAAGTTTATCTCTAGCTTTATGATTGTGAATTATAGGGCACGAATGGAATATTTACAATAATTTTTAATATTCGTAAATAAATTATAAACATTTTAGAAAAAAAATTCAAATTGAGGTTTACTGTGTATACACAGTAAACAGTATACTATATATATTATAAAATAAACCCTTTGCTATAACGATATATATATATATATATATATATATATATTTATATATCTATCTATATAATTAGATGTACACAACTATACTTGTGAATTAGGTTATCATATTTCAGACCTATATAATAAGGAGTTATTAATATTGACTTACTTGACTTAAATGCGTAGGATTATCGTCCCTTTGCTTTCCACATGAATACATAGTTTCCGAAGGCATCTCTTCGTTTGGCTCGTCTCGTATATTTAAGAGTGGCTCACCTCACTGTTCCCTTGTGCCATCAGACCATCTTTTTTGGCGGGCGTCCTCTTGGTCTCTTTTTGTTGAAATCTAGCTTGTAGCTGGAATTTAGTGTTGACGTATTCCTGACAACATGTCCAAACCAGCGAAGTCTTCTTTTAAGAACGATGTCTTCTATCGTCTGCTTATGTTTAGTTTCTTTCGTATCATGGTGTTTCTGAGTCTGTCAGACCTAGTAATCCGGAGTATAGCTCTAAGGCATTTCATTTCAAACACTAGTAGCGCATCTATTTCTTTTCGTCTTGTAGTCCTTGACTCTGAACCGTATATGGCAATCGGCAGAATGAGTGCCCCGTAGAGTCTAGTCTTAAGATGTATTGATACGTCTTTTGATGACCATATCGTTCTCAGTAGACCGAAAGCTTGTGATGCCATTGATATTCGGTGTTGAACATCTGAGGAGCAGTCTAGAACAATACTACCCAGAAATTTGAACTTGGAATCTTTGGGAACCACGTTGTTGTCGATTTCAATTTCAGCATTGCTATCTGGTGTCATTATTGCGCATTTAAGAGGATTTATCTTCAAACCCCATTTTTGACAAGCTTATTCAAGTTCCAATGTAGATAGTTGCAGTTTTTCGAATACAGCATATATGAGTGTCATATCGTCTGCCTATCTGATATCAACAGACATATTTTCGTTTAATTGAAAGTCACGGTTCAAACTTTTAACACCCTTCATTACATATTCCAGGAATATGTTGAATAAACTTGGTGACATAATACAGCCTTGTCTTACGCCAATATTAACTGGGAACCAGTCCGATAGTTCTCCTCCAGCTATTATGGAGCATTCCTTTTTATCATATAGATTTTTGATTATCTCGACAAATTTATTTGGGATACCTATCTTAAGCAGCATCTTCCAAAGTGCCTCTCTCCAAATAGTGTCAAATGCTGCTTTAAAGTCAATAAAGTGGAAATGGAGCGGTATTTGGTGCTCTTTTGCCTTCTCGATCAACTGCCTTATAATAAATATTGCATCCGTGGTTCCTCTACCAGGCCTAAAACCGAATTGAGAGTCACTCATTGATGATTCATTTATGTGCGAGCATCTGTTCATCAATATTTTGCAGAATATTTTACCTGGTATTGGTAATAGTGCAATGGCTCTATAGTTTGCGGCGTTCAGTTTGTCACCTTTTTTGTGGATTGGTGCTATTATCATCTTAGACCAGTCATTTGGTGGATTCTCTGTCACAATTATTTTATTAAACAGGTTTGTTAATGTTTTAGTCATAATATCACCTCCAGCTTTTATCAATTCAGAAGTTATTCCATCAACCCCAGATGACTTTCTCTTGGCTAGCTGTTTTATTGAGTACTTAACTTCTTGTTCAGTTATTGGCGGTATGTTTTCATTATTAACATCTATTGAGTCAAATTCTTGCAGAGCATTTTCGTCGTGTTTGAATTGTGTGTTTAGGTGTTTCTCAAAGTGCGTTTTCCAGATATGAAATACATCTAGTTTTTCGTCTTTAGATTACCTTGGGAGTCTTTCATAGCACACATAGATCTGTATATCTTTCCTTCTAGTTCACGAACTTGTTTGAATAGTTTATGTGTATTATTCTTTTTACAATTTTCTTCCATTTCAGATATTTTGTCACTTACATTATTATTCTTTTGTTTTTTTACTTCTGCTTTTACTCTTTTATTTAATTCTCTATAGTTATTTGTATACTCTTCATTAAACTGGTTTTGTAACATCATTATTTTAGCGCTTCTTCGTTGTGCACATAAGTATTTTACCTCGCTTGAGAGACCGGGGATTTCGTTATGTAGTTTATGTCCGATTTCTTTTTCAGTTGCTGTATGTACGATTTTTTTGAATTTAATGTAAAATTCATCTGGAGTAATCTCATCGTCTAATAGGTTAGCAAATCCTTCTCCTATTATCGAAGCAAACTTTTTGGATGTTTCCTTGCTTTGCAGTTTATCGGTGTCATAACGTTTTAGTGGTGTTTTTGCTATTGGTTTCATTTTTTTTGGTTTTTTCATAACTAAGTTTGCAATGACAAGTGTGTGATCTGACCCTATTTCGGCAGAGTTATAGGTTCTGCAGTTTTTAAGAGTAGATTTTAGTTTCTTAGACATAATAAAATCAATTTGCATCTCTGTCTGTTTTGGTGAAGTCCATGTGTATCTACGGATTTCTTTGAGCTTAAATATTGTATTTTCTATAAATAGATTGTTTATTGCACATAATTGAAGTAGTTTAACACCTCGTTCATTGTGTTTCCTGCACCATAACTCCCAACTACTTCTGGCCAGATGTCTTGCATTTGGCTTCCTACTGATGCGTTAAAATCACATAGTGGTACAATATGTTCACTTGGTGGAAGGATGTTAATCTCATCTTGTAACGTTCCACAAAATTCTTCTACATATGTATCTTCGTAGCTAGAGTTTGGAGCATACATAACGAAGTTTGTTATTCTATCTGATCTAATCTCTATGGTAACCTTCAATAATCTGCTTGATATACACTCATAGTTAATCATGTGTTCACTTAGTTTTTTATTCAGTATTAAAGCGACACCTTGCCTTGTCTTGGTGAGTGAATGATGACGTGTTCATCTTTCTCCCATATCGTAGGTATATCTGTTGTCCAATGGGTCTCAGTTATTCAAATTATATCAATTTTCATTCGTTCAATTTCGTTTATTAATAAGTCAATAATATCATTATCAATTAGTGTTCTAGTGTTCCATGTAGCCGTCCTAACCGGGAGATTATTCGCACCCTCTATTTGCCCGGGACTGAGGGCCATTCTTGTATTTGTATTCATGTGTTTATTTTTGAGACAATTTAACCTAGACACTTGCTCAAGGACATTCTAGGTGATAGGTGACGACTACTAAACAGAATGATTAGTGACCGCCTAAGAGAACTTCTCGTTCCCTATTTCTGTCAGGGATTTCTCCCTTAGCCTTTCCCAATCCAATGGGTTCCTGCAAGTCCTTAATCTGAAGCTCTTTGTCCACTATTTTTACTATGTCTTGATTAGTTGTTATCGGATTTTTTCCTAGTAATAGAGAGAAATGTTGTTTCCATTTTTGTATACGTTCTTTGTCATCTTTTGCTTTAATTTTAGATCTATTTGTTGTCTTTCTATAGAAATGGTATACCAGTAATTTTGTTGACAATTTGCCGTGCTATAGCGGATTTCTTATTATCTGCAGCTGTATTGATATCAACTATTTGTTTTTGCAAATATTTGGTTTGCTCGTTTATATATGTATCTTGGACATTTTTCTAGCGTTGTCAAACTCAATTTTTTGGTTAGTGTTAACATTTTCTTTCATTTTCAATGATAATTGTTTCAGTGCGTTTCGTTTATCTATTATATTTATATTTTCCCGTGGTACTCTTTTCTTTTCTTTTATTTTAATCGGAATAAATTTCTTTATTGCTTCTGCATGAGAATCAACAAATGCTAAGTATTTATCATTTGTACTTTTACATGATTTAATTGAGTCTTCGAAATGTTGTTTTAGATAGCTTGTATAATTCTTTTCAATAGATTTGTATTTTGTCAGAGTAGTCCAGTCATATCGTTTTTGGTTAACTATTGACTTTTTATTAGATCTTAAACTTAATTTAAGTGTAGCGGTAAAAATTCTATGATCAGAGAAAACACCTTCGAAAGTATTGTAGGCTTCACAGTTCCTAGCACTATTTATCCATTTATTATTGACAATTATATAATCCAGTTGGGATTTGAAGCCATTTAGATGTGTATGAGTCCATAGTTTACCACTTTTCTTTTGAAATTTAGTATTTAAACTTTTACAACCGTTTTCAATTATGAAGTGATTAAGTAGATAACCGTTTCTATTAGTTTCAGTATGATATACAAATGTATTATAATGATCAATACCCAGATGTGCATTGAAATCACCTGCTATTATTAAAACATTATGTTTTGGTACATAGCGAGTAAATGAACTCATATTATTATAAAATTCAGAAACATCATCTTCATCAGAAACATTTGTTGGGCTATAACAGGAAACTACTATCATAATAGGGTTTCCATTGAAGTTTGCTGTAATTATTCTAGGACTTATTTTTTCCACATTTATTAAAGATTTTGTTGCACTGGGACTTAGAAGTAGGCCTATTCCACCAATTGAGCTGTTCGATTTATTTTTACATGAAGATTCTGTAACAAGAGTCCATCCATAGTTTAAAATATTATATTTAATATCGATATCCTTATGGTATAACCTATGTTCTTGTATGCATATTATGTCAATATCGTGTTCTATGGCAGATACTACAAGTTCAGATGATTGGCAGTCACTTTTAAAAGTTCTGATGTTGAAAGTCGATATATGTATATTTTTGAACTCTTTAAAAACTTAGGTTTCTGGTGTATTAATGAGTCAGTAGCTTGTTTTTTCTGATGCAGGGCCTGACATTGTACCCTGACACGCGCTCCTTTATTATCCGCGAGACGAGCGATGCGGCATGATTGTTTGGTTTTGTTGTTGTTCATGTGCTTTTCGTTAGCTTATTACGCAAATCTGCTCGACACTACTACATTGCGGGCAGGTATACAACGCTATGATAATATAAGTCGAGACATTTATATTATGACATATTATAAAAATTACTATAGAATACTTTGATTCATTGTATGAATTCCATACACATATACATATACATACAAACACACACACCCACAATCACATACACACACACATATATATATATATATATACGTTACAAATGTATGTATATGTATACATTAACAAGAGATTACTTGTTGTTACATAACAATTATATTTATAATAATTATTGAAGTTTTAGAATGATTAATACATTTAAATGTAATTACTTTAATACATTTTATACGTTACTACATTTACGATATTGTAAATATTTACAAAAATATACAATATTTATATATTTAGATTGTATACTATATTTAAATGTATAGTATATTTGGATTGTATATGTATTAACTATTGAACTACATTAACTAATTATTTTTCACTTTGTAAACGATGTATTTATTATATATTTGTAGTATTAACACATATTTGTTTAAGACTAACTTACTTACTTAAGTAATATTTTATGAATTCATATAATCTGTCTTATTAATATCAAAGATCGTCCGAAGGACTTCATTATAAGGACTTTGTTAATATGTGATTATATGATGTTAAAGTATTGTTAAAGTAATACATTTTGGCAAAGAAGAACGAGTTTAAATCACATAATTATGCATGGGGTCATTATAATGTCAATTGTCAATCGATAACATCATTATTATGTAACAGAATTATACAGTTTCTACATATTGTCATCATATTTATATACGTAATTAATCCCAGGAGACTACAATTAAACATATTTTAAACTCTATAGAATTAATAAAGTATTGTATGTTTATTTCTTTGTGATAACTTCGACATTTTTGAATATCAATATTATAACTATAGTTATAATGATATATGTATATATATATATATATATATACATATGTGTGTGATACATACGTTTTAAGTTCAACTGAAATATGCAACATTACCATTGTAAACAAATACCTACTTATTATTATTGCCTATATAATTAATTTGTAGAATTCTATCAATAGTCATTAGATATACATTTTATATACTTCAGTATTGACATGTATTTTAGTATATTATATCCTTACGCATATTTTCTTATAAATCATACTCCCACATACCCACACATACTCACACACACAGACGAACACGCACATATGAACATATACACACATATTCATATATAAAAAGATAATATAAAGTAATATTATTTATTAGATTCAATATTTTAATAATCCAATCTTGAAAAATATTTAAATTTATATTTTATAAAAAATATATATTTTTTTATAAAATAATTTATTTAAACTTTTTATAAAGACAATTATTTCCTGAGAAAATATATATTTATTGTATTAATTATATTTTAATCTTATCTCATGAAATTATGTTTCCTGAAAAAAGATAATCATATAAGAATCAAATACTTATAAATATCTAAAATAAAATTATATTTTTAATTAATTCACCCTATATTAATATAATATGTTTTTATGTTACTAATTTAAATTAAATCAAAGATTTTATTCGATTATTATAATAATATATTTAATTTACGTTATTTTTTTCTCTGTAATTTATAAATTTATTATCTTTTTATATTGTATTATCTATCAACAATAACGCTTTACTGATTGGTTAATATTTCAATAACTCAAGAGAAATTTCTCTATATTAATATCAAATACAAATACCGCAGTACATCAATATTATTATGATGTTTAGAACTTATTGTATTACATAAGTTATATATGAATTATTTTGATCAAAATTGTTGAGTAATTTCATGCATATTTCGGTCATCTTTTAAATATAAATTTAAAACTGTAATATATATTTTAATATAATTCATTTTTTGTTATTACTTCCTCTTAAATTTAAATTTACGAAATATAAGAAATATAAATATATGTATACATATATTACAATTATAACTCATATACATATATGGTGTATTCTACGCACCTAGTAGTGTCGGTGGGATAGCTATCACTCGTCTTTTTCTGGCAATACCGGTGCTGCGGCTAAAAAGGATTTCATCCATTAGAAGGAATGATGACACTATTATTCAAACTCTTCCCGATAGTGTTATTCTAAAATGGTCTACACCTCGAGTATACGATGAATACACTTTTATTGATAACACCTCCATAAATAAATATCATTCAATATATTTATTTAATTCTGTCGATGGCAAGGGTTTAGAATTAGGCACGCATAGTCCTTTTATTAATAATTGGATAACTTCTCCTATAAAGATGTTTTCTGGTCGCGATTTCGTAGATATGGTAAAGCTAAAGCACGGTCTACTATATACACATTACAGATGTAAACGTATGTTTCCAAGTTTAAATACAAACTGTTTAAGGCGAGGGTGTAATTATAAATATGAATGCCTAAATCATATTATGCAGACCTGTAGATTTAATTATAATAACATTATTCATAGGCATAATTATGTTAACGCTCTTTTAATCACTCTACTTAATAAGTACAAATTTACAACTATACTGGAACCACACATACGAACACAACTTGGCTTACGCAAACCTGACTTACTGGCTTACCGAAATGACATTGTTTATATTATAGATACGCAAATCTCAACTGATACAATAGATACCGATACTAATTACCGACACAAAACTGACTACTATAACAAACCTGAAATACTCTCCTACGCAAAACAACTTACTGGTGCAAAGCAGGCTAAACTAATTGCCTCTTGTTGGAACTGGCGTGGTATACCCTCATCCCTAACGTCTAAAGACCTATATTCATTAGGCCTGAGGAAGCATGATATTACGCTACTCAGTATTCGTGTCATGACAGGCAGTCTAAATATTTATCGCAAATACTGCTGCAATGGATTATTGTAATATCCTTAATTACCTGGCCTCTCCCTTGCCTACTTCGTCATATTTTTATTAATATGTTTTCGCTAATAAATGGGATAATTGGCTCTGGTTATTAACTAACCATTGTCCGAAAAAAAAAAAAAAAATATATATATATTAATTCCTAATTACCCATATTTATGCGACACATGATTCCTTTGTTAGAATTCATACTTATAAAGTGGACACGTTCACTGAGCGTCGTTCAGTGTAATTCGCAATGACATAAATTACATTACGGACGTAATGGTGTGTATACACATATATGATTAGGCATCACCTCATAATAGAGGAACTATGGGTAATGTTGCCACTTGGCGTATATATAAAATATAAAATCAACAAAAAAATGTATACATGAAATATTCGCATTGGTAAGCATTATTTTAAAATAAGTAAAAATAATTTGTAAATCTATTAATAAAAAAAATGACGTAAAAAATACAAAAAAAAATGTAATGGTGTGTATACACATATATGATTAGGCATAACCTCATAATAGAGGAACTATGGGTAATGTTGCCACTTGGCGTATCCATAAAATATAAATTCAATCAACAAAAAAATGTATACATGAAATATTCGCATTGGTAAGCATTATTTTAAAATAAGTAAAAATAATTTGTAAATCTATTAATAAAAAAAATGTTGTAAAAAATACAAAAAAAATCGATTTACTTTTTAAAAAATTTAAATAAAAGTGCAGTAAAACATATATTAAATCAGTAATATATAATATAAATTAAAAATTAAAGTTGGATGTTAAAGAACTATTTAATTATAACAAAGTTTTTAAGCCATTAATTTATGTAAGTAATATTAATTATTATATATATACACTATAGTGTATACACATATATATATATAGCGTGATACCTATAGCTATACGCATATCTATACGCACGCAATGTTATCAATATATACAAATATTTATTTCAGGTCATATATGATATATCTATAATATGAATGGCTTAAATCGTCGTGAAGGGATTACGATCAAAAAGGACGAGTTTAGGGTTAAAGGTTAAATTTTAAATGCGAAATAAATTTATATAGGCTCATTTTTAGATGTAATGCAGCTAAAAAAACCAGCAAGACAACACTAAACCCAATTAAACCAAATAACCCACAAATACCAATACAATATATACATATATATATATACTATTAACTCGTATTTAAAATGTAACCTCTAACCCCCAACTCGTCCTTTATGATCGTCTCCCGTCGTGAAGTGGTTGAATAGATACCTAGGTATCTATATATAGAAGAGGGTAATGTGACCACCTTTTAGCGGGTAATGTGGCCACTTCACGACGATTTAAGCCAATCATATTATAGATATATATGACCTGAAAAAAATATTTTTATATATTGATAACATAGCGTGCGTCATTATATGAAAACGTTGATTGAATCAACATCTACTATATCCTAACCATACAAATATATTTCCATACTTATTAGAATCATAGTATACACTTTTAAATTTAATTTAGTATATGTAATTATCTATTAACACACTTATAAAGAACAACATATATATATATATATATATATATATATATATATATATATATATATATATATACATTATTTATTACATATATATATTATATTATTTAATATATATATATAGAACGATCGTTATTCGAATCTCCAATGTTGTATTATAATATTATATATATATATATATATATATGTTGCCAATGACAACTTTTCATATCATAATTGTTATTAATCACCTATTTTTTTGTATTTAAACATATATTTTGTAGTACGTATAAGTATATATATAATATAATACACACACACACACATATATATATATATATATATATATATATATATATAATAGGTGGCAGGGGCCTGGCTTCGCCCGTGTTACCTCGCTATTCTCATTTTTATCTTGATGAATTAATCTTTTTTATAAACTATATTTGTATTGCATATATGATATATCAATTACATTTTATTAATTTTATATAATTTAATTTTAGGAAGTATAATATTTTTACCCATGGATATTATTAATGAAGTTTTTATTATATGTATTTACCAAATATGTCCTATAAATGAAAGTAACCTAACGTGGATACTTTAACAATAAATGGTCTTAACATTTTATGACTCATTATTTTTATTCAAAAATTACAATATTAATATTATATGATTATAGATATTATTGTTATTTTAAAATGTTATTTAATATTTTAATTGCATAGATAACGGGGGTGTCCGTATTCGGTATAAACATGTCAGAGTTCGGACATCCTGTGTTATAATACGGATACCCTATATACCACTAGATAAACTATATATTATTGATGAATCAATCAGACAAATTACAATTACATTATTACATTATTTATAATTAATGAACAATATATTCTAATTTATTTATTTTTATTATTTTTGTAATTAATAATACAATTTGAGTATCTGAATAATACACATTGTAATAGTTATTGTTTTCTTATAATTCTAATATTATGCAATTGATAGTTGACTTATTTTACTTTTGCTTTTATGAACATATTAAGAATCTTATCAATTGACACACCGAGATTGTTTTCCTTATCTGATAATTTGTATTGTGTATTATTTGTTGTAATGACATTATTTTCGTTTTATATACACAACAATGATTCTGCTAACTGACATTGTAACTATATTGATATTATGAAAATTAAGACCAACACTTAAATGATGCCTTTAATAATCATGAGTTAATAGCAATGAATGTTATAGAGTCTGAGACTGCATCGATGCTTTATGTATTGCATAGGTACGCATAATGTAGCATATATTAACGAAATAAATATTCGTATGTATACATGGTATATATATTAAAAATATGTAAATAAACTCCTATAAGAATGTAGAGTATATATATATATATGTATATATATATATATATATATATATATATATATATATATATATATATATATGCCACATAAATATGTATATTTTATTAACACACCCATATACAGTATCATAAATTTAATTACCAATAAATTAATTAATAATGATTAAAGTTAATTAACTAAAATACAGTGTAACGTACACTGTTTACGTAAATGAACATTTATTAGCGTAATATAAATACATATATGTATCCTATAGGAGTATATAATATATATATATATATATATATATATATATATGTATTTGTTTATATTACGTAAATATATTATCATAGTATATCACTATTATGGCACGCGTATATATGAGTATATTATTATTTCATATTATATTAATATTACATCCCGAGTGAGCCTACAAAAGCATATTGATATATGTGTATGTGTCATTTTTATACAAATATATTTGTATCTATAGATTTTCTATTTGTAACTATAGTTCAATGTTAAATTAATTGGATAAGTCGGATAACTTGGATTGGATAAGTCGGAATTTTCTATAAGTCGGACACATATTATTTTCATTTTTATGATTTTTATAATGGATAAGTTGGCCTTTTTATAAATTGTCAGAAATATTTACTTTAAATAATGTATATTATATATAATATAATCAACATAATAAAATGTTGTATTCAATAATATTACCTACTAAGATTATAATCTTAGTAGGTAATATTATTGAATACAACATTTTATTATGTTGATTGTTGCATAATTCCACATTTCTGTAACCCTTTAACTCATGCTGCGCATATCATGTATTATTTGCATGATATTCTGAATCTCAGATAAGTCGGACATCTCGCTAAGTCGGACTTTTTTGTCGGTTCCTTGCGAGTCCGACTTATCGGGAGGTGACTGTATATATATATATATATATATATATATATCATTATTAACTTACTTGTAAATTAATTGAAATGTGATAATTAAATAATAATAATTAATTATATACTAAAACCCAGAAATAATAATAAAAACAAAAATGAAAAAACCAATATCCCAAAAACCCAAAAACCCCTACTTCTGCCAACCCTGAGTGTACGTAAATGTACATTTATTATAATAATGTATACGCTATAGCGTAATATAAATACATAGGAGTATATATATAATATATATATATATATATACAGGGATGGCAGAAGTAGGGTTTTTGGGTTTTTGGGTTATTGGGTTTTTGGGTTTAAACCTTTTGATTATTTTACGTGTTTTTGGGGTTTTTGGGTTTTTTGGGGGTTTTTCATTTTTGTTTTCATTATTATTTTTGGGTTTTAGTATATAATTAATTATTATTATTTAATCATCACATTTCAACTAATTTACAAGTAAGTTAATAATGATATATATATATATGTACTTTTTGATTCTACTATTTTCTTCATTCCTCATATTACTGCCATCACTAAATCTGCAAATTATCATCTATTTAGAATTAGAAAAATACGAAAATTAATTACTGTATCTCTTACTAAAACTCTAGTTAATTCCATTGTCCTCTCACGTATAGATTACTGTTCCTCGATCCTTATCAATCTTCCATTATACTCTCTCTCTCCCCCAAATCGAGTTATTTATTCATCAATCCGTACAACATATAACCTACGTATTCTAGATCATACATCTACTTCCTCATACCAACACTTACCTCCATGGTTCCCATTTAACAAACGCTCTGCTTATCGCATACTATCTATTGTTCATTCCTCAATATACTCTTCGAATTTCACCTCCTATATTTCTGCTTCTCTAATACAACTTTAGATCTTCCCTTCCATCTCTTAGACACCATGAATCTCATTTTTATCTACTCCAATTCTCCATCCCTCAAAAATGAATACTCGGGCACTGAGTTATATTGGTCCAAAACTATGGAATTCACTCCCACCCTATATTAGATCCATAAAATCACATAAAAAATTCATGAAATATATACAAAAATGTATATCAGGTGGCAACCTGTAATACTAATATGTTTTGTCATTATTATTTTATTTATTAATTTACGTATGATTTATTCTATTTTATTTTATCATTATTAATGGTATTTATTTTTTTACCTAATCTATTATTTGTATTCTATATATACAATTTTGAGAAATTATTTATGATTTATGTAAGTGTTTAAATAAACTTTCAATCAATTAATCAATCAATATATATATATATATATATATATACTGAGGAGTCTATTTATATCTGCTATTATTATATGTTATTAATAAATAAATATTATTATTAAGTGTATAAATATAATTATATTTCAAATATATAGGTATATACCTATTAATTATTTATATTTATTTATAATAATATAAATCATTTATTAGAATACTTGCCATTTTACAATTTAAAATGTCATTAACCTTTATAGTATTATATTAATATATATTACAACACTATTATATTATATAATTTATATAATATATATATATTTTTTTAATATTTTTTCTTGATTTTTTTATTTTTAAATTTAAGACAAAGAAAAACCCCAAAAACATCTCAAAAACCCTCAAAAACCCAATAACCCAAAAACCTCTTACATATTTCTTAGATTTTTGGGGTTTTTGCCAACCCTGTATATATATGTATTTGTTTATATTACGTAAATATATTACCATAGTATATCACTATTATGGCACGCGTATATATGAGTATATTATTATTTCATATTATATTAATATTACATCCCGAGTGAGCCAAAAGCATATTTATATATGTGTATGTGTCATTTATATTGTTAGTTTTAGTTATTTTAACTGTTGTGGTTATGTTGGATTAAGTTTTAATACTGGTAAGTTTTTTTTATCTGCATTACATCCCGAGTGACTCACTCGGAGTGAGCCTATAAAAGCATATATATATATATATATATATATATATATATATATATATATATTTATATATATATATATATAATATCATATATGCAATACAAATATAGTTTATAAACAAATTAACAAAATGTTTATAACCTATAGCAATATGTTGTATAAATTATATAAACTATACGAAGATATCCTAAATATACGTATACTATCAGATAATAAAAATAAAAATAGTATGTAGATTATAAAAATAGTATTGTAAATTTAGCTTATAAAAAAAGTAAACAAAATATATAATACACGGGAAAATAAGTGTATATTATACTAGAGTTAAAATCAATAGAATAAAAATATACGAGCTAACACGGGCGAAGCCGGGCCCTAGCCACCTAGTATATATATATATATATATATATATTTATATATATAACATTTATTATAAATATGTATATATTTATATAATTGCTTATATAGTTATTTATCTAAATAATTTAAATTAAGAAAGACGTATGACATAAATAAATATACCATATATTATACCTACATATATGTAGCGTATACGTCTATATATTAAATTAATATTAATAATTATGTAATTTAATATATATATATATATATATATATATATATATATTATATAGTATACTCTACACTTATATTTAATAGATCGATAGTAAAATTATTATAACGCAGCATAATAACCACTCGCTGCGTTATCGATTACGTATATGTAATTACATATATCATATATGTCATACATATATGATATATGTAATATTAATAAATATCGTACTAATATTGACTCGATTTTACTTGTTCGTGAACTTTTTCACATTACGGGTAAATAAATTCCGATACACTTTTTAATTTTTTTTATATTTTTTCGTTTTTATTTCGATATTCAAACCGGAAGTACGATTTCGTAAATACACGTAATGCATTCGAAATTAAAGAAATTCATGTTTACGAAATTATTTATGATACATTTTTTATAATTATCGACCGAATTTAAATTTCTTTGATTACGTAAATCGAAAATCTTTGCTATTACTATAATAATTATATATATATATATATATATATATATATATCATATATCATATTGTGGATTACTATTATATATTATATATAATGTATATTATATATATTTTATAGTAATAATCAAATTTATATATGCATATATGCATATATATTTTTTATTACTATAATATATATATATATATATATATATATATAATATACATATCATATTGTGGATTATTATCATAACTATGTTTAATATAGATACATAGATAGATAGATCAAAAGTTTATTGAATTACTGAAAGTTATAATTATATATAAACATATAATTATATAACATATACAAACAAAATATATAAATGTGATAACAGTAAGATAAAACGACACGATAAAAAAAAAACAAGAAATAAACGGAGAAGTAAAATAAAAATAAAACATTGGATTATACGAGCCGTTGAAGCAATATATAGTATCCAACAGTGAAAGTTGTCAAACAGGAGAGGTAACAAACCCGAAGGTCTCGGGTTGGCAAGGCCCATATGGAATGGATCAATTCCCAAGTGTGGATGAGTCCCTAAAGGGATCTATACTATAGATAGTCCCTATACTATAGTATGTAATTTGGTTGACGTCTCCTGGCGTTAAGCTACCGTAAACTGATGACAGCAAGCATAATATCAAACACTATATATTGGTACAATTAATATGGAATAACAATAACATGATTGATACATTTGGTATAAATTAATTTTTCACGGAAAAGTTACGGTTTTACAAGATGTAATTGTAATGGATAACGCGTTCCAGGAAGAGCATGCTCTTGGTTGCAACCTCTATTTCCAAAATAATTCAGATGGGTGTTTGTTCTACACTTTTTCTTTCGTATATTCACTTTAGGCCCTCTGCAATTATTGCTATATAGATCAAATATATCAGTTGCATCCACATCGACAAGTCCGTTCAGTATATTATATGTCAGGGTAAGATCAGCTAATAACCTGCGATGAAATAAAGTTTTAATATTGAGAAAAATAATTCTATCTTCATAAGACCGTTATATACATATACATAAATCATATACATATAATATTTTTATAATAAATATACAACAAAACGTCAACCTTCTCCACAAACATACTATATTAGTATATATACTCTTTATATTCAAATAATTATTAAGCTTAAGCTCTATATTTTAATAAAAAAATATATGTTATTTTCAAACTTGATTTACTCAGAATAATTATTTTAGTATAATTTTATTCTTAACAAATACAATAACTATGTAAATAATGTTCATATATTGATGACATTTTCAGAGTATATTAGTTATTATGTGTTTATTGACTGAATAGATGATCTTTAATTATTTATTTAAATTATTTATATTATATCATATATAAATTAAAGTTAAAAAAAAATAAAAAGTAAACTACATTTTTAACATTATTAGATGAGTTGTATTTCCAAAAATGTATAATATTTTCTAATTATGCTCTATCAAACTATACATAGCAGTCTTTTATTCAATATACATTTTACAGAATTGTAATATCTTAAGAATTTTTAAACTTATTAAAGACAATTAAACAAATATAAAAATCCTTATTTTTTAACATTGAATTTTCAAAAAAATTCAAAACAAGCGTAACCCCTTAACGGTTATAATCGTTCAACCTATACTTATTTGTATCGTGCGAGGCGAAATTCAAAAAAATAAGCCATGTTACCTTGTTCTCTCACTTTATCATCTGACGTTTTCCTTACGGAAAACGGATCTCTTGTTCGCGAAATCCTAAGACTATATACATATTTATTTTATTTATTTATTTAATTTGAATCAGACATGCATATCAGAGGTCCATAGAGTATACAATTATTAAGACGAACAACAATTAAATGAAAACGAAATCTAAAGTATTATCTAAATACAGATTTACACCATAAGGTAAATAGTTACGAAGGGCACATGACGTTATAATACAGTTGAACAATTAGCCAATTATGAGAATTTCGTATCCGTTGATAAAGTGAATTATAAGATTAACGTGATTTAATTGTTATATTATTAAAATTATCATTTAAAAACATCAATAACGCGTTTCGATGCTTATATTTCATCACTATACAATAAGCTTTATTATATGCTACCTTAATTTTTCGCATGGTGGTCCTATTCGGTAACCAAATACTACTAAGGTAGATATTTGAAATAAACGATTTAAATAGAATAATCTTAGTGGCTTTAGAGCAATGACTAAAATTATTAGCTATCATATAGCCTTGTTTGTATAGCTGTTTGATATTATAATATCAAACAGATATACTGTAAATATATAATATATATATATATATATATATATATATATATATATATATATATATATATATATATATATATATATATCATCATCATCATCAGATAAGTCCTCTGATATCTAATGTTCAATATATTTATACGCTTTAAAATTTAAAAGTTTATTACCTATAGGTATTACATATATATATATATGTATAATTTTACTGGATTATGTCTAGATGAACTATAATAATATAAGGCAAAATGACAGATTTATCAATTTTATATGTTATGAATTTATGGCTAGAAAACTCTTCACAACAATTTATTAATAATTGCAGACACTTCAGTGATGGTGAAAATAAAGCTCTATCGTCAGCAAATCATAGATTATTAATTGTATTCCCATTTAAACAATATCCTGACTTTATTTGATTTAATTTCACAATCATAGGATTGGTATAAATATTGAATAAAAAAGGTGAAAGGATTCCTCCTTGACGGACAACATTTGAAACTGGGAAGCTATCTGATGTATTATCACCAAACTTAATACATATTCTCTGATTTCTGTACCAATAATTTAAAAAATGCATTATATAAGATGGAACATTATTATCTTTTAATCTATGAAATAATATATTGTAATAAGTTTATAAAAAGCTTTAGATGTATCTAGAAAAGCTACAAATATATTAATATTAGTATTATTGTAATCTTTTAAGTATTGCTTACGTGCAAAAACACACATTTCGGTTCACATTTTTTTGTTGAATCAAAATTGATTATCAAGAGTTACTAATAAAGAAGATATTATATTATATATCACCTTTCAATTATCTTACAAATAATATTGGATATACATATCGTACTGATAGTTAGAAGAGTCATTCGATCCTTTATTTTTTTTTAATCATTGGTAGAATATAAAGTATTATTAATTTTTTTTTTAGAAAATAGGAGTGACGTAACATGATATTACTGAGTAATAATATGACTTGAATAATAAGACTATTTGAATTAGAAATGTGTTCTAGGGAAATTCCATCCAGACCTACAGATTTACCATCTTTAATGAAATCTATAATAGATGATATATCAACCGAATTTGTATAAACAATTTCAATAACATTAATTTGATTATACGGGTACGGAATAGAGTTTAATACTGTTAAAAATATCATTAAAATTATCAAACCAGAATTTAGTAAAATCAGCTATACCATATGCATTCTCAATGTTATTACAAATAGAAGATTTTTTTTTCAAACAATTATTACGATCATTGATTACATTTAATGCAATATTATACGCTTCTATTTGTTTACATATCAAATTACTATGTCGTAATTAATATTTGAAATGTTTTCTAAAAGTAACCATATTATTGTTGCATATTCCAGCTAAATGTTTTTATTGTATTTGCAGGTTAAATAATATGATCGGGCAATAACATGTTTTTCCTTAACAATACTATTCCATTACGAACGAGCGTATTTACTTTTATTTGATTAAAAACATATATCTTTAGAACATTTTAATAGTATATTTATTACAGAATTATATAAATATTCAGAATATTTATGATTAATATCAAAGGAGTACATATGATTTATAAAAATACATAATTCTATTTTATTGTCAATATAATATTTTAAAATTTGATTCTATTAAGATTGATATAAGTATTTTCCAATTAATTTTTTAACACATGTATTATATAATGATTTAAAAAATATGTGTTTCCTGGGTAAATCGTTTTTTTTTATTGTCTTCCTATAGGGAGACAAACATATATATATATATATATATATATATATATAACTAATCTCCATAGTTGTACTAATACAGTTGTATTATAATTATAATATATTATATATGTAAATATATATAAATATTCGTGTATATATATATGTATAAACTTATGTATACATACAATTGTATTTGTATTTGTATACATGTATATATAATATATATATATATATACTGATATATTATTCATAAATATATTAAACTAAATTTAAAAAAAATTAAATCAATTTCCTGTTAATAAATTATATAATAAATTTTACTTTCGATATCGATTTTCTAAAGAATTTAATAAACTTAATTTTATTTTATGAATTTAATTTATCTGTGCTATAATCGTGTTTATATATTCCATTTATACTTGTTCAGTGGCTTATTTGTATATTACATTTAACTTTTTTGTTTACCTAATATGTAATTATATAAATAATTTGTATATTTATTTGGATATGATATGATTTTAATATATATTGGTGTATTCAATTTTGTAATACCTATTATAATACATTTAATATATGTATAAAAGTATATATATATATATATATATATATATATATATAAATGATTATATATATAATGGTATATATATATAATATATATATATATATATATATATATATATAACTGGTTCTCTATATAGTCTATATAAATATATAGTTAATTATATATATATATATATATATATATATATATATATATATAATATATATATATATATATATATATAGAAATCAGATAATATAATTTAGTTATATTTTTAAATTACTATTTTATCGCTATATTGTTATGATATATACAAGTGTTCTAGAACTCTAGAAAACATCATACAAATACAATATGTAACTATCAAATATATGTTATATTATACATATATAATAATTTAAATAATAACTATGTTTATATAAACTGACCTACCCACACATATATAATAATAATATACATAATAATAATTTATTAATATTTTTTGTTTATAATATTATAGAATAAATAAGAATACAAAGTATGTAATAATTGTTACCTTTTAAAGGGCATCAAAGTAATAAGTAAATATTTATATTATATATATAATACTATATTATGTATATATATATATATATATATATGAGGTAACAATTATTATGTATACATTAATGTATATACATATTATATACCTATTATATATAATGTAATATATACAATATACATTATATTAAACATTATTAACATACTAATTTAATAACAAACAACTATTTACTCTAGGAATTACTCGATACGAGATGACTTCTACAATAGTCAGTAGTCCACGATACGGCCTTTTCTCTCTTCTTCTAGGTAACTGTTGAAGGTATTATTAATTATTATATTTGGTATTATGTAATAAAACACTGATAATTATCTATATATATATGTAGCAGACTAACGTATTTTGTATTTGAATGTAGTTGCTTTTAATTGTATATTATATTTTTTTAATTAGTTTTTTTTTGGTTTTGTATTATGTAATAATTATAAAAGTATAAATGTTGTTTTCGTATATATTGATTTTTGTGTTTTTTTATTTAATGTTATTTAGTTTAATTTAATAGAAATTGTTGGACCAATGAACTGGCGAGTAGCAATATTATAATATGAATTATATTAGATTTAATAATATTATTTACTTGTTGATTAAGCCTTGACACCTGAGTTTTGTATACATTTATATTTACTATTATATATAGTAATTTGCATATATTATTTACAGAATAGTAATGTATGGTTTATTGTTTTCGATTGTTAAATAAAAGTAATTTAAATATAACGGCCCTCTATCATATTGAGTGGGGTAACAAGCCAATACATATTTAATACAATCGTTATTACATATATATATATATATATATATATATATGTAGTTATTATTTTGTTCAAATACAATAAACTTTAAAACACATTATACTTTTACGAAATATTATTTTAATAAATTGTCCTAGTCAATTACCCATTGTATATAATACGGAGTAACAAAATTATAGTTTCTCGTCATCAATTCGCCCTTCCCATCGAAATTATTTCGCATACACTCTTAAAACTATAAGTTCTTCGGAGAACCTTTCAGGGTTCTTCAGTTTGACACCTATAGTGAACCCTGGTAGTTCTTCAAAGAACCCTCATAGTAGGGTTCTTTGGAAGAACTCTTTCTAAAAGAACCTTTAAGATCTTCCAAGAACCTTATTTTCGGCAAAACTGAAGAACCCATTTGGTACCTAGAAGAACTCTATATTATTGATCTTTTTTAAGAGTTCTTAGAAGAACTCTAGGGTTCCCTATTGGTGGCAAAACTGAAGAACCCATTTGGTACCTAGAAGAACTCTATATTATTGATCTTTTTTAAGAGTTCTTAGAAGAACTCTAGGGTTCCCTATTGGTGGCAAAACTGAAGAACCCATTTGGTACCTAGAAGAACTCTATATTATTGATCTTTTTTAAGAGTTCTTAGAAGAACTATATGGTTCCCTATTGGTGTCAAAGCTGAAGAACCCATTTGGTACCTAGAAGAACTCTATATTATTGATCTTTTTCTGGTTCCTTAAGGAACTTATAGGGTTCCTTATTGGTGGAAAGCTGAAGAACCCATGTCGGTCTTTGAAGAACTTATTATTACTTTAGTTATTATATATATAAAACTATAGATAATTAAACTTAAAGTACCTTTTATTCAACTAATGTTAATATAAATTTTATAACTGTTTGCTATTTATATTTATTTGATATAATTTTTTGATAAAAAAGTACATATATAATTATTATTAAATTATATATCAGAATAGGATTATTATATATATATATATATATATAATTTATATGATTTAAATATAAATTGATATTTAAAATAGTATAATGTTAATGGTTATAATATTATTAATTTATAACAGATATATTATATATGTAACATATTTTATTTATTTTGTACATAAATCATATTCAATATAGAAAATGTATATACATATATATAGGATATTAAAAATAAATCAAAATTATGTTTATATTTGATTATAATTGTGTAAATTATCGGAAATATAATACATGAATAATGTGATGAACAATATTTAATTTAGTTAATAATTTAGTGATATAAAATTAATTAACCAATTTAATTACACCTTACATATCTCTTTAATTTTCTTCATATATAGCCTTTTTATTGTTGCTGTATTCAATTTCTGAAATATTATAATATAATTAGTCATAAAAATTTAATAACAAATATTATATTTTAATTTAAGATACATTTATAAATAACATATAAGAAATAATGACAAAAACCAAATATAAAATACTTTAAAATAATGTAATTAAAAAATATTCTATATTTTCATATAATACACTAAATATATCACAATTAATGGGGATGTCATACACCTTGCTATGGTGAAAATAATTTTTTATTTTAAAATTTGGTTATTTTATGATACTATATGATGTTTTTTTATATATATATAAATATATATTCTCTATAATATAATATATTATTGTATACAAAAAGTATTTATATATATATATATATATATATATATATATATTATAAATATGTCTTATAAATTATTATATACAAAAGTGTATATATATATATATATAATGTCTCTGAATATTTATCTAATATAAATGAAAATATTGTATTATTGTTGCCAAACTACAAATTCTGTTTTCTTTAAATAATGAATTCATCAAAGCAGAGCATGTATAAAGGCTATGCATATAACAACTATTATAGCTATATTATTTTTTTTTTTTTGCATTAAAGGAGAGAACATTTGTTTATATATACAATAGAAATATTATTAGAATAGACCATATGCTTCCCATATATTTGAATGTTAAACTGTGAAATGGTATTCAGTGCACTGTGACATCCCTTTAAATAATATATTACAATTATATAATTTTAATTAATAATACATTTTTATATTGTATTTGTATATAAACATTTTCCTATACTTAATTTACATATTATTTATCACGTTATTTATTTCTATTGTTTAATGAATATTTTTAATTAAAAAAAAATTATAAAAAAAATTGTATTATAAATAATTATTTTTTAAATTCCTTAGATTATTAAAATGAATTAATACATAACTATCATATATTATATAGAGTTGTCAACATGTATTTCAATTAACTAACCATCACATTACAATACACAAATAATATATTGTAGTTACATTAGCATCTCTTCAGCAATTCCATCCCTAGATATGGTATAGCAATAGCGAACTCCCTGATCATACACCACTGCTGTAAAATGTTTAACATATTAAAAATTAAATAAATATATTATAATTAAATAAATATATCATAATTATATAATATTAATCAATACATATGTTTATATTGTATTGGTATATAAGCATTTTCCTATACTTAATTTACATATTATTTATCACGTTATTTATTTCTATTGTTTAATGAATATTTTTAGTTAAAAAAAAATTATAAAATAAATTGTATTACAAATAATTATTTTTTAAATTCCTTAGATTATTAAAATGAATTAATACATAACTATCATATATTATATAGAGTTGTCAACATGTATTTCAATTAACTAACCATCACATTACAATACACAAATAATACATTGTAGTTACAGTAGCATCTCTTCAGCAATTCCATCCCTAGTAGCATCTCTTCAGCAATTCCATCCCTAGTTATTGTATAGCAATAGCGACCTCCATGATCATACACCACTGCTGTAAAATGTTTAACATATTACAAATGAAATAAATATATTATAATTAAATAATTTTTATTTTCTATAATAATAATAAGATTTTATATATATATAACTATAAAATATAACAGATAAATATAAAACTAAAATTACTATAACATATAATAAATATTACATTTATAATATATTATATAATATGTATTGAATACTAATTATTGATATATAATATTGTAATATGCAATTTCACTATCTGATTGTATCCACTATTTCATTATTTAGAGCGCCTTCTATTTTTAAATATCTGCTGGTATAACTCTGGTATCACACAACATAATTTAAATTCCGTCAAAAAATTAATAATTTATTATACTACTTTATATATATATATATTAAATATATATATATATATTAAATATATATATATATATATATATATATATATATATATATATATTTATATATAGGTGTGTACGTGCGTGTGTGTATATGTGTGAATGTGTGTACGTGTGTTATGCATATATGAATATGTATATAAAGTAATTCTGAGATTTGAACAATATAATATATATAAATGAATATTATATAATCGTATCCGGATTTTACTTAAATCATTTAGCCGTGTGTAGTACACTATGGCCTCCTTTAGCTTCAGAAGCTAAATGAGGCTATTAATACACACTGTGTACAAGATGTATATGAAATATTTTATTTTAGATTAATAAAAAAATGTTATATATTTATATATAATTAAAACATATATTTATAAAGAAATTCATTGATAAAATAATATATAAAATATAATTAATGTAACAAAATATTAAAATATTGTAGACAACAATTTTTAATTGATATTTATTAATTAAATTTATAAAACAATACATTTTCAATAATTACAATATTTTTTTATTTAAATTACTATTTATTTTACTATGTAAATTATGTTTAAAAATATAATAAATGATTTTATATTATCTATATATATATATATTGTAAATACCGGAGTTACACTAACGTATACGTTTATATACGTTTACGTTTACGTGACACTATATATAGTGTTAAATTACATTGGATTTATAATGTATACATAAATATATATATATATATATATATATATATATTTAATAACCTAGTAATCAATAATATTAATAAAAGTACTCACTTTAATTAAATTACAATTTATATTTAATTAATATTATATTACCAATATCTATAGAAATAGACACTATATATATATATATATAGTGTTAAATTACATTGGATTTATAATGTATACATAAATATATATATATATATATATATATATATATTTAATAACCTAGTAATCAATAATATTAATAAAAGTACTCACTTTAATTAAATTACAATTTATATTTAATTAATATTATATTACCAATATCTATAGAAATAGACACTATATATAGTGTTAAATTACATTGGATTTATAATGTATACATAAATATATATATATATATATATATATATATATATATTTAATAACATAGTAATCAATAATATTAATAAAAGTACTCACTTTAATTAAATTACAATTTATATTTAATTAATATTATATTACCAATATCTATAATAATACCACTATATTATTTTTATATTTATATATATATGTATTTATTTTAAGATACATTTATTTTAAATTATATATAATTTAATCATATATGTTAATCAAATATGTTATAACTATAGTTATTATGATGTTTTGACAAAATATATTACTTAGACGTAATTGAATAGATTATAATTTATATAAATTAAACTATTACGTAGAAATCAATATATTTATTTATAAAATGTATATTTATAGTATTTTCTTTTGAAATTGTATATAATAAATAATTATTATTGAAATTATAAACAAATAGGTAGTACCTACTATGTACTACTATTATAATTTTAGTATTAAATGAGTATAGGTAACCTAATATAGGTTATCTATGCTTAATTATATTTACCTATATATATACATTGTGTATGTATATTAATGATTATAGAAGTTAACTATTATAAAATGAAACTATTTATTATTATTAAATAATTAAATGATTTAAAATTAAAAGTGAAATAATATATACTATATAACCTATACAATAAGCTATACTATTATTTTATATGCTCATCATTATTATATTTTCAAATTACAGACATATATATATATTTATATTTAATCTGCAAAATGGTTATCATTATTCATATTTTTTAAATATTATTGAATAAAATATAACAGATACATATAAAACTAAAATCCGTCAAAAAATGAATAATTAATTAATATAATATACTAATTTATATATAGTATAATAACGTTAAATTATATATATATATATATATATATATATATATATATATATATATATATATATATAATAACCTATATGTATATATGTATATATAATAAAGGAAAGTCTAATAATTTAAAATCCGTCAAAAAATGAATAATTAATTAATATAATATACTAATTTATATATAGTATAATAACGTTAAATTATATATATATAATAACCTATATGTATATATGTATATATATATATATATATATATATATATATATATATATATTTAAATAAATAAGTATATATATAATTATATTTAACATTCAAATAAATATATTTAAATAAATTAATTTATATGTTAATAAAATTATGTGGTTGATAATAAGTATTTTAAATTTAATTTATCGACACAATTTATATAAAACACCATATTATATGCTATATTTATATGTTATATATTATATTTTAATATATTATTATATATAAATAATATATTAGTATTACTAACTATTAACTTGTTCGGATTGCTCAATCATGTTTATGTGATTTGATAAAGTAAGTAATAATAAGAGTAATAATAATATGTAGATAGTATGTTGAAGGTAAAACCGGGAAGGCAAGGTATAACCTATATGCACTCATTATTTATAGTTTATTATAGTTTATTTGAGTAGCGCCACCTATAACTTTAATTGGGTCATCGTAATGACTCATTACGATGATTTAAAAATATATGGTATTATAAAGTATAGATATTATTCCATATATAACCATATATCTCCCTGCTATAACTGTAGAAATAACAATAATAATAATAAGGAATTCTTATTTTTTAGATTCCTATAGGAATTTTATAACATATATAATAATGTAATAGTTAATATAAATGCAGATATATCCTATAAATTGTAGTTATGTTATTAATGTAATTAATTTATAATTTTAAATAAATCTAATATATTATCCGGGATATTATATTATAATAATATACAATAATAATTATTGTATAATACTTTACTTGATTTAGTATATTTATATATTTATAGAATATAATTAATTAATAATAATATAATTAATAATTACATACAAATTACTTAAGTTTAAATTAAATTACAATAGATATAGTAAATTAATTAATTTTCATAAATTATTGAATATAATATTCTGAATATATATTATATTTTTGTTAATTATTTTAAAGATATATTCTATATAGAATATACTATATATAGTATATTATCTTGCGGTGTACTGGATAGTATTTGAAATTATATTATATATTAATAGAATAGTTAAATTATATTATAAAATTCAAAAACATTATATGTATAGAAAATAAGTTAATATTCTGAATAGTATTCTATAATTTAAATCAAAAAAATGTATGATTATGTATAACATATGATAAGTGTTTTAATCAGGTATATATTATTTAAACTCTACATTAGTACACTAGGTACATTAGTACACTAGGTACATTAGTACCTATACAATATTAGTATATAGGACTAATAGTAGATACGAATAATGAATAATATAAAATAATGCATTTCTATTTATGATACTATAGTAGGTACCTATAGGTAGGTATATTGTAGACCCTATATTATATAGTATATATGTATATTGTATATATTGTTATAACTATATTTGGCTTATGGAACAACCTTGAAATTTACAAACCGTACAAGAACGGTTTAATTACTAACCGTGAAATTATATTTCGTGAAATTTCCAACCGTGAAATATAATAGCCGTGAAAATACAAACCGTGAAATAATTATAAATATATGGATATATATTATGTATATATATATATATATATATATATATATATATATATATATATATATATATAATATATTATATATATATATATATATACTTATAACATAGTGTAGGTATAAAGTATGGAAATAAGGGATCATTAAGACGAGCACACTGCAATGACATTAACTTGAAAACATTAGGTATTTTAGGGTGTTTAGGACCTAATGTTTTACACAATTGTGTGTTAAATTAGTTAGTTATAGGGTATTTATATTAAGTACTTAGTTATGCATTTATTAGTTATGACTCACTCTACAGTGATATAATACTGTACATATATATATATAGGTAATAGTAATTACATTATATTTAAAATTTAAATTTAAAAAATAATATTTTTAATTACAATTATTACTCTTAGAAATTACTAGATTATAAGTCGAATATGTTACGTACACATATGATCGATAGAGTTTAAAATGTACGTTTAATTTCAAGTAGAATTAATAGATATATGTATAACACTATACGTCAATAATAAGTACATCGTTATCATAACGGTTATGGTAACGGTACAGTATACTGTATACTGTATACTTTATAAAGTAGGTGTCAATACATTTTATTTTTGATTAAATTACAATTATTACTCTTAGAAATTACTAAATTATAAGCTGAATATCATATTCACATATTACACATATGCAATATCATATTGAATATGTTACGTACACATGAGATCGATAGATCTCTATAGAAACTAATCTTAGAATGTCCGTTTAATTTCAAGTAGAATCAATAGATTATCTATCTATTAAAAATGTTTGAATTTTGTACCGCAATCAATCAAAAACCGAGAAACGCAGGGAACGGTTTGAGTTTGGGTTTTCGAAATTTTTTTAAGTCATATTTTTTAATATTTTTTGAAATATTTTTGAAATATTTTCCACTAATTTTTGAAATAATAAAAACAAATATTTGTTTATATTTTTTGAAATATTTTTGAAATATTTTCCACTAATTTTTGAAATAATAAAAACAAATATTTGTTTGTATTTTAGCAAAAATGTATGTTATTGTATATACTAGAAAGGCAGCATCATGAATAGCCATCATTAATAAATAATAGATGGCCAAACTATCAAACAATGAGTAAAGAAGGGTTGGGTACGACATGCCGCACCCAACCCTTGCAAGCAATTCCAAATAAGAATAGTTATAATTAATAAATGATAGATAGAAAATTAATCAAAAACCGATAAATGTCGGGTCGAGTACAGTTTGGTTGGGGTTTAGGTTTGAGTTTTCGACATTTTTTTAAAACATAATTTGTAATATTTTAAATATTTTTTGTATTTTTTAGCAATTATATATTTTAGCTTAATCATGAATAGCTATAATTAATAAAAAATAAAAAGGCAAACAATCAAAAACCTAGCAACGCCGGGTCGGGTACGGTTACCAATATTTTAAAATATTTTTTATATTTTTAAAAATATTTTTGACCATTTTTTAAAATATATTTTATCTTGAAATATTTTTTTTATTTTTACCATATATTTTATAAATAAATATTTAAAACGAACAACTCTGAGTCGGATACAGTTAATATTAGTAAATATTATCTATGAAAAATGTAAACGTATTACATAGATGTTTATTTATTCTTATACGTATATCGTACGATATCACCGTATTTATATTGATTAAATGTGAATATTTACCTTTTAAATTATATCAATACTTATCATCTTAAAATGTATGTATCATATGTAATTATATATAACATATTATTATACTACCATATAATTATTATTCAATTGTAGATTCAAATATAGGAATATATCCTAAATGCGTATTGAATATTTTTGTATTTATTCGAAGAATAATTTTTATACAATATTTCCGTATTTATTTTATTAAATGTGATTATTTATAAATTTTAAATAATATAAACACGTATCACAATATACTATATGTTAACTGAACGATATGCAATATATTAGTATATAATTATATATATTCTATATATCTAAATACTCATATGAGTAATACTCATATATGTAATATTACATTCATTTAGATGTTTTAATATTAGAATATTTGAATATTTACAGTAAATTTCATTTATATTTAAATATTTAATTATCTCTGAGAAGTTATCCACGCCCTATAAAATATGAAAAATTATCTCGTTAAAATTATCACTTCAAGTGTAACCGTTTTGTAGGCTATTTGTATTAGGTAGATCAAAGTATCGACACCTTTAAAAATAAGATAAATCATATGGTAGGTATTTATAAATTAAATTGATTGTGGATAATGTGTCATTTATTTCTAAATGGTTGATTATTATTAAAATAAATAACAATTAATAATGGAAAAAGTTCCTTAAGGACAAATTAACAACTAATTAGTTGTTAATAATTGTTGAGATTATTCTGTAATTATTAATTTGAAATAAATAAAACTAATGGTATTATTATCAACTATTATCAACCTAATATTAACAATATTGAATAAAATATAATTACTAATTTAAAGAAGTTACACCAATAATATAATGAAATTTAATTAAAAGTAGCTACTGCATTTATACTATATTTTTTATTAATTATTGGGATATGTCTAATATCATATAATATATATATATCAAATTATTTCCACCAATGCAAGTTGTCATCAAACGATGACTAGAAAAATATATGGATCATGTGATTACTATTATATGAGTACACATAACATGAAACTCATCTTACATTATATGTACTTCAATTGAATATACGCATTTATTTTATACATATTTCATTTCTCCATTATATAGATTATTTAATTTGGACGTATATAATCGTATTAAAACAATAACAATATATATTATATGCATAAGACTCAATATATAATATACAGGGTGGTTCCATGATTTAATCAAGGGAGATCCTCATAAATATAATATAAAATTTACTTATGAAATTGATTTGGTTTATATATTTAATATGAAGTAACACTAGTTGTGTGTTGATGGCCGGCACATCTAGGCACCCCTGTAACCGCTATATATATAATCATAATTTATATTAAATTTACACATACAATTGAAACCTTGTTATAAGAAATATATATTGGAAAAATAAAATGTCGTACAAAATGTGTCTTATATATAAGGATTTTGTTCTACAATTAAACACTTTTGTTACTAATATGTTATTGTATGGAAACACTCACATTTAATACTAATATTCTTTAGGAGTTTTTCGTATATGTAATCTATATTATGGAATATATGAATATATCAATATAGAGTTCAAATAAAAAAATGATATTTAATATAGTAAATATATACTCCATTCCAGTGAACCATATTTGATTAAATACTAGAAAGACGAATTTGAAAATTAAACTTTTAAAATTAGGTGGTGTATTATTTAAAATATATATGAAAATAATGAAACTACATAACATATTTGATATAAACTCTAAATGCATACCTTTAGTATTATGCATAGTTGTTTGCGACATGGATGAAGCATCTATGTCATCCTGTACACCGACCAAACCGATACTACACAGCCTGGGGCAAACTTGACGCGCCTGTCGCTTCAGTTCGGTACGGTAATCCTTGTACTGGAGCGTATAGATCAGCGGGTTAACGATGAAGCTGATCGTACGAAACAGGAACCCGAGCGTTACTATAGTAGAGTCATAACCCCCGAACGGCCGGCCGAAAGCTTTCGCTACGTTGATGGTTGTCCTTAATATAGCGCACGAGAAATACACAACCACCACGGTAAGCAGCGTTTTTAGGACATCGGCCCCGCGTCGCTTCAGTTTCACTTCGGACGAATATAGTTTGCAAACGATACGAACGTAGCTGTACATGATCACCAGCAGGGGGGTAAATAGGGCCCACGTCTCGAACGCTAAGGTATGCGCGATCGCGGCGTTGTTATGTAATTTAGTATACATGTGGCAAATACCACGTGAGTTGATTCCGTTATTGGAGATGGTGAACGGAAGCATAATCAACACATTAAACGACCATAGAGAGATCAACACTCTTATATTGAAGCGAGCGTCCATGTGTTGTCGGTGGAATATCGGGTACACGACACTGACCATTCTGTCCAGCGCTATGGCCGATAGGTTGTAGCTGGACATCACCGTGGTTACCGCGGCGAGGAAGTTAGTCTTCACGAACATGCATATCAACCAAACAGCGACGCCCGACATATCGGTGGTGGGAATTTTGTGTACTACGCCAATGATGAATATTATGCACGAGCAGGATAGGAAATCAGTTAGGCTCTGGTTAAATAGTAGTATATATGACGAATTCTTTTTTATAGCTCGACCTTTGCGTATTATGTTCATCGCTATACCATTACCGAATAAGCCCACGACGCCTAAACTAATCATAATTATATTTAGATCGTTAATTCTATACGTGTAGCCCCATTTAAATCCGAATCCCTTAAAATCGGTGTTATTATAAACTATCGTCTGATTCTCGATTGATGAAAACGTATGTATAGTCTGCATATTTGATAGGATCATTATTTTACACTATTCAATTACATATATATAAGATCAACACTTATATATTGTAGTTTCCTAGTATTATATATAACGTGTATTATGTATATATCTATGTATATATATATATACTATGTGAGAAATTCATCTATAAATTCATAATGATACTACGTATATAGATATTCATGGAATTAATAATCGAATAGTGCGTGCGTCTCACTGATAAAAATAAATGTTCGCGATTATATATTACGTAATAATTTACTATGAAGAGCGAATTATCAATTGATATTAATGACACATTATATGATAAGATATGGAAGTTGATTATACTTTATAAATATGTTATGCCTATATTATATATTTATAAAATACTACAAAAATAATTCTATAACTAAATAAAGATTAATACATATATTAGTATTAGTATTACATTATATATTATTAATTAAAAATAAATATTATGTTAAATATAAACTATTTAATAATATTTATTTATTTATTTGTTTAAAGACTTCATAAATGAAAATCATTTTTCGACGTCATAACAATAATAATAATAATAATAATAATATAATAATATATCATATAAACGAAGATAACAATAATCGCAAAATATATATTCATTTCACTAAATAATGTTTAAAGAGTCTACTTTTGAATTGAGATCGAGAAGTTGTCGTACGAATAATATTCGGAAGTAAATTCCATAGAGTTGGTACCGCAACAGAAAAAGCAGAGTTACCAAAACATGAATTTGTATGAGGCATAACAAGTTTCATTGCATGGCAATCCCGTCTTGGTCTGTTACTGGTAGCAATTGATAATAATTCAGCCAGATACTTAGGTTCACCCGTGTAGATAGATTTATGAGCTAAGCATAACAATTTTAGTTTACAAAGATCACGATATCTGAGCCAACCAAGGGTTAACATAATATGTGATATAGATATATAGTTACTACCCGTATTAGTATTTATATTATTTTTAATTTTATATAAAACACGAACAGCTCTCCTTTGAATTTTTTCGAATTTTATCATAATATTATCAGGCTAATATGACAATACGTATATATTATAAGATATATGTATTATAGGAATTCCTATAATACATAGTAAATAGTTAACTTAAATAAAATAGTTAACTACTATATATATTATTATATACCTACTATAGTAAGTGATATGGGTACTCGTAGAAGTAAAGCTTATCATGAAAATTCCCCATAACAAATAGTATGTAATCTTAAAATACAGATAATATATATATATTACTATTATGTATTTAAATATATATTTTATATATAAGTAGGGGAAAGTCCCCGATTACCGACCCCTAAATGATTATTTGTAATAACTTATTCAATATTAAATATATTTAATTGAAATTTTGTTTTAATTAGGGTAATATTATGGCAATGAATAAAGTTGCTATTATAAATTTTTGATATAATTATATTTACAAGAATAAACAGGGGGGTCGGTAATCGGATACATGTGCCTAATACCGACCCCCTTCCCCTATTACCGACCCCCTAAATAATCGTAGTATAAATAATTGTAGTATTATAATATCCAATAAAAAGAGTAGATATACATAACTATAATTAATTATAACATGACGTAATTTATTTTTTATTGAATTTATGTTTTTATAGTAATATTAAATTTAAATTTAAACTTTATTTTTTTTTTTTTGTTATTTTTATTTGGTGGAGTCCTTTCATCCCATCCAGGAACTTAGATGAAGTTGTCACTTATAACCATATATGGCTCTAATGTCCCTTCGAGGCCGCTCTCATGTTAAGGCATCCATGGTTTTAATCCAGGGTTTTAACGAGAGCCGATCATTTATGTATACACAATTATATAAGATCACTTCTAAATAATATTTTAAGACCCATTTTATAAAATTAATTAATGGTCCGGACGAGGGTCGAACCCGTGTCCTACTGCTTGTGTGTCTGACGCCTTAGCCACTGAGCCACACAGGAAGTTTAAATTATAGTAATTATATTAAAATATTGTATATTATTATTTAATATTTATTTATTAATCAGTATGTATATAATCAACTGGAATTATGAATCCTAAATCTATATCAATGATACATAAACAACTTACGACATATTTTAAAGTAAAATACGAATCTATTTTGATTGGATATTATAAATCACATGGGGTCGGTATTAGGGTAATTTAGGGGGTCGGTAATAGGAAAATAATATGGGTTGCTATAATTAAGATATATTGGTTAATAGTTATTCAAATTCAATTATTTTTATAATAATTATAAACATTTTATTGTTCTACAATATTAAGTTTCCTTTTAATTAATAAAGTATTTACAATGATTTAAAAAAAGTTATTATTCAAATATTAAAAAAAATAAAACAGAATATTACATTTTATCAAATAACAATTGTAGGATTAAATATTTTTTAAAACAAAATACGTTTTCATATTATCATTAAATTACTAACAGTTCATTTATATATTATTTTTTGATATCTCTTATAGTTACTGAGATACGAGAGGGGGTCGGTATTAGGAGGGGGTTTGTAATCGGGGACTTTCCCCTATATTATATAGAAATACGTTAGAAAATTATGAAAAATTAACAATATATATATATTTATTTATTAATATATTTGTTATATATATTTATACACAAATAAAATTAATTTCTGTTTATAATAAGTATACTGATATTGATATTCAAATAATTATACTTGTCCTTTCAATGGACTTAGAATATAATTAGTAATCACCTTATAGTAGAGAAAATAAAAACTAAACCTATAACTAAAAATAAAAAAAAACTAAAATCTAATAGTTATGGTAGACATAATGATAAGATAATTATATTAAGATAAATAAATCTAGTTACATACACCTATAGGGTATATATATATATATATAAACAATACGAAAGAAGATATACTTATTTAATATGTATGATTATAATGATGATGATGTAATAAAATAGGAACATGTAGACCCTTCGCTCGTGCGGGAAGAAAATAATAATAAGATTATAATAATATGATAACAATTAGATATATATTATTATAATAATACGTTGAAGATAAAACGAGACTAAAATAGCGAATACAAAAATTATAAGTTGGATGATTTTTTGATACAGGTAGAGAGAAAATAAAAAGTAAGATTTATAAATATTTTGTAAGATCTAATAGAATTGATGATACGAAGGAGAGAATTATACTTATAATAAAGAATGTTTGATATGTGTGATGAATACTATTACTATTGTTCTTATAGTTAGTACATTTCATTTGAAGAATTATTCATGCTATCCATATTTGTAATATGTATACTTAAATTGAAAGTTACTTATATATTGTGTGTGTGACTTTATTTTGAATTTATCACATATATTTGAATTTATACACTCGATACGTTTAAATATAAATTATATAGAAAATGGCTATTTTTTAAAGTGTTCACATTTTTTAAATTGTATTAATTGTTATATTTTGTTATATATCAATAATACTTAGTAATATTATATTTTCTATTGATTATTTAGTATTGTATATATGTATATATATATATATATATATATATATATATATATATATATATATATATATATATAATAAATCATATATATTTTTTTTGATTTAATCCCGTGACCGGTTGGTCATAGGGAGGAAAGTTGATTCTTTATTTATACTCGACTTGAAACTTTGCGGTGTCAGGATATAATCATTTTGATTGGGCGTATTACCATCTGGTGAGTGCCATGTATTTTTCCTCGAGTTTTTGTGTGGATGTAATGTATTTGAGAACAAGATTTTATGTTTTTGGACAAATTCTTAGATTAGTATTACCCAGTCCATATCTTCCTGTTGCCTTGGACCATATTTCATGACCGTCGTGGCCAACTTTTGTATTCCAGTCACCTTTAATTATCATAAAGTCCTTTTTAGGTATTCTTGCAGTTGTATCTTCTATATGCTCATAACATTCTTCAATTATGTCATCCTCATAGCACGCTGTCGGCGCATATACGTGTATGATTGATAGATTCATTGGTGTTGCTACAATCCTTATATTTATTATTCGACTTGATATATATTCAACATTAATTACTGATTTCACAACCTCCTTCTTAACTATAAAAGCTATACCTTGTTGGTGTTTATCTTCCACTCTACAATATAACATTACCATTAGCATTTACTTTTTCACCGGTACCTTTCCATCTAACCTCTTCTAGACCTAGGAGATTCCACCTGTACTTCTATATTTCCCGTTCTAGTTCGTCTATATTTCTTGGTTGTACGGTTCGAATATTCCATGTTCCTATTATTGTAATATTATTTATTATTCTTAATTTGCTCTGTTATTTTATTCATGTAACTTTCTTATCACTTCCATCCTTGAGATCATCGATGGATAGCGTGGACGACGTTATTGTCGACGACGTATACGTCTTGTATACACTTGACGTTTTTATTCCGGGCCACGTCCGACGGACGTCGTCCGTCGTCCGATCCGGCATGTTCTTTGTATTTTCTTGATTCATATCATTTCAGTAGGCTTAATTAAGCGTAGTGGCGCCTACCTCCTCTCCAAGCCCCTCCATGACTTAGCATGCTTTGAGGCAGTTTCCAGGGTGTGGCACATGGAATCGTCATGTAAGAGTTGGTGGTTATTTTATTCCATCGAGCTCGATAACACAACCCAATTATACTCCCAATATATACATATTTAACAAGTATTTTTAAAGTCAAATACACTTTTTCCTACTATATGTTTAATTTAAGACATTTATGTATATATATGTAGCAGACTAGCGTCTTATATATGGTTATATAGTTGTTATTAAGTTTATATTATATATTTTTAATTTAGTTATTTTATTTATTTGTGTATTATGTAATAATTATAAATGTTAATTTCATCTAGTGATTTTTGTTTTTTAGTTAATTTTATTTAGTTTATTATATATTTTTAATTGGTTATATTTTGGTTTTTTGTTATGTAATAATTAAAAGTAGAAATGTTGATTTTATATATATATTGATTTTTGTGTTTTTATTTAGTGTTACATAACCGTCGCGTGGAAATAATATAATCTGAATTATATTAGATTTAACAATATTATTTCATTTTTGATTATACCTTGACACGTGGAGGTTTGTAAAATATTTAACATATTATTCCATATTGTAATGCTGTATATTCTTAAACAGTTTTAGTGTATGGTTTTTTTGTCTTGATGATTTATAAATAAAGAGTAAATACAACGTTCCCCTATCATTTTGAGTGGTGTTTTATTTGTTACATTTAAATCGACCCTCATTATTACACACATATATATATATATATATATATATAGATATATACATATATATATATATAAAAACTGCCTGTGTGGCTCAGTGGCTAAGGCGTCAGACACACAAGCAGTAGGACACGGGTTCGACCCTCGTCCGGACCATTAATTAATTTTATAAAATGGGTCTTAAAATATTATTTAGAAGTGATCTTATATAATTGTGTATACATAAATGATCGGCTCTCGTTAAAACCATTGATGCCTTAACATGAGAGCGGCTTCGAAGGGACATTAGAGCTATATATGGTTATAAGTGAAAACTTCATCTAAGTTCCTGGATGGGATGAAAGGACTCCACCAAATAAAAATAACAATAACAATAACAATATATATATATATATATACATTTAACTTTATTTATGAAACAAATGTTTTCTAACTATATTCTAAAGTTGAAGTACAAATATGCATTTATTACACAAATTATCATATATTATGTGAGCGTGAAAAGGCATAATTTGTCATTAACATTTCTATTTAATTTTTATTTAATATTCTACTTTTTATTGTTTAATTATATTTTATATTATATATAATATTTCAGTATATTGTAGTTAAATATTAAAATACGGATACATAATTAATGGTTACAAATAATATAATATTATATGTATTATATTTTACTGTTATCATCGTTATACATTTATATTTATTTTATTATTTTATTTTAAAATATATTATTTTACAAGTTATATATTTCATAGAAACATGATTTAAAAACCATTTAAAATATTTTTTCTTATATTATAGATTTACAAAAACAAAAATAGCAACAAAAATATATTTGGAAAAGAACAATATTCGAATATCCCCTCAATACAATAAATTAAAATATTTATATGCTTAATATTTTTTAAATAGTATTAATATAAATTGGTTTGGAAAAATTGTTTTGAAACTTTTTGTTGAATAAATTAATTAATTAATTACAATTAAATAAAAAGAATATAATTTAACTCATAATCATTACCCATATTTCTAAAATGGTAATTGATGAAATCATATTGGAAATTAACAATCAATGTTTTATTTATATATATCTAAATATCTATATCTCCTATAGGAGGATATATATGTCAATGTCCATAACAATTTAACTAATTTATTCAAAGATGTAATGTATGAGATTTCCAGTTTAAAGATAATACTATATATAGGTAATTTGTTACCTTTTTACCTATCCCACAGCATGTGATTGACGTAGAGGCGCAGTTGATTTCTTAACAATTTTATTCCACCCTTCTCTACTTTTCGTTCTTAACATTGCTTCTTCCAATCCAATACCGGTCCATTCCACGATATTACCTTGCCATTGTATTTTGGGCCTCCCTCTCTTTCTTTTACCATTAATAGTACATTGGAGAAGTGTTTTATACATAGTATGTGATCTTATAACATGACTAAACCATTTTAACTTTTTCGTAATGACCATTGCTAGTAATTCAGAGTGAGGGCCAATTTCATGGGTTACTATACTTCTTACTTAAATATTATTAATTCTTTCTCTGTAGGTTATATTCATTAATCTTCTTAAACATCTTATTTCTAGCGTTCTTATTTTTCCTTGCAATTCTTAGGATATCGTCCATGTTTCACATGCATATAAGAATATTGAGCTGACTAATGATAGAATAATTTCATTTCCAATTTCAGTTGTAGTGATTTATCGTTCCATATACTATTTAGTTTATATAAAGCTGCTACCGCCTGTCCTGTTCTAGCTTTTATTTCTGTCTTTGATCCTTTATCGTCGATGATTGCTACTAAGTATACTTAGTTAATACCTATAGGTAGTTATACTACTATGTACCTATTTGAATGTGTCAACAATTTTAAGTGGTTCATTATTTATTTTTATTTCGGATGTGAATTTACCTTTGGAATTAGTCATTATTGTATTTTTCTGAGTTAATCTACATTCCATATGCGCGAAGTCAATTTTTCTAATAATACTGTTTAGTTCAGATTTACTACCAGCTAATCCATCAATATCATCTGCGAATCTTAAATTTATGATTATTCTTCCACCAATATGTACTGTTCCTATATGGGTATATAATGCGTCATTAATTTTTGTTCGAGCATGATGTTGAAGAGTGTATGTGAAAATAAGCAACCTTGTCTCACTCCATTTTTTTATTGAAACCTTATATATATATTATACCTTATACCATATATATATATATATGTCAGTAAATATTATTATCAGCATATTTCCTCCGGATTTAAGTAGCTCAAAAGGTATGTTGTCAAAAACTGGCGACTTACCGATCTTTAATGTACGAATAGCTGATTAAACCTCACTTTCAAGGATATTAAAATTGTCGTGGTCGGAATATTCATGTACATCTAGTACTATTATATCTCTTTCTGCGTTATGTGTATTCAATTCAGAACATATTCTGTCCATCGTTTCATAACATCTGACTTGTACGTGATACATTTTCCATCTTTGCCATTTATATTTACAGCGATTATATCTTTCTGTTTATTTAGGTTATTAATAATTTGATATGCTTCATTAGTGTTATTCCTAATTATACAGTTACCAATATCTATACAGATTATTATATTATATTAGATTATTTGTTTTTGCGAATTCCAAAAGTAGTTCACATCTTTCATTTGTTACATAATTGCAGAATTGTATAGGAGTTGATACCCAATGTGTGTGCATCTTTGCCAATTTTATCATTCCAATCATCTTGAATTACCAGAATATCTTTCTTTGACATTTTTTATATAGAATTTTGTAGATCATTGTAAAATATTTCAATTTCTAGGTATACCAATTATTAACCAGAGAAAATGTTCTAATACTTATTATAATGATTTGTTGTTAATAACTATAATAACCTTAATATTATTTCTAAACAACATACAGTAGATTTATTAATATTTATAAACAACTATATATAATGATTTATTTTCTCTAATCCATAAAAATATATCATTTGTTGCTAACTTTAATTTATTGTATAATAAGTTGGATAATGAGTTATTAATTATAACTTAATTAATGTATTTAGAAAATGAGACGTGTTCCACGTTCATATATAATCAATAACTATTAGAAACATAATGGTTAGTAACAATTACTGTTAGCCCCGCTAGGAACACCGTACTTATTAATTATGATAGTATACCTATTATTATCGTGCACAACATTAATGAATAAGAATAATGAATAATATAACACTTATTCATTTTAAAATTAGAATTCTAAATACAAATATAATAAATATATTAATATGTTTAAAATATATTTGAGAACACCTTTTTGAAATCATTTCTGGTTTCTGTGATTTTTCAATTAGAAAATGTTGTTCTTGTCAAATTTTATTTAAACTCATAATATTAAAATGGTTACAATTTATATTATTTATTAATATTTTTTTAAATTATTTATAAATATATTATATATTTATTAAAAAATATAATCGCATTATATCAACATTCATTTTATATAAGTTATAAGTTATAACTTAGGGGAAAGCCTCCGATTACCGACCCCCTCCTAATACCGATCCCCTCTCGTATCTCAGTAACTATAATAGATTCAACAAATTATATATACATGAAGTGTTAGTAATTACTTAAATTAATTTAACGATAAATATGAATAAGTATATTGTTTTAAAAAATATTCAATCTTACAATTATTATTAAATAAAATGAAATATTCTGTTTTTACTTTTTAAATATTTGAATAATATCTTTTTTTAATTATTGTACATACTTTATTAATTAAAAGAAAACGTAATACTGCACATAATATTGTAGATCAATAAAATGTTTATAACTTTTATAAAAATAATTTAATTAGAATAACTATTACAAAATATATCTTAATAATAACAACTCATATGATTTTTCTATTACCGACACCCATACATTACCCTAATACCGACCCCATGTGATTTATTGTATCCAATCTAAATAGATCCGTATTTTACTTTACAATATGTCGTAAGTTATTTATGTATCATTGATATAGATTTAGGATTCTTAATTCCAGTTGATTATATACGTACTGATTGATAAATAAATATTAAATAATAATATACACTCTTTTAATATAATTACTATGAAGTTTAAATTTAAATTTAATATTAGGACCTACTATTAAAACACAAATTCAATAAAAAATAAAGTACGTGTATGTTATAATTAATTATATTTATATATATCTACTCTTTATTGGATATTATAATACTACAATTATTTATAAATTATTATTTTAGGGGTCGGTAATAAGAGAAGGGGGTCGGTAATAGCCACATTATTCATTGCCATAATATTACCCTAAATACAAAATTTCAATTAAATATATTAATATTGAATAAGTTATTACAAATAATCATTTAGGGGTCGGTAATCGTACCCTATAACCCAATTATTTTTTTTTAGATTTATTAGTAGATTCTACTTTAAGATATGTAATGTCTGCATGTTATTATTTACTATATGCTATAGTAAATCATATGCATTTATAATCAGTATTTTTAAAGTATATAATTTATTAGTTTATTCTATTTTTTTTGTATTTCATTTGTGATAGTTACCTTCAAATATTAAAAGTTTATAAATATATATTTACCATTTTTACTATATTTATATTTTGTATATTACGTTATATTTGCTGTCTTATCGATGTACAGATTAGTGGGATGTTTATAGCTATATGTTGATCGAACGTATATATGGTAACTCTATGACTAGTTTAATGCTTCTCTTAGTATTCGCGTATAATTTCAGTTTAGTTATTTTCTAGCACTTTCCTCAACGTCCACGTTATAGCGCCAAATATAATTATATACTCAACTGTCGCTATAAAGAAATTTCTGTTTAAACTGATAAGCTAATTATCTTATCAGTTAGAGTTGACGACTAGAATTTATTCATTTCATTTAAGGATGCCCAGCTCTTCCTAAGTTGTATGATTACATATTTTACAGTTGACGAGATATAACTACCTATATATTTAAATAATTTATTTTCTTGATCTCATCTCCTTGTAGGTTTTTTACTTTATCTAGATTGAAACTCATGTACTCCATCTTTCCAGTATATACATATTCAGATCTAGTTATCTTGATACCTCTTATATTATGTGTAATAACGTTGTGATATCTTTCAGTGAATCCAGTAATATTACAAGTTCATTTACTTAATCAATAGCTGTGATCGTAATATCTTGGTGACGACTACTCTTTTTCTTGACAAGTGTGAAGCTAAGATCATAATTCAGGTCTAGCGATTTTCTCAGTATGTAATCGAGACATATTATAAAGAGAAACGGTGCAAGTGTATCACCTTGTAATACACCTGCTGTGGTATCAAATAATTGAGTGTCACATCCGGTGATCATACTTTTGATCGTGTATTTCGATAGATATCATGATTGTATTTACCTTACCTTACCAGGTCGAGCTTGCTCGGTAGTCCATGACATACTTCTTCCACCCTTCTCTATCATTCATCGCCGTCTTTATTTCGTATATCATTAGCAGATCGGTATCATCCTGCAGTTGATCTATGTATTTCTTCGCTGGGGGTCCATGTGAATTATTACCATGCTGTGGTTGCCAGAGTATCAGGTCGCTCGCTACTTCATATTTGCTTCTCCAGCAGTAACCAGCGAACCTCAGCCTTTGCATGCGTATAGATTTGCTAATTTTTGGAATATCGCCATATAATTTCTCATTTGTTAGATTATCTCGCCAGGATTTATTTGTTAAAGCTCGGAGCATGCGTGTATATGTTCCATCAATCTTTTTCTCTAACGAGTTTGTTAGAGTCCAGGTTACAGAACCATAAACAAGCACTGATTCGACCTCCGCTCTGAAAAAATGTCTTTTAAGATGAGTAATTAGTTTTAATTTCCAGATTATATTCATACTAAATGCTGCCCAGGCTTAGGCAATCATTATATTAACATCTCTTTTAGTTGATATATCAACTATTATATATAATTATATATAATATAGCTTCCTAGATATTTAAAATCATCTACTTGATTTATTACACTTCCACAGATACTTTTCATGTGCATGTTGTTATTCTGATTGCTATTTATATATTCAGTTTTGTCAGTGTTAATGCAAAGTCCAATTTCTTTGGCGGCTGATTCTATTTTCAGTAATAATGTATTAGCATCTTTCAGAGTATTACTTGTTACGACGATATCATCAGCGTAGTCCGTATCGGTAATTTGTTCAGCGGGATATCGTCTACTCTTTCTCTCTGTTAGAGTAAAACCTAGCAATCGATTGTTATCAAAAAGACGTATTCATAATATAAACGATACAGATTATAGAGAATATAGAAACGGCGCAAGTGTATCACCCTGTAAAACTCCAGTTGTGATTTCAAAATAAGGTGTATCTCCATCTGGTGATCGAACCATTGAACGAGTATTCTTGTAATCATCATAATTGCACAAACTATTTTTTCTGGTATACCATACTTACGTTGTTGATCTATTTGTTCGGTAGCCATTTTAATTTTTTCTTAGGATTGGATTAATTTCTGGTCTAATCCTGATTAATAACATTAGGTTATATATATTTGCGGCGATTGCTGTTAGAGTAATTCCTCGGTAGTTTTTTGTGATGGAAAGGTCTCCTTTTTTTAGTAAAAGGAAGTATACATCCATTGTTCCAACTTACTATAGCTTTCTGGAAATAGACACGATTACAGGATTCTAACAAACATTATTTAAAATCATATAATTTCCAAACTTCTGCTGGTATTTCGTCCAAACCTACTGCTTTTCCATATGATATATTATTTGTAGCTTTCATAACTTCTTATTTCGTGAAATGGCCGATTTTTATATCAATATTATTCAATGTATGATCTGAATTTTTGCTATGAATTGTCGATTGGATATTCTTGCCAAGTAAATCTTTGTAATGTTTATACCCAAGTTTGATTCATTCATTATCATTGTTTGCTTATAGTTTAGAATTATTTGATTTCTTTCTTCATCTGATTTCATTTATTGTTTCCCAGGCTAGTGCAGATTTCTTATTTGTGGCCGCATTTTGGATTTCATATATCTTTTTATTTATGTAATTTTTTTGTTCTAAATCATAAGAATTAACTAAAGATTCCTGAGCATTTATAAACTTGTTGATATTCATTTTTGTAGGCGAGCTTTCTTTCATTTGTGCTACTTTGAGCAGTATGTCACGTTTATGACAGATTTTTTCGGTTTCCCAGGGTATTCGTTTCTTTAATTTGGGTTTTAACGGAATTACTTTATTGGCTGCATCTTTGCATGCCTTTTCAAAATATGTATATCTTGTACTTGCGGATAACGTAGTTTCTGCATCAGAATTTTGAAGGCTCAAGAATCTGATGTTCACTGTTACAATAAATGCATTTCTAATTTAGGTATCATGTTTCAATCTTGTCCAGTCATATGGTTTGCATTTACTATTTTTCTTTGTATAACTCTAAGACTCAATTTTATATCTGCTGTTATTATATGGTGATCAGATACAATGCTATTAAAGGAGTTGTAAGCTCTGCTGTTTTTTTGACACTATTCTTCCATGTGATGATAGGCATATTTATATCCACTGTATTTTCCGAGGTGTGCATTTAAGTCTTCTCCTATGATTAGAACATTATGCTTTGGTATCTGTCTTGTCAAACATGTAAGTTTTGTATAGAATATCTAGGTTACTTGATAGTCACTAATATTTGTTGGACTGTAACATGAGATCACTGACATTTGTTGATATCCTTAAAAGTTCACTATCATAATTCTAGGTGATATCATTTCGACACTAGCGATTGTGTTATAAGCTTGGCTGCTTACGAGCATTCCAATTCCACCAGTTGCAGCATTTATACTATTCTTCCAGGCTGATAGAGTTAATAGTTTCCATTTATCATAAGCATGTTCTTTGATGACAGTATCTTCATGAATGAATCTATGTTTTTTGAATACAAATAATATATTTTCCAGTTAATTCAGCTGATGCTATCAATTCTGGGATTTTATATACTTCTTGAAGTGTTTGGGTATTCAATGATCCGATTTTAAATTGTTTAGTTGCATTTAATAGTTATAAAGTTTTCATCTTATTTTTAATTTAATTTTCTTTTCTCTTTCTCGTTCTCTTTCTCAGTAATTAACTTTTCGACTGCAACCTGAGGTGGTATTGCAGGACGCGCTCCTTGTACCGTGCGACGAGTGATGCTGGATGGATAAGTGTTGTGTTGTATTGTCATGGTTTACTTTCGATGGCTAGATAAAATGTGCGGTCACCACTCCATACACATTTGCTTAACCCTGCGCGGTTGACTAATATATACTTTGCCTTGCCAAAGGGCAACCAGGATTTTGTCCGGCACTGCTAATTGATTATTCGCAGCTAACCATTATATATAATGGCCGTTCTCCTTTCCGCAACCTGGGGAGCCGGTGGATTGGAGTTATCATCACCACATCATCATATAAATTTCGGATATAAATGAAGAAATGTGAGCCGAGGATATACGTAAACTGAGCTCTCCACAAATGTCCACTAAAATGTATTGATTGTATTTACAATTCTTTAAGTTATGCTGTATACGATGTAAGTGTTTATTTCATATTTCCTCTATGTATGTTATCGAATGCATTTGAGAAATCGATAAACAAGAGAGTGGCAGGTAATCTTTTAGCATTTAAATAATTCTCCTTATTGTATACGATATAAATACTTTAAAGTAATTGTCCCGAATTTTACCAGCATATGCTAGTTCTGAATCTGTTTTATTTTTATCGTAACATTGGATCTAATTCTGCTCTCATTCTATTTAAAATCATTAGTTTGTATATTTTGGTTTATATGCTTATATACATATGTCAGTTTAGGTTGCTTTTGTGCTTAAATTTCCCTTTTTTTGGAATTGTATTATACAACCTTCTTACAGAATATATATTTAAATATATATTCTTACATCATAACAATATTCAACATAGACAATTTAACATAATGTACTTATATGTATTATAATATGTGATCTTACATCAACAACTTAAGTTGAATTTAAGTTCCTAACTTAAATTGAACATAATTCATGTAAAATAAGTTTATAAAATGTTTAAATAAATATTATTTAACATAAATAATGTAATATGGTATATTAATATTTATTTTAATATGTTATCTTACATCTAGACGTTCAACGTACATCAAAAACATAAGTTCAACTTAAGTTTCTAACATAAGTTGAAATTAAGTTATGTAACACAAGTTTATAATATATAATATTTAATTATATAATCTTGCATTAATGTTTAAATAAATTTAAGTTCTATTTAAGTTGATTATAATAAGTTAATTAATAAGTTATTAACCTTATTAAATCTATGTTAATAAAAAAAACTTACATTATAACGTAAGTTGAACTTAATTTGATAAAATTAAGTTGAAGTTACATCAGAACTAAGTTCAACTTAATGTCAACTTAAGTTTTGATGTAAGTTGAATGCAGGGGCAATTATTAATAATGTATCATATATGTATACTAATCTTTATATTAATATACAATATAAACATTAAGAAAATATTATTCATTTATGTTTCGCTAATAATATTAGAATGTCTACATTTTCATCATATAATCGATTTCTTTTTGAATTCAAAATAATACCGGTAAAATTATGGACGGAAGTTGGTTGAACTAATACATATTTTGTATATATATATAAAACAATGGCTTGTATTTTCATCGACGAGTTTCTAAAGTTAATCGGATAAATATTAATATATTTAATATATAATACTAATAAATAATTAAAATATTTAGAGAAAATATGTCTATGTTTAAAAGTATACTCGAAACTTGATAACAAGGTGGAATATGAATGCATCAGATTAAAGTTTAAGTTTATTATAATAAAGTTATACATAAATTATAACTATAGGTTATCATTCAATAAGAATGTTATCTAAAGGGATGTACATACTCTGAGCTAACACCAGAACAACTACACGTTATATATCTGAACAGTTTTATTTTCTAGCATCTCGTTTCACGCTATCTGAATATATAATAAGCGATCTACAGAATGGTTAATATGCTCAGCAACAGGTCGCCGTACAATTCGACATGTTCCATTGATATTACTTGTTACAGGAAATTTAAATAGCATTATGGTATTTATATTTAACCTAAGATTAGATACGTAAACACCGTTAAAAGATTTACTTTACATTTAATTATAAACCATGGTAGAATTATGAGTAGGTAGAAGTAGTAACCTATATATCCAATAATAAATATCTGAAATAGCCTGATTAAATTATTTAAAGTCCGAAATAGTCCGAATTTAATATTTAGTCGGATCCGAATCCGATATATCAGATATGATACTCTATCAGTCCGTTATTAATGACCTAAAGTCCGAAACTGGATATTAAGTACGGGTCCGAATGATAACACTAATATATATATATATATATATATATATATATATATATAAAACATTATAAAAGAATAACTAAAAAAAATTAATAAAAGAAATACTTTTGATTTCATACAACCTTATAATAATATAACTATATGTATAATTCTTTAATGTTATATGGACCAATACTTTGCAATGAATTAAATATTGATAAAAGAAAATTAGTATATATATACTAATTTTCTATATATATTTCCCTAGATAGCAATAATATTTTTAACTATTTTTTAACCTTGTAATTTTGTTTTCTACCATTAGTTTCTACCTCAAATTTTATTTTAACATTTTTAATTGTTAATATTTTGCTATTTTTAATACATTTTATTTTTAATACATTTTATTTTTAATCATACTTATTCATTTCTTCTTTTTATTCATATTTTATACTATAATTACGCTTCAATTTATATATATTATAAACTAATATGTATTATATTAAATAAGTAATATAATTTATCTCTACATATTCTCGTTGAATTCTCAACTTGAAAACTATCGAAAAATGTATTACTTTGTGTAGATAATTTATTTTTAAATATTTATCAATATATATATATTATTTTTTATATTAAATTGTCATTTATTTATTATTCTTAAACTTTCTTGTCTATTTTTAGTTTTTTTTTGTATAATTAGTTTGTTTATTGTTTATTTTTTATTTTTATATATTACATGATGATATGAGATCATTTTGTTACGTCCTGTATGTATATGTGTATACACAAGTACACTTATTTTATATTATCATAATTAGATTTAGTGTAAACAGGAAGTCAACTTAGATATAACATTATATAATAACATATGTTATATTAGTTTAATCTTTTTATTGTATTTTATTATTCCAATTATAATTGAAAGTTTTAGGACTTGTCAAATTGATACGTGTAATTATCTCGATAAGCTCTGATTCTATAATTTCCCGATTATTAAAACCAAATCTGATAATATATGTATACATACACACATACATATTTATATATTTGTATTTATATATATTCTCTAATTTGTAATTATTATTATGTTTTATGGATAATTGTCTTGATAATCTCTGATTTTATAATAACCCTAATATGTACACCTAAACATGTTAATATTATTAATAATAATATTAATAATATATAATTATGTTGCTATAATATTAAATATTACTTAATGTTATCGCTATATTTTTTTGAAATATTCATATATATATATATATATATATATATATTTATTGTAATAATAAATATAGATATATATTAATCGCTATTTATGTATACAATTATATTTCTAATAGTTATCAAGATATATTATTAAAATCGTAGTTTCTAATATATTCTAATAATGTCATATTATTAGTCACCCATATATATATATATATGACTAATTATATATAATTGGTAATTATCAAATATTACTGAACCATTATGTGATGTATAATCGCTATTCCTCCTTATTATCATTGAAAAGAAATTCGCACGCAATATTCTATTATTTTAGAGTCTATAAATATCTGAGCGCACAGTGTGGGATTTAATAGAAGCATTTATCTCATAGTATACATATATACATATATAGAGCAATATATTATTACACTAGTAGTATACATATATATTTAATTAATTGTACACGCATTATAATGCTTATAATACTTATAAGTATCGTTTATAATTAGCTGACTATGAATACATTATCGTCGAGCGATAATCAGACTATAGTTTATAACCAGACGGGAACTAGGGGCTTCACTAACTCGAACTATACGTACACGTTCAACGATATACAGATAAGTATGGTTATTTTAGGCGTCGTGGGCTTGTTCGGTAATGGCATAGCGATGAACATAATACGCAAAGGTCGAGATATCAAAAAGAATTCCTCATATATACTACTGTTCAACCAGAGCCTAGCCGATTTCCTATCCTGCCTGTACATAATGTTCGACAATTTCGTGGTGCCCCGATTCCCTAACACGTCGATGTCGGGCGTCGTTGATTGGTTGATATGCGCTCTCGTGAAATCCCACTACATCGCGTCGGTGACCACCGTACTGTCCAGCTTCAACCTAGCGGCCATAGCCGCCGAACGAATGGTCAGTATAGCCTACCCGATACACCATCGCAAGTACGTAGACGCCCCCTTCCAGAAGAGGGTAGTGGTCAGCCTGTGGTCAGTGTCCGTAGCGACTATGATCCCTCTGACCATCACCAAGTACGGTATCGACCCGCGCGGTAACTGTTACATGTTCAATAAGTTACGTAACGGAGCGGCGATCGTTCACGTCGTGGCGTTCGAGACGTGGACCCTACTTAACCCCCTGCTGGTGATCATGTGCAGCTACGTTCGTATCGTCGTGAAGCTATACTCGTCCGACGTGCAATTGAAGCGACGCGGGGCCGACGTGCTAAAGACGTTGCTTACCGTAGTGGTGGTGTATTTCTCGTGCGCTATACTGAAGTCTACTATATCGATATCGACAGCTTTCGGGCACCCGGTAGTGGATCGTATGACCGGGCTCGTATCGCTCGGGTTCCTGTTGCGTACGATCAGCTTCATAGTGAATCCGCTGATCTATACGCTCCAGTACAAGGATTACCGTACCGAACTGAGGCGACAGGCTGAACAGGTTTGCCCCAGGCTGTGCGGTATCGGTTCGGTCGGTGTACATGATAACGGAGACACGAAAGATATGTCGGTGACCACTGTTACCAAAATCACAGGTATATATTTACAATTTACATCATCTAATATATATATATATTTATATATATATATGTGTGTATATATTTTAGTTCATTAGAGTATATATATATACTCTCGTATATATTAATATTATATATTTTCGATTAACTCGATATAAATACATATATATATATATATATATATATATATATATATATATATATAATAGGTATTACGTATACATAAAAACTCATTAGACACTCACACACACATATATATATATATATATATATATATATATATAGAATTCGCTGGGCATCCACGCGAATGTTTACCATGCATGGTAACACACATCATGCTGTGTTTGACAGAGTATCAGTTACTTAATCTTTGCTTCTCCAGCAGTGACCGGCGAACCTCAGCCGTGGCATGCGTATTTATTTGATAATTTTTGGAATATCAACATATAGTTGCACATTTGTTAGAAGATCTCGCCATAATTTGTTTGTTACAGTTCGGAGTATGCTTATGTAGGTTCCATCAATCTTTTTCTCAAACGAGGTTATTAGAGTCCATGTAATAGAACCGTTATCGAGCACGGATTCGACGGAGCTTTGAAAAACATGTCTTTTAAGACGAGTACTTAGATATCATTCCTTAGATTATATTCATGCTATTTAATGCTGTCCATATATACATATATTATCTTTCGTCATATAATTGATTATATAACTTAAATGATTAAAAATCAATAATATTGCATCCGACTTTGAAAATTCAAATAACTTCAATACCTATTTTACGGACACTTTAATAATAAATGGTCTTAACATTTTATGACTTAATATTTTGTTAAAAAATAACAATTTATTAATATTTTATGATTATATATAATCTATAGATATTATTGTGATTTTGTAATTTTATTTAATCTTTTTATTCAATAGATAATGGATGTGTCCGTATTCGGTACCCTTGTCCGAATATGGATACCCTGAATTATAACGTGTCAGTGTTATAATTCAGGATATCCGTCCTATATAGGGTGTACTATCCTATATACCACTATAGTGTATATCTATAGATAAACTATATATTATTTATGATCCAATGAGATAAATTATAATTACATTATTTATAATTAATGTTATGAATAAGTTAATATAATCTAATTAGTAATTTATTAATTTTTATTATTTTATTTATTAATAATACAAATTAAGTATATAAATAATACATTTTTTAAATTTAGCTTCATTGGTGTTATTGTATTATTAATATTATAATTCTCGCGATTTTTTATGAAAATCAGAATAGTTCATATATAGCGTATACGCTGCGCGCTAATTGGTTATAAGGTGTCCGTATTAACACATCTAGATTGTCCGTATTAGAGACGTATATATGACCTCTAGATATATGCTTATAAATTAATTAATATTTTAAAACAAAAATTGCAATTATATATAATGTTTAGAATGCTTTAGTTTTTAATAATATATTGTTATGTTTTATATCGATATATTTATATATTCTTGACAAGGTTTTAAGTTGAAATTTTTTTTTTAAATTTAAAAACATAATAAAAAAATCAGTTTATTGGATTTATCAGCACTATTTTGATTAATTAAAAAGTAAAAAAAAACTATATAATTATGAATATTTAATTCATTAACAAAACATTATTTTTTGTATGATTCATGGTTTCTGAGATACCGATAGTGTCCGTATTCGGGCACTTTCCGTATTAGGTTACTTTCCCCTATAGAATTATTTAATAAAATATTCCAGTCCTTGAAAATACTATTAATGAATAATTAATGAAATTGGTTTGTATTTATGAATGTTTATCTAATAATAGATTATATTTAAATATTGAAAAGAATAATGTTATATTATTTCAAATATCACGGATTAAACATAAATTAAATATACAAATTAATGATTATATATAGAAAAATCAGATTATATTTTATTTGTGGGTATCTTTATATATTTCTCTCTGAATATCCCAACTGTAAAATAGGTTAATAATATAAAATCTAATTTAATTGATGTATATATTTTTAATAAATAGATTGAAATAAAAATTGAATAGATAATTTCTTCTGAATATATATATATATATATATATATATATGTAACAAATGTAATGTTCGTATATACTTTATTGAAGCAAAGACCTGTTGAACATAGTAATAATAATATAACATCATAATAATAATAATAACATCAATGACAATATGTACCAACCCGGTGAGACGCAGAACCAAAAGTGTATCAATCTCACCGAGCGGGGTTCCTTTTATAGGAAAATGAACAACACGAAATTAACAAACGATAAAAAATATAAATTACAAAACGAATAACAATTTATACAGATAATAAAACATTTAATTACAACATAGAAATCTACACATGGCTATGCAATCAACTGAGCGCGAAGCCTAAAACAATGTATGCATGCAGATATATCGATATTACGTAATGACCGAATTGAATTAAATTCAATTCAACATAAATGTATATTAAATTAATTGATATATCTGCAGACTTCACTTTATAACACATATATATATATATATTTATAGTATTCAAATCATTTGCACTATTGCTCAGTACTAGGGATGTATATGATGCCGAGCTTTTGATGCCGAGCCGAGACTATTGGTTTTTGATGACGAGCCGAGACTTTCATTTTCGGAAAAAAAAAAACGAGCCCAGGCCGAGCCGAGACTCTAGCCAAACGAGCCCGAGCCGAACCGAGACTTTATCAAAACGAGCCCAAGCCGAGCCAAGACTTTAATCATACGAGCCGAGACTCTAGTCAAACGATCCCGAGCCGAGATGAGACTCTTACAAAACATAATCGAGCCGAAATGATGCTTTTTTGAAGTTACATTTTAAACATAATTTTTATATATTTATCCATATTTTTATTAATGTTTCCTATTTCATGTGACATAATATTAATTATATGTATCGATAGGTGGCTATTTTGTTTATAATATACTCATATGTTAGTATAGTAACGAATATTTTAACAAATTCAAAATATAATCGTAGTTATATAATTTAGATATGTTAATATTTTTGTATAAAAATAAATATTTATAAAAAACATTAAATTTCTTATTATATATGTTATTATTTTTTAATTAGATTTCATATATGTCATAATTTTAATATTTAATAGCTTATGACTAATAGGTATTTTATTGGCAAATGATAATATCTTAATTATTTGATTCCAATTTTAATCGCTATTTATATTATCTTATTATTGTAACGAAAATTCTTTTGATAACTAGATAATATTATTTATTTTAGTTTATACACTTTTTAAATGATAATTAACAAAAATTGTGTTTATAATAACAAGGTAATATGAGATAAAACATAAAAATGTAATATATGCTCGTGATATATTAAATAAAAAAAATACTTTATAAATCATGGGCAATTATAAATAAATGAGTTTTTAATAATGTCTTGAATGATGATGTTGATACACAAGGTCTTAAATCAATACCGAGCTTGTTACACTCGATAGGTGCCGATATACTAAATTATCAATTGACACTCTGATATGTTTTCCTTATCTGATAGTTTGTATTGTATATTACTTATTGTAATGACATTCTTTTTCGTTTGATATACAAAACAATGATTCTGGTAACTGACACTGAAACTATATTGAGCTTATAAACTGAGACTAACACTTAAATGATGCCTTACATAAGCATGAGTTAATATCAATGCATTTATAGAGACTGGGACTGTATCTATGCTTTAGGTAACCCATTCTGAGACTTAAACGATGCTATTGTTATTTACATTGAGACTGAATCGATGCTTTAGGTATTGAGACTGAGACTGCATCAATGCTTTAGGTATTGAGACTGAGACTGCACTGATGCTTTGGGTAACCGAGACTGAGACTGCATCATGCTTTAGGTGACCGAGACTGAGACTGCATCGATGCTTTGGGTAACCGAGACTGAGACTTCATCATGTTTTAGATTTGAGCATCATTTACATCCCTACTCAGTACTATCAAGATTTTTTCAAGGAATTTTAATTCATTAATTGTTTACTATTTTGTCATTTTATTATTTATATTATATTTATTTATTTATTATTTTAGAAAGGTTAATATGGATTTCATTTTTTTATATTTTAATTATAACGTGCGGTGGTGTATGCCGAGTAATAAGTATACTGCCTTATTATACCATATGGTATTATTATGGGTATACGGTCTCAAGATATTATTGGAATTGTCACATACATACTGAAAGTTGGTAGTATTATACTATTTGTTCGTAGTGGTCGACTATTATCTATATATTATTTTTTTTATTTTTATTTTAACACATCTTGTTTTATTGTTAATGAAAATCTTTATTATTATAATTTTATTTGTAATCATATATTACATATTTATTCGTTTTATATATATTTTTATATATACAATTTTATAATTTTACAATTTATATTTTTATTTATTTTGAAATTTATAATTTTATTTTACTCTATTTTTACTGTTATTACTATGTTTGTTTATTCTTTTTTTCGTATGCTGTCATGTAGATATATCGATAAGTTCAGTGAACTTTTATATATATATATATATATATATATATATATATATATATATATGGGTTCTCGCTATCTGTATTACGATGAACCAATCTGATTATTATTATTATTATAGGTATAATATCACTAAAATAAAATGTAATATATGGACGTATTATGTCGAACACGTATGTATCGTATGCTAGATCAAACCTTTATGAGTACTTCATTAAATAAATGTGTGCGTGCGCGACGAGCATTACTAACATAGGCACCATAATTATGTACTTCTAATGTATGAGTGCATATTCGCGTATATCAATATGTGTAATATATATATATATATATATATATATGTGTATTAATATGTGTATATGTGTATTTGTGTGTGATATCTGCCAATATTAGTAACAACTTTATTAAGATAATCAGTTATGATAATATTATAAAATTGGTAAATAGAGTAATATATATATATATATATATATATATATATATATATATATGAATATCTTCAGTTTATAGACAATGTCTAAGGAGAATCAGTGAAAGAGATTAGCTTTTTAAATTCGATATCTCCTAAAAGTAGTGTAATGTCATATTTCATCATCTTCATTCGGATAAAATACAATAAAATGGATATTAAAATTGTTAAAATAAACAATAAACACGAATATAAAAGAAAGAATAAAACAAAACTAAAACAAATATTTTTTTCCCATGTTAGAATCCATAACAAAGTATAAAATATAATTAATACATTTTTCATAATTGTAATATAATATTTATAAAAGAATCTAAATATTGTATCACATAGTTTATGTAAATTTTAATAATATTGATATATATTTGTAAGTTATTATATTAATACTGTTTTTAATGATTTTAATTATAATACTGTTTTTTTTTTTTAATACTTTTAATTTTTAATACAGTTTAGTTTTTTTTATTAGTTATATAAAGTTAAATATATAAAACGTAAAATTTGTCAAATAAATATAAAATAGTTTTGATAAATAGTAATTTTTATAATTTTTAAACATTTAATACTGTCTTTTTTTACGTTTTTAATACTTCTAATTTATAATACTGTTTTGTTTTATTTTGTTTTATAGTTATATAATGTAAAATATATAAAAATCTAAAATATGTAAAAATGTAAAATTTATATGGAGAAATACATATTTAATACTGATTTTTAATAAGGTTTTATAATACAAAATATTTATTTAATTTACAATATAATTTTAGAGAAAATAATATATTTGCAATATCATTAAACATATTACTGTAAAAATATATATCAGTATTACATTTTATATTAGTTAACATTTAATGAATAACAATTTCAAAATTTTTCTCAATTGATTTATATTTATTATTTTATTTTTGTAAAGAATATTAGGTACCTACCAAATATTATATCATTATAATACTTATACCTTTAAATAATAGTGTATTTTGGTATTTTGTAGTTTTCATTAATGGTAAAATGAATCTATCATTACGTTTATTTAATGTAAATTATTCATTAAAATCAATTATTTAATTATTATTTAGAAATTTATAAATTAATATAATATTTCTAAAAATTAATTTTCTAACATTAATTTTAGAGTTATATTTCTACTAAATAATTCAGACGTATATGATAATATCAAAGCCCTTTCAAAGGGCTTTGATAATATGATTAAAGGTAATTGATTTAAATTTAAGATTTTTTTGTTAATAATTATGATAATTTTTTGTTGTTGCAATAACATAAATATATTTATATTTGATTTATAGGTATTTCCCCATATTTCTATACCATAAGAAATAGTAAATAAACAAAAAGAGTTATATAATAAAATCATATTTTCAGTACTTATTTTTTAGTCGTGATCAGATTAAAATCTGTATCAATTAGTGATATACCTTCTTTGAAAAAACCTGAAATATTTTCTAAAGTAATATAATGCATTATTTGGCATGAGACAACTTTCTACAAGATGTTTGACATTTAAGAAATTTGAAAACTTAGTCTCTAAACGATTTATAAAAGATACTTTATCTCTAACTAACCAATTTGAATTTACATAATATTGGTATTTCAAGTATACTCTATAGGGTTTAATATATAAGTATTACCCCTTATGCATTGTTGGGAAATATATTTTGTATACCTCTTGGTATACTCTTATAAGAGTCAAATAGATAATATTGGTAAAAAACGCATGCTATACAATTATTAATTCTCGAAAAATTTAAATATTTATTAATCATATATTAATATTTTTCATACCGAAACATATTAATGTTTATATTATATTTATGTATTTAATATATAAGTTTATATATATACATATATATATATATATATATATATATATATATATATATATATATATATATATATATATATATATATATATATATATGTGTGTGTGCACATGTGTGTGTGTATATTTAAATATATATTTAATTATCTGTTAATGATAATAACTCTATCTCTATTAATCTATATCCATCATGATCTCTATGTACCGCGTAATGTATTGTGAGGTGATGCCTAATCATACACACCCTTACATCCTTAATGCATCATTACATCCGTAATGCACCGTTACGTCCGTAATGCACCGTTACGTCCGTACTATTACGTCCGTAATGCACCAGTACGTCCGTACTGCACCGTTACGTCCGTGATGTAACTTATGTCGTTGCGAATTTCACTGAACGACGCATTCAGTGAACGTATCCACTTTATAAGTATGAATTCTAACAAAGGAATCATTGTGTCGCATAAATATGGGTAATTAAGAATTAATAAATATATATATATATATATATATATATATATGAATACATGTATTATAATATGCATAATGCATTATAATACACCTATTATTATCACACATAAGTATATTATTTATAATAAGTATATATATATATATATATATATATATATATTTGGAATACTATGTAATTGTAACACTACCCATTAGTGTTATATTACGTAATACCTATACAATAATGAATAACATGTTCAACAGTTACCTAAGAGAAGAACGCAGCAAGGAGAACGGGGAATCACTGAGTATTGTGGAAGTCATCTCGTCTCGATTAATTCAATTTTAATATTACACTTGTTAATGTTTATATCGTCATTTGTATTAAATAATTATGTTATACATAATTCATATATATGGTATTGTATACAATGTATGGTAATAAATAATTATTGTAACCACACATATATATATATGTATATATATATATATATATATATATTTATATATATACAATGTATGGTAATAAATAATTATTGTAACCACACATATATATATATATGTATATATATATATATATATATATATATATACAATATAGATATAAAATATGTACATCATTATTTTAATACCTTAAGGAGGAAAGTGTTATTTTATCATTTTAATTTATAATTATTATACCATAAATAAAAAATTATAATAATTGATTATTATTCGTATTAATATCACAATGTTAACATACGCTTATATCTCTGTAATACTATCAAGTTATAATTATAACTACAACACATGTACGACTCTAGTCGTATGTAGGCCTATGCTGCTGCCGTGTCAACAAACTCCAAATACATTAGTAACATCAATGTATCACCATCAAACATATACATGTATTGCTACATATATATTAATGATATACTCGCTACTAAAGTAAAACAACGCGATAGATTAACCATATATGGTATTAATACCCGTCAATACACTATTGTTATGTGTGTATTATTATACGATACTCTTGCATACAATATTATGATTAATTACTATGACTATAAAAACTACACATGAATATCTTATAATTAGAAATGCCCATATGAATATATTCACATATATATATATATACATATATATATATATATATATATGTGTGTGTGTGTGTGTGTATGTGTGATGCGTATATGTATATAATATTATACGTGTGCTAATTGAAACCTATAACATTACCAGGTATACGGTGGGCCTTATTAATTAGTAGAGTATACTCTACTACCCAATATATTGGGTGGATACTATCCATTGGATATACACTTTAATTGTGGACATGTATTTTATTATATAATATCCATGCGAAAATAGTATTATAAACTACATACTCGCACGTATATACACAAACTAATCTATATATATATATATATATACATATATATATATATATATATATATATATATATATATATATTAGGCTAATGCCTAAACTCTGATTATTATTATATAGTATTCTATTACATCAGTACATGTATCATATGTTCTATGAGCTATGACATATTGTATTGGCGTCAGGTATTCTGTCTTACTAATTAAATAAGAATATAGTACACACGTACACACACATACGCACTCACACACGCACACACATATATACACGCAGTATAATGCTCTTGTAATATAATACAGTTCATCATAACGTTGCATACGCCGTACGGCTATTAAGATTATCGAATTTATATTAATTTCATATTTATACGTTATAAGATCAAGTAGTATTATAACACTACTAATGATGTATAGGCGTTACGATTATATATTCAAATATTTAATATTACAGATACTTAAATAATATTTAAATAATCATATACATCATTATATATTCGACATATATATTATTTTAAATTGTATTATTATTGTTTGTTTTGTATTCAGAAAATAATGATGGTAAAATAATAATACTTTTTTCACGATACTTATAACAATATTTTTTCCTTGCTTGTAATAAGTTCAATATTATAATATATACATCATAGTGTTTTAGAAAGTAATCCAAATCGAACAATACAAATACGCTGCTATATAATGTCATATACAGGTATGTTAACTCCTACCCGTGGCCACTATATATGATAAATAATAAAATTAATTTGATATTAATTAAATTTGATACCTAAATTTAATCATTTTCAATATATTGAATTATAAATTCTATATAAAATTCTGATATATCGGAATTTAGCAGAATGTGATTATTTGATAATAAATAAAAAGTAGAAAAATAGTGCTGAAAACAGTGAAGCGTATATTACATTTGAAAGGGTGATCTCCGATCATCGTATAATTACAGGAACATTCAAACTAAGTCTTCGAGTAAATAAAAAGAGCAAATCCAGCTTAATACCATATAAATGGAGCGTAGGAGCGCCTATTATACAACTACAAAATGTGTAGCTATATAATAAAAAGATTTGAATCTAAAACATCTAACGCTAACAACTCCAATGATAGATAATCTTCATAGAGACAAACACTGATCCAACTGTGGATTACATAGCTTTACAAATTAAAATGAGAAAAGGAGTATACTTTAGGAGAAAAGGTATACCTTAGGAGAATAATCTGATTCTCGACAAATGTGAAGAACTACAAATATTAACCAATGCTATATCACTACTATAGTATACTAGACGTCATCCTACTTCAGCTAATGAATCAAAATATAATTCAGCTAGAAATAATCTGAAGCATATATACAATGAGGAACAGGCAAAATACCTTATACATTAAATTGACGCTATAGAATCAGTAGCAGAAAATCAACAATCTTCATTAGATTGGAACCTAGTGAACACAATAAGCGGAAGGGCAAATACAAATAAAGCCAAGATCAAAGCCCAGAACAATGAAATAAATTTATATTTTAAAAGAAAGTTTGAATAATATATATATATATATAATAAACAATTATTTGTGAATATAATAAATATAATATCTCATTTAAGGCATATAAGGCATACATCCTTGAAGTCTTTTTTAGACTTGTATGAAATATACACCAGATAGAGAATAAAAACAACAATAAACAAACAAATTATACAATAAATTGTAGGTTGTATACAACCTATAGCTATAGCTATAGCTTAGAGGCTCATGAATATAAATGTATATTACTAAGAGAGAGACATACCTATGTCAAATGACTTGACGACGTTTCTACTTTCAGGTAAAGGGTCCACCAAATCCTATGTCGTAGGTACCTATCTTCCGCCACAAGATAAGCTGATGACACAGCTCACTATATATAAACAATATAAAAAAGATATAGACTCTAACAAAAAATAAAATATAAAACAAAAACCACAAGAAAAAACTTAAATAATATAACAAATTTAAATAAAATCAAATGTTAATAAACTGAATTTATTTAGTTCATATACAAATTAATTCATATTTTAATCGTTTTAAAAATATAGATACACATTTACTTCGTCTTATTGGTGGTGGAATGTTGTTCCAGCTTACCGATCCGTAATAAACTGTATGGAATTTATTAATATTATTATAGATCATGGGTAATTGAATGTATTAGTATTTCGCATTTAATATTTATTTAATTTTAATTGAAATATATTTTTTATTTTGATATGACATGTCATGACTGCAGTCATTTATAAATACTCTACACATAATTTTACATGTTTTATAGAATAAAATATTGTCAAAAGACATAATATTATTATTAATATATATACTAGTTGTATTAATTCGAATTTTCAATTTAAATAGTAGTCTTATTATTTTATCTATCTAGTCAGTGAAATTGCGTCAACAGAGAAGGATGTTTCATTAAGAATAGGTAAATTATGGATATCACTGCATAAGCTCACACCAATTTGTAAATATAATATGCAGCCCTCACTTAAAATTAATTTCTTTCGAGCAATAGTAGAATCGTTACTGATATACGGATCCACATTATGGACGCTAAATAAGAAAAATTGAGATTAAGTTAGATGGAGCCTACACAAGAATGTTAGTATCAGTAGATATATACCTACTCAACAAATCATGGAGACAACACCCTTTGAAAAAAGAGTTATATGGCAACATCCCACCTTTATCAGAGTTGATAAAAGAAACAAGTATTATATTCGTTGGCCATTGTTTTATAAGTTAAGACAAGATAGTAAATAATGATTTATTTTGTATACCAGAAACGAAGATGAAATGACCAAAGATCAAATAAAACTTAGCTGGATGAGCTAATAAATGATGTAGGCATACCTATCAACGATATGAACACTATCAACGCGATGGTGAATCGTGTCGTTTGGAATAATATTTGTAAAAGTACCTAGGCAACCCGATCCAGTAAGTAAGTATATATATATATATATATATATACAATTATATATACAATTATATATAATTAAATATTTTATTAAAAAATAAGATTTTATTTAATTCACTAAATCTACAAATATACTTGAATATACATTGTATATTATACACTATAGTGTATATATTATGTACATTTGTACATTATGTACACTATTATATATATATACATAAAATACATGTAACATTTTACATTGGTCCCTTACTTTATTCAATTAGGGAAGTTTGCCACATTAGTCACAATCATATCCACTTGATTATATTGTGCACTATTTTCCTGGTATCATATAGAGACTTTCCGGTACATCCTTTGATTTTAAAACATTTTAAATCCATATATGGATACTAAAGCATACTTATTCGGGCTGCCTTACTCATCTTCTACATTCGACATTACCTTTGAGTATACTCTTTTCTAGGCATGTAGTTATTGTAACGTGCCGAGAACGTTGTGCCTAAAGGTTTAGTATATGTGCCACTAATAGTGGCCTACTATACAAGTTTAATAATTCGGTATATGTCTCTGTTCTTTAAATTATATATCGACTTGTTTGTTATTGATTCTTTATTTATAGGTTTTCCAAACATTTTACGAAAGCTTTCATCTCGTAAGTTATAATTGTTATTTCTAGTTCATCCATTAATGTCTAGATATCAAATGTGATATCACCTATAGGAATATTGATATGAGAAGTCATTCATCAATCTGAGTTTATTCCCTAGTTTGATGTGTCATCATTCCATATATGGATATTATTTCACTACAAGCTTGGTTATCCCGTTCCGCTATAGCTAGGAATTAATTTATTAACTCTACTTCACCAATTAATTATGATAGACATTATAAGTGGCTACTATAGCTATATATATATATATATATATATATATATATGTATATCGACTATTCACCAGATGTTCCGTACGTTCCTTCCCCGTTCCTGACATATATATATATATATATATATATATATATAGTCATCGAGTTAATGGATGGAATTATTCTTGAAATAACTCTACAACACCTATATTTCTCTAGTGCCTTAATCATTATATATTCAATATATATATATATATATATATATATATATCTCTCGATATAGTCATCGAGTTGAGGTATGTCATTATTCTTGAATTAATTGTAAAACACTTATAGTTATCAAGTGCCTGAATAATTATATATTCAATATATATATATATATATATATATATATACTAAAATGATATTACCGCCTACAGTATTTGTAGTAAACCAGTCTCCTGTGAATCATTGTCTGGTTACTATATATATAGTATAGATAGTACTATATTTACTATATATAGTATACTCGATACTTTATCGTTTATATGCTGCAACATGTAGATTTATTCGATGTTAATGATCATAGTTCTTCTTACTATATTCTATTAAATTTATTTTGAAAGTTATGTATAAATAATATTAATAATAATTATAATATTTATTAGACGAATTTTATTTTTGTTTCTGTTAGTTTTGAGTGTAGCTATATAATTTTCCTCAAAAAGGGCTTCAAAATAATATGTTATATTTTCTGTTGTATATATGATACATTTTTCTCACAGAATAGTCTTAAAGTTATAATATGTTACACGTTACTCCTACCTATCCGGGAGCCGGCTTGCTCTTTAGATATAATCAGCTCTACTTAGGATCGGGATCGATTTATAATAATACTCAGTATTAATACTATAATAATATTTATTTATTGAAATCTCATATATATATATATATATGTATATATATATATATATATATATATATATATATATATATATATATATATATATATAATACAATACAAATGGCTAATATAAATGAATCAAATATGTAAAACATGTTACACATACTAAAAGAGAATACATTATATCAATGTAATTTAATATTATAATGAAATAGCATGTTCTAATTATTGTACCAACCTCATATGGGTATAGGTAATAATGAAAATGACCGTCACAATGAAGTGGGCACTGCCCACTGCCCACTGGGCAGTCAAATAGTATGTAGGCTACATTTCAGTTATGCGCGTGTTATCCGCATATATTTATATTTGACCTAGATCGTTATTGCTATATCTGGTAATGGGCAATTATTCAACACGTCTGGTGATGACACAGGATGGCCAACCATCGTATTACACATATATGTAATAACAAATATTCAAACTAATAATATATTTAAATATATTTGATTTGTTTACTATATATATATACGCTTAAATCGAGTTTCGATTATATCAAAATAAACATTTATATTAATTTATATTATTTATTTATACGGCAATATAATATCAAAATTTAATTTGATTAAATAATACTTTACATGTTATGGTCGGCCATCTCAGGACACATACATCGAGTCTCCGGGCGTATTGAAGAAAAAGCACGTGACTAACAATCGTAATAAACTATAAATCAATATATTTACATTTATTACCATATATGGTTATCCGATATGCTCGTAGTTAACCATAGTGATATTTCTGGTAAACAGTATCGTACATCATAGTGTTACTTCATATTATGTAATGGTTTGTTATAACTATATTAGCTAGTCATTAATGTGTGTTAAGTGTATAATTTATATATTGTAAATAAGTTTATATAGTTAAGTTTTCTATATATAGAGTAGTATTTAGGGGAAAGTAACCGAATACGGAAAGTGCCAGAATACGGATACTTTCGGTATCTCAGAAACCATACATCCTACAAAAAAATTGTTTAATGAATAAAATATTCATAATTATATAAATAGTCAAAAAAGGTATTTTTTATTTTTAAATTTTTCAAAATATTGCTTATATATTAAATAAGCTGATTTTTTTATTACGTTTTTAAATTTATGAAAAAAAATGTCAACTAAAAACCTTCTCAAGAATATATAAATGTATCGATATAAAATATAACACATATTATTAAAAAATAAAGCATTCTTAAATTATGTATATAATTTCTATATTTGTTATTAAATATTCATTAAAGTATAAGCATATATCTATAGGTCATATAAGTACCTAATACACTCTATATGTCTAAATACGGACACCCAATAATCAATCAGCGCGCAGCGTATGAAATATTCTGATTTTCATAAAAATCTCGTCCGTTATAATATAAATACCACCAATAAAGCTAAATCTAAAATGTTTATTATTTAGATAATTAAATTGAATTATTAATTTAAAAATAATAAATATAAATAAATTATGAACTAATTAAATTAGAATAAATTGTTCATAAAATTAATTATAAATAATGTAATTGTAATTTGTCTGATTGATTCATAGATAATATATAGTTTATCTAGTGGTATATATAGTGTCCGTATTATAACACGTGTTATTAACCTGTACACTGTACGGACACCCTGTACAGTGTACAGGGTGTCCGTATTCGGATATTATTATTATTATTATTATTATCAGATTTAGGCAATACCAGGGTAATTATAGAAGCAGTGTTGCTTATAGAGACAATTACCCCTTTATTAACATGATAAGTTTCATTATAGATAACAATAATAAATAAATAATAATGTTATAATAATATGACTTCCTGTTTACACATATATGATAAAAAAAATAATATAAGATATGTGTACCGAATACGGACACCCCCATTATCTATGGAATTAAAAAATTAAATAAAATTTTAAAATCACAATAATATCTATAATCATCAAATATTAATATACTGTAATTTTTGAATACAATTATTGAGTCAATAAATGTTAAGACCATTTATTGTTAAAGTTTCCGTATTAGGTTACTTTCCCCTACTTTGTTTTTCAAATTAAGTATACGTTCTAAGTTCATATTTGTATAATCTAGTATATATTATTACTTTATAATATTCAATTTAGATTAGCTTTGAATATTTAATATGACTGAAATATTTCAGTGATTTTGGTAAATATATATGTTATAATAATATATTAATTAATTCCCAAGAATTCAACATATTAACATTAATTATAATTCCTAGAATTAAATATATATTTTATAATACATTACTACAGTAAATTTATATATATATGATATATATATATATATATATATATATATATATATTTATATAGATTTTTATATATACACAGTTATATATAACTATAAAATATACTCATATATCACTATTTTATATATTTTGTATACACATATGTGAAAATACGCTCTGTATTTTCATAAATATTTATTGTATATGTACTACTAATATAGGTTTCTATTAATTTAGATTTATTTGTATTTTGTAGATTGTATATAGGTTATATAATACAATTTATTGTATATGTACTACTAATATAGGTTTCTATTAATTTAGATTTATTTGTATTTTGTAGATCGTATATAGGTTATATAATATATGTATATAAATGTATATAGTTGTGCTTACTTACTTAGTCCCTTGACCTGTTGATCGTATACGATCAACAGGTCAAGGGACTAAGTAAGTAAGCACAACTATAGGGGGGGGGACATGACTTGACGACGACACGCATACCCTTCTCCATGTTTGTCGGTTGCGAGCAGCATCGAGGACCTCTTTTTGACTAATGCCAGACCATTTACAAATATTACTGTTCCAATCATTCCGAGGTCGTCCTCTTCTTCTCTTCCCTCTTAATGATCCTTGTAGGATATTTTTTTGGAGAGAATCGTGTATCATCTCATGTCCGAAATAGCTCATTTTTCTTCGCTTGATCGTCGTTAGAATATGTTCTGTTTTTCCCATAATGTCCTCTATCGTGTTGTATACAAATACATTTGTTTTATGTTCTCTATATGATATACCAAGGATATGTCTGTATGGGTTTGTCTCAAAAGCAATTATTCTTCTTTCTAGGTCTTCTGTCAATGTCCAAGTTGTGATAATATGTTATAAACATATAGCTACTTAGTATAACATACATACATTCATAATACATATATAAATAATTACTATAGTATTCATAAATTACACTAATATTATATATAAACTATTTTATAAATTCTAATATTTATATATCTTAAACTTAAACTGCAGGAACAGTGCGTGTTATAACACTGAGTATCACTGATGTATTGTCAACATAGAACACTTGTGAGTTTAATTTGCCGATATATATATATATCATAACAATTATGGTGTATGCCATAATTATATATTATTATACATAGGGTCTATGTCTAATAATATTGCATACAATGTATAATACATGTTTTACATGCAACACTAATATCATACCAATGGATAATTCGTTCCTTACCTCATTCAAATCATACTGGCAATTATATTTTATTAATTGTGAAGATCTTACTATTACTAGATTGCAAAAGTTTACGATACAAATGACAATCCTGGATGTATATGGAACTGTGCCTATTATCATAAACAACACAGCGCTAAATCAATTTCTACAAAAACTTGATCAGATAGACAATATTCTATAGAGTATAGTATTCACCTATAGATGAAACTAACAATAACTCCAAACCAAATAGCTCGACACATATATGTGAATATATATATATAGAATCATTTTCATTCATACTTCATTCATAAAGGCGAATTTAAACAACATATTTAAACCTACTACGAATATTATAAAATCAGACTATATCTTATAAGATAATGAAACTATGAAATACAACACTATAATACACCGCGGTGTCTAGGATTCTATAGAAGACACCACATTCGTTGAAGAATTATTTACTCGTCATCTTAATCTAGCATTAAACTAATCACAGTAAACAATAATTACACATAAAAATCCATCTAACAAAAAAATCAAGTTTAATTCGCATCAATCAGAATACGACAACATCTTTATATCTCAAAATAATGAACTTTTAAGTTTAAATATATTTTGAATTCAAAGAAAAAAGAATAGACTAGAAATTACGCAAAGGCTGATAAGTAATTTATTAAAAATAAATAAAATATATATTTATAAAAATAAAGAATAACAATTTAAAATAATGAATATCATTAGTAAATTAATATAAATAAAATTAACAATTATTTAAAAAAATAATAAATATCATTAGTCATACAAATGTATCAAACACTTTTAATAATTAGTACTAAATTCATATATACCTACTATTTTTAATTCTTAAATATGTTGTTAAATTGTTCCACAATTGTGGCCCTGGACTATAGTTAAATTATCTATAGATAAACAAAAAAGTTATCGTTGGGTTATAATTCTATGAAAGAGAATAGTATCATAAGCCGTAACATTAATTATGTCTTGCTCTAACAATACATTTTTCAGTATTTAATTTAAAACTATCAGTAAACTTTAAAGAATTATGTATCGTATAACATTTTTTAAAAGTAATTTGTTAACCCAAATATAATAGCAGTAATTTAAATGAGAACAACAAAATGCATTAGAGAGTAATATTACTGAATTATTATTTAAAGGTAATTTAACTTTGTTTAAAATAGCAATAGCTCTTGATAATGTTGAACATAAATAATCTATTGGCTGTTCTAATCTAATTTATTATCAATAATTATACCCTGAAATTTAAATGTGTTAACTATATCTTTATCATCAATTTTAATTTAGATTTCACATTTCCATTTGTATTTATGATATTAAATAATAAAATGTTAGATTCATCAATATTTAAGGATAATTTATTAATATTTAATCATATATATAATTTATCAATGCCATGTTTTATTATATTTTTAAGATTTATAATAGATTTATCATTAACATTTAAAGTTGTATCGTTTGCAAATAACATATTTTTAAAAATAGGGTATATATTTGTTAGATCATTTATATACAATAAAAATAAAACTGGACCCAATACAGATGCTTGTGGAACTCCACATTGAATTTTATTTATATTAGACCTAATACCATTATAAATAACATATTAAATTCTGTCAGATAAATATATATATATATAATTTACTAAAATTATTAAATTTAATAATTTGTATATATTAATAAAAAGTACGTTATATATCAATAGTTTATTTACAATAATTACATAATACCTAGTGTGTGTGTCATTATATTACGATGTAACTATCCGTTACGCAATAGTTATCGTGCTCTGACGTTATCACTCGACGCACATATCTATATTCTTCTTAACGATTGTGTTCATGCGTTTACTCTGGCGAACGACGAATTGAAACAAATTAATGATTCTTTTGTGATCGGATAATAAGCTGGCTTTGTGAGCGTAGTAATTCATCTTGCGGATGCTGGTATCCAGTTCTATCATCCACCATCGCATCACCTTCTCGGCTAGTGGACCCCCGGGCTGTCGAGTGAATAACGTATATTGATAATAGTAATAATAGTAATAATTTATTAGAATATTTGGCGTGTTTTTGATATAATAGTACACATTTAAATTTGAATTAATAATAATTAATAATATAATTATATACAAAATATTCCATTCTTTATTCTCTAAATGGCTACAAATAAGATGTTAATATTGTGTATTGTTGTCGCTGAGAAATGGTACCACTAGTATCGTAGTGGTGTGTGTGTGGGTGAACAGTATACGGTAGTAGTAGTAGTTACCTTAGCGCAAGTGAACAACTCGCTCTGATGTTCCGTAGAGTTCGTCAAGCACTTCATGTCGATGTCCCTGTCATGTAACATGTCGACACCCAAAGCCGCGCATTTTGTGTAATCTTGTTCTTCGAACGTAAACGGGAACTTGCAATACTTGCCGTCGGTCGACATGGAAATCGTCGTGATTTTCTATTTAGAATTAATATTAGTAAGATAATATATATTTATATATATTTTTATATATATATATATAAATATATTATAATTTGTTATATATATATTGGTATATTCCTTTTATATAATCCAGAAACTTATATAAAGTTTTACTTATAACCTCAATAGCTAAGATACTCAGGTTTTAATGAGAGCCGATAATTATGTATACATAATTATAAAAGATCACTTCTAAATAATATTGTAAGACCTATTGTATTTATCCGGACGGGTTTTGAAACCGAGTCCTATTTGCTGCGTGTCTTACGCCTTAACCTACAGAGATACAAAACTACATTATATATCTAACTGTTTTAGTGATTATTGTTTGTCTATGTGAGCATTTGCCCATTTCGAATATTCCGGATTGTTTTCGATGTACGCCGCACATTTTGATGCCTTTGATAGATGTACAATCCATGTACATCTTTTTGTGGTAGACGTACGGGAATATGCATCTTTTACTCGGTGGCGACCATGTAGTAGTAGTAGGCATGGCTGTAGTAGGCGTGGTAGTAGTAGGCGTGTCAGTACTGGATTCTAGTGGATCAACGGGCATCGTAGTTATTTCATATGTGACTACTTCACCTGTTGTACTTTCAACAGTAGTTGTAGTTTCTAATGTAGTGGATTCAGAAGTAGTTGTAGATTCTGTTGTAATAGGTTCAGCAATAGTTGTAGATTCTAATGTAATGGGTTCAGCAGTAGTTGTAGGTTCTAATGTAATGGGTTCATCAGTATATGTGGATGTAGTCATACTAGTTCCTTTTGTGACTACTGAAATTTGTGTTAAATTCCATTTTTGGCCGATTTTGATATCGATAACAGACGTATCGTTGACCTCTATCGCGGTGTCATTGTACTCGGTGACGACCTTCAAATCAAGGTCGAATTTGTCATCTCCGCTGGAAACCTTAGCTCTGCAAGTAGTCCAGAAGTTGGCACGTAACTTTATCAGCTCAGCCTGTCTTTGCTGGTGTACGGCGACCATGATCCTAAGGGAATGATGGCTCAGTTCCACGAACCTATCATCGCGTCCGTAGAGGTTAAGTATGAAGTCACCTTGACCCGCGAGGATCTCTTCGTGTAGCTTCCGGTACTCGGAGACCAAGGAAATCAACATCCGGGTGGCGTAGTAGGTGGCGTTGATACGTGATGTGGTGACAGCTATTACTTGTGAAGTGGCCCACTTCTCTATATCGGTTACGAACGCGTTGTCGTAGTCGGGTTGGGCTCTGATCGCTTGACCTATGACCTGTAACTTATCCATCAGAGTGGCGTTATCGAATACCTGCATCTGGAGCGACGCGCACACCTGCATTCGCACCAGGTCCAGATGCTTATACATCACGATGATCTGCTCGGATGTGCTCGCGTTTATGTTGTACATGATCTGGTTTCGCTCGGTGAGTGCGAACTGTTTCATTGTCCAGTAGTACTTGCACTTCCAGTAGGCTACGAGGTGGAAGTCGGTCGAGTATTCAACGTAGGTAGCGCTACCGGCGTCGTTCGAGTACTCGAACATATCGAGCGCTACTTCGTTCATGAGTTTCACTAGTATCCAGTACCGTCTCTCCCAGAACAGCGATAGTATCTTGTGTATTTCGGTGGCGGCGTTCAGATCGTATTGCATGTGATCGTACTGCTTCCTGCCATCTTTAATGTTCACTTTCAGGAAGAGTTTCTCGCGAATGTAGGTCACCAGACGATTACGAACGGTGCTCGAGTCGAGTTTCACGCGGAACGCTTTCTCGGTGATATCTGGCAGGTCGATATCGCACTCTTCGTTTTCGCAGTAGGTCAGAGAGTCCAGGTATTTTAAGAATTCGCTGTTCCAGGACACGATCTCTCGCCTAGTTAACAGTTCGCGTTGGTTTACGAAGTCGCCTATTGACTTGCAGATCTGAATGAATGTGTAGATGTCGTTGGTGAAGAGATCTTCGTGAAGGCATATCTTATGTCGCATCTCCGTGACGATCAGCTGGCGTTGCTCCGTCAGCGCTTCTATCTGCATGTGGTCCCAGTTCATCAAACGCTCAGACTCAGAATCGGACGGCTGAAATATTCAATAACATGTTACTGCAGTATAAATAATGTAGTATATAGTGTCTGGTAATATATATTTATAAATATATTAGTATATATATATATTACAATGCTATACTACAAAGATATATACTATGTCATTATCTCTACATATAGTATATTAGTTTATGGCATATGGTATATTAGTATTTATATATTACAATTCTATAGTATATCAGTAGGGTATATTATACTAATGTAGTACCAATATATATATATATATATATATATATATATATATATATATATATGTAGTAGTTATGCAACGTTGAGATACAGAATACTGATAGTAATGTAATCAATATTGATGTTATACTTACTTTGGCACAGTGTTTCATGATAGGATTGAAGCCGTGTGCTGGATGGCCAATAGCACATCTATAACTGTATACATACATACATATCATTAATTAACACATCATTATAAACTTTGAGTATACATTATTTTATATGAGGAAATAATAACTTTACTATATATATTTTATTTTTTAAATATAATTTAATTATAAAGCTTTATTTTCTGATACATTTTCAAATAATTATTTTATCTTCTGTTAATTGTGAAATTTGGTCTATGATTTATGGGCTAGTATCTATATATTCTCTTTTAAGATTACCTTAGTATTAAAACCTAAATATAATATATATATATAAATAAATAAATCAATTACACATATGATACTCGAGTTTAAAATGCTTTATTTGATAATGTAATGGAATACATATTATATATATATATTAATATTATTATTTAATAATACGATGATAATAGTATGCCATGTCTATATATATATATATATATATATATATATATATATATATATGTAGTTTAACATGTCGGTATATTTTTGACTACATCATTAATTTTTTTTGCAGTCTTTACAGATTTGAAAAATAGTGTGATAAGTTCTTGTTTCGAGTATGTAGTGTGTGTAATCATTGAGGTGTAAGTGTTCTCTATCGACAGAATCAGTAACTCTATTTGAATCTGCCACCATTTCATGGACACTTCTGATTGGTCATCTCCGGGCTGTGAAATGTGATGTCATCGGGTCAGATGTGTTTATAATATTAACATTCGTAATAAGAAAATAATATATTTACATCGATATAAATAAATATTTAATATTATTAATTTAATAGATATTTAAACATATTTACGATGATTGTAAGTATTATCGCTAAACCATTATATTGTATATTTTGGTGTAGTCATTTCATACTATCCAGAAACTTAGCTGAACTTTTTATTAACTTACAACCATATGGCTCTAATTTCCCTCCGAAGACGGTCTCGTGTTAATCTCATGCATTCATGGTTTTAACCAGAGCCGATAATTACTGTATACATACTTATATAATATCACTTATAAATATTCTAAGACCTATTTTAATGATACGGACGCGCTTTAACCCGCACCCTATTGCACGTTCGTCTGACGCCTTAGCCAACTCAGCCCCGTAGGAATATTATCATTATACATGCGTTTTACGATGTCGATATGGACAAGAGGCGCGCTCTCTCTCACCTTAGCGCACTCAGATAGCTTCGATCTTTTAGTTTTACATTTCAGTTCTACGTCGGTACTGCTGTAGTAGACTACTGCGCTGCACTTGTTGTAGGTGACGTTGTTGTACTTGAAAGGGAACTTGCAGTGCAGCCCCTTCTCGGTCATGGATACCGTGGTGTTCTTCTGCAAAGGGGGCGGGGCCGAGTGAAAGTGTGTTACATTATCGAGAATTCTACGACATATGGATGAAGATTGATGAATATGTATAAAATTAACAAATATGAATAGAAATTAGTAGAGATTAACAAATATGAATAGAAATTAGTAAAGATTAACAAATATTAATAGAAATTAGTAAAGATTGACAGAGATGAATAGAAATTAGTAAAGATTATCAAAAACTAATAGAACTTAATGAAGATGTATAAATAGTACTACAGAGTAATAGGTGAAGTATTAAATACGGTTACAAACTTCTTTAGGAGGTTTAGCGGTGGGAGTGCACTCGTCGAGGGCGAACGTTCCGTTCTTGAAGTGATGACTACCGCACATGTATTTACCCCTCACTAAAACGCAGTCCATGTACATTCGGCGTCTGTACACGAACGGGAACATGCAGTGAGAGTTCAGCTTCTCGGTGGTAGTCCGCATCGTACTGGTGCTAGGTGTGGCTGTACTACTGGGTGCGGCACTGTGGGTACTCTTCCTACCGACTGTGCTATGTTTACCAGATTCAGTGGTATGCTTCTCTGATACGGTGGTGTGTATATCAGTTGTGACAGAATCAGTACCTTTGCCCGATCCACTATTATCTGTATCCGTTACAGTGATAAATATCTCCGAATCAGTTGTATGCGTACCTGAGCCAGGAGTATGTTTCTTAGGCCCGTCAGTAACTTCCCCAGATCCATCTTTCTCCGGTTCGGTGATGTCTATCTCTGTCTCAGTGGTATGCTTACCTGAGACAGTAGTATGTTTCTTAGGTCCGTCAGTAACTTCCCCAGATCCATCTGTCTCCGGTTCGGTGATGTCTATCTCTGTCTCAGTGGTATGATTACCTGAGCTAGTAGTATGTTTCTTAGGCCCGTCAGTAACTGACCCAGATCCATCTGTTTCCGGTTCGGTGATGTCTATCTCTGTCTCAGTGGTATGCTTACCTGAGCTAGTAGTATGTTTCTTAGGCCCGTCGGTGACTGCCCCAGATCCATCTTTCTCCGTCTCAGTGGTATGCTTACCTGATCTAGTAGTATGTTTCTTAGGCCCGTCAGTAACTGCCCCAGATCCATCTTTCTCCGGTTCGGTGATGTCTATCTCCGTCTCAGTGGTATGCTTACCTGGTCCAGTAGTATGTTTCTTAAGCCCGTCAGTAACTGTTCCAGATCCAGTTGTATGCTTCTCAGGCTCGTCGGTAATTGCGCCAGATCCATCTGTCTCCGGTTCGGTGATGTCTATGTCAGATATAGTCGTGATTTCGTTATGTACCGATTCGGTAGTTGAAGCTGATTGGCTAGGCTTGCCGGTACGATTATTCGCCAGTACTCCATTCTCTGTAGTCTTTGTACGGGCGTCAGTAACGCCAGACGAGGAAGTCACGTGTTTAGGTCTGTGGGTTGTGGGCGTGCCAGTCTTGACGGTAGTCTTTGGTTTCGACGTAACGGTTCCGTTATTTTCGGTGATCACAACGGTGTTATTGTCACGTGGTATGATAACTACTACTGTTTTAGAGCCGACATCCGTCGCGTTATTGTTAGTGTAGGTGGTATTCTTCTCGATGGTTCCGTCGAATTCATCGACGTTGTCCACGACGCTTCTGTGACGACAGGTACTATCGAACCGGGCGGCTTCGTTACGCAGCATAGCGATACGGTTACGATAGATCGGTAGGATACGTTGTTTGGCGACGGTCGCCATTACTGATTGATAGGCGTAGGCCGCGCCCCCTTTCTCGGTCGCTATTTCGGAGATTAGTCTGTAGAATTCGGCGGCGAATCGGTTCAGGATCGCCGGTCCGTACTGCTGATTGGTCAACGCGGACAACGATTTATAGTCGTACGCGTCGTGGTATTTGTACGTCTCGGCGTTGATACGTTGCATCTCCATCTCGAGCGTGGCTCCTCCCTCCAGGTTCGTCATTATCACCTTCAAATGACCTTCGATTGCCGCCGAATCGAATATCGACATGTCGAGTGTGGAGCAAACCTTATTCCTGAGTACGTCTGATCGATACCACATCACCTGAACGTCGGATATAGACCTATTGTACACGATAGTTGACCACACGGTCCGTTCTTCGGCCACTACCTGTATGTTCTTAGTGAACCAGGCGTGCACCCACTCGGTCTCGGTACGGTATTCGTGGTGAACTGTGACCCCGCACGTATCCATGGCGATCTGTACCCGCAACGCCAGCTTCTCGAGGTATTCCAACTCGTTGAACAGGGTGACTATCTTATGCACGGCTAGTACGCGTTTCACGTTCTCCAATATGTGGTGAGATTGTTCGGCGGTGGTGGCGTTCAGTTTGTGAAGTAGCGAGTATTCCTGCCAGAAACTAGACATTCGATTGCGGACGTCCTTTTCGTTGAATTGGATACGAGTGGCGATACGCATGGCGCGGTGCAGCTCCTCGTCGCACGAATGGTAACGCCCGCAATTCGAGATCTTCTCGGTACCCGATTTGAACGACTGGATGAATTCTTTGATGTCGCCGCCCCGTCGCTTCAGAGCCGGTTCGTCGATATAGGCGCAGATGGTACGCGACAGACGGATGGAACGGTAGATGTCTTCGGTGTACTGTTCGACGTGCGTGTTGCTCTTGTGAAGCATACGCTCCTCGATCAGCTCTCGTTGCTTGCGGAATCGCTCGAAACGCATCAAGCCGAAGTTCATCAGGATTTCGGATTCTTTATCGCTCGGCTGTGCGTGTGATTGAGAGGAAGCGTTACTTAACAATACCAATAAGTTAATATATCTAAATAAATATATATATATATATATCAAACCTTGGCACATTCTTCCATTTTTGGATTAAAGCCATGAGGAGATTGGTTGACGGCACATCTGTACCTACAAACATGATAATAACTGTTAACTATGTAATGGAAATAACGTAATGATAATATAATCATTAAATCATACGGAATGTGTGAACAAACATAATCAAAATAAATAAGTTTTCTTAAATACAAATTATAAAATACATAATATTACATTGAATATAATTTATTACGAAAATTATAATAAATAATTACAAAATAAAAGACAAATTAAAAATTATAATATAGACATTATTAATATTCAAAATAATAATGATAATTAAATTAAAATAAAAGTAAATTATATAAAATAAATAATATGTGATATTAAATATGTAGGGATTTGCCCTATCACGAATATTTATATATATATATATATATATATATATATTATGTATGAGTATAATGCGAATAAGAATTACTTATGTTTTATAAATACTTTTAAATATTATAATATAACTTATTATACAATAATTTAACTATGTCTATATCTCGACCTATATATATATACATATATATATATATATATATATATATATATATATATATAATTAATCTATTTTATTATCCAACCAGTGGATATATAAAATGTACCATATTTTATATTTATGTTTTATTCTATAATCATAATCATAATCACTGCAAATATAATACTGATATAATATTGATATTATAATACTGACCGAGAATTAAATATATCGTCTGTCTGTTATTCCATTATTTATGTAACTTTAATGCCTTCTATTTGCATCTCTCGTTGTGTGTGTTATTATGCTGACTTCGCAGTAATCAAATACCATATATGGTATACGGTATATATGGCATATGGCACACATACCACACATTATATGTGCTACCCTTATTGATATTTATAATTTAAATATTATAAATTTCGTCGTCATGTTTAGTACTACAATAGAATCATGCATGTATTATTATAATAATATAGGGGAAAGTAATCGAATACGGACAGGGCCCGAATACGGACACTCTCGGTATCTAAGAAATCATAAATCCTACAATAAAATGTAAATAGTCTAAAAAAAGTATTTTTTATTTTTTAATTATTCAAAATATTGCTGATATATCCAATAAACTGATTTATTTATTACGTTTTTAAATTTATGAAAACAAATTCAACTTTAAACATTCTCAAGAATATACAAATGTATCGATATAAAATATAACATTATATTATTAAAAAATAAAGCATTCTAAAATTATATATATAATTTCTATATTTTTTATCAAATATTCATAAGTTATAAGCATATATCTAGAGGTCATATAAGTTCCTAATACCGATACTCTAGATGTATTAATACGGACATTGTCAATCGGACACCCTATAACCAATCAGCGTGTAGAGTATGAACTATTTTGATATTCATAAAAAATCGCGTGCGTTATAATATTAATACCACCAATAAAGATAAATCTAAAAATTGTATTATTTAGATACTTAAATTGTATTATTAATTAAATAATAATAAAAATAAATAAATTATTAACTAATTAAATTAGAATAAATTGTTCATAAAATTAATTATAAATAATGTAATTGTAATTTGTCTGATTGATTCATCAATAATATATAGTTTATCTAGTGATGTATAGGGTGTCCGTATTATAACACAGGGTATCCGTATTCGGACATGGGTACCGAATACGGACACCCCCGTTATCTATGGAATTTTAATATTAAATAAAATGTTAAAATCACAATAATATCTAAAATCACATAATATTAATAGATTGTAATTTATAAAAATAATGAGTCATACAATGCATTGTTAAGACCATTTATTGTTAAAGTGTCCGTATTAGGTTACTTTCCCCTATACATATCTTATTGTATTATTATATTGAGTAATCTATATATATGGTATATATACCACATATAGCTAGAGTATAGCGAATAACCAAGCATTAATAATAGTCCATTGCCTTTTCATGGGATATTTTGCAATTTCACAATTATTTTTTACACATTTTTTACACATGAATTGTTATCCACAACAAAATCAGTTTTTTTCATAATCAATTATAACAGAATCCTATTTATTTATTAAAAATCTGTAAATGTATTTTATTAGATTTTGTTCATATAAAATTTAAAAAAAAACTAATAATATTTTTTAACATATTTTTGGAATTTGCCATCTCCCCTCTAACTGCCATGTCCTTATAAAGGGCAGCATCGTAATAGTGGTCAGTGACCTATATTATTATGTGATAACTGGTCACCTACTGACCTATGCACAGTGAACAGTACATTATATATGGTCATAGCAACCTTCTATATTAAAGATCTAGTATACTAGATAGCCTATAGGCTATATAATATTATACATAGCCTATAGTCTATGTAATAATTTTATATATGTTAATATACATATATATATATATATATATGTGTGTGTGTGTATTTAATAAGTAATATGAATACAATAAATATAAATATAAATATATTTAATATTAAGAATGTAATAAAATTGTTTATAATATAATATAAATAATTAAGTACACATAAATATTATATAATAATAATTGTATAATAATATAATTAAAATATTATTATTGCTAGAATGCATATATATATATATATATTATAATAATACCTATAATATATATAGTATCATCATTTACTATAATATATATGATATATAATCTATAGGGTTTTATGATATAACCTATAGGTAAAAACATGGGGCAAGCGCAAATTATAATTGAATAAAATGATAAGATAACGGGATGAATAGCGTACGATGCACCCCTCCACGTGATCACGTGACGTAACAATGGCGGCTGCTGTGGTTGCTATGGTAACATCGCGTAACCTGTACGAGAAGGTTCCATCGCTGTGTCTCCTAACGGTATCGGTAACGCTGCAGTGAGTGTATTGTCTCTGGTTGTAGACGAACGGGAACCTACAGTTGGTGCCCTGGTTCGTGATGGCTACCGAGAAGCTCTAGAAGGGGCGGAGGTGGGGGCGTGTCAGCATGACCTATAGGTCACGTGTTAAAGCTAGCCTCGCGCGTAGTTAGCGAGTAATCCTCTGTACTGTGTGCGTATATGTGTGTGTGTGCGTGTGTGCGTGTGTGTAGCAATAACTGTATTAACATGGCAAGGTAATGATACAGATACATGCGCGTGTATGTGTGTGGTGTTAGTAATGCGTGTATGCGTACCACTACAGTGATGTGTGTGGGCAACTAGTGACACACTACGGTAGCACCTTTGTGTGTGATTACACACATACGCGCAGCCTGTGACGTCATATTAGCATCTCGTCCGCACTACTACCGATAATCCTATAGGGGTACCCGACCCGAGTAAAACTATGACGTAATGCTATGACGTAACGCTATGACGCATGCTAGCGAGTCACGTGGTGTGTACCTGGTCGATGAAGGTGTGAGAACTAGAGAAGCGCGTTTTCAACTCCGAGTCAGAACAATTGATCCAAGCAGACACATACTGAAGATTGGAGTCGGTCAAACTGATACGGCAGAACCTCCTGTTTCCTTTCTGTGGACGTGTACGTTTGTATTAGTGCGTGTGTGTGTGTGTATGTGTGTGTATGTGTGTGTATGTAAGTGTTATTGTAAACGACGGTTATATACATGAAATTATATAGGTTATATTATAAATTATAGTATTATATATTACATCCTACGTATGGAATACATATTATAACGTACATTTTAAATTAATATACATATAATTATTTGTATCTATACATATTTATATATAAATATTATATATATAAATATATAAATATAAATATTTATATATATATATATATATATATATATATACATATATATATATATATATATATATATATATATATATATATGTAGATATATACGTAGATAATTTAATTTAACTAACATGTACAAGTCTCCTACACGTAGAAGACGCCTCCCCTTTCAGCAAGTAGGGAAAAGCGCACTTCATAACGTCTCCGTCCTTGATGATTACTTTATGTCCTCCCACAGAAATCAGAACTTTATGCGTAGTGGTGGTAGTACTAGATGTGTTAGTGATAGTAACGATAGTCTTGGAAGAGGTATTCTTGAGGGTGCGTCTGTTTCCGTGTTCGTCTACTGTCTCCACTATGGAGGTTTGGTTAGTAATGTGAGGTTCCTGAACCGATGTGCTGTTCGTGATCGACACATGCGTTTTGCTTTTTGTACTGACTTTCCCGGTACCTGGATGATTGGCGACCTTGCTTTCACCTTGGTCGTCTGCTGTTGCGTCACCGTTATCAGGTTCCTCGTCATCTTCCTCGTCGTCGTTAGAATCCTCCGATTCATCATCCTCAGCATCTTCGTAGACGGCTTTATCCTCCTTCTCCTGTACTTCCTTATCCACCTTATTTTCGTCGTCCGAGAACATAACCTTATTGTTAGTTCGGCTTTCGGCGTAGGGTTTCATGTCGGCCAGGTTAAGAATATCGTCGTCGACGCCCGCCTCTTCGCGTTCTATGTCGGTATCCCCGCCCATAATGGGGGCGTCTCGTTCGCTGTCCGACGCCTCCCGCCTCGAGAAGCTCCAACCATCAACGGCGACGACGGCCATCAGCGAACATAGAACCACGATCGAAATGCAACCGTTCATTTCAAGTGAGCAGATGAGAATACTTTCTAAACAACGCTTAGGTCAGGATGTTGATTCGCGTTGCCGGGGTAACGCGTTAACGCTGTATTTACGTTCTATTAAAAATAAATTAAAGTTTACGCGCGATTAAAAAACATCGCGTTTTAGTGTTGTTTTGTTTGTTTTCGATCGTAAATATATATGCGCGAAACAATTAATTTAATAATTATTTAATGTAAAAATAAATTTTCCATGTGTCATATATTATATTAAGAATTGTTTGTAGAATTTTGGGTAACAAATAATTAATAATGTGTGTAAATTAATTTTTTACACTGATGATAAGTATTATTAAATATTACCATGTTGTTCGACACATTATGTAATCAAATGCTGAATATCTATTGATGTATGTTCAATGGTTTTACATGTACTTTTTATCCTTTCTATTACTATAAATAATTTAATAAATTTTCAGAATATTCTATTCATCTTATTAATTTATTTTAATATATTGTTTAATATATACCCCTATACGGGACGGAACGGGTATTGGTCGTTTTAATTAACGCTTAAATGGTGCTAAATAGGATACAAAGTTATATATACAATATTTATATAATCAAAATATCCACAATATAAAGTACTTTTTTTTTAATTAATTAATAACTCTACTTTAGTACGTAATAATTTGTTTGTCAAATTTTAGCAAATAATTATTTATATATATTTATACTTATTTATGTGTGTGAGTGTGCACACATACATGTATGTATATAATTAAGTCATTGACTTAGGTAAATATGCATCACAAATATAATTATTTAATATTAAATAATTACAAAATTATAAATCGAATACATAAGAGACACCAATTACATATTCTTATATCCTACTAGCGGCCACTACCCCTGACTTACCTTATTTTAATGCCTTTTTATACTTTTTAAAGCCTAATAAATCATTAATATTAATCAGTAATTTATAAAAGTGAAATAACAATATTCTAGAACTATATGATTTATAGTTAATTCAAAAAAATTAGATCTTAATATTCAGTATATTTCGATATATTAGAAGTATGCTGAGGCATATACTTTATCGGCCACTACTCCGTTCCCTCCCTTTAATTATATATATATATATATATATATATATATATTTAATATAATATATCATACGATATCATTAAGAAATTACACTTATATGGAATTATGGATAGGAGCCTACTGCATTAAATTTAATAATCTGTTACTTAAATAATCGCAAACAATATGTAAATATTCATGATGCAAATTCTATAGAATGTATACATTGCTAGATATTAATTGTGGTGTTCCAATGATCGGTTTTGGTACACCTTTTATTTTTTATTTATATCAATGACATGACAAATATTTCTAATAAGGTTAATATAGGATTTGATCCTAATATGATTTGCTGATGATACAAATATTATTTTTAAAAGTGAAAATACTATATATCTTGAACATATTATGCAGGAATATCTAGATATATTTTATAAATGGATATGTATAAATAAATTTAAAATGTATAATTAATGACATTATACTTTAATTACTATAATACATCATATACTAAATATAGTTATTTCAATTTAATATTGTGCTTCTATATAATGTATCTATTTTAAATTTGGATTGATCATATGAACATTATTCAGTTTTGTATTCAATCGATGAGAGGGTTTGAATTAATGGATATAACTCGGTTTTTTAGTTTGCATGGGGATTAACATTGAAAATATGTTATTATTCTCGCAACTAGTGATGTAAATGACGAGCTTTTGATGCCGTGCCGAGACTTTTAGTTTTTGATGCCGAGATCTAGACTTTCATTTTCGGTAAAAAATAAACGAGCCTGAACCGAGACTCTAGACAAACGAGCTGTTCAGTACGTAGTACGTTTAGAGGAACAGGTACTCCAATTTAGTGGAGCAGTAGCTTTAACAGGAAGTAGAATCAGTAGGGAAGAACAGTGGGCAAGTTGGAATAGTAAAATAAAATTAATAGAGTTTTTGTAAGGTTTCTGGAAAGTGAGGTCCGTATTTTTATAATACTGAAGAGATGAAATTTGAGTATTTTATAATGGATGTTATGTCATTCTCAATTTATAATTTGAAATCAAATAATAATCTTAATATTATCTTTAATCATTAATATTACAAGATCAAGGTGGATAGAAAATATTATACTCTTAGGCAATGTCGAATATAGTCGTCAGCGAAGAAGACCGAAGAAAATATGGATCGAAAACATCAAATAATTTATCGGAAAATTACTAGGTAATATACTATATAATATACCCAGAAGAATTTCAACAACAGAACCAAGTGGAGATAATTTGGGGAAAATGTGTAGGTAGGTATATATTATTCATCTATAACATACAAAATTAAAAAATACTATATGAGAACAAATTTATTTTAATATATACTAATATATACCTAACAAATGTCTGCAGAAGATATTTGTAGGAATATAGGGAAACGTGAGCCTTACATGTAGGGGGTGTGGGTAAATACGAGTATTTTGTTGATGCTAATATGCCTAATAACATCAGTAATAGATATGACGATATTTGACATTAACGAACTCTGTGTTATGTTAAAGTCACTAATATTTTAAGAAAAATGTTATATAAAGGTCAAATTTTACATATATAATATAATTAATTAAAATTATGTGTCTAGGCCATTAGGCCTACATATTATCATATTCTTATAATAAATATTCGAATTAGTTAATTTAACTTAAATGTTATTATATTATTATATAGTGCGACAAGTACTTACACATTCGGAACTATCTACCAAAACCCCAATACCTACAATATTTCACTGATATTTACCAGTAGTATTAGAACTTATAATATATAATGTTGTTATCATAATATGAAAATACGAGATAGCTATTTATTAATTTATATCTTTTTAATAAGTATTCTTAAATTCAAATACTAAGATTCAATATTCACGGAGTACTGGCTAGTATACTAGTAGTTATACTATATATATATATATATATATATATATATATATATATATATATATATATATATATCGAGTGCCAAATTAGATCGACCTAAACGCATTCAGATCCCCTCACATTTATGCATAGAGCTAGAGAGAAATCATCTTTCTTATTAATTTATGACAACAATTAACGAATGTTACCAAGGTATACATTCATATATAAAGATACATTAATTATGGTCATGATCATGTGTTCGTGTATGAAAAATCGTATATATATATATATATGTATATATATATAGGTATATATATATAGGTATACCTACTAATATATACTAAATAATGATATATCCGTTATATCCTATAAATAAAAGTTATTCGTGATTGAGATGATAAATATGATAAAATAATCAACTATTTAAATATCTCTAGAATAAAGAGTAGATAAATATAGCTACATAATTGATGTATAGTATACACTTTATACTATACATTAATTATATATATATATAAATATATATATATATATATACATTTTCGCTAACTAATAAATATACTAAAATATACCTATTACTAGCCACTATATTTAATATGACCATATAGGACCATATATGACCATATTATATATGGTCCATATATATATATATATATATATATATATATACATTATATGTATAGAATATACTTTGTGATGGGCACCGATCCTTTTTTCATGGATCGTCGATCCCGATCACGATCCTCATTATTCTATTATGCGATCCTTTTCCCGATCCTAATCCTCAATTCGTTACCCGATACTTTCCCTATCCCGATCCGGATCCTAAGTTTCGTACCCGATCCCGAACCCGATCCCGATCCCGATCACGATATTCTTTATATTTAATTAATACGTATTATTTACCTATATATTTAATGAATACGTAGGGGAGGAACAGGGGTAGCAGCCGATGCAGGAGAAGTGGCCGTTTTAATTAACGCTGAAATGGTGCTAGATATGATAAAAAGTTCTATATACAATATTTAGATAATCAAAATGTCTATAATATAGAGTACATTTTTTTTATTAATAATTAATTAATTACTCTAATTTATTACATAATATTTTTTTGTCAAATTTTAACAAAAACATGATTTGGAAAAGCACTTTTATACAATGAATATTTATTAAATATTTATTTGTTGTTGCATATTTATAAAATATAATTGCTTATCTATCATAATATGTATTTATGCATTCATATACATGTAATGGTAGTCATTTATGATACATATACTAGACCATATGTAATAAATAGTAGTGGCCAAACAAATTCGACAGTAGTGGCCGCCTATATCCAATGAAAATTGAGTAATATAGAACTCATTTACATATTCAAATTCCATGATTATTTTTTTTTAAAACAATTTTTATGAAATTCTCTATAAAATTGCGTATGCACCACTTAATATTAATAATATGATACATTATATATATCTGAATATTTGTAATATATAAATGAAACATATATGTTACATATATATTATATATTATATATAGTTTAATTATTGTCGTTATATTATGTTTTGATCAACAAACACATTTGATTATCAATTTAATATTAACTATAAATTTCATTATAAAATATAAATAATAATTAACAACCTAAATCAATAATAAAAATGAAATATATGTTATTTATTATAATATGTGTTATGATATTGTATATTTAATATAATATTAATATCGAATACATTACGAGACACCTATTGCATGTTCTGGTACTAGCGGCCACTATTCCTGTATGCCTTATTTTAGTGCTTTTTTTAATGACTAAGCAATCGTTAATATTATTCAATAATATAATTTATATATAAAAATGAAATCACAGTATTCTAGAACTATATGATTTCTAGCTAATTTAACAAAATAAGATATTCAAATTCAGTATTTATCGATATATTAGAAGTATTCTAAGGCATATAACTTTTCGGCCGCTACTCCTGTTCCCCCCCTATTAATCGTACGATTTTATTTCATAATTCGAAACAATATATATGTAGGGGAGAGTGATCTAATATCGACATGCACGTAATATCGACACCCTAGATATCTTCTAAAATATAATTCCAATCAAAAAATAATTAATGTATGAAATGTTAATCAATATAATTCTAATTTATATAGGTAGGTATTTTTTTATAACCTATAATTTTTTTTAATTATAAACCAAAAACTGATTTTTTCGCTACAACTCTAAATTTATGAAAATTTTGAAGTACAATACCGTTAATCAATATAATTCTAATTTATATAAGTATAATTTTTTTTAATTATAAACCAAAAACTGATTTTTTCGCTACAACTCTAAATTTATGAAAATTTTGAAGTACAATACCGATTCTCAATCATTTGAAAATATATATATTTTAAATATTTTAAATATAGATTTAATTATATTTTGCAATGTCCCGAAAAGATTTTGTATTTTTCATAATTTGTTACAAAATTATTGACGTTTACCTAAGCAATATAAATTTTAATAATTGCCCTAACACCTTAATTACACGTAATATCGACACCCTTTAACCAATCAGCGTTATTTGTTTATTATGCGTGTGCGTTATAATATCATTAATTTTAAGAAAAAAATGTATGAATTGCGTGTGTTAACTAAAAGTAACGCTCATTCAATTCTGATTGGATAGTGGATATTAAATAATATATGGTATATCTAAATATAGATATATTTAGGGTGTCAATATTATGTGCCAAGGTGTCGGTATTCGAGGCAGTTCCTGTAATATCGACACCCTTGTTATCTCAGAGTTAAACAAACTAAATTAAATTTTAAAATAGCTATTATATGTATATACCTACTTAAGTAATAAATAAAATTTGGTAATATTTAATTGAGAAATAATAAATTGATGGTGATTTAAACAATAATTATTGTTAGGGTGTCGGTATTCGAGTACTCTCCCCTATATTCTCCCCTACTGTTAAAAATGATGGTTTTCTAGACTGATATTTACTGCAGAAAACCATCGAAAGTGTATTTTTTTTAATATTTATTTAAAACCCTCTAAATGGTATTCTGTGAAACCGACTGTATAAAACCCTCTAAATGGTATTCTAAATTTCTACGGTGGAAAAACATATAAATGGTATTCTTAATTTCTACTGTGGAAAACCCTCTAAATGGTATTCTTAATTTCTACTGCAGAAAAACATATAAATCGTATTCATAATTTCTACTGCAAAAAACCATATAAATAGTAGGTATTCTTAATTTCTACTGTGGAAAACTATAGTTTTATCTATATATATCTATATGGTATTCTTAATTTCTAATGTGGAAAACCATCTAAATGGTATTCTTAAATCCGATAATAGAAAACCCTTAATATGGTATTCTAAAAATGTCACTGCAGAAAACCATCAAAAGGGTTATATTATAATCACACCTTAAATACCATTTAGTTTACTGCAGAACACCATTTACTTATTACAGTGTAGGTAGGTATAATATCTATGTAATATAAATTGTTAATATTTGTAAATAATATGTAGGTATTATATTGTATTATATTTCAATAATAAGTCAATTGAATTAAATGCATATATTTAATGTATATCATATATACTATAATATAGTCACTATATGATAGGTCACCTATAGTGAATTACATGTAATTTATTTATATAAATGCATTGAATTGGATACAAATATCTACTCATTGTACGACGTATACATTGTATACAACGTACATTGTACAATGTACGTTGTATACAATGTACGACGATGTACGACGATGTACGACATTGTACGTTGAGTCAAAGTCGGTGGTTTACGTATATGATATCAAGTGATTAAATTCTATTATGGTAAAAATAACAATTATTATTTAAATACTAGGTCTTGCAATACCTTGGAAAACATTACAAAATAATGATAAATACAATATCATATCAAAGTAATAATACTATACTAAAAAGTTGTTAACAACATATTAATTAATATTCTTATAAATACATATAGGATATAATAATATTAGAGTAGGTATATATCGTATATGCAATGATGGGCACCGATCCTTTTTATGGATCGGGATCGCCGATCCCTATCCTTTTCCCGATACCGATCCTTTGGCGATCCCAATCCCGATCCTCTCTTTCTTACCCGATCCCGATCAGGATCGGATCGCCGATCAATGATCGCGATCCTGCCCATCACTGCATATACTGTATATTATACTGTATACCGTGTGTATATATATATATATATATATATATATATATATATATATATATATATATATATATATATGTTAGCGATATACTTGTCCTTACTACTTGAACATTTTTATAGTTATACTTAAATATTAATAGGTATTAACTCTACTTATTTGCTTGTAAATAAGGAATATATATGTAAAATATTATGTATATAATATGTATAAATATTATGTAGGAATATTTATCAAATAAAAAATAATGTGGAAATAAAATTTAATTATTATTTATATAGCATTATTTAATTAATATATTATTCTAGTAACAGGTGGGGCTGGTGCTGTAATCGACGAATCAAGCATATCTTTCATATTATTTATCCATGTCTTTGTTATTTTTTCGTATTTTGTATCCTTATTTGTTATATTTATCACTTCACTTTTATTTGTTGCCTGTTTTCTTACAAATTCCAATTTAGTATTTGATAAACTGTGATGTAATATATCTTCATTTAAATCTGCACTTAAAACAAGTTCATTTACCTCCTGGTGTATTATACCTGGTAATTCATTAACATTTGATCTATTATTATTTTTCTTTAGAAATATTTTTAAAAAACAATTACTTATAAAACCCAAGAGTAGAATTAGTAGAAGATAGTATATTATATTAAATTTTAATTCAAATGAATTGTCATCATTTATTATAATTTTCAAGTTATCAGTTTCATTATTTCTCGTTTCAATAAAGGTACCCATAATCATTATTTCATAGAAAATAAAGTTATAGTCAGGGACTTTAATTGATATTCTTTTATAATATTGATTTGAGAGACACGAGTACGTCATATTTTCATAATAGTCTACGATCATTGTAGAAGTTCGTAAACAATGCACGTCTGATCCAGAATGCACCAGAAATACTTCAACGGTAGGATTGGAATCAGACGATAGTCCGATAAATAAAGAAGCTCCTTCGACGCTGGCCCCTCTCGTTAAAACCACCTCGAACTTAGAATCTTTGATAACGAACACGATTAAAGGATCGGTTGACATTAAGAGATCGAATAGCGTATGCTCGCAATGGTGCCAGCGGATCGCTTTCCGAGCCGCATCCGACAAAAGCCGAGTCTCGACCGACGATACGAGATTCCGGGGCGCCGGTAACGTTCGGTAATCTATCGGGTCGACGTCTAGTTCAATGCGTACGAACATCAATGACAGCCAAGCATTGGACACCGTTACGATTAGTCTATCGGCAGCCCTCTCCAGTCGTCTGGTGAACACGGCGCACTCTACCGTGTTCGGTTGTGGCGTCGTCATATTCGGAAACGAGTGAAACTTATGACTCATCGTTTTACAAACCCGCGTCGCCTGCGTCGAGTTAAATCCAGTCGAGCTCGAAAACGCTTCGATTTGAAAATAGGTGGCGATGCTGGTATTCGAATAGAACTCCAAGTAGACGTCCGCGTAATGAACGAGGAATACGGAGTCCAGTTGTATCTCTAACGTTATTTCTCGATAGTGGGGCGCCGCGATAGACGTATTATCGCTGGAGTTGTAGAATGAGCCTCTCTCGCTTTTGTTGTTTAAGTGCAGCCGGGGATTCGGGTGAAGTTTCAACGCGATAATAATCTGTACCACGTGAAGTAACAAGTGTATATCCCTCATAATAGGCGGTACTCTATGGAGTAGATAATTAATAATTAAATATATTGCATTACTAATTATGTAAATGATATATTGACATTTTACTTCTTACTATTTTATAAATCGGAATATGTATTAATTTAATGCAACCTAATATTATCGTAAATATATGTGTACATTATATGGAATTAGTTATAGTTAATTATTAAATCAATAAATGTCGTTATAATTAATTTTATGAATACATTAATTATTTAAAAATTTAGTTTCATATATAAAAAATTTCTAGATTTAACATACTAAAATTTATTACATAAATACAATTACTATGTAAATAATATGTATGAATAACCCAATATCAAAGGCCATATTATTGGACTTATATTTAGCTTTAAAATAATTAAGTTTATATTATGATTGCAATTAACTTATCTGATATGACATGATACGATGAGTAACACAGTTTATTCATTCAGAAATATTTATCCCTAGGTCTATAGATGAGTAATAAGTAAATAAGTAAATAACAAATTTAATAATAATAATATTAAATCATTTATTATAAACAAATCATAAAATATATTTAATATAAATAATTGCATTATATTTATTGACATTTACATATATATATATACAAATATATATATATATATATATAAACATTTTATATAAAAAATACAATTGAAAATGTTGTGTGTGTGTGTATTGGTGTTGGCTGTATTGTTAGCTGTAAGTACTTGGTACCGTGGATAGGGACGTAGTAGTAAAACACTATGCATTATATGCTGTATCACTCTGTGAACTAGTATAAACTAATGATAAAATCAAATGACTAAATACATACATACATTATATATATATATTCGTTTCTAAAAGTCTAAAATAACGTAACGATTACGATAACAGTAACGTAATAAAATCATTCTCACCGGAATTATGGCTAGCGGGCTGTATAAAATATAACACAAGGTAATATGGCATTATTCTTATGGCATGAAGCGGTATTTAATACACTTAACAACGGGGTACGTACGCTCACGAGCGTTTACGTGGACGCTCGCGCGTGTGATAAAAAACATATCGCCAGAACGGCGGCGATACAGCGATAACAAATCAACGATAAGAATTTCCTAAGAATATATGTGTGTGTGTATGGCATGTATGTGGTGGTGTTTGCGTTCGCGATATAAAAGTGGTTGGCGCGTGTGGAATAATAATCAAAGGTCGTCGTCATCGTCGGTTCGATCATCGACTACGACCTCTACCGCGACCTCGGAACCGGTCGAGTCGGGCCGGCCGTCTTCGCGCGACATCTCGGAAGGTTCCAGAATGACGAGCGCGTCGGGAGACGGGGAGGCGGGAGTTTCTACATCGATGTGGTCGGAGTCGGGACTTTCCGCTGATATACCGGTCTCTTGAGCGACGGCGGCGGTAGGGGTAGTAGAATAAGTGGTGGTGGCTGTGGCGGCGGTAGGGGGTAGGCCGAGTAAACTAGGCGTCTCGACGTGGGACGATAACGCGATCGGAACGCTTTGGAAGATATTGATCTCGGGTTCGCTTGTAAAGATCTTGATGTCGGGTTCAGGTTTGATGACCTTGATGAGGGTGGCGTTGCTGCCTTCTCCTTCTCCTGCTGCGGCAGTGGTGGTTAGCAGTATTCCCGGAGTTATGGGTTTCACGTCGGATACATTGTAATCCACGGCTATCACCGCCGGAATCTCTGATCAAAGATAATAGAATGTTAGTTAGTATATTTATATCTATAATTATATATATATTTAAATTTAATAATATATATATATTTATGAAGGATATAATCAATACATTATTTATACACAATGATAGATAAGTATATTAGCATTGTATTTGTGTCATTATTATATACATTATGACTCTAATAATAATTATATTTATATGTACACTGTATTGCATGTATAAATCATAAATATATCAAATAATATGTATATCTTTAAAATATTAATAAAGTTAATTGAGACGTAATGAATACTATATATATATTATAAAATATTATTTCAATATTATTTATATTATATTAATTAAAATAATGTATCATTGATCAGTAAATCAGAATTATAATACTAGTATCCATTACAATACAAGTAACTAGGGGCGCTGCAACAGGGATGGACGTGGGGGATATGTCCCCCCAATTTAAAATCTAGGGGGACTTCCTATGTATTGGTCCCCCCCACATATAAAATCGATCCAGCGCCCCTACATGTAACACTGATATACCTGTAGATCCAGTTATATTGTGTATAGAATCCACACATTTCCTCATGTGTTTCTCTAGTGTTGAAGGTACAGAGAAAGGCATCTTACAGAATCTACAGCAGTAAGTGTCTTTACCTGTTATTAAACATATTTAATATTTATTATTCGCTAAATCATATGATATTATATTGTATTAATTTAAAATAATACTATAATAGTTGATTTATTGGTAAATTTTCTATATAATATTTTAATTAAAATTATAAATTAGATTTGCTTTAAAAATAAAATAATATTTAAATATATTTTTTTTCAATATAAATTTTTAAAGTCATTGCAAAATGTGTAAATATTTTAAATATTATACTTTTGTATTTAATTGTATTTAATGTGTAGTAGAGTATTAATTGTGGTAATTACATGTAAAAGATAGGGAAAATGCTGTTTTTCAAAACTAATAAAATATTTAATATTAATTTGTTATCTTACTTTTGTATTAATATTAATAATACGCATTAATAAAAGAAAGTTGAATTTTATTTTATAAATTGAATTAATTTTTTGATTTTTTTATTTTATTACTATGTGTAAAATATAATATATATATAGGCTTCGAAGGGACATTAGAGGTATATATGGTTATAAGTGAAAACTTCATATAAGTTCCTGGATGGGATGAAGGACTCCACCAAATAAAAATAATAAAATATATATATATATAAAATATATCTACTTATTAAAAAAATTAGCATTACTTATCACAATATAAATTTTCTAAATATATTGAAAATGTGAAGTAAATATATGTATTATTAATAATCATATATTATATGTGAAAATATAAACATCCGTATTCGGGGGGGGGGGGGGGGGGGGTTAAATAGAGAGTATTGGTGTTAATTATTTAATTTTGTTGAATGAATTTAAAATGAATTTCTATTTTTTACTTGTTCTAATGTTTTATTATATTTTATATATATATACTAGATTATATGAATATATAAAATAATAATAATAATTAGTATTTACAATATAAATTTATATAGATATTTATTTATTTTGTATTATTTTATAGTACGTATTTATAAGTTATATTTGACCTAGAAATATAAATTATATATAATTTAAAAAATTAAATTTTAAATTTATAATAAAATGTTGTTCTCGAAAGCAATTCATCAACGAGCCCCCATAATAAAGATCACGTCGAAGCCCGACTAACCGGCTCTGCCATGCGTTCGCATGTGTCGGGTCAACTTTGAACTCTGCGCGCACCTGTAGTTACACATCTCGCAATGGTAGGGCTTCTCTCCGGTGTGAGACCTGCGGTGAACTGTCAGGTTACTGCAGTTACGGAACACCTGCGATAATAGGGGATAGTGGGGATATAGGTGGCGTTACTAGTTGTCATTCAGGAGGTAGTAGTCGTAATCGTCATTGTAATAGATGATTTAAACACTTATATACAAATATATAAGACATACTCAAAAGTGTATAAACAACAATGATAAATGAAAAAATCAATAATACGAAAACACAGTAACATATTAATGAATATATATATATATATATATATATATATATATTTAAAATCCTATTAATAGAAAATAGTGAATTGAGTTCAGAAAGAAAATAAAATTTCTGCTCAAAGGAAGGCACCAGAGATTATCTCGTAATATATACTCACAAAGTGAGTATCCTCCAATTAAAGTACAAGAAATCAGGAGTATTTATAGTAGTATTAATAGTAGTGGTAGTGATCAATTATTAGCAGTACATACATATGAATTAATTAATAGTAATTTATAAAACGATCTTTATCTATATCATTACTTTCTATAATTTACATTTACCGAAGTGTATTAATAACACATTTCGACGAGCAATTAAATAGACTACGGAGGTAAACGGGAAGTGTAGAATTACGACGCACCTTTCCGCAGAACTCGCACTGATCTTTACGCGGGCTGTCGGTGCTGAACGTAGGAAGTCTACTGTCGTTCAGGATAGCGATGGGAACCGGTTCTCTGACCGGTATTATCTTCTTTTCCAGCAGCAGCGACGCCGAGTGTTTCGGCTGATGACTCATCTTCTGCGGGGAAATAGAGTTCTCGGTTACGCGCTAAATCTGGGTCAGAGGTTACAAGAATATCAACTATCCTAGGATAATCGCTAGCGGGATAGTGTTTAACGTTACGGAGATAGCTAAACGACTGCGGAACAACTGAGTCACCCATGTGACCCGCCTGTCTACGTAGAGGTCAAAGGTGTGAACTACTATGCAGACATTATGAAAATTGCAGACATTATGAAAATTGCAGACGTTATTTGTAATAAAATATTTTTGAGTATAAAATAATCAACTACAGAGGTATAGATTATTACAGTTGTCAGCTTACAGCAGGCTATAGTATATTGTTTAGTACACAGAGGATAAGTACACACATTTTACAATACCAAATACGTATAGCTTTAAATTATGTATGTTTTAAAATTTAATACTAGATTATAAAATATTATCGATTTATATATTATATGCATATATAATATTTATATTATGTGAAATAATAAATTATTCATTCTATATAATTCTATATTATCTATTAATGAATTATACAATAATGTTTTATTAATATTTCATTTTATATGGTTAAATAATATACGCTAAATATTCTAACGAATAAATAAGTGAATTACTGAATACTATCTAACATAGAGTATCTTATCTATTTTAACATTACATTCTATTAATAGATGCACATAATTTATAGATGTACAAATGCAAACGTTGTCATAACGAAAAATAAATAATCTAAAGTCTACTATCGTTTAATATGAAGTCTGGCATAGACACAGACAAACACACGCAAGCAGACAAACATACATAAGCTCACAGACAAACATACACATGCACACAGACAAATATACATACACAGACAAACACACACACATACAAACATACATAACACACAAACAAACATATACGCACAGACAAACACACGCACACAGACAACCATACACAAGCTCACAGACAAACACACATACACAAGTATTAACAGCACCACATGATACCCGCGCTTAACTAACTAGATTGAGCGTGTGTTTCTCCATTAGTTTAGCGTAGGCGATGACCGCGGCGGCGCTGTGCCTGGCGTCGTGTTGTAGGTACTGCATGGAACCCATTTCCGGTTTAAACATCTCCTATTGGTTGAAACTCATCGTTTACATCGTATCATAGCAGCAGCCGCCGTAGCGTTATATGTGCGACCGCTTACCGTTAATTGTAACAGGAATATAATCTGAGGCCGTATGTGGCGAATATACAGCTTTAACGCGGATACACGCGGATACCTTCTTTTTATTACATATCAATACTATGAATCACCAGCGAGACTACTACTACTACTGATGTTACTAATGTCGCTACTTCTAGCGGTGGCCGAGGTGTATTCATTATTGAATAATTGAAATGATGTCAGCGTATAAATCATGCGTTGGTTAGGTGCGACACATGTTCGTGTGTGCCTACTGTATCACCATACAGCATGCACTGCGCATTATCACGTTTCAATCTATTTATAGATAGCCAATTGATACGAGCGAAATCAACGCGTGCATATGAATGATAGGTATCGATGATGTTGATGATACCTACAATCTAGACTATAGTGGTAGTATTACAAATTATTAAATACATTTAATTTATAGATTTAACCGTCAGATTATGAATTTATATTATTTCTATTTAAGATATAGGTTTTAACCCGGGTTTTAACGAAATACATTTAAAGTTATATACTTATGATATAAATATAAAATAAGATAATTTAATGGGGAGACGATCAAAAAGGACGAGTTGGGGATTAGAGGTTACATTTAAAATATGAGTTAATAGTATAAAGTATATATTGTATTGGTATTTGTGGGTTTTTCGTTTAATTGGTTTAGTTTTGTCCTGTTTGTTTTTTTTTAGCTGCATTACATCCCAAAATGAGCCTATATAAATTTATTTCACATTTAAAATTTAACCTTTGCTCCTCAACTCGTCCTATCAAAGAAATAACTATTGTCTAAATATTTTATTTCATTGTTGGTATATTGATAAAATAGTTTCAATTTCAAATAAAATTTATTATTTAGAAATTTATATTGTTTTTATTATTAAAAATATAAAATTATATAAATGTATATATATAAATAATTTGTATTATAGATCAAAAGATAATAATGTTGTTATTAAATTTATAATAACTATATAAAATAAATATCATATTATTGAATAATCTTTATATTATAGCTTATAATTAGTTAATTTTAGTGTTATTCTTAAAACTAAATTGTTTTAATATAAATCAGGTAATACTCAAAAAAAATACAGCACATAATTAAAAAAATATGTATTTATATTTTATATATTAAAATATTAAATATTAATTATTTTGAAATAATGTAGAGATAAATTATACAAACTTATATAATAAACTTATTAATTAAATAAATAAATTATTTAATAAACCACAAATATAAATAAAGTATCATTTACATTTAAAAACACGTAATATACGACACCGATACAATATAAACAAATCTGTGGCGTCGATACGAACCTTAACGTCGAGTCTCGGTTTCTTGATGGCGACCGGTACGACGTCATCCCTCTCTCGAAGCAGGAGGGGGTCTCGAGCCGGTATCGACGCGGAGTCGCGACGGTGCGCCGCCAGCTTCCTGTTCAGCGCCGAAGCCGCTGCGTTGTTCTCGACGAACGAGCGGTAGGCGTCCTGATACGTGGTGATCTTCGATAGTTCACTGTTACGCATGATCTCCTCGAGGATGGAGTTCGTCGTGGTGGTCGACGAGGCGGCGGAGGAGGTCGCCGACGAAGTAGAGGTCGTAGAGGTCGTAGAGGCCGGCGGGGCGACGGCGATGTAGGACTCGCCGCTGCCGGCGCTGACCGGAGTGTCCGGTTGAGAGAGGTCGGTAGGGGTCGACGTGTCGGATAGCGCATTCCTCGAGTCGAGTAGAGCGGCCTCCGATTTAGATATCTACGGCGGCGGGGAGGGCGAGAGTTATTTATAGAAATCTATTAATAGAACCGACGTATCTATTTTAAGCGCTCACGATTATAAATAGCCGCCGCCATAGTAATTAAAATACGAGAATTTAATTACGTTATGAATTATTAGGCGCGCGCGTTTCGATAGATTTATTGGCTGGACGGTGACGGTAGTGTCAGCGATGATGGACTAAGCGAGAGAGAGAGAGAGAGAGAGAGAGAGAGAGAGAGAGAGAGAGAGAGAGAGAGAGAGAGAGAGAGAGAGAGAGAGAGAGAGAGAGTGAGAGAGAGAGAGAGAGAGAGAGAGAGAGAGAGAGAGAGAGAGAGAGAGAGAGAGAGCGAGAGAGAGAGAGTGAGAGAGAGAGAGAGAGAGATATTAGAGAGAGAGAGAGAGAGAGACGAGGAGTCTAGACTCGGTGCGGTGCGGGAACCTCGTGGGTCTTCATGTGGCGTTTCAGTTTGCTGGCCTGCGTACACGCGTGGGGGCAAAGGTCACACTTGTACGCTCTCGCCGGTATGTGAACGCTCGTGTACCACTAGATTACTGTAGCGGGTAGCGGAGGTAGGGGAGGTAGGGTTGTTATTATGTAACCGGTGTTATTAGGCGATGCGTTGGGAATGCGCCTTACTCTACTTTGTTGCGTGGTTTACTAATGTAAATTAGTTGATACATTCAGATTACTATGATCTAAAGATGACAAATAATCTTAGGAAAGTTATATATCTATTATATATTATTTCAAATGCGATTAAATAATTAATTTGCATAAAATATCCAATTTAATTACTTTTAAATGATTATAATATATATATATATATATATATGTATCTATCGACTAGAGTACCAATCATAAAATTAATAATATCTTAATTTGTTTTTAAATAGTGATTAACAAATAATAATAGGGATTAGATATTATTTAAATATGAAATTTGTTATTTATTTTGAAGTAATCATAATTATATTTAATAATTATTATTTAATGAAATGTAAAATTAAACAGATTAATTAAATATTTTATTTATAGAATTATAATTTAAATAATTATACAGAATATCTTTATTTGCTATATATACTCGTAAACATATTATTTACAATCTATTAAATCATTTTAAATTCCGAGTGTATATTTATCCCAAACCTTTGAAAAGGAAACGTTTTTTCCACAATATTTACATGCCTTCGACGTGAGTGGCAGATAACATTTACGCTCTTTGAAAGCGGCTTCCGTTCTAACTTCTGATAATCGTTTCATTATTGAAGAGTAAATATCATCTGATGATTCATAGTTAATCATCATATTAGTATATTATCACAGTTATTAATGTTATTAGTAATATTAAGAGAATGAGAAATTATTTATTACAAATAAAATAAATTGGTTTTCAAATTGTTATAAATATAATACAATAAAAACCATTAATGGGAATAGTATTCTCCTCCTGTTTGATTCTGATCTCTGTTTTAACTGATAATAAAACGGGAATATTAAGATAAGATAAGATAAGATAAGATAAATTTTATTATTGTAATCATTATAAAAGAATAACAATAAATGACAAATAAAATAGTCAGAAGACTTTCGAGGTATTTGACGTTAATAATGCCATATGCATAATATATTATATAACAATTGTATTTTTAACAAACGAACATCGAAATAGAAAAGCACTAGGACACATATAATAACCGTTGTTATGTTGATGAGAATTGAGCGGTTCGTAGACTCTGATCTGATGCGTTAGTTGACGTGTTGTATCAGGAACCACGCTGAACTGTACACAGACTTGCAGGTGCCGCACACAAATTTCGTTGGTTCTACGAATTGTTAAATTCAAATTAATTTATATATAAAATAAATTTTGATTTTGGTTTAAATTAAAATATATACATGTAAATATAAGAATTTTATAATCTCATAGTATGCATACCTTACATTTTATATTTACAGATACAAATATTGCATACTTATATATATATATATATATATATATATTTACAATTTTAATTAAAACTTAAAATGTACTCTGGAAAATATTTGTCTATAGTATAAATAATAAAAAATCTTGATAATTAATTAGTTACAAATTAAAATTATAATATAACTCTATGTAGATTTTTATTTTTATTAAATTTGTTTTAAAAGAAAATCAATAATTTATGTAATATTATTTTTTATATACATATTATAAACATTGTTATAAACTAATGTATATTGTTATAAACCATAATTATATTATGCTCTTTATTAATTTTGTATAAAGAATAAATTAAAATTATTATTACACAGTATTAAATTTACTTTAAATAACTGCATGAAAATCTGAAAACTATAACATATTTTTGTTAAATTTGTTATCTATTATAATTTAATATTAATTATTATTTCTTTTGAACTTAAATGTAATAAATGTTAAATATTTCTAGGTAATTATTTAGTAAAATATTATATTCATTAATAATAGGTTCTTTAGAAAATAAAATACACATACATATAATGACAAAATATAATAAAAAAGAATACAACTTTGGAGACTATAGTATAGCTAGCATACTTTGTTAGTTTTTTAATTGCGTAACTTTCAATTCAAAATGAAATACTAAAGAAAAATATTGTATCAATTTCACTAGCATTATTAACACAAACTAAATATAAACAATTAATAAAATATACTGTAAGCAGGGGCGGTTCAAGGGGAGCTAGGGGTACCAGGTTTTAGGGGAGCTAGGGGTAGCAGGTACCAGGTTCCAGGTGGCTAAGGGTAGCAGGTATCAGGTTCTAGGGGAGCTAGGGTACCAGGTTCTAGGGATACCAGGTATCAGGTTCCAGGGGGCCTATAGGGGTAGCAGGCCCCCCTCATCAACACATAACTTTTTTTTACTTTATAATATTAAATATATATATATATATATAAATCAAATCAATTTCATAAGTAAATTTAATATAATATTTATGATTTTTCAATTCCTGGAATCGCCCCTGACATGGGTATGTTGGGGTGTTATTAGTTGCATTCGAGTGAGATGAAATCTAGTCTAAGTAGACTTTTAGTCTCTGTGGGTCACTTTACTATAACTCGCTCGCTCGAACGTAATACCGATGTGAATAACACAAATCATAGAGTTGATCACCTATATCATACAGGCTATATGATATGACGTATACTATAGGGGCGTCGCAATATTGTGACGTATTTGTGGGAGGTCCGTTATTCGACTGAGTGAATACTGGGACGTTTGTTAGGGCTCCCTTTAGAGTTGCTTCAACCTGGACCAAATAAAATTGATCAGGCGAATACATAGATTCCAGATCACTTGAATGCAACCAAAAACATACTCTAATATATTATTATATGATTTATTATATATTCTATAAGATAAATAAACTATAATTAGTATGTATATATATATATATATATATATATATATATATATATATATATATATATATATTTATATAAACTTCACTTTATAGTATATATTAGATATAGTACAATATATAAACTTCACATTATAGTATATATTAGATATAGTACAATATAAAACTCAATAATGAATATATTATAAATCAGATGCACATGAATAATGTATATTATATTGTAGTTAACATTATACATATGTTAAAACAATAGTAAGATGTAAATAAAATATCCTATGTTTTGATTAGTAAAATATGATAAATATACTATATATATATACATGTATATATGTGTGTATATATGTGTGTATATCTATCATATTTTACTATCAACATATGTTCGTAAATGAATTATTTATAGTGTAAATATTTATATATATATTTTACATATAATGTAATGATATGCAAATAATCATATATATATATATATATGTGTGTGTATTATAGTTTCATCAAAACTATTCACTATTGTATTATTCACTTGTATACAAATTATGTACTATTGTATTAATACATATATGCATATTTATAGTAAACTATATATAAATATAGATATATATATATATATATATATATATATATATATATTATTGGTATCATTGGTATCTAATTAAATGATAACAATATAAGTACAATGCGAATACACTATATAATGAGGTGCTGTTTGTAATGGAAATACATAATTATCAAATAGCTAATATAATTGTAAAATGTAAATATCACTATATAAATATATACATATACACACACACACATACACATATATTATGCATATGATCACATATTAGGATATCAATTGGATTATTTATAGATGGTAAATCACCTTAGTGGATGGGTTATTAATGATGGCCGTATTAACAATAGTGTATACACTGAACGCGCGCACACACACACGTACACATACGTGTTGTAAAAGTATTAGTGCACACATCACCACGTAACACACACACCAGCACACACACACACCAACAAACTAAGTAATGGATCAATCCACCAGGGTTCAATAGGAACGGTAGTAACATATGTTTTACTACGTTTACTAAATACATGTGTACTCCACACACGCACAGTGTGCGACGCACAGTGTTTACACACACACGCACGCACACACGCGCACACACACACGCACACACACGCACACACTCACACACGCACACACACACGCATGCATACGCACGATTAATATCGGTATACCGATCACTATTGATTTTCCATATTTATTTCATTATACAATTTATAAACATTCAATCTATATACACACACACACACACACACACACACTGACACACACACATACACACACACTGACATACATATATACACACTGACACACACACACTGACATGTAGATATGATACACACTATTATAGCAGGGACACATATTTCGTAAGTCTACAATTTTAAAATTAATCGTCATTTGATACATGTTTTAATATAATATATATATATTCAACTTTTGATTGTCAAAATGTTAATCAAATAATATGTGTGTGTGGAGAGTATATATACTATAAGTTATATATATATATATCACTCATCGTATTGTAAGTGACTTTTCATAATAGCACCGTTCCTCTCGCTACAATAAGGATAGAAGCAGGCCTATATGTATACAGTGTACACTAACCGGATGTATTGGTCAGATCGTGGTGTTGCGGCGTTGGTAGCTGCTGCTGTGGTGGTGGCGGTGTACAGTTGTCGGCTAGCTTGTGAGCGATAAACAGGGTGTCCTGCTTGACCGGAAACTGAGCGTTACACTTTCCGCACGTGATGCAGTCGTTAACGTCTGCGAAGTCGGCCATCTTGTGTATGTCCCCTTCGTAGGGGCTGTCGTAGGGGGCATCGTAAGCGTCGTCTTGTAGGTCTTCGGCGCCACTTTCTACTGCGAACGGGTGGAAGGGAGAGGGGGGTTAAAGGTTAACCGGGTTCGAGAGGTAAATGTGGTAATATGAACTAGTGACATCATCGCGGTGGTATGGTGTAACTACCGAGTAGTAGTACGCAATGTTAGAACCTTTATTACGTAACATTAGCATCGATATTACGTAATAGTATCTTCAGTATTCGGTAGCGCGAGTAGTAAGTAGTCTCACGCTATATACGGTATACGATATAACCACGGTACTACGACCAGCACTACGTAAGATGTAGTATCCCACACATCGACACTTTAATCTAGACTTTTGTATTTCATATGCATGTTTTCTTTTGTCGTCTGGTTAACATAAACTAATAACATGTCATGTCGTAGGGTATTTAAAATGAGTGAATATTTTAGAGATAGATGATAATGTATTGATAATGTATTGATAATGTATTGATAAGGTATAATGATATCGGGAAAATAATAAACATTATCTAACAAATGTCAACAAGTTGTTAACCAAAAACCCTTTCAACGTTTCAAAGAATGAACAGCACAATGCTGGACATCGGACAACCCAGACTACGACCCCCAATACCCTACACCCGCAGTAGGATGTATCGCTACGACCCAATTACCCCTTGATTTACGACCCCACCTATAGGTGGTAGCATAACTTCACTCGCATCACGTGTGTTGTACTGTGGTGGTGTGTGGTTAGCAGGAGGTAGACCCTACCCTAACCCGGATGTACTGTACCCTACCCGGTAGGGGTAGAGTACATCGTCGTGGGGTAATAGTGGCAACTACCCTCTCTCACTAGGTAAGTCGTCCGCCGTACAAATCACAGTGTATAATACTGTCAACTATGTAAATATAATGTATGTGACTCCTCCTTGTATTGACCCAGTTGTAAACACACGCACACAAACACACAAATACACACATAAACACGCACACACACACACACACACGCATACATTATATAGTTGGTACGTAGTGCGTTGTACATGGACGTGACATATGTGTTGTGTCCGTGTACATTCGACATAGCGATATCGCACACATGCATGAAGCAACATTGTATTATATAATATATACTACTGTATATATATATATATATATATATATATATATTTGAGTATAATATGTCACATACACACACACACACACACATATATATATAATAGTATTGCTACATATACGCTTGTTTTTAACGTAGTTGTATAGTAAATAGATTTATGTGCGAGTGCGTAATGCCAGTGTGTAGCGGCACTACTGTAGACATTGTCTACTGTAGACATTGTCTACTAGACACGTACACATTGTATACATAAATCCATAGATAAATAGTTCATATATATATATATATATATATAATCTTAGATATGATATATATGTGTATGTGTATGTGTGTGTATGGGTATGTGTGCGTGTGCGTGTGTGAGTGTGAGTGTCATATTACTGTCATGTTTATCTAAAAAGTATACAAGAATAAATATATTCCTATATATATATATAACGTACGACCTAGATATAACGATATACAAGTGCTATAATAGAGAGCTATATAATAGAGAGCTATATAATAGAGAGCTATATAATAGAGAGCTGGTGTATCACCGTGCAGTGTATGTGTACGATACACGGCGGTGTGTAGTGGCTGGCCACTTCTTTAGATATGTCATATCAACAATAGATCGCAACTCACTCACTAACATATGTATGTGTGTGTGTGGGTGGGTGTGTGGGTGTGTATGTGTGTTTGTGTGTGCGCGCGCGCGCGAGCGGAGTGGATACAAAGAATAATCTATATTAAGATTTAAACTTTAACTTGAACTAGCAACTGGCAACTCGACGCTGGACTATGGTCTCGATATTCGACTGTCGTCGATTTCAAATAATTGTGTTCAATTACCGAATACGGCTAGTTTTCTACGTATTACCTAGGACACGGATACCGATGTCCTCGGTGTTTATCGTGATAAATCGTTAGGTCACGTGTTATGAGTCACGTAATCTATTGGTGCCGCTAGATTAGAGGTTATGCAATTCGTAGATGCCACTCAACGCAACGACTACAGTATACATAATAACTA
>OZ025240.1:48570472-48695472 GCA_964019155.1 Osedax fenrisi | reverse complement strand
AATGGCAGGCATGTCATTTATAAAGGGATAATTAGTTATACTATTTTTAAATAGTATATATATATATATATATATATATATAGAATGTGTTTATTTATGTGTGTTAGTATGTAGTTTATGTTAGCACATTATATATATTGTGTTAATATAAACTATAAATATATATATATATATATATATATATATATATGTGTGTGTGAAAATTATATATTCCATGCCGAATATATACACTGTAATATAATGTCTGAAATATAATATAATATTTGAAATATTATACGATTGAGTAGTCTACGCACACACAAACACTAGTCTCTAAATAGGTCACGTAGACACGCCCCTCCATGTTTTGACCGGTGTCCGGGTAAGGTCGTTATCCTACGAGTTCCGGCGAGATCGATACGTCTACTCGAGCACGCGCACAATCGATAATATCGCACCGGGTTGCCTCGCTGGTAGTAGGGTCCGCGTTTATCGCGATGATGACCACACCGGCATACGATGTTGGGTGTCAATCAAACGGTTTTTAAAAACGGCATATTCGAACCGTTACGATCGTCGTGCTCGGGAAAGCGTCGCTGGCACTTACCGATTCGTAGACGTTGTTGAGGTTTGCCCTTCCGCCGCGATGACATGGTGCAGCGTTCCTCCTCCTCCTCGTTCGTGTACGCGAGAATCTCGTAAGGTAACCGGGTCACATACCTCGTCTTAACGATGAAGCTAGAGTGTGTATTCGTCGTGTGGCTAGTGGCGTGGTGAGCGGCTGTCAATCACGCCCAGCTAAAAAACAACTGTTCGCCGATCGCGGTTAAATCGTTCATGTAGAACCGTATTCCTGATGGGGTATCCGATGAAAGTCGACGGCGAAGAGGGGCGTATATGCACTGGTTGTACTCAGGACAGCGGTCAAAGGTGACCACGCAATTTGAGCTATATATATAAGCTAAATCTATCGCTACACTACGTTGGTATAAAAATATAGCGCGGCCCTTCGCTCGGCTAGCTTAAAAAATGAATTTGCGTGCGTTAGAAACACCCACCACCACCCCGCAAGTCTAACTGGTCACTCAAAAAATCTTTTGTTCGGATAATAAATACAATAGACATTCGACTGAGGCACGTCGTATTGTAGGGTTATAATTGCTACTAGCGTATTGGGGGTTTGGGTGTCAATTATTTATATATATATCTAATTTAAGTGGAATAATGAATAGTGTGGTATATATATAGGTATATAATATATACTATATATACTATATAGACTATATATATATATATAGCCTATTCACTGAATATGTTTACCCTTAATGGTCTGCATAAACATTATATATGAACGTTATATTTAATAGTACATGTTTTATATACGCATACTATAAATGATTATATTATATATATATATATATATATATATATATATATATAAATATATATATATATATATATATATATATATATATATATATATGTGTGTGTGTGTGTGTGTGTGTGTGTGTGTGTGTGTGTGTGTGTGTGTGTGTGTGTGTGTGTGTTTGTGTGTGTGTGTATAGAATCATTATAGTATAAATTATAACATTGTTTATACAACAAACTGATCTATATATTTGTTCATGTAATATATTATATTTATATAAATATAAATTTGTTACTTCTGCCATATTATCATTATATATATATATAAATATATTCCACGAGTTCTACATATGTAGATAGTTCATTGTGCAAGCAACATATATTTAATAAATACACACACACACAAACACACATACACACACACACACCTAGAGCTATCCCTATAATGACGTCCCTACGAACGTTAATGTGCATATGTTTCACTCTGACAACAATTATATTAATATAAATTAGGTAACATCGACCTACTACTGGATGGAATACTATATATCACTATATCTACTACTTACAACTTCAACCTACTACTGGATGGACTACTATATATCACTGGATCTACTACTTACAACTACAACCTACTATACATTTTAGAAATAGGCTAGCAAAAGATATACCATAGTCGAACACGACACCAAGCAGTAGGACTGACTGACTTAAGTCCAATTGGAATGTGAAATAAGAAGTTTTTCCAGGTAGAAGGAAATTATTAATGGGTTTTTTGTAGGAATACTGAGAAGGGCAGTTGTTGAGGTATTTAGAATAATATTGTTGGAGAGAAGCCAGTATTAATAGAGGAGGTACCCGCAATTAGTTGATAATTATCTGGAGTGGATATATGGAGAAAGGAGTTGGATTTTGTCAGCATATATAAGATAAAACACACTAGTAAATTTGGATATAATATAACTTATAGGTTCTATATATGTGGAGAATAGAAATGGGCCTAGGAAAGAACCTTGTGGACACCATAGAGTAGAAGGCAGGAGTCAGAAGATAACTCGTATAATTTAAATGAGGATGATCTGTTTAGGATGTAGGAGTTAAGCCATTTGATTACACTACAATTAATGTCAATCATATTAAGTCTAGATATAAGGATATCGTAGCGAAGAGAGCTAAATGCGCAAGAGAGATCAAGAAGAACCATTTGACAGAATAGTGAGGGATACTTTGTTATATATTTTGTTTAACATTTGAAGGAGGGCAGTCTCAGTTGAGTTACCTCTACAACTTACACTTCGAAAACATCATGGAAGGATTTTAGTGACAGAACCTAATTAGTTGATAGACATAGGTGCTTTCAATAATTGTACTAATAAAAGGAAGTCCGGAGATAGAACGATAATTACATAAAGTATTAGGGTTAGATGAAGTTGTTTAGGTATATGAGTGATAGCATGTTTAAAAAAGGAATACTCCATTAGAGAGAGAAGATGATAATATATTATGCAAATAAGGTGATAGGTTATAGCGATTCTTTTAAAAGTATAACTATTAATAGGGCAGTTATGGGAGAAAGTGGATTTTAAAATGAGGGAATAGGTACATATCTGAAACATAAACCTACATATCAGATATTGAAGAAAGATAAAGGTAGATAAATACTTATAAATTGGTTTACTTCTAAATATACAAGGGATACTGTAATACTTTATGGTTTTGATGAAGGGAAGTAATTATTGAGCATATAGATAAGATTTTATTCGAGAAAAAGTTTTTAAAATTCATTTCAGAGTTTATTTATGGAATATTTTATATGTAGGTAGTGTTTAGTTATATTTTCAATTCAATTCAATTCAATTTATTTTAAAGACTATTTGTTACCTGTTACCTGTTACCTAATTGGTTTAGGCACTTCCATCAACTTCTTTATTGAAGTTTTCGGACGTGCTTTCAATATATTATTGGGCAAAAAGGTATGTTTTGAGCTTTGATTTGAATGTTACAGTTGAGTCAATTGATCGGATATGGTGAGGTAGATCATTCCAGATTTTTGGAGCATGGATGGAGAAAGATTTATGTTGGGAAGATGTTAAATGTAATAGAACTGGAGTTTTTAATTTGAATTTGTTTATGTGTCTTTGTTCGTAAATAGTTGTGTTGGGAGTTAGTAAGTTAGCAAGATAGTCTGGTGTGTTATGATGTGTAGCTAAATGTATGGTCAGTGCAATTTTGTAAATTATACGGGATTTTATTGGCAGCCACTGTAATTTGGTTCTCAAAGGGGATATATGTTGTCTGGAATATTTAGTTATGTTGAATATGAATCTGATGGCTGAGTTCTGAAGACGTTGGAGTTTATTTATTATAGATTGTGAGGAGGCATAGAGACATGAATTACAGTAATCAAGGCGGGGGAGAATGAGGGATGTAGCGAGGAGTTTTGCAGTATTAAAATTAATGAAGGGTCTTATTGTTCGTAAGTTGTGTAGTATGTAGTTAATTGACTGTGATAGTGATTTAGTCTGGATGTTGAATTGTAGTGTTGGGTCGATTAATATACTAAGATTTTTTATTTTATTAGCCTAAGAAATACTCAGATTGTTAATGGTAATTTGTGGTGGAATGAATATGGTGGTAGATGTTTTAATATGCATTGATTCAGTTTTAAGACAGTTTAGTGATAATGGTTTTTTAATGATAATTTGTGCCATAGCAATCAAGCGTCTAAAGTAAAAACAAAACAAAAAACAATATAGGAATAATTACGTACCTAACGAAAATAATATAACTAATAATAATAAAAATAGGAATACAGAAAGTATTCAACATTAATATAAATAGTAAATAAAATTGTAGATATTAATATAAATAGTGATAAAAAAAATGATCAGGGAAATGCAATAGTAAATAGATATGTTTTTAATAGAGATTTAAAAGAGTTGGTGGATTGAGTGGTAGATTATGTGGTAGTTTATTACATAGATAAGAGCCCGATATGTGCCATGCACGAATATTAGTGGTAGGTTAAGTTAATTTAAGTTAATGTTAAGTTAAGTTAAGTTACCTATGTAGATTAAGCTTAGAGGGTAGATGTAGAAGGTAGAAGTAGTAGAACGGAGAGAGATAGTATGAGTAGGAATAGAGATTAAGAAAGATAGATATTCAGGTCGGTTGTGGTGAAGAGAGTTATGAGTTAATAGAAGAAATTTAAATATTATTTTAAATTTTATTGGTAACCAATGCAATCTATTTACATATGGAGAAATATTTATTTGAGAAAAGCGATCAATTTTAAAAATTGATCTTACTAAGGCATTCTGTAGTATTTGATAGCCAGGCAAGGAGAAAAGGAGAATATTGCAGTAATCAAAAAGCGGTTATATGAAAGATGAGGCGAGAGTATAGAAACACTTAGGGATGTGGAGTGACGGATTAGACGGAAAGAGTGAATATGAAAGTTTATAGAGCGAAGAAGATTTGAGATGTGTCGATGAAAAGATAAAGAACTGTCGAAATAAATACCAAAATATTTAACATTATCAGAATATAAGATATTATGATTGTTAACCATGATACATGGTGGGACTGTTAATGGGCTTCTGGGAAAATGGAGGTGAAGAAATATAGTTTCTGTTTTATTGGGATTTAGTGATAGAGAGTTATTTGAAAGCCAAGTATGTATAGATTTAATATAGTTAGACATAAGATGTGGAGCAAAATTTATATCAGAAGTGCATATTACGTTAAGTTGTATATCATCAGCGTATGAGTGAAATGATATAAGGGGAAATTTATAAATTATATCAAAAATAGGAAGTAGATAAATATTAATAAGAATCGGTACTAATACAGAGACTTAGTGGACTCCGTAAGAAATATTTCTAGGAGATGATATGTGCCCATTGATAAGAATAGAAGAAGTAGGCGATCAGAAATGTATGACGTAAACCATTTAAGTGAGGATTTTGAAGATTTTGAGGATTTAAGTGAAGATACCAATATTAGCCAATCGTGATATGAGAAGACTATGGTCAATTATATCAAATTCTGCGCTAAGATCAAGTAGAACAAGACATGTTTCATATGTATTAGTAAGGTCACATAAGATATTTGTTGTTACCCTGGTTATTGCTGTTTCAGTAGATTTGTTCGGTACATAAGCACTTTGGAAAGTACAAAGTATATTATTAGTAGTCAGGAAAGAAGAGAGTTGTTTTGAAACGACTATTTCTAAGGTTTTTAGAAAGTATTGAGAGATTGGAAATAGGTCTATAATTATTAAAGGATGAGGGGTCAAGAGAAGGTTTTTTAATGATAGGAGTAATAAGAGAATGTTTTAAAACGACAGTACCAGAAGTAGGTTCATGGATTACTAAGTGGGTTCCTAAGTGATTCATGGATGATATGATATATATATATATATATATATATACATATATATACTCTAACTAATATACTATGTTATTTGTACAATTTGTACAACCCTACTATTTATATGTTTTAAAGATGAATAATAACAGTTTAATTCACAATTGCTTATATAGTCTACAATGATGAGAAATTCTCTGTTAAATATACTGACAAAGTCCATCCTATATCTTTTGGTTTGATTATTTCAATGTACGGTTCTGTTTAGTTAATTAGTCATACCTATCAATGTTCGTGCCTCTATTATATTTGAAGAGATTTCAATTTAATTATTAAGCAATGTTTGGTTATTTTATTTCCCATATATACAATTAGGTATTATTCCTATTTCTTTATTAATTTATAGAATTTTTTTTATTTAGTTTTATTATTATTTTCTTCTTATCATCTTTTACATAATTCTTTGACATCATTTTTACCATGTATGATTATATCATCTGCTATACAGCATATTCCTTAAAATCATATAGAGTTTCATTTAATTTTCTTTGGAAACTTTTACTTTACGTATTTAAACCAACCTCAGCCATCGTTAATGAATTTGCTTGAAATTCATGTACTATAATAATTATAAAATTTTACTTGCCAGTATTCATTAATCAAATATATATTTGAGAATATTTTGAACTATTTAAATCTATATAATACATCTTCTACAATTGATAACGTATTGTATTCTCATTTCAAAACTTTATTTAATTAATGGGTATCAAGACATATTATTAAATCACCATTTCTTTTGAATCAGTTATTCTATAATTTTCTTTATAAAACCTACTTTCTATAATATTTTCAATTATATATTTAGTTGATCTATTATTGATATATGCACTCTTCTGTTAGCAATTATATGTGGTATCAACGTCGATATGTTGTGTACCAGGAATAGTTCCTCTTTCTTTATTAACAATATTATATTCATCTTCATTGATATTCGTTATCCTATTGAAGTTGTCATAGTTGATAGGTTCTAGTTACCAATTCATAACTTTGACGGTTTTTTTACTCAGTATTGGGATGTTATAACCTTCTTATATACAAAACAAAATCCGTTTGTATTCTTGGTGTTGGGCTGTATAACATTTCAACATATAATAATTTAATTATTACACTTAGTTATTGTTCCCCTATATGGCGTTATTATTTAAAAATATTTCTTGTGTTCTTCTATCTTGTTGATCCATTATTTTTTTATACTGATTTTCGGTCCTTATATTTATTTTCTTCGTATTATATTTATTATTTTAACCTACTCCTATAATTGTATTGCTTATTTCTATAATATGTACTAAAATGTCCTTTATTATTACATGTGTAGCACATTTTATTACATGCTGGATATTTATATGTATTTCTTTCATGATTCGTGTTGTAGTAGGATTCCTAACTATATATTTTCATATTTATATCGATTTTCATTATTTTCGTATATTTTTGTATTTCCATTTAAAAGAAAACTCTTTGTAGCAACTGAAGAAAGTTTACTAATCTAGTCATTGACACTGAACGTTCAATACCAGAAATTACACACGAATGCTTCGTAAAGCTCTAAATATATATTGGCAGGAACACATCAAAAATTAAAATGTGTATGGTACCTTGTAAACTACCTCTTGGCTCTTCCAAAATTAAATCCATAAGGATGCAAATGGCTGGATATTGTATTCGACCTAATCGACCGATTCTGAAATATTAGCACACCCGCTCATTATATTGATACATACACAAGGCTAAACTAACCGATGACGTTAAACTATGTGTATATGCTAAGAAAACACGCTGATAAGATGTCTTGCGGGAGTTGTCACATAATGATGCTCGAGTATAAGATGAACAAGATCATCCTCGAAATTAAGCAAGTAAGAAAGTATTTCCATATTTCTTAAATGTAAATTTATGTATATTTTCTTCATTTGATATTATATTAATCTGTACTTGTGCTCTTTCTTCGGTATTGCAAGAATCTATAGGCATAGCAAGTGTTAATTTTTTATTTTTAATAATTATTTAATAATTTCATTATTATTTAAACTTACTATTAATCCGTATCTTATTAGTCTATTTAAACATGCTGCTGCGAAATACCCACAATTGTTAGTAAGTCGCCTTAATTCAGTTGTAAATTAAATCGATTTTTGATTTTCATGATGTACTGCTGAATTAAATAGGTTAAATAGGTTAAAATACATAGGTTAAATAAAATACCTATATGTCATATATTACACGTATCAAGCCACTATAGTATGGTAGTAAAAACATATAATAATAATCTCTACATTACTTGAATCATTTAGTTAAAATCCTTCATATATTTTTTAATGTATCGCCTAATAAATTTAAAAATTGCTTTTTGTTTATTATCGCTTATCTAACTAACGCATAATTATTCCACCTTCTCTTGAATAGTTTCCATGTTTCTGCTTTATTATTTTTCTTATTTCTTAAAAATTCCAATTGATTTTATTTAAATATTTTCAATATATATAAGAAATCATAATTTCTTCTATTTATACTTTTCTCGTTTGTTTTATGTTATAATTGGCTGTCACGATGTTTCGTTATAACGAAAAGTATATATACTCTAACTAATATAATATGTTATTTGTACTATACTATTTATATGTTTTAGATATAAATAATAACACTTAATTTATATTATTATTATTTAATTATCATTAAAACATTATAATTATTAAAGTTGTCACATACATATAGATAATATGTGTAATTAATGGTTAAAGAGGGCTTTATTAATCTTAAATAATTCACTTACTATTTAGGCCCTACATTTTAGGGTAGCCTATGTGTCAGCCTATGTATAAAGGGGGATAATATATATTATTAACATATTAGCATATATGCTATACTATATTGTATATATATACCATCATTCGATAATATAAATGCATTGAATAAATGATAAATTAATTAAAAATGTTTTAATGTTTAATTAATTTATCTTTCAATATATCTATCTTTACTATTATATTCCCTATAAATATATCACGAGATTAGCATAACTTTATTAAATAATAAACATTAAGTAACATTAGCCTATAACATAACCTACATTAACAGTTTATTAATAGTTAAAATAAATTAAACCTAATTTATCTACATTACATTATCTGTAATAATAAGTTTCTATAGTTATATAATTACAATTTATTACAAAGGGTTAAGAACATTATAGTTATTATAACTATGAATTTCCAACCTTGTATGTATACAGGTATCTATATATATATATATATATATATATATATATATATATATATATATATATATACTTGTATCTATAGAGGGAAGTAACCTAATACGGAAACTGTAACAATAAATTGTCAAAATTTTATATAAAATGTCATATGACTCATTATTTATATTCAAAAATTACAATATATTAATATTATATGATTATAGATATTATTGTGATTTTAAAATTGTATTTAATCTTTTAATTCCATAGATAACGGGGTGTCTGTAATCGGTACCCATGTCCGAATAAGGATAACCTGTATTATAATACCGACACATTATATACCACTATAGTTCTATAGATAAACTATATATTATTGATGAATCAATTAGACAAATTACAATTACATTATTTATAATTAATTTTATGAACAATTTATTTTAATTTAATAAGTTAATAATTTATTTATTTTTATTATTTTTTTAATTTAAAATACAATTTTTACAATTTAAGTATCTAAATAATAAAAATTTTAGATTTAGATTTATTAGTATTATTAATATTATAACGCACGCTATTTTTTATGAAAATCAGAATTGTTCATACGCTTCGAGCTGATTGGATATATATATATATACCTATAGGGTGTCCGACCTATACACTGTCCGTATTAATACATCTAGAGTGTCTGTATTAAGGAATTATATGACCTCTAATATATGCTTATAACTTAATGAATATTTGAAAACAAATATAGAAATTATATATATAATTTTAGGATGCTTTATTTTTTAATAATATAGTGTTATATTTTATATCGATACATTTGTAAATTCTTTAGAATATTTTTGGTTTGATTTTTTTTTCATAAAATTAAAAACGTAATAAAAAAAAAGTTTATTTGATATATCAGCAATATTTTGAATAATTAAAAAATAAAAAATACTTTTTAGACTATTTATATAATTATGAATATTTTATTCTTTTTATTCTTAAACATTTTTTTGTTGGATTTATGGTTTCTGGGATATCGAGAGTGTCCGTTTTCGGGCACTGTCCGTATTCGGTTACTTTCCCCTATAAAGTGTAACCTTGTATAGTTTATTTCTTCAATCGTGGGGACGAGTAACGTCATTTATAAATGTTATCAACTTGTAAGTGGACCATAGTTCCGTTGTGGGCCATCTTCTGAGTATAATATAGTGCATTTCCGGTCAATTATTTTATGTTGTCGATCCATACTTTCTCAGGTATCCCTTATTGAAGTCATAATTCGGCAATACATTGGATCATGAGCTTGTCTATCCCTGTAGATCGTATATCGTGGACGTACCATACTGCTTTTCATCGGTTAACGATGGACAGTATATCGGTGTATCGATTATCGTGTTAATGATTATATCATTTACTTGTTAATTAGTGATTATTTCATGTATTATTCCAGTATTTTATGATAGCTTTTTTTAATATTTTTAACCGTTAACCTATACCATTAAATTTGGGTGCCAGGGGGCACTGTCGAATTCCATATAACATTTATCCATCCTTCTCTGCTCATCGTCGTCTCATTGATTTTACAATATTCATGCCAGTCCACTCAACAACATTATCTTGCCATTGTAACTTCGGTCGTCCTCTTCTTTTTTTACTGTCAACAGTTCTTTTCCGAATTGTTTTCGATATTTTATTAGACCTAATAACGTGACCGAACTATTTGAGTTTCTTCTCAATAACCTTCGATAACAGTTCTGAGTGTTGGCCGACTTGACAGGTTACCCGTCTTCTAACTTCTACGTTAGTGGTTCTATCTTTATAATTAATATTCAGCAATCTCCGAAGGCATCTCATCTCCAGGGCACGTATTCTCTTTTTCAGATATTTACTTAGTTTCCAAGTTTCGCATGCATATAGGTATATTGAATTCACAAGAGATTGCATTAATTGAATTTTGGCTTTAAGATGTAGCGAAGTATCATATTATATTGCATTTAAATTTTATAATGCTGCGATTGTTTGACCAGTTATATACAGAATTTAGCTTTAGAATATTTTTCATCAATAATCGCTCCTATATATTCAAATGAATCAACTATTTTTAATGGCGTGTTATTTATACTAATCTTAGATATAAATATACCTTCAGAATTCGTCATTAATATCGTTTTTATACCATTTATTTTCATACCATAGGAGCGTTATGTATTATCGATTAATTGTATCAAATTATGTAATTCAATTTCCGTTCCGGCTAATGCATCAATATCATCCGCGAATCTAGGTTAGTTATAATATTTCCACCCATATTGACTGTTCCATATTGTTTATCCAGAGCGTCATTCATAATTTGATCGAGCATATATTGAATATAGTCGACGAAAGTAAACATCATTGTCTCACTCCCGTTGTTGACCGGAACCATTCTCCAACTTTTTCATCAATATATACAACACTTTCTACCTTACTATATAGGTTTTCTATAGTTTAAATTAATTTTATGTTGATATTGAATTTTTTCATTGTATCCCATAATACACTATATCAAACATTATCGAGAGCTTTTTTGAAGTCGATAAAACGTGGTACAGTGTCTAATGTTGCGAATATTTCTCTGAAATTATTCTAAGATTAATAATCTGTTCACTTGTGCTTTTTCCTTTGCGAAAACCAGCTTGCTATTACTCAGTTCATGTTACTCTCTTAAATATTATCATTAACATTTACATTTTGTTCAGATACTTTATTTTCTATCTTCTGCTTACATAATTATTTTATTCCCACATCTTTTAGTTTGTCAATGATGAATTTATTTCTAGCAAATTATTTTTCTTTGGGCTTTTTAATCGAAAATTAAAGGTTATTTTTACCATATCATGATCGCCTATCATATCATGATCACCGGTATCTTCTCCTGAGAATTATCTTGTTTTATTTACATTGACACTCATGTAGAAACGTTTACTAACTAATATGTAATCAATTTGGTTGTGATATAAACATCCAGGACTATGCCATGTTTGAATTCTAGAGTTTTTGTGTGAACCAAATATGTTTATTGCTAATAAATCATTTGTTTTAATAAATTCCAGAAATCTCTTTCGTTTATAGTATTGATGCGTGATTTTCCAGAAATTTGTCCCCATGTCTGCATTGTATCTTTATCAATCTTAGCATTCCAATCTTCTTGAATTACTAGTGTATATTTATTCGATACTGTTGTAATGACGTTTTTTAAATTATTATAAAATATTTCTATTTCTTCATCTGAATGGTCGGTTGTTTTCGTATATACCTGTATTATTGAAATATTGAAATGTGTTGCTTTAATGTTTTTTAATATACAAATATTAATTATCGTTTCTAGTTCAGACGTTAATGTTCAGGTTTCGAAGGCATGCACGAATATTGATGTGATAAGTGCATTCATCAGTCTGAGTGTATTCCCTAATTGGATGTATATATCTTTTCACATTAATTTAATTTTACTACAGCTTGGTTTGCATATGACGCTCTATAGAAAATAATTCCAACTATAGTTGGAATTATTTTCTTTAGTATTATTCATAGATGAACGATCCTATATAGTTAATGTGTGAAACCAATTATAATTTCTCATTCTGTATCTTAATATCATGCTGATAGTTGTTCAACGTTGGTATTGTTTTGTTACCATTTATCTACATACCAAATGTGGTTACTATTCAGAATGATGAATTATTATCTATCAATGTTTGTTTAACATCTGCGTACCTTTCTGTATACTCTTATTTATCGTATTGTACTCTGATTTATATGGGATTCGCTATGATTTTAATATGCATTTTATAAATATATATATTCGTATACATATATTAATTAATTTGTATTCCATAGTTGTGATTTCTACCTATTAACCTCAGTTATTTTGTTGTCAGTTTCTGTAATGATACGGTTTGGGGAGGTCATTTCTACCTGAGTATTATCATCTTTTTGTAAAAATATAATCGTCTTCTCTTTGGCGTTATATTTATACAATACGAATGTAGATTGTTTTTCAACTTATCTAGTTAATATTTGTGTGCTTTTATGTTTTCGTTGAGATTCGAATCTTTATTTAAATGCTATCATGAAGAGATCACGGTCACTTCATATATATATATATATATATATATATATATATATATATATATATATATATATATATATATATATATATATATATATATGCATTATTTAAAGTTCTTGTTTTAGCAATATTAATTTACAAGATTAAAAATGTTCTTAATTAGAAATGAGTTGATCTGGTTATAAACTTTATAATTAGGTGAATACTACGTACTGTAGTACATACCATGTATACATGGTATGTAACACTTTCCTGTGTGGCTCAGTTTGATTGTAATTTGTAACCCATATAGTTTTATATCTATTGATAATTCTACAATTAAAGCGCTAAATATAGAAGACACTTATAGATATCTTGGCATCAACATAGGCGCTTTGGATAATACAAATAATTCAATTAATGATGACCTCACATCGAAACTCTTGGCAATATTTAAATCTACTCTAAAACCCCAACAAAAATTGTTTATGCTCAAAAATCATATAATTCCAAGTATGCTTCATACCTTAACTTTCTCTAACGTCTATTTAAATTCATTAAAAACGATGGACAGAAGTATTCGGGCGTTCGTCAGACGTTGGCTTCGACTACCTTCAGATACTTCACTCGGTGTATTCTACGCACCTAGTAGTGTCGGTGGGATAGCTATCACTCGTCTTTTTCTGGCAATACCGGTGCTGCGGCTAAAAAGGATTTCATCCATTAGAAGGAATGATGACACTATTATTCAAACTCTTCCCGATAGTGTTATTCTAAAATGGTCTACACCTCGAGTATACGATGAATACACGTTTATTGATAACACCTCCATAAATAAATATCATTCAATATATTTATTTAATTCTGTCGATGGCAAGGGTTTAGAATTAGGCACGCATAGTCCTTTTATTAATAATTGGATAACTTCTCCTATAAATATGTTTTCTGGTCGCGATTTTGTAGATATGGTAAAGCTAAAGCACGGTCTACTATATACACATTACAGATGTAAACGTATGTTTCCAAGTTTAAATACAAACTGTTTAAGGCGAGGGTGTAATTATAAATATGACTGCCTAAATCATATTATGCAGACCTGTAGATTTAATTATAATAACATTATTCACAGGCATAATTATGTTAACGCTCTTTTAATCACTCTACTTAATAAGTACAAATTTACAACTATACTGGAACCACACATACGAACACAACTTGGCTTACGCAAACCTGACTTACTGGCTTACCGAAATGATATTGTTTATATTATAGATACGCAAATCTCAACTAATACAATAGATACCGATACTAATTACCGACACAAAACTGACTACTATAACAAACCTGAAATACTCTCCTACGCAAAACAACTTACTGGTGCAAAGAAGGCTAAACTAAGTGCCTCTTGTTGGAACTGGCGTGGTATACCCTCATCCCTAACGTCTAAAGACCTATATTCGTTAGGCCTGAGGAAGCATGATATTACGCTACTCAGTATTCGTGTCATGACAGGCAGTCTAAATATTTATCGCAAATACTGCTGCAATGGATTATTGTAAAATCCTTAATTACCTGGCCTCTCCCTTGCCTACTTCGTCATATTTTTATTAATATGTTTTCGCTTATAAATGGGATAATTGGCTCTGGTTATTAACTAACCATTGTCCGAAAAAAAAAAAAAAAATATATATGCATTATTTAAAGTTCTTATTTTAGCAATATTAATTTACAAGATTAAAAATGTTCTTAATTAGAAATGAGTTGATCTGGTTATAAACTTTATAATTAGGTGAATTCTACGTACTGTAGTACATACCATGTATACATGGTATGTAACACTTTCCTGTGTGGCTCAGTTTGATAAGTCGTCAGTTAAATAGGTAGTAAGACGCGCCGTACGTAATTTGTAAAATAGCTATTAACATAAAATCTAGAAGTGATCTTATATAATCATATATAAAACAATTGATCGGATCTTATTAAAACCATGGATGTCCTAATATGAAGGAGGCTTCGAAGGGATATTTGATTTTTAATTATTTGTTTATAAGTAAAAAAAAGTTATATAAGTTCATTGATGGGATAAAACAATTCCAACAATATAAAATAATTTTTGTAGATATTCTGTATAGTATGTGTTATTCTAACTAATTGTGTATAACATGATCAGTGTAGTAGGTGAATTTAAGTAGTATTCGTCTTCTGGTATTTGTTGTTCTATTTCACTATTTAAGAATGTATTCTTTTCATTCAGATAAGGAGTCACCATATGGTATAAAGTATATACTTTTATTTTCCAGTTACTTTGAACGATGAGTATATCTTTCTTTTCTGTACAATATATTACACTTTTCTATGGTGCTTAGAATTTTTCAATTTGTTTGTCAGTGTATTTGGATGTATATATGTATTATTGAACTGTTAAGAGATTTGATTTCAAATTGATAGTACAGATTCTGCTCGATAGGTTTCTTTAGATAGGTTCTTTTCCCTATAAGTTTGACATACATTACTGTATCTTATATATTTCTACGATCCAATAATTCAACTCCATGCATGCATATGTCGTTTTTCCTCACTGATATAGTAAATAATGTTTCATTCATCAGATATAATATTTCCATGAGGTTTCCACCTTGTTTCGCATAGTCCAATAATCTGCTTGTTTTATTAATCAACTCGATACATTCCTTGTTTGGTTCAAAGTTATCACGTTCCAGATACCCATGTGGAAGCTTTATATGCAGGGTTCATTTATATCCATAGTCATCGCTATATTACCAATATAGTGTTATAACTCTTTATTTACAACCTTTATGATCATAATTGATTATGTTAATAAATTTGTTACTGATTAAATTAACTTAGATTATTAAATAGTAAAAAGAGAAATATTCGAAGATTTACTAATCACGAAAAAATACTTAATAACCATAATAATAATAGTTTATTTATAAACTTAAATAATAGTAGAAACAATTCTCTTTGGTGTTATCAAATATTAATGTTAACAATATTAATTATAATAAGAGTTGATTATTCAGACTTTTGGAGAAGATTTAAATGGAAGGAGCACTTCTTCTCACAAGAGGTAGCTTATTACACATCAAGGTAGCGGACATCCTGTAAGACATCTCTGTAATTTGCAGTCGATATAGACCCTCTTCTAGTTTAATTGGATAACGACTCGAATAGATAGTTATTGTCTCTGATAGATAAAGATTAAGGATGTTACCTATAGAATACAATAACATATATAATAATTATAAGTATAGCTAACAATCATATAAGTAAATATAGTATATCGTACCTACACTACCTAAAACAAATACCTACTTCGAGCATCGTAAGTAGGTATTCCTGATAGTATATCCTTATAGGGACGCTTGTACTTTGTTTGGGTAGTCCACCTATTGGAACATACTTATTCTTAGGGTTTAAGTTTAAACATAAATAGGTTTTTACTGTCAATTCATTTGTATACAATTAATTCTATGATATTTAAAAATGACAATAAATTTATAGTTAAAATATACCAGACCTATAGGTATACCTATGATTATCAAGGGTTGCGCGGATCTTCTTACCCCTCATTGCCAGATATGACTAAGCGTGCATATTCATTTCATGAATCATGAATCATATTTATAAAACTCAGTGATTGAGTATAATGGGGATACATCTAATTACATTATCTGAAAATAATTCAATGTAGTCAGATTATATAATCTATATAATCCTACCTATTTATTCTTAAACACTTATATAGTAACAGATTATTTTAACACATTATTGCTCAATATTAATTATAACATGTAATATGTTAAACCAATACCTACATAAATATATATATATATATATATATATACATATATTTAACCTTTAACCTATCTCGTAGCATTTGCGTGAAGTATACTTCATATATGGGTGCAAAGTAATTCCTCACAATTATCCTCCAACCAATTCAATCATTCGATGCTCGCAATGTTATGCTCATTTCGAGACCGTTCCATTTAACGATGTTGTCTTGATATTAAAGTCAATGGTCGACATAATCCTCTTCTGTCATCGACTTATATATATATATATTTTGGCCATGGTGTAAGATCTTGTGATGTGACCATATATGGTATACCATTTAAGCTTTATCTCAATCACCATCTCGGGTAGTTCAGAAATTGGATCAATTTCACTTATGACTATTTTTCTTATTTTAACGTGTATTATACGATATTTACATTTTATGTTAAGGGGTATCCCATTACCAGTATTTCCGGATTTTTTTGCTAGAAATCGATATTCTAGAAAGTTGTAGTGGGAAACCCCATTTAAATATACTATATTTCTGGCAATTTGCCGGAAAGTAAGGAGGTATCTCGCTACAACTTTCTAGAATATCGATTTCTAGCAAAAAATTCCGGAAATTATTTCGGGAAATACTGGTAATGGGATATCTCCTTTAAGTAGTATTAAACATCGCATGTCACGTGATTTGATTCTGCATTGAAGTTATGTTTATGGTCCAAGTTTCGCACGCATATAGGAATATTGACTGCACTAGTGATCGCATCAGTAGGATGTTTTATTTCATAGTTATTGAATTGTCATTCCAAATAATGTTTTGTTTTGTTAGAGCTGTGATCGATATGCGATGTTGGTTAGTATATCCGCTTTCGATCCTGTCTCATCTATGATACTTCCGATGTATTGAATTTGTCTACTATTATTAGTAATAAATTCTTTCTTAATTAGTCATTATATTCGTCTTTGTATCATTGATCTTATACCTTTTTCACTCTCTGGTTTAATTACTGATTACGCTTAACAGTTCTGGTTCCGAGTCCGCTAATCCGTATATATTATGTGTAGATCTTAGATTTGTGAACAATTTGCAGCCAATCTTTACTGAGCCTTCGTGTTTTTCTAACGTTTCATTCATGATCTTTTCCAATATAATAATACAAATATCGAAGAGAGCAGACATCTCAGTCTTACACCAGTTTGTGTTTTAAACCATTCTATAAATACAGTAATATATACTGTACTCGTTGCTTTGCTATATAGATTCTCTATTGTTTCGATTAGTTTAGCGTTGATGTTTAATTATGTCATGGCAGCCCGTAGTGCTTTATGCCATACTCTATTGAAAGTGTATGTAAACAATATTTTCCCGAAATTAATCTTAAGTTTGAAATCGCTGAAACTCCTACCAACTCTGAATCCCGCTTCTACCTCGGCAATAAATTCTTCAGTGGTATATTGTATGTTGCAGTCTACGCAAGATTATTTTCAGCATAATATGTTCTATAATTTGTACATGTGTGATGACTTCCTTTCTCGTGTAAAGTAATAATTAACGATCTAGTGCACTCTGATGGCCTGGTTCCAATCTCCCATATTCGTTTACATATTTATGTGAATAACCTAATTAGAGAGTCACCTCATGATGTCAGTAATTCTTTGGGTAGTTTATCATATCCTGGAGATTTACCAGTTTTTAACCATGTCTGAATAGCAGCTATATAGAGCTAACCATAACAGCAAATTTAAATACTTATTTAAGCAGTAATTTTATCAATTTAAAGTCGATTTTCGAACATTCTAATTTAAAATATGCTTTAATTCTATGATTTAAAAATTTTAAAACTGCTTTTATAATTATATATTAAAGCTTGATTTCATTATGATTTAATAATCTCCACATATAAGCTATATTTAAATCTATCTTAAAAAGTATTTAAATCTGTCTTAACATTTATTACTGCTTTAAAAAGTATTTAAATCTGATATTATTGTTTGATATAGCTATAGCTAGTTTGCTGCAGTTATAACTTCACTTTCCAAAATAGGGTAGTGTTCATGATATATGGATTATTAATGGTTTCGTTTCTCTGTAAGCTTTGTGTTTATACATTTCTGAACAATACTGTATCTATATTTGAATGCCTTCTAGTTAGTCTACGATATATTATCAACTGTACAGAATTAAAAAAATCAGAAAATCTTTAAATTTCTTTACTTGCAAAATTTTAGTGACTAGTTTAGTATTAGGAGTTTTCGATTATTGTAATGTGCTGCTTATAGGTCTACCAGCTATCACATTGGCTGAACTTACCTCCCTTCAACGATATGCTGTACGTATAATTCACAAGCTACCTCATCGAGAAGAAAATAACCATATCAGCATCACACAATTAATGAAGGAATTACACTGGCTACCCATAAAAGAAAGAATCATCTATAAAATATGTCTTATGACTCATAATGCACTCCACTTTGAAACGCCGTCATATTTATATGAATTGATAGAGAGAATCGACCAGACAAGAAGTCTCAGGCCGTGTCATGTTAATCGTATACAACCTAGATCGACAATACATTCTACTGCTGCCCGTTCACGCGCCATCTCGTCACAAGCACCGATAGCCTGGAACTCACTACCTGCAACACTCCGTGCTGAAAGAAACTCAGAAAAGTTCAAAAAGAATTTAAAAACATATTTATTTACACTATAATTTTCTTATTATTTCATTATACATTATTGTTAATTTAATTGTTTAAACGATGTCTAAATAAAATTTCTTCTTCTTCATTATCCAATGTATTGTATATTTACAGCTATTTTGACTTTTTTTATGATAAATTATTTACTATTTGATAAGCTTTCTTTGTATTTTTTATTTAGACATTCACCAATATCAGAACACTATTGTTTTATCTTGTTTTCCTTGGCCTTGTTCATCTCTCTTGAGAATTGATTAGTTTATACTTACCTCCGGCTTCATGTATCTTATATGTTAATGAGCATCTAAGATAACACATGGCTATAGCAGTTTATCTGATATCCAGCTCTTATTTTTATCTCTGTATTTACTATTACCTTTACCGTATCTACAATTTTTGATTTTAAGTTATGAATCGTCTCATCGATGTTCACAAGATCAACTGACTTCTTCGTTCATTTATCTTTTCAATGATCATATTTTTGAATAGTTTATTTGTTACGGGATTCTTTAGTTTATCCAGGTTACATTTATTTCGAGCTATATGTGTCATTTCTTATCTTCATTTTAAAATTTCGTCGGTAGCTAAATTTCCATTATTATCCTGATAATCGATATATTAATGAAGACCTTTTTATCCCGATCAACATTAGAGCCGTTATGGATGTTGATTGATGCGAGTTCATGTAATGCATATATGAGGCTAGTTAGTCCGATGGAGCTAATCCCTGTCCGGACTCCCCTTCAGCATTAGCCTACTAGCTGAGTAATTAATAGGGGTGTGGCGAATTTGAGCATGATGATAAAGTAGGGTGTAAGGTCAGTATACTTAAATCTGCATACTCTTATTAAGTTACTAGAGCACAGCTATCAGTACTTAAGGATGCCAAACTTTCCTAACACCCCTAACACTCCATATATATATATATATATATATATATATATATATATAATATATATATGATATATATAATATATTAAAATACTTTATGTTTATTATAAATATATATTTAATATTACCAAAATAGTTAGTTACATATATATATATATATATATATTCTGAAGAATTAACTATATTCTAAATAGTGAACGTACTATCTTTTTGTATAATATAATATATATTTGATGAATACATATCTGAATATACTTAACATTGTTATTGTTAATGTTATTTTGGAGATGTCAGTTCATCTCACCCAGGAATGTATGTGATATTTTGAATCTTGGTCATTTCTCTTAAATCAGACCCATAGTTAAGGCATCCAATTTTCGCCGAGCCGAGACTTTCATTTTCGGAAAAAAATGAGTTCGAGCCGAGATGATACTCTTGCCAAATAAGCCCGAGCCGAGCCGATACTCGTGCCAAACAAGCCCGAGCTGAGTTGAGACTCTTACAAAACATAACCGAGCCGAAATAATGCTTTTTTGAAGTTATATTTTAATACTAATTTTTATATATTTCACATTTACATAAATTAAAAAAAAATTATCTGGGCCAACTTCGTGATTCAGTGAATAATAATGCAAATTTCATCTAGTGATGTAAATAATACGGAGCTTTTTGATGCCGAGCGGAGACTTTCATTTTCGGAAAAAAAAACGAGCCCGAGACGAGATAAGACTCTAACTAAATGAACCCAAGCCGAGTTGAGACTGCAGGTAACGTAGACTGAGACTGTATCGATTCTTTAGAGTTGAGCATCATTTACATCACTAGTTACTACGCAGTGATATATATTACTACATATTACATTACGAACTATATATATATATAATTGTTACCAACGTTACTCGCAATAGGTAACACAAAATCATAACAATCGGCATCTCCCTCGTTTTCATAATACCCTACCACACCTGACATAGTACGTAAATTCCTATGCCAACTACCCAACAAGTATAATAACTCACCTGATGGTATTCCGAAAGCTTTATTAAATATATTATCATTTATGCTATCCTCTTTCAATCATGTATACTAATATTCTTAAAACAGGAATATGTCCGGATATATGGAAATTGTCTCATATCATCCCAATTTTTAAAAAAGGTGATGCAACGAAATGATGATACTAAATTGTCATTTTCGTTCAAATCCAATGATAGTAGTCTCCTTCTGCAAAATACTCTCAATGATATCAGCAATTGGATTAACATATGGGAACTCGAATTGGCTCCGAAGAAATGTGTAGTGATGCGAGTTGGAAATATGTTTCCCGCTCATGTATATAATTTAAATAGACACACTTTACCAATTCAATCTAGTTTTAAAGATTTGGGTATTACATTTAGTGATAATATTAGTTTCAATATTCATATTAATAATATTTGTAATAAAGCCTATCTAATCATTAATAGATTATTCAGATGCTTCATTACCAATAATTATATATATCTTTAACCTTTAACCTTTAACCTATCCCATAGCATTTGGATGCCGTAGGGGCGCCGTTGAATTCCATATAACTTTTCTCCATCCTTCTCTGCTCATCGTCGCTCTCATTGCTTTTACAATATCCATGCCAGTCCACTCGACAACATTGTCTTGCCATTGTAACTTCGGTCGTCCTCTTCTTCTTATACCGTCAACAGTTCCTTGCAGAATTGTTTTTGATATTGTGTCAGACCTAATAACGTGACCGAACCATTTGAGTTTCTTTTCAATAACCTTTGCTAATAGTTCTGAGTGTGGGCCGATTTGACATGTTACCCGTCTTCTAACTTCCACGTTCGTGACTCTATCTTTATAGTTAATATTTAGTAATCTCCGAAGGCATCTCATCTCTAGAGCACGTATTCGTTTTTGCAGATCTTTACTTAGTGTCCAAGTTTCGCATGCATATAAGAATATTGAATTCACAAGAGATTGCATTAATTGAATTTTGGCTTTAAGATGTAGCGAAGTGTCATACCATATTACATTTAAATTTGATAAGGCTGCGATTGTTTGACCAATTCTAGATAGAATTTCAGCTTTAGAACCTTTGTCATCAATAATCGCTCCTAGATATTTAAATGAATCAACTACTTTTAATGGTGTATTATTTATACTAATATTAGATGTAAATCTACCTTCAGAATTCGTCATTAATTGCGTTTTTGTACCATTTATTTCCATACCATAAGAACGTGAAGTATTATCGATTAATGTTATCAAATTATGTAATTCTTTTTCCGATCCGGCTAAGGCATCAATATCATCCGCGAATCTTAGGTTAGTTATAATCTTTCCACCAATATTTACTGTTCCATCATGTTTATCTAGAGCGTCATTCATAATTTGTTCAAGCATTATATTGAATAGCGTCGGCGAAAGTAAACATGCTTGTCTCACTCCTGTTGTTGTCCGGAACCATTCTCCAACTTTTCCATCAATATATACAGCACTTTCTGCCTTACTATATAGGTTTTCTATAGTTTCAATTAATTTTAAGTTGATATTGAATCTTTTCATTGTAGACCATAATGCACTATGCCAAACACGATCGAAAGCTTTTTTAAAGTCGATAAAAACGTGGTATAGTGGCTTATTATGTTGCGAGTACTTCTCTGAAATTACTCTGAGATTAAAAATATGTTCACTTATGCTTCTTCCTTTGTGAAAACCAGCCTGCTCTTCTGATAAAAATTCTTCTGTGAAGTGCTGTAGTCTGCGTAGAATTATTTTCAACATAATTTTACTTGAGTGTGAAATAAGACTAATTGTTCTATAGTTTTCGCATTTCTGGAAACTTCCTTTCTTATGCAGACTTATTATCAAAGATTTTGTCCAGCAAGAAGGCCATATTCCTGTTTCCCATATGTAATTACATATATTTGTAAATATTTTTGTTAGTATATGTCCTCCAGCTTTCAATAGTTCAGCTGGGATGTTATCAACACCCGGTGATTTTCAAATTTTTAAGGATTGTATAGCCGCTTCAACTTCAGATTCCAGAATTGAAAAGTTTTCTTGATTTGTTGGCTCTTTTACATTAAGTAGTGACTTGTCTCCATTGGCTTGATGTTTATATAATTCTGAACAATACTCTGTCCATCTTTTCAAAACATCTTCCTTATCAGTGATACATTTTCCGTCTTTGTCTTGTATATTTACAGCGATTTTATTCTTCCTTTTTGTTAGGTCTTTAACGATTTGGTATGCTTTCTTTGAATTGTTCCTGTTTAGACAGTTTCCTAAGTCTGCGCATTTTTGTTTTATCCAGTTTTCTTTTGCCTTTTTCATGTCTCTTTTTATTTGAGTATTGATAGTCTTGTATTTACTTCCTGGTTCATGTTTCGTCTTTTTTAATTGTCTTCTCAGATCACACATGTCTAGCAATTCATTTGTTATCCAACTTTTCTTTTTCTCTCTGTACTTTCCTAGAACTTCATCTGCTGTATCAATAATAAGTTTGTTTAGTTTCTGTATACTCTCTTCAATATTATCGTTAACATTTAATTTTTGTTCAGTTACTTTATTTTCAATCTGCTGCTTAAATATTTCTTTTATTCCTGCATCTTTTAGTTTGTCAAGATTGAATTTATTTCTAGCAAATTTATTTTTCTTTGGACTTTTTAGTCGAAGAGTGAAAGTCATTAATACCATGTCATGATCGCTACCGATATCTGCTCCTGGGAATGATCTTGTTTTGTTTACATTTACACTCGTGGAGAAACGTTTACTCACAAATATGTAATCAATTTGGTTGTGATATAAACCTCCAGGACTATGCCATGTTTGAATTATAGAGTTTTTGTGTGAACCAAATGTGTTTGCTGCTATTAAATCATTTGTTTTAGCAAATTCCAGAAGACGATGACCTCTTTCGTTAGTTGTATTATTGCATGATTTTCCAGAAATTTGTCCCCATATCTGAATTGTATCTTTACCAATCTTAGCATTCCAATCTCCTTGAATTACTAGTATATCTTTCTTCGATACTGTTTTAATGACATTTTGTAAATTATTATAAAATACTTCTATTTCTTCGTCAGAATGGTCAGTTGTTGGCGCATATACCTGGATTATTGAAATATTGAATGGTGTTGCTTGTAGTCTAATGATAGCTATTCTGTCACTGATCGCATTAAAACACATAACCGTATTTGTTATCTGTTTATTGACAATGAAGCCTACACCATTTATATGTTTTGATTCATTTCCGACATAATAGAGTTTGTGCCCCTCCAGCGTTTGTATTTCATTTATACCTTTTTTACGGATTTCACTGAGACCTAATATGTTCCATCTATATCGATCTACTTAAAGCATATATATCGTATGTATGTCCTTTGGTTGAATCTGATTCTTCTGTTTGGAATCCAGATCCATTGTATATCACTAATTCTAATCACATTGAAAATATTCAAAAATGTTTCACTAAACGATTATTTGCTAGATGTAATATTCCCAAATGTTCTTATACCGATAGAATTATTTTTCTCAATATAAAATCATTATAACTTCGCAGGTTGGTAACGGATCTGGTATTAACGTACAAGATAATGAATTGATTTATGTATGTCTATCCTGACAAGATATTCGACGTATACAGCAATAGATGCAGATGGCCTGCACAAAAGATCAGAAAGATCCTATGCATAACTAATACACACCTTCTTACTTCGGCAATAGAGTATCTATTTACTGTAATTCGCTCCCCATCAATGTTACTCAATGTAAATCAATAGTCGGTTTCCGTGACGTATTAAAAAGTACATCGTTGATTTCATCTCGTTTTTAAAACATACTCATATTATTATTATTCATATATCTTTATTTTTATTTCATGTTTTCTCATAAATAGGGTGATAATACCCTATTATAATTGTTAGTTTAGCTCTGTCTTTGTGGCATACTTGTGATAAGTAATTTAGTTTTTTTTTGAGATTTTTGATATGACTCGGGGAGTATGGGTGTCAGTATACGTTCTACTGGCTCTAGAATATTCCTATGACATAGGATTGGTCGCCCCTTACCAGAAAGTTGAGTCGTCGCAGATCAAAAACCAGCTGAGTTACATCATCTATTATGCCTACTATTCATAACAAAAGTAATACTGTACTCTTATGTTAATATTATGTATATTTTTATATTATTTTACTTATGGCATGTGTAAACCATCATTCTTATTGACATTTATTATTTATCATTAAATTATTGTTTCATGTCATTTTGTATGTCAACACTCAATAAACTATATATCTATCTATCTATCTATCTATCTATAATTATGTATAATTATAATTATATATATATATATATTCAGTTTTAAACATATTTTACATATATATATAGTACATATATGTACCATAGTACATTATGTATATATCTTAATAATATATAATATATAGTATTTTGTTAAATATATTCAATGTAACACCCATAATAATGGAATCTACCATTTTTCATAGTGTATATATATGACGTAACGACTGCATTTCGTTATATTTTACTTAATAAATGTATAAATAAGCGTTATCGTTACATAACATCATGGAAGTTATGTAATAAATGTTGAATGGGGTACATTAAGTTAGTCGTGTTATTAATGAATGGAGACGTATACCGGTTGACTTATACCGAGTAGGTTACGCGATGAATTAATATTAGTGTGTGGGTGTTGGTATTCTAGCTATAGGTTCGGTCCTTTCCGGATCCGGCCTAGTTCCTGATTTATAATATACGAGACCGAAGAAAGGTATTTCGCTAGCTAAAATTGTGTATTTTTACTTATAAAATACAAGATCTTATTCGCGAACGCGCTGGAATAGTGCCACGAGATGTTCATCGTGTGTGGTATTATTATTATCATAAACGATTATATCGCCAGCTATGTTTATAATTCCATTTAAATATTCTACCGTAAAGTCAAATATTTAAACATATTTTACAAATATAATATGATTATTTAAAATAACTATATGTAGTTATTATTGCTTACTTGCTTACTTGCTTATTTCGGGATTCTTTTTCTTGATTCTCAAAGAAATACAATTTATTATTAATATATAATTATTATCTGGTAAATAATGATCTTAAGGGGATCCCGCACATTTAAAGTGATGATAATTTTTTTTTTATATTTTTTTTTATTACATAATAATACTTATTGTAATATTTTTTAGTATCTGTAAAAAAATAGAAATGAATTCAGTCTAGAAATAACATAAAAATGTATTTTATGATGATAAGATAATGCTATATTATATACTATTCAATATTACATTTTTATGCTGTCAAACTTCAAACGCTGTTTTCTCAGAATAATTATTTCGCGCTAGGTATGTGCATTCAAAAATATAGAACATAAAAACTATTATAATTATAATATTAATTTTTTTTGCTTTATATATAATTTAATTATGTGAATAGTAAAATAGAGAGATAATTAATAAAATGTATAGAATTCATTGTATAATATGATAATTTCTATAGAAATACCATCATTTTAGTATCGCTAATTTTTAATTTAGATATATATAATATAATAAATAATAATATTAAAAATAACTTTCTATTTTCCTATGCATGTATATGTTATGAATACATTACAAAAAAAATAAGTCAATTGAATGAATAGAATATCAGTTCTATTTTTTTTAGTGGACCTATATTTGTCCTATCTATTTATACACGAAATTGCCAAATTGCGTGTTATGTGCGGGATCCCCTTAAGGGTAAATAGCATTCAATTGTGCTATTATTTTAAAAACGGGATACAGATTACACGTAAATAAAGTATTATCGTTATCAAAGTTGAGTCTCTTCAGATTAGTGATACTTATTTTAAATTAAAGAATTCTAATAGGGATATGTAGATGTGATTATTGTAATTAAATAGTGTATGTAGGGGAAAGTAACCTACTACGGACACTTTAATAATACATGGTCTTAACATTTTATGACTCATTATTTGTATTCAAAAATTACAATATATTAATATTATATGATTATAGATATTATTGTGATTTTAACATTTTATTTAATCTTTTAATTCCATAGATAACGGTATATATTCGGACATGGGTACCGAATACGGACACCCTATATACCACTAGATAAACTATATACTGTTGATGAATCAATCAGATAAATTACAATTGAATTATTTATAATTAATTTTATAAATAATTTATTCTAATTTAATTATATAATAATTTATTTATTTTTATTATTTTTTAATTAATAATACAATTTAAATATATAAATAATAAAAAAGTTTAGGTTTATCTTTATTGGTGATATTAATATTATAACGCACTGGATTTTTATGAAAATCAGAATAGTGCATACGCTGCGCGATGATTGGTCATAGGGTGTCTGTATTAAGACATCTAGAGTGTCCGTATTAGGGACTTATATGACCTCTAGATAAATGCTTATAATTTAATGAATATTTGATAACCAATATAGATATTATATATATAATTTGTAGAATGTTTATTTTTTAATAATATAGAGTTACATTTTAATTGATACATTTGTATATCCATGAGAAGGTTTTAAGTTGCCTTTTTTATCACCAATTTAAAAACGTAATAAAAAAATCAGCTTATTAGATATATCAGCACTATATTGAATAATTAAAAAATAAAAAAACTTATTTAGATTATTTATATAATTATGAATATGTTATTCATTAACTTTTTTTTGTAGGATTAATCTTTATGTAGGGTACATGTATGGTTTATGAGATACCGAGAGTGTCCGAATTTGATTACTGTCCCCTATGTCATACATCCCCTATGTCATGCATGTATATTATAGCAATTAACAAATCCGGTAGGTATATATTATTTTATTTCGGTGGAGTCCTTTCATCCTTTACAGGAATTTAGATGAACATTTTTAAGTGATCTAATGTCCCTTCTAAGCCGCTCTTATGTAAAGGCATACATGGCGTTAACGCTAAATCGCTTCATGTTACTGCCTCTCTGGAATCATGCTCATCAGATCAAAAGAAAACGTTCACCTTTTGTTCGAAACTCATTGGGCGAACTATAAAGAAAACTTTACCCGACTTTCCATCAGACACCTGAGAACTGTAGGTAAATGTAATAAATGTAATAATCTAAAATATTTAAAATTCAAAAGATTGATAGATAAAAAGAATATTAAAATATAATATATTATAAATGATATTACAAATACCGTGTTAATACATAGTTATTAATAAAACATTAATTAATCGATAAAGTGGATAAAGATTAAATATTAATATACAAATAACATATATAAATATATCTATGTATATATATATATATATATATATATATATATATAATTATAATTATCAATAATCATATATGATTAAAGATATAATCATATATTATTATTTATAATTATAATTACGTAATATAATAAGATAACATATCTATATATATATATATATATATATATATATATATATATATATATAAATATATATATATAGAAACGTAATTATAATTATAAATAATCCTATAGGATTATATCTTTAATGATTTAATGATCTTTAGTATGAAAAATTACAATTATAATATTATATAATAATACGACATATATATTTATATATATATATATATATATATATATATATATATATATATATATATATATATATATATATATATATACATATACACACATATATACACACATATACACACACATACACACATATATATATATAAATTATATAAAGATATATTATGTATATATTTATTTAAAAGTTAAATAATCTTTTTATTTTAATAATATGAAATTCTGTTATAGATAAAACAATAATAATACTATAGTATACTATATATGTATACTGTAGTATACTAATAATACTATATATATACAATGTTATGTAAAATTCATTTATATATAGTAAAATCCGTCTATAGTAAGAACATTACTATAAGAAAATCGATAATATGTCGCTATAAACGGGTTTTACTATAACCTAGAAATAACTATAGATTTACTATATAAATTATTATTATTATAATTGTCAGATTGTTATTACTAACATTACCTGCAGCAATCGATACTCACACTATACCTACGACGTATGACCTACGTTTATAGTTCTATTATTAACTTGCCAGATGTACATTTTAATGACTAATTCGTTCATATATTTACTAGCGATATAAACAATTATTAATACCTTGACTTTAAGTTACGCCCACTAATGAAACAACCGGATGCTCCAGTCTGGAGTGGTTACTAGCTTCAACTCGTCGGTCATACTTCAAAGTATGTTTGAATTACAATTGTAATTTAGTTAGATAGAGTTAGTTTTAACTAACAAAGTTTTATACAATATTATTTTTTACTGATACCTTTTTTCACTTTAGTATTTATTATATCAATTAATATCATTATGTAAACAATATTCCACTATTAGTATACCTAGTAGGTATTACCTACCATATAGTGTAAATAAGACTAGGTATTTTAATAAAACCATCATATTTTTAAATGTAGTTAATTATATATACTATAAATAATGAAAATACAAAGTATACTTTGTATACTCCTATAGGAGAAAAATATGATTGACCAATACATATGTTATATACACATAGTAAACACTATTCACTATAACATACTTTTACTATAACAGATGAAACCTACATGTAAATTGGTTCACAACTAACAAATCATATTTAAATGTTTAATATAATATGTATCCAGTGTTGGGCGTCGTTCCCGTTCCTGGAACGACTTCCTTTTGGAACGGGAACGGGAACGGATATAAAATAGGAACGGGAACGGGAACACAGAAGGAACGGATACAGAATAATGAACGGGAATGAGGAACTAGAATTAGAAAATAATATAGGAACTAGTTCCAGTGGAACACGTTCCTTTAAAAGTTCGGAGATTTATATATATAAATCTGTACTAAAACTATATAGTATTAATTCAAGTTATTTTTTATATTTATTTTATAATCTATTATAATATAAATAAAGAATTACAACGATTAGCATTACACTTATAATAAAAAATTTTAATATAATTAACAAATATACAATAATAATAATAAATAAATTTAACATTTAATGCATATTACCACGTAATACTAACATATATGGTAGTATATATACTCGAATGTTTTATCGCCATTTCTATTTCTTTTTGCACTATTAATATGTGTTGCTAGCGAAAACATTCGTTCGACAGGTGCTGAAGATGGTAATATACATTTATATTTTATAAATTTGTTCTTTATTATTTTATAATTATTAAGCATACATAATTCCCTTGCATTACTATTCAAATAACTAATTATTTCAACTTCGTGACTAGTTGTAGAAATGCATTGTTTTTCTAATATATATTGGTCATTATCATCACTTTCATCTTGAATAATAACATCATCATTTACGGTTAATTTTATTTCATCATTTAGCATTTCAATTAACCGTAGACGATGATGTTATAGATGTTAAAAGTTGTGAGAAAATTTAATTTAAATGTAGAGTTAGATATAGTAGCTAATATGGCGTGCTTACTTTCTAATTATAGATTTAAATATGTAGCAAACATAGTTTGCAAACCATTTAATAATGCTTTATCAAGTGCATCGCAATACTTTAGGTTATTAATGTTAGTCATTTTTAATTTAATTTTGATTTAATAACGTCGATATTAAATTTCCATAACATGCATCAATATCGCCTATATATTCACAAAATATTCACTATAATGTATATATATATATATATATATACACTGTTTAGTAGGTACTGTACATGTACATTGTACTGCATACTGTATAATGTACATTGTGAAGTATAAATTGTATACTGTATTTTATGAATAATACAAAACTGAAACTGGAACTTTACATATAAAAGGAACGGGAATGGGAACGGTAACGGATAATATAAAAGGAACTGGAACGGGAACGGATACATTAAAAGGAACGGGAACGGATAAAATTAATAGAACGGAAACGGGAACGGATAACGCTAACAAAGGAACTTTGCCCAACACTGTATGTATCTAATATACGTGACTATTATAATAAGCAAAATAAGCGGCTTTTACTGTATATGTAGGAATATATATGAAGTATATAACCTATAAATGAAGTAGGGTATGTTTAATATGTAAGGCTATATGTAATAGCGATAGAATGTATAATACCAATGAAACAATGGGAAATGCAAGCATACTTAAGTTTAGAGATGGATGACTAGAGTTAGGTATGGAACTGAGAGTTTAATATTAGAGTTGTGAAATTGATTTAGAAAATACAAACAAAAATGTAAAGTCAGACGAGTTAAGAAGAAGTAATATTGGGAAATGAAAATAGGTATAAAGTAGCTTATGTTGGACTAGTGGAATAGGTTATTTATAGGGTATACGTTACAGAGGTAGGTGATTATAATGTAGATAAGCTAGAAGACATGTTAAATATTTTATAAATAGGTAATAGCAAATAGAAAGATAAGTATCTTCAATTATAGGATATTTTAAGGAATAAGAAAGAATTATTAATATAACTAAGAAAGGCGATTGTATTAAACTTTAGACTATATTAATATAAAGAGAGTGATCAAATGAAGTATGGATTGCAGTGTAGTAAGCACGTATACGTAAAGAGGGTATATATCACGTAATGCGGCCGAATACTATTTTATATATTTTGTAGTTTTATGTTTATTTGTAAATCGTAAAGAATGTGTTTGCTCGTGAAATGTGTATACGTTATATAATAAGCGTTATATAATAATCGTTATGTAATAACTTGTTTTGTATGTTAGGTAATGTTATGTTCGTGAGTTATAAACAGGGCCGGCTTAAGCATACTATGGGCCCCGGGCAAAAAAAACGCATGGGCCCCATAATAATTTAATAACATATTAAATGGGATATTTTGGCAAAAACTAATCTTTATAACTCTTCAATTTTATCATATGTTATCATTATACTAATTATTTTGTAATTTGTTTGTATACTTTAATCAACTCCTCATAATAATTTCTTTTCTCGCATATATATTTAGAGCAGTGGTTCCCAACCTTTTTTCACCGTGACCCTTTTTTTATAATTCTTAATTAAAAAATATACCATGACCCAATGACAACTTTTATTTTGTTATTATTATACTTTAATCATAAAATATTCATATAAAAATTAATATACATATATTTAAATATATATTTCCATCTTAAATTTTTCTCGACCATAAATCCAATTTGCATATAAAAGCATTTATATTATTTTTTAGAAATTGGATCAGGACCTACACAAAATACTCAATGACCCATAGGTTGGGAACCACTGATTTATAGAGTGCATCAATATTTTGTATTACCGCTATTATCTCAATGTAACCTAATTGCAATACTTTTCTGATCGACTTTATTCTACAAAGTAATTAGCTCCACGGTTTTTATTATATCGAAGTCTCAAATTCTAAAATTGCATTTTATTGAATAAATACATTGACTCTAGTAATGTAATTTAAGTTATATTTTAACATATATATATATATGTATATTATAATATCAGATATAAATTATGTAATTAGGTCCTATAAGAAGTCCTCAAGAGACTGCACTAACAAAATCTGCTTGCGATCACCATTTTATATTCGATAATGCTTTTAATAAAAAATATTATATTCTTCTTTAATCTAGATGTTAATATATTCTTTATATAGTTTGGCTAAATAAATTATATAGATTTGGGATGAAGGCAAAGAATATTGCTACACTTGTTGAAGATTTAACGGCATTTTGCCCAACCAGATTTAAGGAATACACAGTGTAGATATGTGAATCCATATTGACAATGGACTATGGTTATTATAATATATTTCATGTCATTATATCTTCCAGACATATGCTGGCATTTTCATAACTTTGAGCTCTATAATCTATTATAATTATATTATTATTGAACAAATTCTAATAGATCAGTAGCTAAATATTGATCAATGTGATAAATTATAACTGATAAATTATCAGTGATAATGAATCTCAACGTACAATCGTACGTCGTAAATCAATAAATACCTATATAATAATAGTAGGCTATAATACCTACCTAACTTGATATAAATAACGATAATATATATCGATGTGATATATATGGAATTGAGTACACTGATAGATAATATAATATTTTGAATTTTGTATTTCTTCAATTATGTAGTTATCAGTGATAACTTATCACCTATTCTCCAATAAGAATATCGCCATTGTGTGTATTTATTTGTAAATAGATAGATGAGGATGATGTCAATCTAAACATTCATTTGCAAGTAATAGGTGAATACTTGCAAAAATGCCTTTAGTATTATATGTATGTTATATATATATATATATATATATATATATATATATATATATATATATTTATAAATAATATCTGTTTCAATAAATATAATATCTTTCTGTAATGATAGTATGTTGAAAAAGATAATCATTTTATGTACATAATTCCATTTCATCAATAGACATTATTAACAATACTATAGGAATAACCTAAAGCAGAATAATCCTATTTAAATTAAAACTATTATATATATATATATTATGTGTACTAATACAACTATAATAATATATACACTATGAGAATATACACATTTGATTAATACGAGCATAAGATAGAGAAAGTTAATTATTTTGAGAAAAATTATTTTGAAAATATCTATTTTTTAATTACTATAACAATTATAAATCTATATAGAATATCGTTTTTTTCGTAATTTATAATCAATATAATCCTTTACAAATATCAGAAATCATAGTTAAAATATATCTTATAAAATATATTTAATTTTAATAAAAAAAAGTATACTTTTTGTTTTGTAAACTAATTATAGAATTATAAATTGTTAAGATTTAACTATGGTTAATAATACGTTTATCATTTATCACCTTCTAGTTTATCAAACAATTATTTATCAATCGGTTTCATACTATTTGATCTAACAATCAGAGATGTGTGAGAAGATCTATGTTATCACTATTAGAATGTTCTCCAAAATCTTCATGTAGCTGTTTCCACCATATCTTCGTGTCAATTTAGAAATTTTTGTAAAATTCACTTCAAATCGGCCTAAATGACTCATATATAATTAATTTATTATATTATTTTTATTTTTTTAATTAGAATTAATAATATATAAGAAAAATAGTTAAGAAAATTTTTTTTTTCATATAAATAGTAAAAAAAAAATGTCTCAAATAATTCATGGGCCCCCAAAATTTGGGGCCCCGGGCAATTGTCCGATTTGCCCCCCCCCCCCTTAAGCCGTCCCTGGTTATAAAGACTTAGTTTATATATAAAAAAGTATACTTGTATACAAAAAAAAATATATAAAAATATAAAATGTATAAAAGTAAATATATTTACTAAAATAATATCCTGTTTATGTTGGTATGCGTGTTTTATGTATTGATATGCTTGAATGAACAGTGGCCGAAACCTTCATTATTAACCGTTGACCCGATGGAATACCACTAGCGCCAACTACCGTATGATCACACACACACTAATGTATATATCTATACTACCTATATGCACTATAGTTCACGAATTAACGGTAACATATCACTATAGGTTTGTTGTAATACACGGAACACGTGATCTATAGATCATACCATTAGGTCATACATGGGTTCAGGCGTATACTTATATCTATTTAATTGAATTTAACATTCGTTATTGATTCGGACAGACTAAGTATATATTTTCGGTGTGTATAAATCACACATATTTATATTTGTTTACTATTCTTTATATTTTTTATTGATCTGACATTATTATATATTTTCATAACTATCGTTTTGAATCTATTCAATAAACTATTATCTATCTATCTATATATCTATCTATCTATCTATCTATATATTATATTTTATATATATATATTAATATTTTATATAAATAATATTATAGTAAATTCATTTTATTCAATATATATACTATAAAATATTACAAACATATAATTAAATTGAGTAATTCACTTATTTTATTACACTTTTTTAAAATATAATATATTCCTAATTCGATATACCTATACACAATACGAAATAAAAGTGTACTTTAAATATCTCATGTTAAATATGACAATAGAAGTGATATACCTAAGTAAAGTACGACATAAATACATTCGTGTTAGACATATACGTTAGACATATCGTTAAATACCTTACGTAATAGTTAAACTACGCTCGAGTATAAACACGATTATGTAATGTGAACACGATGCGAGTGTGATGCAATTATTAGGCGATGTTATGCAATAAATTCCGTGTACGTGTTTCTTACCTACCTATATCGAATACCGGGCAACGTCAAACCCGTTTACAACGACACAGTGTACAATAATATAGTGTACATATCGACATTAAGGGGAGTTCACGAGATCCGTGTTAATGCTTGTCGTGTCGCACGGAATTGCTGCCGTAGCACCATGTTCTACGTACGTCCGCGCTACAATAATAGAACATGTTCTATTGTTAAGTTTCGCACAGCAATGCCGTCACACACGACAAGCATTCAGCTCGGATAATGTGAACGCCCCTTAATAAGGTCCACGCTATATATAGGGATATAGGATTTCTATATATATATATATATATATATATATGTGTGTGTGTGTGTATATATCCCTACAAGTACGTCTGTATTCTGATCTTAAGTAGTAGAGCTCTTCTCCGACGCTTCGGAGTCCTGTCCTACGGCGTTATCCCGACAACAATGATGGAACAGCCTCCTCTTTAGTTCGGCCCTGTAGTCGGCGTACTGCAGCGAATAGATGAGCGGGTTGACCACGAAGCTGACCGTACGCATCAGATAGGTGGCCATGAACAGATTCGAGGTGTTGCGATCTAGTTTAGCTCCGAAAGCCATGGCCAGACTGAGCATCGACCGCCACACCGAACACATGAAGTAGACGACCACCACTATGAGCAGGGTTCGGAGCGCGTTCATCGCTCGCTTCTTAATGGTGCACTGAGCCGAGAATATCTTGTACAGAATACCGGCGTAACCGCACAGGATGACCGCCAGAGGCGCGTAGAAGCTCGCCGTCTCGTAGGCTACGATGAACAGTATCGCCCAACGGCGCTCGCTCACTCGGTCCCAGTTGTAACAGAAGCCGGCCGGGTTGATCCCGTTATTGGACAGCATGAACGGTAGAAACATAGACGCCACGCCCACCCATACTATGACGACGGCTCGCTTCTGACTGTTCTCGGTTACGTAGTTACGGTGCGTCACCGGCCACAGGATGCTCAGCGTCCGTTCGGCGGCTATCATGGCCAGATTATAGGTGGACACTAGGGTGGTAATAACGCCCAAGTAGCCGGCCCGTAACGCTATGCAGAACAGGTAGTCGACGACCCCGGATTTACCGCCGTACGGTATCCCCACCGTGTAGTAGTTAACGCTGAGCACGTAGCAACACGACATCAGATCGGCCAGGCTCTGGTTGAACAGGAACACGTAGGGCATGTGTTTACGTATAGCTTTGCCGACCACCAGTATGTACATGGCGATACCGTTGCCTATTACGCCTATTAAGGCTAGCGTGGTCATCACGTTCACCACGGGCAGACGGATGAACGCCTGGAAATCGAACGCGCCGCCCCAGCCGCCCCTCGGTTGACCGGTTAGGTTGCCGAAATCGGCGGTCGGACCGTCGTATGGCCCGATGTACGCTGTGGTGTCCATCTCGTCACGTGGATTGATTAGAGAGGCGGTCACTAGTCGTAGCGGTCTCTTTTATAACGGTGCTGTAGGTAACGATAAGGCTATCTCGCATCACGTGACTTGCACACGTGACATGCGCGCACGTGACCCGTGAACACAACTTAGTAGGCGTATGTCGTATTTGATTGGTTTAGCTACCTATATGTATATACGCACACGTACACACGTGTATTGATCTGTATAGTTTATTGAGAGGTATGCGAACAAACAAAATTACATAAAACAATTATATAACAAATAAACGAATACAAAAAAGTATATATATATATATATAATGATTTATAAATTCCATAGTACGATTACTAGATATATATATATATATATATATATATATAACATAATTAAAAGTACGAGGTACGTTAAGTTGAACATGGTATTATCCAAATATGCATATGTTGCGTATTGTTAAATAAATATATGCGAATATAACTCCAGTATATACATATACATACATACATATGTATATAATGATATCGTTACACTTCGGTACGCTCACACGTATCATCATAAATATAACAAAGTCACATGTTCATATTATAACAATTATGTATAAGTTACTAGAAGCTATTATGGCCAGGCTATATCGTATTACTATGTTGCCGCGACGCGCATTGTCGTAAGAGGAAGGCGGCTTAATGTGTATACACCATGGTAATATTAAGTTAGTAATATGTTTAATTTAAATAAATATTAATAAATTATGCACATTCAATTTGGTAATTATGTTAGCTGTGTTATTTAAAACAATCATTATAGACATACTAGTCGGTTATATAATATTTATATGGTTACATTAATTTTATATATAGAATTATAAATGTATACATATATGTATACAATATTCTATGTATATTATCATTATTTTATACATATATATATATATTTATATTCAAACTCATTTTGCAGCTCAGTTGGCTAAGGATTCAGACATACAAGCAGTAACACACCGGTTAAATCCCTGGTATGGCAATTAAAATAGATCTTACAATAATATTTAGAAGAGATCTTATATAATTGTGTATAAATAAATGATCGGATCTTGTTAAAACCATGGATGCTATAACATTGGAGCGGCTTCGAAGAGACATTAGAGCCATATGGTTATAAGTGAAGACTTCATCTAAGTTCCTGGATGGGATGAAAGGACTCCACCAAAATAACAATAACAATAACTATAATAATAATAATATATAATGGAGTGCACACCTGGAACTTACCGGCATTGCCCGGTTGTATATTTTGTATTTTATTGTATGAATTCACATATCCTATGTATACATATATATATATATATATATATATATAATTTAATATAATGTATTTAATTCATCATTTTCTTTCAATTAAATGGTTTATAATAATATAGGTTACAATATATGGCGAATTATTAGATTATATAGATACATATACAGATGGGTCATAACAAATGTAATACTGAACGTTCTAAGTTGTGTGTTAACAACAATAATAATAAATACAAAAAGTATTGGTTGAGTCGAGAGAGTAGAAAATAATGTGAACGTTAGATAAGTAATCGTAAACACACATTATAAACACTAATATAAGAATATTAAAAATAATATAAATTATAGTATAAGTTATAATATTGCGAGTTTTCTTCTGAGGAATGCTATAATTGGAGTAGCCTTCAATACATACCATAGAGCAGCTTCAGTATGTCGACAAGATATGTTGCCAATATTCCTAATCTTGTGACGATTAAGTAATTTTCTTGAATATGAACTTGTCTGTTTCGAATTAAGATGGTGAGTCAACAATATAGTGAGTCAGCAAATATTTTATATATGTATATATATATATATATATATATATATATATATATGATGCATGGTCTAGTAATGTATAAACAATCATAATACTTTATATATTGTCGCTATTTAGCAGTTAACCATGTTAAACAATATAATATATCAGAAGTATAAACGTGATTGGGACATTTATAAGAAATACAAAGCACAAAGGATGACCATATACGGCCGTATATAGTCATCTATATTAACTATATAAATATACTATATTTATTTATAACTATATATATATATATAACTTAAGTTATAATTATATATATATAACTCTATGCATTCAATTGATATACAATAACGTCGTCTGTATATATATACACGATATATCGTGTATATAAGGAATTACAATACGAGAGATAATATACTATTATTATAATTATTGCTTTTTATTAATATGTGTTAATAAATATTGTATGTATTCATTATTAACAAAAATATCATTAATATATAAAAATATTTATCATCTTCGAATTAATAAAGAAATATGTCTATAATGTCATCTAATATTATACATAATTCATAATAGTATCTATATAATGTAGATATATTAGCTAATATATTGATATACTTATATATCATCTATTATATTAAAGTGTGTACTTACAGGCAGTATTGTGCATCGTTCCCGTTCCTTTTGGAACGGGAACGGGAATAAAAATAGGAACGGGAACGGGAACGCAGAAAGGAACGGATACAGAATAATTAACGGGAATGAGGAACGGGAACACTTAGACAGAAATATAGGAACTCGTTCCAGTGGAATTCGTTCCTTTACAAGTACGGATATTTATATAGTATTAATACAAGATATTGTTTATATTTTTTTTATAATCTATTACAATATAAATAAAGAATTACAACGATTAGCATTATAATTATAATAAAAATGTTAATATAATAAACAAATATACAATAATAATAATAAATACATTTAACATTTAATGCATATTACCACGTAATACTACCATATATGGTAGTATATATACTCGAATGTTTTATCGCCATTTCTATTTCTTTTTGCACTATTAATATGTGTTGCTAGCGAAAACATTCGTTCGACAGGTGCTGAAGATGGTAATATACATTTATATTTTATAAATTTGTTCTTTATTATTTTATAATTATTAAGCATACATAATTCTCTTGCATTACATATAACATTATTATCTTTTATATTTGTTATCATCAAATATTTCGAACACGTTATAAAATAACTCTCTCCCATTTATTTTCCATGTTAAAATGATTAAATAAATATGTGTATTTCAAGATTATAATTACAATGGAAATAATTACACGTGATATTAATATCCAATAATAACGTTTCGGTATATATTATTTTAAGTGATCACGTGTCCATTGATAATTATCAATTGATAATATAATCAACTGATAATAAAAGGATAATCAAACTAATTGAGTGTATTACCATTGGTAATAAATTAATTTGTAATTTACCATGTAAATTAGGTTTGAAAGACTCAAATCATACTGATTAATGTATTATTAATTAGGTCCATTTGTTGTAACTATAGACTATATTGAACTATATAGAGATTATTATATAGTCTGTAATATGGATAATGTGCGTTGTACAGTATACTGTAATATAAAATGTATAATGTTAATTTTAGATTATACTATATAGATTATGTATATTTTACACCGTGTACAATTTACCGTATAATTAGTACACGATATTACAGGATAATACGGTAATATCGTGTACTTACAGTTGGACTTATTCCGTAAAATATTCACTATACACTGTTTAGTAGGTAATGTAAACTGTATATTGTATAGTGTACATTGTGAAGTATAAATATTATACTGTATTTTATGAATAATACAACACTTAAACTGGAACGAGTAATATAAAAAGAACGGGAACGGATAATATAAAAGAAACGGAAACGGGAAGGAATCGGATAAAGTATTAGAACGGGAACGGATAGTGCTAAAAAAGGAACTTTGCTCAACACTGCATACAGGTATACCTGTAATTTAATTATATATTTTTTATTATAATATTAAAATTATATTTAACATATAGGTATTAATTATTAACTCCGGTACAGCATATTCGGTACAGCACAGATATGCTTGTCATCTGATTGAAATATGAAAAATATTCAGCCCGAGGTGTCATCTGCTGCAGCTGTCATTATTTTACTTGTTAACTCTTTCAATTGACCTTTCATTTACGTGTATTGTTTATTGTCATTTTTATGTATTTATATGGATGAGGATCCCTTTTGTTAAGGATGCCTATAGTTAATATATTCAAAGTTAATTCTTTTTAATCTGATATATATATATATCATAGTTATAATTAAATATCTAGTTTTGTTGAATAATATACTGTTTTTTAAAGTAAAAATAATATATATTAAGTTGTTCATATTTCAGTAAATTTAATATTAAAAGTAATTAATATTTTGATATGGTATACCATATATATATATATATATATATATATATATATATATATATATATATATATATATATATATACATGGTATATAGTATACCATACATGGTATACCATATAATCATATTAACTTATATTTTTAAATACGTAGGAACTTTATTAACTTATTCATCATATATATATTAAAATAATTGTTATTTAGAAAAATAAAACTTTAGTGTTATTTTTCTAACGCGATCTTCTTTAAATTTTCATACAATTTATTTTATTTGTATCGAACGTAAACACCTCGTTACCATCGCGTTACCCTGGCAACGCGAATAAACATACCGACCTAAACGTTATTTAGAAAGTATTCTCATCTGTTATCTCGAAATGAACGGTTGTATTTCGATCGTGGTTCTATGTTCGTTGATGGCCGTCGTAGCCGTTGATGGGTGGAGCTTCTCGAGGCGGGAGGCGTCGGACAGCGAACGAGACGCCCCCATTATGGGCGGGGCTACCGACATAGAACGCGAAGAGGCGGGCGTCGACGACGATATTCTTAACCTGGCCGACATGAAACCCTACGCCGAAAGCCGCACTAACAATAAGGTTATGTTCTCGGACGACGAAAATAGTGTGGATAAGGAAGTACAGGAGAAGGAGGATAAAGCCGTCTACGAGGATGATGAATCGGAGGATTCTGACGATGACGAGGATGAGGAGCCTAGTAACGGTGATGCAACAGCAGACGACCGAGATGACATCCAGGTCGTCAATCATCCAGGTACCGGTCACGTGAGTAAATCTAGAACAACGCACGTGACGAACAGAACATCGGTTCAGGCACCTCACAGCACTAACAAAACCTCCGTAGTGGAGACAGTAGACGAACACGGAAACAGACGCACCCACAAGACTATCATTACTATCACTAACACATCTAGTACTACCACCACCACCACCCGTAAAATGCTTGTTTCTGTGAGAGGACATAATGTCGTCAAGGACGGAGAAGTTATGAAGTGCGCTTTTCCCTACTTGCTGCAAGGGGAAGCATCTTCTACGTGTAGGAGACTTGTACATGTTAGTCATAACTCATAACACACATATCTACGTATATATATATATATATATATATATATATATATATATATAATATTATATATATAATATATATATAATATATATAATATATATATATATAAATATTTATATATATATATATATATATATATAATATTATATATATATATATAAATATTTATATATATATATAAATAATTATATTTATATTAATTAAAAAATTACTTTATAATATTTATTCCATACGTATATAATGTCATGTATATAGTATATACTATATACACTGATAAAAATAAATGGGTTTATAGACCATTATTATAGCCAAATATGGATCAAATAGGTAGTTCGAGTTTTGACCCACATGTATTTCAATATAAGTCAAGTAATCTACATTATCTATCAAAAATGGGTCTTACCTACATTAATTTTATAATATGAGTCATTTATTAAAAATAATATGATTCAAATGACCCAATTTCATTTAAATATTATAGTTCAGAAAATACACTTAAATATATATATTTTAGATTAAATTATATTAATTAGATTTATTGTTTATAATATTTAGTATCTTAACATAGTAAATATTATCGTAGCAAAGTATTAACTAATATATTATAATATATTATTTCATTTAAGCTAGATTTAAAACTAAATTCAATAATAATAACATTTTAATATTTAATACAATATTTAATCAATATTCAATTGCTATATATTCAGAAATTAGTTCAACATGGTTCCAATTGTATTATCAATATAATTATGATTACAATTGTAGTTCAATGTGTTAGTTGAATGAGATTATGATAATATAGAAAAATACATGGATTAGGTCCTACTTAAATAATTTTAGTTTTTAAAATAATATTTTAATTATTAAATTCAGTATATTAACTTAAAATAATAATTAATAATTAATTTGAATAAATAAAAATATAATCAATATATTAAAATAAATAAAAAGTATAATATTTTTATATTTCTATATTAAAAAAATAATATACTGTAACTTAAGTAATGCTTACATTAATAACTTAAGTTGAATTTAAATTTCACTTAAGTCGATAACTTATAGATAGATAGATAGATAGATAGATCAAAAGTTTATTTAATTAGTAATTTCACAAGCAGTAGGACGCGGGTTCGACCCTCGTCCGGACCATTAATTCATTTTATAAAATGGGTCTTAAAATATTATTTAGAAGTGATCTTATATAATTGTGTATAAATAAATGATCGGCTCTCGTTAAAACCATGGATGCCTTAACATGAGAGCGGCTTCGAAGGGACATTAGAGCCATATATGGTTATAAGTGAAAACTTCATCTAAGTTCCTGGATGGGATGAAAGGACTCCACCAAATAAAAAAATAACAAAAAAATAACAAATTACTGGTTATATATATAAAGAAATATATAATTATATATAAACATATAATTATAGTGATAAATGTGATAACAGTAAGACAAAACGATACAAAAAAAAACAAGAAATAAACGGAGAAGTAAAATAAAAATAAAACATTGGATTATACGAGCCGTTGATTATAAATTCATATAAGTCAATTTACCCATAGTATATTTCAATGTAGATCTATTATCTAATATACCTTTTATTATTTCAATTTTGAATCATATTCATATAAAACATGGGTCGTTCGAAATATTATTTAAAATATGACCCACTTTGGTATATCTTACATAGGTCAATTGACCCATTTCATGAAAAATCAGACAAAAGACCCACATTATCAATACATATAAGTCCAATGACCCATTTATTTTTCTGTTCAGTATAACTGTCGTTTATAATAACACATATACACCCAAGCAACCAAACACGTTGACCGTCAACGTAAAATATATAACAACGTTCCAATGTTGTATATATTATAGGTCAAATAAACACTTTTGATATAATTATATTATTTAAGCAATATATGATCCAATTTTGTATATTGTATAGGTCAAATAAACACATTGGATATTACAACAGCGATATATATATATATATATTGTGCAATATTATATTTTATAAAATATATCTCTTATCAATAAGAATTATTATTAATAGAATTCTATATCAATATAATTTTATAATATATATATACACACACATGCATACACATACACACGCACTGTGCGCACATACACGCACGCACTAATACAAATGTACACGTGCACAGAAAGGAAACAGGAGGTTCTGCCGTATCAGTTTGACCGACTCCAATCTTCAGTATGTGTCTGCTTGGATCAATTGTTCTGACTCAGAGTTGAAAACGCGATTCTCTAGTTCTCACACCTTCATCGACCAGGTACACACCACGTGACTCGCTAGCATGCGTCATAGCGTTACGTCATATCATTACGTCATAGTTTTACTCGGGTCGGGTACTCCTATAGGATTATCGGTAGTAGTGCGGACGAGATGCTAATATGACGTAACAGGCTGCGCGTATGTGTGTAATCACACACAAAGGTGCTACCGTAGTGTGTCACTAGATGCCCACACACATCACTGTAGTAGTACGCATACACGCATTACTAATACCACACACATATGTGTATATACACGCGCGTGTAGCTGTATGGATACATTGCCACGTTAATACAGTTATTGCTACACATACACATGCACATACACACTCACACACAGTACAGGGGATTACTCGCTACCTACGCGCGTCGCGCGTGGATAGCTATAGCTATATATACCACGTGACCTATAGGTCATGCTGACACGCCCCCTTCCTCCGCCCCTTCTAGAGCTTCTCGGTAGCCATCACGAACCAGGGCACCAACTGTAGGTTCCCGTTCGTCTACAACCAGAGACAATACACTCACTGCAGCGTTACCGATACCGTTAGGAGACACAGCGATGGAACCTTCTCGTACAGGTTACGCGATAAATATATATATATATATATATATATATATATATATATATTATATAATATAAATAATATAATATAATAATAATATAATATAATATAATAAAATATAATATATATATATATATATATATATAAATAAATAAATTTAAATATAATATATATATATTATAAATATATTTATACTAAATTATAATTTAACAAAATAATATAGGTATAGTATATAGTAAAGTTATTATTTCCTCGTACAAAATAATGTATACTCAAAGTTTATAATGATGTGTTAATTAATGATATGTATGTATACAGTTATAAGTGTGCTATTGGCCAATCAGCACACGGATTCAATCCTATCATGAAACACTGTGCCAAAGTAAGTATAACATCAATATGTATTACTTGACTATCAGTTTTATGTATATCAACGTTACATAAAGTACTAAATATATATAGGTACTATATTCATATAATATACCATACTAATATACTATACACCATATACTAATATACTATATGCTATCGAATTGTAATATATAAATAATAATATACTATATGCCATAAACTAATATACTATATATAGTTATAATAATATAGTATATATAGTACTATATATATTATATCAACGTACTATATATATATATATATATATATATATATATATATAATAATATACCTATAATCATATTACCATATACTATATACTACATTACTGATACTGAATGTTTCAGCCGTCCGATTCTGAGTCTGAGCGTTTGATGAACTGGGACCACATGCAGATAGAAGCGCTGACGGAGCAACGCCAGCTGATCGTCACGGAGATGCGACATAAGATATGCCTTCACGAAGATCTCTTCACCAACGACATCTACACATTCATTCAGATCTGCAAGTCCATAGGCGATTTCGTAAACCAACGCGAACTGTTAACTAGGCGAGATATCGTGTCGTGGAACAGCGAATTCTCAAAATACCTGGACTCTCTGACCTACTGCGAAAACGAAGAGTGCGATATCGACCTGCCAGATATCACCGAGAAAGCGTTCCGCGTGAAACTCGACTCGAGCACCGTTCGTAATCGTCTGGTGACCTACATTCGCGAGAAACTCTTCCTGAAAGTGAACATTAAAGACGGCAGGAAACAGTACGATCACATGCAATACGATCTGAACGCCGCCACCGAAATACACAAGATACTATCGCTGTTCTGGGAGAGGCGGTACTGGATACTAGTGAAACTCATGAACGAAGTAGCGCTCGATATGTTCGAGTACTCGAACGAAGCCGGTAGCCCCACCTACGTTGAATACTCGACCGACTTCCATCTCGTAGCCTACTGGAAGTGCAAGTACTACTGGATAATGAAACAGTTCGCACACACCGAGCGCAACCAGATCATGTACAACATAAACGCGAGCACATCCGAGCAGATCATCGTGATGTATAAGCATCTGGACCTGTTGCGAATGCAGGTGTGCGCGTCGCTCCAGATGCAGGTATTCGATAACGCCACTCTGATGGATAAGTTACAGGTCATAGGTCAAGCGATCAGAGCCCAACCCGACTACGACAACGCGTTCGTAACTGACATAGAGAAGTGGGCCACTTCACAAGTAATAGCCGTCACCACATCACGTATCAACGCCACCTACTACGCCACCCGGATGTTGATGTCCTTGGTCTCCGAGTACCGGAAGCTACACGAAGAGATCCTCGCGGGTCAAGGTGACTTCATACTTAACCTCTACGGACGCGATGATAGGTTCGTGGAACTGAGCCATCATTCCCGTAGGATCATGGTCGCTGTACACCAGCAAAGACAGGCTGAGCTGATAAAGTTACGTGCCAACTTCTGGACTATTTGCAGAGCTAAGATTTCCAGCGGAGATGACAAATTCGACCTCGATTTGAAGGTCGTCACCGAGTACAATGACACCGCGATAGAGGTCAATGTTACGTCCGTTATCGAAATCAAAATCGGCGAAAAATGGAATTCAACACAAATTGGAGTAATCACAAACGGAACAAGTACCACGACTACATCCATAACTACTGCTGAACCCATTACATTAGAACCTACAACTACTGCTGAACCTACTTCTACAGATTCTACAAATACTTCTAAATCCACTACATTAGAATCTACAACTATTGCTGAACCTACTTCTACAGATTCTACAAATACTTCTAAATCCACTACAACAGAATTTACACCTACTTCTAATTACTCTACATTAGAAACCACAACTATTGTTGAACCCACTAAAACAGAACCCACAACTACTGATAAACCACTTGAAAGTACAACAGCTGAAGTAGTCACATATGAAATAACTACGATGCCCGTTGATCCACTAGAGTCCAGTACTGCCACGCCTACATCTACCACTACGCCTACTACTACTACATGGTCGCCACCGAGTAAAAGGTGCATATTCCCGTACGTCTACCACAAGAAGATGTACATGGATTGTACATCTATCAAAGGCATCAAAATGTGCGGCGTACACCGAAAACAATCCGGAATATTCGAAATGGGCAAATGCACACATAGACAAACAATAATCACTAAAACAGTTAGATATATAATGTAGTTTTGTATCTCTGTAGGTTAAGGCGTAAGACACGCAACAAATAGGACTCGGTTTCAAAACCCGTCCGGATAAATACAATAGGTCTTACAATATTATTTAGAAGTTATCTTTTATCATTATGTATACACAATTATCGGCTCTATTGTGGTTATAAGTAAAACTTTATAAGTTTCTGGGTGATATAAAAGGAATATACCAATATATATATATATATATATAACAAATTATAATGTATTTATATATATATATATATATATATCATCTTACTAATATTATTTCTCACTAGAAAATCACGACGATTTCCATGTCGACTGAAGGCAAGTATTGCAAGTTCCCGTTTACGTTCGACGAACAAGAATACAGTAAGTGCGCGGCTTTGGGTGTCGATACGTTGCATGACAGGGACATGGACATGAAGTGCTTGACGAACTCTACGGATGACCAGAGCGAGTTATTCACATGCGCTAAGGTAACTACTACTACCGTATACTGTTCACCCACACACACACCACTACGATACTAGTGGTACCATTTCTCGGCGACAACAACACACAATATTAATATCTTATTTGTAACCATTTATTTGTAACCATTTAGACTCTAAATTTTAGAGAATAAAGGATGTAATATTTTGTATATATATATGTGTACTATTATATCAAAAAACACACCAAATATTCTAATAAATTATTACTATTATTAAATATATGTTATTCACTCGACAGCCCGGGGGTCCACTAGCCGAGAAGGTGATGCGATGGTGGATGATAGAACTGGATACCAGCATCCGCAAGATGAATTACTACGAGCACAAATCCAGCTTATTATCCGAACACAAAAGAATCATAAATTTGTTTCAATTCATCTCCCGCCAGAGTAAACGCATGAATACAATTGTTAAGAAGAATATAGATATTTGTGTCGAGTGATGATGTCAGAGAATCAGAAGTATTACGTAATAAAGAGTTATTTTGAGTTGAGTTGATACACTATGTATTATGTAATTATTGTAAATAAACTATTGATATTTAACGTACTTTTTATTAATACCTATATATAAATTCTTAAATTTACTATTTTTAGTAAATATAATATATATAATAAATTACCAAAGTAAATTTAAACATTAAAATATATATTATTTTACACGATATCATGATTTATATAGAATCAATATATTTATATCACGTATACATACATTATTATGTAAATTAAAATCATTAATAGGAAATTAAAATAAAATATGATTTAATATATTTAAATATTATTTGAAAAATAAATATATTCAAAACTAAATATATTTATATTAATTATATATTCATTCGTCGTATGCCTTAATCATAGATTTATAGTTTATGTAAACTATAAATCTATGGCCTTAATAAATAAACTTTATTTTTCTATATATTAATTATTAATATAACTTTATCCAAATAAATTATTAAATTAACTGTTTGAACTTTACATACATTATGGTTTATTTTTAAATTATATAAACTAATTGGCATTCTCACGAAAAATAAATAAAATTGTATACACATTAAACACACATATTATAATATATTTACGTTTATTCCTGTGAATCATAGGGGATTTCATCTTTCTCGTCATTTAATCGTCTTCATTCTAAATAATTCGCAAGGTGGTTTAGAAATCAGGCTTTACATTCGTCATCCAATATCTGTTGGTCTTCCTCTATATTGCCTTCTACTCTTCCCTGTAATATCGTTTTTGCCAAGCCGTCGTGTCAGTATATATACTATAGTATACCCCTATATATATGGCCAAAGTAAACATTGTGACGAGTCACACGGTGTGACACACACCACATCCGAAATAGATGTTGCTAGTCGAATATGAAATACGTTTTCTGATGAACCCTCGTATTTGAACATTTTTACATCCTCAAGTATAAGTCCATAATGATTATTGTATATACAAACCTATATTATGATTAAGAGTAGGTCTAGTCCTAGTCCTGTTTTTCATTTACACGATGCCATGGTTATAAATTATAACTTATAATTCTCATTAACATATTAGGAATTATATTAGTAAATATTTTATAAAATCTTTGTAAACATATAATTATAAAAATTAAATATTGTATATATTTACAAACTTTACTTTACTCGTTCGACCTGTCTCTGATATTTTCTTCCAGTATTCTCTCATCTTCATAGTATTGTGTATCTCATCAATATCTTCCATGGTCGTATCAGCCTTTAAATTATTCGAGAAATGTATGGATTATCATCATCGATTTCGTATTCAACACGAACACCATTAAATTCCTAAAGTATTAAAAAGGTTGGATATGCACAAAGATTTTCCGAAGGTTACTTCGCAAAATCTTTGATATGCATCAATATATACGAAGTGTTAGGCGATTCTCATTCTTCTAGTTACTATAGAATCCGTAATCTTCGACATGTCATTGAATCGTATACAATTCTGTATATTATTTTATCGTGTGACCATTAACACCACTTGTAGTAACCTAGTATAATGGTGAATAGAATTACATTGTTTAGTTCTTTATAATGTTCGAGAAATCATATTACTAGTGTAATTGCAATTCAATATTTCAAAAACTAGATGTGTTAAAGCAAGACTTCCTATAACCTCGAGGTTATAGGAAGTATTGGTTAAAGTGATATTTTAATCTTTGAGTTGGAAATAAATATATATTTGATAACGGGGGAAATTTTATTTTATTGTGGACTATTTTGCATTCAGTTTATTAGTATTTTAATGTAAAGAATGTTGTTACTAAATAATTTATTAATGTCAGTTGTAATAATTAAATATATATAAAGAAGTTTCATTTAATGTATATGGTATATAGACTATATTGTCACTATTTAACCAATGCATCATACAACCCCGGGGTTATAAGAGGTCTAGCATATAGAGAAATATTAAGCTATAGATATATAATGTATATGATAAAATAATAATATAAATCTGAGTTATACAAAATTATCATTTAACAAAATCTTTTATAGAAATTATAATTGTTATGATGTTATTTTTCTTATAAATCTTATATATATTCAATTAAATATGTTTTTATGAATAAATATTTTCTATATGTAAAATTAAAATTTATATAGTAAAAAAATTATAAAAAACAATTAAATATTATAATTCTATAAAATATGAGATTAATTTATATTATAATAATATAAGTATTTCTTTTAATTCATTCATTTAGATTATTATTAAATATTATTATAGTAAATAATTTGTTATAATTTTGATATAACATTGATATCACATTGTATTTATAAAACATACGTTATTACTATGGGTCATAACCTATCCATATACTATATTTATATATAAATAATCCTATATTATATATTTATGTTAAAATATTATGATAATAAAGATCATTCTAAGAATATACCCTATCATTATAACCATATAATCATATAGGTATCCTACTGTATAATATAGTTTACTTTGTAAATATATATACAGTGTATATAGTATAATATTATAAATATATACACATTTGTATGGTAAATAACTTGATATAAGTTGTATACCATATTAATTTATACATCTAACTTTTATTTGACATATCAAATTCAGTTTATTTTGAATTATTTTTGAGCTGATTTTGACATCATGATATTTATTTACAATTAAACTATTACTGCTATATACCTCCTATAACCTCCGAGGTTATAGGAGATCTTGCTATATACCATGGTATTCAAATAACCAGTTTATATATATAAGAACACTACAAGGGGTCATCATTCTATTTTAGAAAAAAAACATAGATGATATAAGTATGTGTATACATATAAAAAAGATATTACTTTTGGAAGAAAAAATATTATCCATTTCAAAGATTTTCTTTCGGAATATCCTTTCTATTATTTAGATTCTGTCAAATATTTCCGTTTTTTTTACTTTTTACCCTTTACGGCTTTTTACTTTATTTTACTTTGGAAAATCTTTGATTCTGTTAATTAATCCGGATTTAAAGAATATAATCTATTATCATTGTGTAAATAAATATTCAAATTCATGAAGTTTATTAAAAACATTTATTTATAAAAATAAAGATTGTTAAAATTACATATTTAAATCTATGTATAATATTAATTTTATAGATTTTTTAAAATTATTTGTATTCATTTTATTATAAATTCAACTAAATACAAGTAAATATTATATAAATAATACTTAATTATTAAACAAAATGTGTTCATTTTTAAAATAATGTTATAATTAATTTCAAATTAAATTTGTATATTTAAATAGTGAACATAATACTAATTATTATTATATCATTATTATATTAATACTCGTCATTATATCAATACTATTTAATAAATATAGTATTTATTATATATTCCTTATATTAATATTTTATAAATTTAATATATTATCATAATCATTATGATAATGAATCATTAAATGATAATCATTAATTTAATGATAAAAAAATTAAATTCAATACATTATCATTATCATAATAATGATTATGATAATCATAATCATAATAATATCTAATATGATATAATAATAATAATCATTATGATAATCATTATCATAATGAATATGATAATCAATCATTGGTTCAATATGATGGTATATACCCTATAATAGGGTAATTTAGGCAACATTTTAATAAGTAAACTCTATTAAAAACAGTATATCATATACTATATGCTATATGTCATATAATATGGTAGTATGATTATCATACTAAATATGTATACATTATACAGTATTATACTGAGTATATACAGTATATAATATACTATATACATTATATAATATAATATAGTATTACTATGTAATGCATATCTATGTAACAGTGTAACATTATTGTACATTGTAACACAGATTCATCAATTATCAATTTAGTAATATTATTATGTAATCATAAATACGGTACGTGTCGAAAACATACTGCATTATATTCGATTGATATCGTATATTTACGTGTATTTGAGTAATATATATATATGACAATTTAATATTAAATAATATTTATTATATTAAATATATATATATATATATATATATATATACATATATAAGTATTATACTACATATATGTATTTTCATATTGATATTTTTGGTTTAATTGGTTTGGTTTTGTTCTACTTAGTTTATATTACATATTTTCCATGTTTAATATTTTAATATCTTATTTATAAATTTTAAAAATTTCTCATATTATTTATATCAATATAAAGTGTTTTATGAACGTAATCGGTATAATAATTATTTGAAATTGATAGGAAATTGTATGTATTATATTTACTTACATTTTCTATATTAAACTTTGATTGTAATTTCTCAATTTTTACTTTTTCAATTAGTAACCACGGGTAAATTCCTACGGCTTTTTTAATTTTTATTATTTTTATCTAATTTGTTTTACTGTAAATGTTTAACATCTACATCTATATGAATCCTGTTGGATTTATTATTATATTTTATATTAATTAAATGAATGATGATAAACTTGAATTTTAATAAACTTTTTATAATAAATAATTAGCTAATTGAGACTATTTTTTACACCATTTTAAATTAGCTATATTTATATAAAGACAGACTATATATGATGGAGGAAAGTATCTATTGAATACAACAAAATTACTTAATTATCTCTATTAGTTATTTCTCCTTAGCGTTTTTAGATAGAGCAAAAATAGCATTGTTCAGATGAACAGGAGCCTCCCCCCTTAATTGAAAACCAACATTTTGATATATAATAGTTAATAGACTCACATAACCTCTCGCCTTAAGAACTCGGTTCAATCATACAAATAGAGTATAAACCCTCTTGACAACCCTATCAAATTTTTCTCACAAATTATTCTTGATTCTTATTCCAATTGAGTAGATACTTTTGTTGATCGTTATAGTCGCATTATAACGCAGAATCTTACAATATATATATATATATATATATATATAGGTGTGTGTGTTTTGTGTGTGCTAATTATCACTGATAATGATGTTATCATAATTACATAAATGAAAATATAAAAAAAAGTAATAACATTAACATATTTAAAAGAAAAATAAAAAAAATACTTATTTCAGAGAATAATTAAAGATATAAGATGAAGAGAAAGAAGAGGATGGCAGCCTTTATAAAAGTCGATGACTTACTGGTAGCCTTTTGGAGAAATTTTTGTTTTTATTATAGCTATTATATTATTATTATTATGATTTGTTAATCAAACATATATGTAATACTCCAATAAATTTGTTTCATTCATTCATTCATATATATATCTGATAATCATTATCTGATAATTATTATGAATGGTTATTATAACTAAAATTATGTCCATTCAAGCCACTTCATTCGTGTGGGGAGAACAAAATAATAAAAGAACAATGTATTTGTGCAACAACATTTTCCGATAATATTATTTTTACCTATATATATTTATCTGACTTTCTCTAATATTATCATTATAATAATAATACAACAAAACAAAATAACGAATACAATAATAAGAAATTGGATGATCTATATATTAAATTAAGATATATATATATAATATATATATTATATATTATATATATATATATATATATAATATATATATTATATATTATCGATATATTTACCGATATCGATACTAATGCCTGGCCTGCACTCAGATGGGTATAACGGGACTACTGCCGTTCCTAAAGAAGGCCACGAGATCTACGAACATCAGCGAGTACAGGGGATGTACGGCTGCGATAGACAGCTACTGTCTCCTGCATAGGGGTGCCTTCGCGTGTGCTGAGAAACTCGCTACCGGAGTTAAAACTGATCAGTTAGACCCGCGACCTCTAGTATCTCTTGATATCTTTAGTTAGACCATCCATCTCTCTCTCCCCCATAATTATAACTCGCTACCGTAGTTAAATCTGATCAGTTAGACACGCGACCTCTAGTATCTCTTTAGATCTATCGTGACGTCTTTAGTTAAACCATCCATTTCCCCTATAGTTGTATAATGATAACACCTTATGGATTTAAACTGCTCTATTACACCTGTTCACCCACATCTTTCTCATGTCTGTATAAGTTAGACCGGCATCTCTCTCATATATCTCCCCCATACTATTATAGTGATATCATGCGAAGTTAAAACTGTTCAGTTAGAACCGCATGTACCCACATCCATCAATCTAACGAATGATGTTGACACACTAATGATGTTGACACACTAATGATGCTGACATACTAATGATGAACAGATACGTGCACTACTGCATGAAGTACGTGAACATGCTGATAGGCAAGGGCATCGTACCTATCATGGTGTTCGACGGAGATCACCTGCCTTCGAAGAGCGACGTCGAGAAGTCGAGGAGGAAGTTAGTGTTAACCCCGCCCCCCTAGTCTACGTGTGAGTCGAGGTATAGGGTTTACGTGCTTCTCAATGTAGTATACATTAACAACTATAGAGAATAATTATAGAGGAATTCGATTTAATAAACTTGAATAGTAAAGGAATAAACTTGGTTTTAACATTCTTACATATCCTAAATAATTCTATTAATAACAAGAAAATAATTAAACATGAGAAATATGAATGAATATAAAATTCAACATTCAATTTAATAATCATTTAATACAATAAATATAATCTATTTTATAAGTTAATATCAATAATTATATATATATATATATATAATTTTATTCTAACTTTATTAAATAATGAAATAAATCTTTATGATTTTATGACTTTATGACTTTTTATTAATTTCAATCTTAATTATGGATTTCAATGATTATAAAATACATAGTTTATAACGCGATATATAGAAATAGAGAAATACACCGTAAGAAGGCCGCGCTGCTATTGGCTGAGGGCAAACACTCGGAAGCGAGGGACTCATTCACTAAATGTATCGACGTCACACCTGCTATGGCGCATCAGCTTATCTTGGTTTGATAACTTCGCACCCCTGCCGTGTAGTTAAACATGTGCAAGCTAATCTAAAGGGGTTATCCCACTACCAGTATTTCCGGAAATAATGTCCGGAAATTTGAGATAGAAAGTGATTTTCTAACAAGTTGTAGTGGGTTACCCCCTTTAATGTTACTATATTTCCGGCAAGTTGCCGGAAAGTAAGGGGGTATCTCACAATTAAAGTTAACTTGTTTAAATATCACTTTCTAGCAAACATTTCCGGAAATACTGGTAGTGGGATACACCTTAATAAATATAATTTAGCTTAATAAAAATGCCAATGTTTAGACATAATTATATCAAATACGCTTGGATTTCTTAATAAGTAATGACTATTCTATCTAATTCTGTGAATGTTGACGAATATGTCGCCATGGTCATAATAAACTATTTTAAATGATGATACTACATTGATATTAATTACTATATAAATATTAAATTAATATTACTCTAAAATCTATATTATTATTGAATTTCAATATTACTATTTAATTAATATTATTATTATCAATAGAATATAAGCATCACATTAGTAACGCGATCACGACTATCGCTGCCCGTATTACGCAGCACATTAAACCCCACCCCACCCCCATGTAGGCGTGTAGGGCTAAGAACGTGGACTGCATCGTCGCCCCCTATGAAGCAGACTCTCAACTAGCTTTCCTCGCTACCGAGGGTTTCGCGGATATCGTCATCACAGAGGACTCCGATCTGTTGTTGTTCAACTGCCAAGCGGTTTGTCACATTACCTCACACAACGCGTGTATGACGCGTGTATTCACGGGTTTGTTTATCATCGCAAAGTGTGTCTTCCTTCGTTGTTACTTAGTCATTTCATAAGTGAAGGTAATGAAACTTTATTATTACAAAAATTGTCATTTCTATTAACCCACTAGGAATCTTGAATCTCAAAAGGCATTAATCGCTCATTAGTTTTATAATTTAATGATTTTTCGTTTGGTGATTAAACGAATATTAAAAAAAAACTCAGTATTTGAATTATATATATTAATAAAAATGATTATATATGTAATACAGGTGATATGATTTTTATAAATATGTCTTTATGTTAAAATACAACATTATATAATATGTATTATGAAAATACTTGATTAATTTTAACTACATAAATATATTAATTTAATATATAAATTAAATAATTAATTAATATATAATATATTTTCAGTTTATTATTAAGTAGAATGTTATAAATATTTTATCTATTAGAATCTATATGTATATTATAATATTGTATGTAGTATTTATTTATTGAAATATATTTCATATATGATACTATTTTGAATTAAAAATTAATTATAATTATTATAATTATTTAAGTATAATATTACGAATAATAATTAAAATACAATTTTGTTTCCAGATTTATATTATATATTATATACTTTATATAATAAATTTAACTTGTTAAATCATAGATATATAAACTATATTTTGTGTAATGAAATTATTTATTAAACAAATTCTAATTATTTAAAACGTATACCGTAATAATATATTATTATTATAAATATTAGTAATAATATATAGATATACTTATAATAATCAGATATAATGATTATTGAATACACTCGTATACAACCCCGTTCACAACTCCATCATGTAGGTGATGTTTAAGATGGACATCAATGGCTACGGCATGCTGATAGAGCAGCACATGATAGCTGATGCACTGCCTCTCAGATCTGATCTGTATAGCTTCGAGAAGTTCAGGTTTAGTATTCCTTGTGCCCAGCCGACTCTATCCGGCAATGTTTCCGACATTATCGTTGTGAAACTCCTCGACTATGGCATATTCCGGAGATGGTACCCGTAATTGTAATTGGCAAGCTTTCTGACAATTTCTCTATAGAGTTTATTTAGTTTATTTAGAAATGTTTCTAAATTTACATGACATCGTAGTTTATGTAAATAAATAGAAATATTTAGATCAACGTATTAATTTTAAATATCATATTTAAATAATAAATTAAAGATAATAATCTAGATACATTTGATAAAAGCAAATAACACATACATTTCAATTATCTTATTAGTAAACATAAATAATATAATATTATGTTTTTAACCTAAATTTAAAAACAAACAAAAAGATTTTTATTTTTCCAAATAAATATTTTTAAATAAATAATATTACTTTCTATATCTTGGGAAACATAGCCATATAGATGTGTGAGGTGTGTGTTTTAAGTCTCTATTTCTTAGAGAAAAATTAAGCGGGGGTGACACATATTGTTTTTGTAATATATATTATAATTTATTAAAAATAATATCATATTAAAATCAGTAAATTTAATTTATTATCTTTTGTCTTTGTGTACAATAACTATAAGTGCTATAAATAAGTATTTATAAAAATAAGACAATGATTAATATTTAACTAATTCTAAAATTAGGTATTTTACATTTTAGATTATAATCAATTATAAATAATTTCAATATTATATTTTCTATTTAACATATTTAAAAATTTTAACAATGATATATTGATAAATTGATATATATATATATATATATATATATATATATATATATATTTCACTATATGATAAATATATAGCCAATAAAACCAAAAGCATTTTATTACTGCGCATTTTCTGTCATTTTGAACTAAACTACGCTACAATTAAGACATTTATTTTTAAATCACGATACATCTGTTATTTAAAAAAAAAAAATTATTTTCTAGAATAATAACTTTTGAACTACTTGATCAATCATGAAAATGTCAGGATGTATTTATTATAAATGTCTATCTGGTATAGTTAAACATGTAACATATACTACCTATTTACATATATTTATTATAACATTTCTGGAATTTTTATTATTTTACAAATTAGTTATGTGTAGATACCATTCTTATGATTATCATACGATCTCAAATGTTTATATATGCTGCAGGCTCTTAACATAGCACCTAAAGTAATGTTTGTATCCATATGTTAATTTTAATCACTCTATCTATTTCAGTGATTGGATCAAATACATTTTTCAAATATAAATACAAATATAAAATATTACAAAAGTAAAACAAAATATGAATACTAATAATCTAGGTCGAAATAATTCGAGATGATTTATTTTGGTTTATTATCTAAGTAATTTGAGAAGACTTTAAATAATAGTAAAATAATATTATTAATAAATGTGTTAATAAATTGGTACACTATTAGTGGTTATCAATATATATTACATTTAATTAATATTCTAAATTGATTAAATATGTAAATAAAACATACATTTTATTTTATATACGATTAATAGTGAGAATTAGAGTAATCAATCGAACATTAATTTATGATGACTTATTTAATATATTTATTTAATTTTTGCTAAACATAATATTTTATAAATTATTGTTATATAATACACTTTCTTAAAAATACAGATAAATGTACACTTTATATTATTGAATATAATAAATGATATGATAGTACTCATTTAGTGTTTATTTTACCTTCCTACGTTATTATATTATTTAAAATATAATTAAATAAAATAAATCTTGAATAAAAACTTATGGAATATCATATGATACATAATCATGCACTAATACGTATGCAATTAAGAATAACCATAACAAAATATTCATTTAAAATATTTAAAGTGTGATATACGTTTATAATATTTGAATATATGTTATATATATACTATACATAGTAGATATTAATATATCTCATATATCTCTTTAATATTATTTTTGATATAAATATGTTATTGATATAATTAAGTACAAATAAAATAAATGTATTATATCAAATATAACATAATAATATATCAATCTTTAAACATATTATTACTATAAATATTGATATTTAAATATTGCTAAAATAATCAAAAGTTACTCTGCAAGTCGTCCCTGATTAATTTGATTTTTATCTCATATAAAATACATAATATTATAAAGACATCCAAAATACTTCACTATTTGTTATAAAATATATCTTTCATTATTACTTAAACCACAAATTCATTATATTGCTATTCTATATGTAATATTTGTGATAGATTTTTAAATTTATGAATTTAACAAAATTATTATTATTAATTTTATTAAAACTTAAAATATTTTATATATTAAATTTAGATATTAGAAAACTATTGATTTTTTGCATTCATAAATTTATAAACTTTATTAAAATTCTTTATAAAATGTTGCTTATATTTAAATAATAATAAAATATATTTTATGTGTATATGATGCTGTATTTTATCAAATAAATAACAAATACACAAACACAAATACATGTGTTACTCAATCCCTGCTATATGTTATTCATATATTATATATAATTTATGAATTATATTATTTATAATTTATTAATTATTATATTTTTTTAATATATTAATTATATTTTTTTAATTATGTATAATTTTCTAATTATATTATTTATAATTTAATAATAATATCGTCTATAATTTATTAATTACGTCAATCATATAGTATTTACAATATATTATTGATATAGTATGCATACACAACACAGCACACACGTAAGACATACCCTCACCTAATGTTACACAGATACATCTGTATACTATCAGGCTGTGATTACCTAGCCTCACTAGTGGGTATAGGTCTCGTGAAGGCCTGTAAGGTGTTCCAGAAGACCAGACAAGTGGACATGCCTCAGGTTAGCTACTGTACGCGCACTGTATCGATGTAGTGGTGTGTAGTGGATGAGTGATTGCGTGTAGTCTATGGTGACAGGCGATAGATTTCAAAAATAGACGTGTTTTTACGTTTACTACGATAGCTATATAATTCGATGAAATGCAGCTCGGACCAAAATTCCTTTAGAGGTGGGGTAGAAGTGTTTTCGCGTCGTTATACTAACGAGGTGGATTCTGACAATAATAACGAAGCTAGCGTTTCACCGAACGCCTTAAAATACTCGTATCGAGTATACGAACGTAATAGTGTAAAAAGTTAGTCGAAATTATCATTTGTTTATACTTTTTTTTTTACTGATTTTTCACTTTTTTCACGCTGCAGTCGATATTCAGTCTAAATTTCAAATTTTATTTATATTTATATTAATAATTACACTCAAGTTAAATGTATTATCTATACTAAAAATAATAGTTATGTATATATATAACATACATTCCTCTTAATATTTGTATTTAAATGTATTTGAACTGAATATACATACTGTTTTATTGATATATATATATATATATAGATAGAATAATATTATATTTAAAAATAAATTCATTTTGGAAATCACTTCAATGGATTTTGATGAAAATCATACTGTTTTAATATATGACATATATAATATGACTATTATCCAATCAAATTCACTAATGCTATTGTGTTAATTTATCGACAAATTGAAATTCGCCTATCTATCTTTTACATGCATTGCGTGTGTCAATTACTTTACTACTTTATTTATATCGATGCTACATATACACAATAACTATTTATGTTTTACATAAGCAATATAATTAATCGCAACATAAAATATTGTTTACTTTGTATATTTATTGTATATTTAAGAATATTTATCAATTATTTACATTATTGATAAATGTAGTATATACAAATTTATATACAACTTTCTTTCAAACTTCTCTATTTAAAATAATGTTAATTATGTTTATATTTGGAATTTATACATATTTCATTATGTCTAGGTAATATAATTATATTCAGCTTAGTAGATAAAGCTTAATTAGTATATTAAGGATAAATAAATCAATAGGTATTTGAATGTATTAGTAATATATAAATAAAATATATAAATAATAAATATATAATTTAATATATAAATATTATAAAAGACTGTACCCGACCCAGCATTGCTTGGTTTCTATTGATTTAGTCCAGCTAATCTATATAATATACATATATATAATGAATCTTAACAAAATATACAATTTTGTTTATATATTCAAAAAATATTTAAACAAAATTTACCCGATCAAGTATTGTTCGGAAATATATAATATATTATATATATACTAAATATTAAAAATTGTAGAACAATATAAACAAATATTTTATAAAATATTTAAAAAACTATCTAAATAATGTAGAAAATATTTTAAATAAAATTAGAAAATTATTTTACAATATGTGTGTTTAAAAAAATGAACACCCCCATTCTCAGAAAAAATCATTAACACCACATATAACAGTATTCCCAGAATCCATGATTCTCATATATATATATATACAATTATTAAATAATCTTTATTTTTTATAAAATAAAGATAAATGTGATATTTAAAAAAAAATTAATAATTTGTATCATACATGATTTTATAAATATGTAAATAGTAATACTATAATGATGTTAACATGTGTATATTTATATTCGTTTTTATTAAAGTAAACAAATATTCAATTATAACTTATACGTTTTATAACATTTACTATTTATGAAATAATTATATATTTTAAAAAGATCTATATGTCATACGGTCTGCATGTTTGATGATGACAAAAAATACTGTCCATAATAGTGAATAATTATCATCCAAATATTATGCTATATTGCACGTAATAATATATTAATACTATTCAGTTTTATTATTGTTGTAAATTTGTCACTCAAAATTTATGTCTATAAATAATTATTTATAATTAATCTATAATATTGTCTAATCACATATTATTTTTTACATATTTATTTAAAATACCCTTTTTTATGTGTAATAAAATCTATATCTTGGCCAATAATGATCCAATATTGATAAAATTGCAGAATTTCTTTATTATTATATATGCATTTTAAATACAGAAAGACTGCTTATTATATTCATAGGACAATTATATTTTATTATACACATTATTATGGATTTAAAAAATTAATATCTCCTATAATCTTGTTTTGTTAACATTTTAAATACTTATGTTTAGGTTTCATCATATTTATACTTTACAATATACGACTTACATAATTTAATTATTTAATTAATTTAGTAAAAAAAGATTTTTGAAGATAAAATCCAATCTAATTGCATTATTTTTCTATGAACTTTGTAACCCTTTATCGATACAAATATAATTGCATCTAAATATTGAACAGAAAATAAAATTGTTATTCTATATATAAATAAATATACGCATATTAATAAATAAAGTATCTAACGAATTAGCTTACTTAAATTTTAATATATTATTTTTTATATATTTTAAATTTTATAAATTAAAATATTTAGAATATATATATACATATAATATATATATACAAAATTATGCAGAATTTATAAATAAATAATTGAATAGAATGAATATTTTATAAAAGTAATATTGTAAAGAATAAGATTTGAGACCTTGTATAACAATAATACCTTTAATAATAATTATATAGTATATATATATATATATATATATATATATATATATATATATATATATATATATATTAAATATATTATATTTATGTAATAATTAGACATTAATATTCATAACAATGCGATACAAAGATAATAAAGAAGCTACCAATGATCCTGAACATGAACTCCCTGAACGTAACGGAGGGGTACGGCGAGGCTTTCGAACGCGCCGATAACACATTCCTCTATCAGATCGTCTACAATCCACGACTACGACGACTTCAACCTTTGACCCCGTACCCCGATGACCTCGACCCTAGCAGTTTGAACTACGCCGGACGGTTAGTGGGGGTGTGGGTACCTTCAGCCTATGTGGCATTAAGTTGTCAAGTTATTAAAAGTGCTAGTGATACTTTACAATGGATACTAGATAGGCTAATATAATCTTATTCAATGTACAATAGCTATAGTCTATTTATAATGTATTTATACTTTATTTAATGTAGTAGAACTTCACCACTTTTATAACTGGTAGCAATAATAATATCATGATCGTGATCGTGAATTTATCTATAATATTTAGAAGGGTTGTGAATTATCAGTGATATTATATATATATATATGTACATAGTACTTTAGTTTTACTACTACCTTAAAGGTATATTAAAGGGTATTAAGGGTATATTAAACAGATTATTATATAAAGGTAGTACCTTTATATAATATTCTGTTTAATATACCCTATAATCAATACTCTATCATAATTCTATAATAAATGATATACGTATGGTATTTTGGATTTAAAGTAATATATATGTATGTGCGTGTTTGTATGTATGTATATTATATCTATTATTAGTATTGTAATTTTTATATTAATTAAGATATAGTATTCATTATAAATATAAAAATATTTTAATTTTTTTATAAATAAATTTAAATGGGAATATAATAGTAAATATTAATTAATTTATGTTTTAAATCATTTCAAAAATATAACGTGATTTATATATATTATTTAAACAATAAAATTAATGTTTTCTACCGGAAATATATGTAATGCTTTTGAAAACCTTTGGTTAATATAGGATTAATAGTATGATTGAAAGATATTTGTCTTGCTATATAATAATAATAATAATAACACTAATATTTGTTCATTGAATCACATATATAACTTATATATCTAATGGAAATAATGGATACAATGGACCCCTCAAAAATTCATAGACTTGTAAACGTTATAAATAACTGTGAGGTTACCAGGAGAATACAAAACAAATAGTAAATAGTATAATAGTATATATATATATACTATAGAGAGCCAGGCATTATTCAGTGATATACTTTTATGATTTAATATAGCGTGAATACGCTTGTCTTTACCGCGAGACCTAATATTGCCCAGTTCTTGAGTTTACCTGGTATATACATATATATATATAAACAAACTTTAACATATATAATCGATATTTTATTATTAATAATGACCTCATGAAGTAAAGATAAGAAAGTGTGTCGTGACGATGTAGTAAACGCTGATATCGTAGGTTATTCGACGAAAACAGGGCATTCCAGATCTGCGCCGGCAACATGAACATTCACAGCGGAGAATTGATGTCGAACTTTGACCCCGATGAAGTTAGTGCCCCTCCATAACCCCATAACCCCCGCCCCCATAGCCCCCACACCCCGGCCCCACGGGTTAATAACATTGCCACGACTGACAGTTTGTAGAGAAATGCAAACAAAGGGGGACGCAGAGTATCTGGGACGAACACTTTGTGAAGAAACTTCAACGGAAACGGGTTCGTATTACTTGATCTGTTGTTATTAAGAACAATAGTAGCATTGTAATCCCCCACTATCTCTCTTATGACAATAGTAGCATTGTCTGAATTGTATTGAATTGTAACCCCCTACTATTTCTTGTACTTAAAGAAGTATATTCCACATGGTAATTATTCAAACTAATTAATTATCCATTAATCGTTTATCTTTTTACCAACGTATCTGGTGGGGGTTGTTATTAACCACATTAGTATTTACATAACCTATACTCTATTCTCTTCTATTCCATTCTATTTAACATTAACTGATTAAACATGCATTACAAGTGATATTAGTTAAACCTCTACGATGATGCACACATGTTAACCACTAGTGCACATGATCGTAGGGCTCCCCCCAGAACATAACAAGAAAGCCGACTGTACACAAGGAACGAATCATCTACTCCTCTAGTGTAAACAAACTCTCGAGGTTCTCCTCGATGAAGAGGCCTCATTGTTAGTGGTCTTTAGTATTTAACAGTGAATCATTTATATTATACATTATATTCATTTATATATACACTATTTCTAAATTTACGCGTAAACTAGGAGCTTATATATTACTGTAATAGATCTTATTTGTATGTCTATTATATAAATTATAGATAGATATATAAATATATTCATTATTATTTATACATTACAAAAGTAAATCGATGATATCACCTAATTATTTATAAAAATAACTTGATTTGAGAACAGTTATTCATTGAATGTAAACCTATACACATCTCTAGTGGTCCCACCTCAATATTACATAGGCTTCATTACATCATAATATGATAACGTATGTACCAACAATAAATATTAATTGGTATTGTAATAGTAAAGTATTGAATATACATTATATTAATTTTTCTCGAATGTCTATTTATTATAAATTTAAACACAAATATAAATGCGTGATGAGTTCATGCGATGTAGAATTGAGTCACTATTGGTTCGTCGCAATCTTAACCGATCTTAACCTATCAGCATACACAATACACATGTAAACATTGACCCAACTATCGTAACTATATCATCAGCAGCATCAGCATCGGTATCAGCAGAAGCAGCAGCAGCCTCAGTAGCGGATACCACTAAAGACGACCAGTTCGTAGACATGTACCGACACCGCAACAGGGGGGACCCTACGAGTGGTGGCAGCGAGGTAGAGTCTTCCCTAGAACACGAGTTTCCCTCGCTGCCGACGACCCCTACCACGACCTCTAACCCCGGCGCCGTCGCACCCCTTCGTAAGGCCGTCAGCACCTCGGCTGTGGTGAGAACCAAACGGCTCCTCTTAGACACGGGCGTAGACGTACCCGAGAGAAAACGTCTCTCGATGTCTAAAGTTAGTACGAGTGTGTGAAATAAATTATAATTATATATATAGGTTATTGATTAAAGATTATTTGTAGGTCTTTCTGAAGAATGTAGTTTTGACATGGTTAACCTTTATTTTCCCTTAGTATATTTGTAAACAATATCTTGTAATTAAATAAATAATATAATTAAAATATGTAAGATTTATCTAGATATTTATAAGAAAATAAATTCAGTTATTTCGTCCATATTGATTCAGTATGTATAAGAAATTAATATTATTTTGAATTAATAATATCATAACTTTTTCCAAATTGTTATTTTTATATCATACATCAAATTAATATTAGTTATTGTAACTTTCCTTCGTATTTTTATTATACGATATTATTTTTAAATATATCGATGCGATAATAATTTTATAAATTGTTAACCTACATAAAACTCTACACAATTACACTACAATCTAAGAAAGTAGAAGACATCACTTGGGAGCCAGTCGTAGTGAGGAGAAATAGATTCTCACTAGGATCTCAGATTGAGAGATCTAATCAAATAAAGAACTCTACTCCAGTTGTAAGCAGGTTTGTACAGTTGTCTTCTCTAACACCTATAGCTTTCATTAGAGGTCTTTAATCTTACATACAGGTTTCTGATTTAGAAATTATGAATTTATAAAAGTTCTAGAATATATTTGTTTATATCTTAATAAGGAAATTGATATAATAGTGAAATCATTTTAATATAATTGTGTCATGTGTGATAATATATAAATTATATTCGCTATGAGTACAATTAGATTAAATAAATTAGTTTCATTAAATGTTACATTAATTTCCATATAAAAGTAATTTATGATATTTCTGTTATATTTAAAATATCATTTATAAATAATATAACTAATAATATTATAGTTGTTAATTTCTTGTTGTTATATATCCAGTGTGAATTGTATATTTTTAATATTGATCAGAATAACATATAAAATATGCATTACTACATGCAATATGATGTTATAACATAACTAATTGTATTTCTATTCTAAATGTGATTTAATAAACTTATAAAATATTGAATCTATGTTATAATATGATACAGTGACATTTATCAAAGAATTAATTTTTAATAAATAATGATACAAATATTGTGGATTCTATTTTATGAGCATAGTTTATTTTATAATACAAGCAAATTCATAAAGTTGTTGTAATAATAGAACTTATGTAACTAATGTTAATAATTTTGTGTTATAATTTAAAATTATTTATGATTTATTTGAATATAACATGAGTCATGTTATAAATAATTAATTATAAAATATTCTAAAATAGAATATAAATCTATTAATGGTTTTTAATTATTATTTAAATCATCGAGTTTAATTATCATATTAAGATATTATTTTAGACAGATTAAATTTATATGCGTATTAGAAAATTTAAATTATGTATTTTGAATGCCTTTTGATTATATATTTTGATATTTATTTTTTTATTACCTCTGCACTTAATTGGTCAAACTAAAATGTAAAAATCATTAATAATTTAATATATATTATAGATTTAAACCTCTTTTGTTTACTATCAATTACAAAATCGGTTTAAGAAATGATCTAATACATTAGATTATTTAATATTTTCAATTGAAATATATGATATCTTATTAATATACTGAGTTTATGTTATATATGTTATTCCATTCTTTACTCTTCTCATTATTTCATTAACATTTTATTTCTAGTGAAATCCGTGCAATTATATCATTAACATTTATAGTTATTTAATAAAATGTACGATTACAATTATTTGTGTATGTACTTACATACTTAGCATTAGTGTGATAATATGCTTTGAATGCTTTAAGTATAACGATATATAGTGTTATCTTTGTCGTTAATACAAATCATCATCGTCATCATCAACATCATCATCCCCGTGGTTTAGGTTTTTCGCGAAACAACCTATCAAAGACGAGAAGAAGCACCATTCCGCCCTATTCGACATTCTAGAACCGGAGAGACTGAACCCCGCAGGCCTACCCTCCACCCCCTCATCTCTGCGACGACGTCTTACACCCTGCGATAACGACACCGACTCCATCCTGAAGAACTCCATCGACGTTCAGAATGATCTAGAAGCGATCACCATGTACCAGGACTTGGAGACTAACGCCATCGATCTGATTACGGAGCACGCTAGACATAGGAGTCCGGTGAAGAAATCATTAAATTTGTTCAGCTTCAATAGGAGGTACGTGAAGAATTGTAGTAATACCCCACCCCGCCCCCTACGATTGTAATCATTCATTGTAATATAAGATATGATGTAACAGGGAGCCTTCATTATATAATATTATATAATTGTGTATAATTTAATGATCGGCTCTCGTTAAAACTGTGGATTTCTTAACATGAGAGCGTCTTCGAAGGGACATTAGAGCCAATTGGTTATAAGTAAAAATGATTCATCTAAATTCCTCGATGGGATGAAAGGACTCCACCAAATAACAATAACAATAATAACAATTAAATTTAAAAGGTATGAATCTCTTTAAGTTTTAGCTTGCATCCATACCTCTGTGTAATGACCTAAATCTGATAATAATAATAATTACCAATTCCAACAGTAAAGAATTATCCCCCGTTAAGAGAAAGTCTAGCGCGAATAAATCATTAGATTTATTTAGTTTTAAAAAAAGGTAAATAAATCTCAAGCTAATTTTAATATTTTATAACATAATATACATATTTAACATTTTATTATTATACATTAATTGTAGCTCTCAAACAATGAGCATATCAATGGATGAAAACACTAAAAGAAAGTCGCGAGATTTATTTAAACGTAATGATAGGTTTTTATTAATATTAATTAATTTTCAATATAAATTCATAATTTAATTAATATATTTTAAATTATTGATAATCATTAATGATATTTATTATAATCTATGAACTTTATTAATGTTATGCTCAACTCATTAAATTTATATTAAATGTTAATAATAGTAATATCATTATTTATTTTTATTTTATCTATACATATTTTTTATCTTTTTTATATTTAAGTTTTATAAGTTTATATAAATCATACAATTAAAGAATAAATATACTTTTAGCATAAGTGGATATTCAGATTCTTATAAAGATGAAATAAAAGAACCTAAAGAATTTAATAAATTATATGTTAATATTATTTATATATTTCAAGTATAATATGTGTAGACATTTAATTAAGAATATTGTATTATTAATATATATTTTTCTTAAGAATTTATATTTATATTATAAATAACTGTAATAATACTTAAATTATTAATAATAAATATAGAGTTTAATCAGATTATTATTAAAAGTAATATGGCTATCCTTATTCTAATGAACAATACACTTTTTGAAGCTTTATTACTAATTCTGATACAAGTTTGAAAATCTATTAATAATTGACCACTTTTAAATATACAATTTCTTCACAAATTTAAAATTCGATAATAACCGTATTAGTTTTGCAGAATTTGTATTTTATCTAATTTTATAATTTCAATAAATATTACTTTGATTAAATATAGATTATACGAATGTGATTATATTGTTTAAAGTTAAAGTTCATTGTAATGAAATGTGAACTGATTATTTTACAATAAATTAACAAAATAAAAATAAATTTATGCGAATCAAATTCATATCATGCATTCAATAATAACTAGATTTGTAATTATATTGTGAACAACATTTATTTATTTTCATTTTAATATTATTTATGACAATTATCATTATCGAAAATATAATTAATAACATATATTTATAATTGTTTATTCCAGTCAATGTCACCATTCGAAGAAGATTCAAATGATGAATCCCCATCTCCTATCATGGGTTAATTATTTATAATATGAAATCAGTAACAATTAAATTATATTTTAATATGTATACAAATATTAACCTATTGTTAATAACTAGTGGTAGTATTATTCAACCCATCCACAGAGTCACGAAATGCATGTACAATAGATGTTATTATTATTATTTATGTATATAGTTTTCTAGATGAATACATAAAATATTAAAAAAAATATCTAAGATATATGCTATTTATTTTTTTAAATGCACAATATTATAAATTATGTAATTTAAATATGTTATAAATAATATGTCAAATTAATTTAATTGTGAAATTATCTATAAATAACAAATACAACAATTTGTATTACAAATTAATTATATTTAATTGTTAAAATCAAACTCAATAATTTCTATTGATGAAAATTCCATATTATGGTTTATATTTATTTATATATTCATTTTAATATATAATAATATATAATATATAATATTTAATATATTTTAAGATATATTTGCATTTATGATTTAATTAAAATTCTTATTTAACTTATGCTTTTTATATATTTGTGCTTTGTCATAAAAATTTAATATTTGTCATATAAATATTTATAATATTAATAAACTAAAAAATGAAGTACAAATTTTAAAATATTTTTTTTCAATTTGTAAATGTCTATTTATAGTTTATTCAATTATTTATTTGTTAAATTATTTAAATTAAGCATCAAGCTTTGTTGTTAGTCAGACGAGAGATATTTTTTTGCGTGGTGTAAATATAAAAATAGTTCTATCAAAAAAAAATAATAGCTCACCAAGAATAATTGTTGTTGTTATAATGTGCAATAAAACTCACTTTATAAATAAGTATATCCTATTTTTATATCGATATTGATTTCTGAATTTTTGTCGGTTTTAAAAAAATAGTGTACTATATCTGAAATGATTAATTTATTAAGAGGATTAATTCCAAGATAGATGGCACTTTTTTATGAAGGCAACTTGACAAAAACTGTGTTCTCCTAATACCAAGCTTCACTGATATGCTAGCTATAGTGCTCTAAAAATACTAAGGATAAAAACTAATATAGATATTTAGGTAATTTTCATTACTCAATATGAGATATTCACACATACATCCGGAATTATGTAAATAAATTTAAATTAAATTTGTTTTTTATATAAATATACAATATAATTATTTATAAATGAAGATTCATTATAGTGTTATATATTTTTCATTTACAATAACACATTTATATAAATACAATAAATCATAGAAACAATAGACATTTTCGCGATATTACCCAGTGAAAAAATAAAAACTTTGTATTTAAATTTGTCATTTTCACATAATTATTATTTCTTAAAGATAGTAAAATACTGATATATACAGTGATTCAAATACTAACTAATTATTTGATTATTACAAATATTGATAATTGATATACTAAACTTGGTGAATATATATTAAACAAAATATTAAAAAAAGTAAATATTTAAATACGTCTACCCTTAAGGGACGGCGAAATCTTAGCTTTATTAAATTATTTTTTTTAAATATGAAAATTTAATTATTTATCTTTTAAATGATATATAACAATTCATTCAAAATTAACTATAAGTGCCTAGAGTATATATTATGAACATAAGTTTGTAAACAAATTGGTATGAAATATTTTAAAATTTCAATAATTTGGTCATACAAAATCGTAATAATATGGGTTTATATTATTTATACTAATTCATGTACGATTTACATTTATAAACGCATAACAAAGATAATATATGTATTGATATATATATATATATATATATATATATATATATAATGGTATAATCGCTAGTAGAAACTTGCTACAATGTCACATACATTACAACAATGAAACGAAAGAATTATATTTATACGATAATATCATTATTTAATTATCTTTATCTTTATATTTTATATCATTTCATTACATCTATTTTAATGTACATATTGTATATTTTATAGTATTACTGTGGACAATATTGTTATTTCATTGTATCTTTTCCTACATTAACATATATGTTTAACATTAGTATTAACAATACTATTATTATTTCTACATAATATTATACACAAAAATACAATAAAACGTTTGTTCCATTTGATGAATCTTTATCAAATGTTCTGAGTATATATATATATATATATATATAGCTAATACATTGTTAACCTACATATAATTTGATAATGCACTATAACACTAGATATTGTATAGATACAACTATATTTAAAAAACAGTTACAAAATATGTTTTATTATTTTTTTCGGTAAAAATTCACTAGTTCTATTTTGTATTATCTTATACTTGATATATGAGTATACAAATAGATATGAATTTTATCACAAAATAAATAAAATAAGTTATTTCTTACATAATCTCAAAAGTTACCGGTAGAGAAGAAGACAAATAAATTCTCTATGTTTTATATGTAATGCCGCCGCAAGCTAAATGCCAGTATCATGTAATATACCCAGCATATCACGTGACTACAAAATCTACGATAATTCACTAAATACACACATGTATCGCTTACAATTTAAATCACATTTAACCAATATATATGTATATATATATTTGGTAAAATTCAACTACTAATTATACATTAGAAGAAAGTAATATATAAAGTAGAACGGAATTTTTAATCAAATACTAGATTAAAAAAAATAAATGAATATTCTTATTCGACAGAAGTTATTATTTTTCAAGTTTAAGTTAAATACTATTATAAAATTACCTCTATATACCTCAAATTACCTCTATCTACCATTTTATTAAAAAAATATTATACGCATTCTCGATTAACTATTGAACGTGTAGGGAATGTGAGGGGTGTCCACCTCGAGACTCACATTTATATTCACGCATCAATGTATACCGATATTTTTATATTTATAAGTTTATGCAGCATACTCTCATACATTATAAGTTAAATGTTTACTAGTGTATGCTGTATACATGTCATCAATATCGGTTAACAAACAATAGTGACTTAAATTTAAAAATAACATTAACTTTTAATTATATTTTATTTTTTATTAATATATTAATTTTGTAATGAATTAAAAATATATTTATTTTTAAATTGATACAATATTTTTCTAAATTATAAACCTTATAAGTTTTAGCCTATATAGATATCCACAATATCATTATATTTGATGTTTTGAATTTGATGCCTATATTAGTAATTTAGTTCTAAAGTATATACTTTTATTATAGATGTTATAGTATGGTAATATATAATTTAAATATAGTATACATAAATTATTAAAGTAATTGCATTATAACAGCAATAATTATCACACAAAGTATTAATTATTAAAGTGGATAAGATGTTTCTCAACATACGTCAAACGATTCAATATAGCTGTATAAAATATCGTTATGATATCGTATTAAAAAATAAATACAATTATATACTCATATTTTATACGTCTAGATTATGAAATCTATATCAAAGCATTTAACATTTACAACTTTGTTACAGAATCAACAAAATTATCCGGTGTATCAGACCATGAAGATTCCACAATAGATAATACCACAATACAAGTTGAGAATGATCTAGAAATAAGTAAGTTATGCGAAGATTCTGACTTCAGTGCTGAAGAAGAGCTAGTCCCCAATAAAAATCCACAGAAAATATCACACAATCTATTTAAAAGGTAAAATATAGTCATTATTTAAAATTACTATATTATTATAATTGTTATACGTAGAAAAGAAATCTCACCACTGGTGAGACAGAGCACTAACATTATAACTACAGATAAATCATTGGATTTAGTTGATTTTAAGTAAATGTTTTCTATAATAATATTTTTAATATTTATATCTACAAATATATCATGTTAATATATCTATATCGTTATATATATATATATATATATTTGGGATGTGAAGGGATAAAATGACTCCACCAAATAACAATAATAACAATTAAATTCAAAAGGTATGAATCTCTTTAAGTTTTAGCATACATCTATGTAATGACCTAAATCTGATAATAATAATAATAATTAACAATTCCAACAGCAAAGAATTATTCCCCGTAAAGAGAAAGTCTAGTGCGAATAAATCATTAGATTTATTTAGTTTTAAAAAAAGGTAAATACATCTTATAAGCTAATTTTAATATTTTATAACATTATATATATATATTTAACATTTCATGATACACATTAATTATAGCTCTCAAACAAAAAGCATATCAACTGATGAAAACAATAAAAGAAAATCGCGAGATTTATTTAAACGTAAAGATAGGTTTTTATTAATATTAATTAATTTTCAATATAAATTCATAATTAAATTAATATATTTTAAATTATTGATAATCATTAATGATCTTTATTATAATCTATGAACTTTATTAATGTTATATATCTCTAATCATTAAATTTATATTAAATATTAACAATAGTAATATCATTATTTATTTTAATTTTATCTATATATATATTTTATCTTTTTTATATTTAAGTTTTATAAGTTTATATAAATCAACAATAAAGTAATACATCTACTTGTAGTAAAAGTGAATATTCAGATAAAGATGAAATAAAAGAACCTAAAGAAGTGAATGCATTATATGTTAATATAGTAAATAATGTAATAATTCTAAATTTGTATACTCATAAATATTATTTATATATTTCAAATATAATATGTGTAGGCATTTAATTTATACAATTAATTAAGAATATTGTATTATTATAAAATATTTTTCTAAAGCATTTATATTTATATTATAAATAATCATAGTAATACTTAAATTATTAATAATAAAATTATAATTTAATTATATTCTATTAAAAAGAAATATATTTATAATTAATAATATATATTTATAATTATTTCATTAGTCAATGTCACCATTCGAAGAAGATTCAAATGATGGATCTACATCTCCTATCATGGGTTAATTATTTATAATATGAAATCAGTAACAATTAAATTAAACTTTAATAATTGAGTATACAAATATTAACCTATTGTTAATAACTAGTGGTAGTATTATTCAAACCACCAATGGAATCACAAAAATAATTGTGAAAAATAGATGTTATTATTACTACTATTTATGTATATATTTATCTAGATGAATACATCAAATATTATGATTATTAAATGAACAATTTGTATACAGCATAAATATATAATATCGCCATTTTTAAGAATAAATTAATTGTTTAAATATAACTATCCATCTTTTCTATTGGTGATAATTCCATATTATATAAACCCATATATTTATAAACCGGATATAAACTAGTATTTATTTAGTTTACTCAATTATATTTATTTATAATACTTTTTTCAAAAGAATATTACATAACATTGATATTTCTAGATTAATTATTAGAATATATATTATTTAATGGGAAACACACCAAGTTACACTGATATGCTATAGAATAAGACTAGTCATAGTGCTACTAAAAATTCTTAAGATAACAAACTAAAGATATTTAAGTCATTTTTATTATTCAATAGAAGATTCACATCTATATAAATCCGGAATTAGATAAATAAATTTACTTTAAATTTATTTGTTTTTTATAAATATACAATATAATTATTTATAAATTACGAATCATTAGTTAACATATTGAACAAATGTAAATAAATACATTAAATTATAGAAATAATAGACATTTTCGCTAACCATACTTTGATAAAAACTTGAGAAATCTCATTTAAAATTTTCAATTTCACATAATTATGGTAGAAATTGTAAAATACTGATACTTACATTGACTAAAAACTAAATAATTATTGGAATATCATACCAAATGATAGTTGAGATAATAAAATTTGTAAAATATAATAACTACCATATTACAAAATAAGATATTTAAAACATTTAACATTTAATAATGAGCCAGGGAAATCTTCATTTTTATTTTTTATTAAAATATGTAATTATAATTATTTATCTTTAAAATGATGAAAATTTAACATTTGAAACTTTATTACAGAATCAACAAAATTATCCGGTCTATCAGACGATGAAGATTCAACTATAGATACCAAGATACAAGTTGAGAATGATCTAGAACTAAGTAAACTGTGCGAAGATTCTGACTTCAGTGCTGAAGAAGAGCTAGTCCCCAATAAAAGTACACAGAAAATATCACTCAATCTATTTAAAAGGTAAAATATAATTATTAGTTAACATTACTATATTATTATAATTCGTACATTTAGAAAAGTAACCACCTCACCGCTAATGAGAAAGGACATTAACATTATAACTAAAGATAAATCATTGGATTTAGTTGATTTTAAAAAAAGGTTTTCTATATTTTTTAATTTATTATATCTATAAATATATCTATACGGTTATATACATATATATAGAGAGTTCACCCTGCTTATACTGTTAGAAAGTTTAGCAGAAATAATAATGTTCATCTTCGAGAAAGACATATAGTATAGTATTTAATGAGATAGCTATTCATGTATGTAGTTATATCTTAGTATTATCAAATACACAACATTCCATATCGCACAATGTAATTAATATTAACTCCTGCCACTGCTAGCAGCAGTAGTATCGAAATAAATGAAATAGATTTAGGTTTTGCGCGGTTCGCATACAACAATGTTTTCATTGTTCTATTCAAGTACTTATAATATAAATTAGATTTTACTCACCTTATAGATATGTATAATATTTAAAACTAAAATATCCTAATGCTTTGTTATATATTAGTAATGAACACTTAGATTTAGTCATATAAATAATAATTAAAAACAAATTTTTTTACATTTTAAAAGTGTATAGTTTGATACGAATTTACAACATAAACATTACACTTATCCGATAGTACAACCCATATAGGTGGCGCTTTTCATGTTTTGTATACAAATACTAATTACACAATTTCGGCTAAGTGTCTTTCAGAGACACAGCTTTGGTATTAAATAGTCAATTATCGAGCAGTGCTCTAAATAAGACCTTATGAACATTGAGTTGAGGTGGATATATGTAGTTTTATACTTATGTGACCGGTATATAAAATGAATTTAACACTTAAATACGTTTTTTTAAGAGATAGGTACCATCCCTTTTGCATGAGGTGGTATAACTAGTATGGCCTATCCAGTGTGCACTGTATATATATATATATATATAATTGTATATCGTTGTAAACTAATTAAGATTATTGTACCTTTCTATAGTATAAATGAAAAAACGGACATCGAATATAAGAAAACCGATAGCATTCCTGAGATACACGTTGGTTCCAATATTTCAATATGTGTTCTATAAATTAAAGATAATATTCTATTATTATTGATAACATTCCATTAGGTAATTTCATCAGAAGATGAAGATAAAGCTATCATGTCACCAGTACTACGAGGTTACTTATAGAATTATCAATTTCTTACTAATACTTATTTAGACTATATAAATATTCTTTCATTTACGCATGTATTGTAATTTATACAATGTTATTATGTGTATAAAATAAAGTATAATAGAATTTTATTATGCATATTGATAAAAATTCACTTTAAATATGAAAAGGACTAATTCATTTATTATTATTGGATAAAGTATTATGTAATATCATCCAATACTAAGTAGCACAATATTATAAAAACAGTTATAACTCGCTATTTATATTTGTAAGGATTATTTTGTATATTTATATTTCATAAAAATAAATTAAATATTTCCTAAATACAATGTTACCCAATCTAAAAAATATCTATATCATATAGCATTGCTATAATACTTAATATATTACGATGAATCTATAAGCATACATTAACTTATTATATATATATATATATTCTATTATTTATATTATTAAAATAATTTTAATAAATCCACTACAATCTATTTATTTAGGGAATTTATTCAATATTGGGAATAAAAAGACAAGTAATAAGATCAAACGTGCCAGTACTACAACTAAGAAAAGAAAGACAAAAGATATCCCGTCTACACAAAGGAAATTAACGATGTTCATGTTTCAGAAACCAACATCACAATTCTCACAATCATCATCCAATTGAATGTATTATATGTTATATCAGTTACTATTTTCATACTGTTAATTTTATAAGATCGAGTTTTTTAATAAATTTTATTATTTTTCAATTTTAATTTTCTTCTTCAACGGTTCTTCAGAGACTACCTCTTCTGCAATGAAAGTTATTATGTTAACAACAACTTATTGTATAAGTACGATAAACAAACCTTTTATCTCTACTTTAGGTATGATTATATCTTCGGGGGGCATTTGTTGGACTGGAAACTTGATTGACAGTTGTGCTAAACACTCGTCTACTCTTTGTCGCTGAAATATTGAACTTTGCTCTTCTTTGGGTTCTTCCTTCTTATCTTTCTTCTTCTTTTCTTTTTTTACTTTTAGTGAATTGATTGTATATTAGCTTCGAAAATGTTATTAAATTATTTATTTGATTACTTATTTTATGTTACGCTTTTTAAGATATATGAAATATACAGATATAATGTAAATAATGTATAAATATAATGTATTTATACAAATACTAATTACTAATATTGTAATGAAAATAATTATCTGACCCATGCATTATTAATGAAAATATATTAGAAGATAAATTAAAAAAATAAATTTGTATATTTAAATAATTTTAATTTATAAAAAATTATATTTTTTAATTTATTATTTGTATGATGATGATGATATACTGTTAATAATAGTATGTATACTAGTAACAAACATATGGAAAATTAAATAAATATTACATGAATAATCATAAAATGAAAATAACAAAATAAATGTATATGTAAATTGTTATTGTAATTTTATTTTGGTGGAGTCATTTCATCCCATCCAGGAAATTAGATAATGTTTTCACTTATAATCATATGGCTCTAACGTCCCTTCGAAGCCGCTATACTATTAAGATATGTATGGTTATAATGAGAGGTTATCATTAATTTATTCACAATTATAAATATAAGATCACTTCTAAATATTATTTGAATACCTATTTTAATGCATATCTCAGAATATTATATCTCGCTCAGCAAATAAATTACATACAATTTTAAACATAGTATATATTGTTGTTGATTTGATTATATATGTTGGCACTTTTCCGGCCATTTGAAATTGGATAGAAAATTATAAAAATAAATCCAACTATTTTCTATACGAATCTCAGGTTTGATGTCGCTAATTTTTATAATTTATTTATATTTATAATTTGTTAATACAATAAAGAAATAATTTTTTGAATTATCAATAATCCAAAATCAATTTCTTATTTTACAATTTTTTTGTAGAAAATAAATATATTTTTAAACAATTTTATTTTGAAAATTAGAATTTTGTTTATTAGTATTGGTTTACTATATATTAGGAATGAATTTAAACTATATATTAGTATTTTTTAAATTGTGAAAAAAAATCATAGACAAACATTTGTATTGATATATAAGAGTTAATAATTGTATTCGAGTTGGTGTGAAACCCCTTTTACGGAGATTTAAATATTAGTAAACTTTAATCACAAATTATAATAATTATTAGAGTTAAGGGTGGAGGCGTGAGTTAAAATATTATTAATATTTTTACAGAAAATGTAGAACTTTTCTTTCTATAATTAGCTTTGTCTAGTCAAGACGTTATATTCTTGTATTTATTAGAGCTAAATTACGCTTTCCCCTTTATAAATGCATTCGAGTTTGTGTGAATCATAAATAAAATTTTTAAATTACATTTTTTTAATAAAAATAATCACTAAAATCTGATTTTTTATTATCTCATTTGATTTTTAATAAATTAAATGTGTGTATATATATGTATATAATTATATACTTATGCATAATATAATGAATTTTAAATAAAATTTAGAAAATGTTATATTTCTGAAAAAAAATTCTAAAATTAGATAATATCAGGAATTATAGGATAATTAAAAACATGTTTATATAATAGATAAATATATAAGTAATAACATGTTAAAACAATTGTGTAATGAAATAAATATGAATACTATTAATTTGAATTTATATAATTCTATTAATAGCCTATATTAAATCTGTATTTATGCAATTTTAGATTTCAATCATCCTGGAAAGGAACTAAAATTAAATTAAACTTCATTGAATCTATATCTATTTTTTGATACAGCTTTCTATTCAAATAAACATATAATAACTGTTCAGCATAAATCATAGTCCTAATGCTTGTGTGTCTGATGTCACAGAAAACTTAGCCATACAGGCAGTGTAATGTAATATTAATATATATATATATACCAATGTGGTTTTCTTATATATTTAAGGTTATGTGCATTGAAGGGTGTATGATATAATATAATATAATTATAGCTAGGCTAATATGAACCTTTAACTTCTTCATTGTTGAATTTCCAGAAATAACCTTTAGAAGGGGAATACCGCGAGAATTCTTGAGCTGCGATACAAATAAATATTAATTTTTAGGTAAATTATATGATTCATTATTTATTTACTTATTATTTGTATGACTTAACATTAAATAACTGTTACAAATAAATATTAATTTTTAGGTAAATTACCTTATATTAATTATATGATTCATTATTCATTTACTTATTATTTGTATGTATTAACACTAATTGTTACAAAGATAAAAGCTTAAGCGAGTGTACCTTCTTTAAAAGCAGATTGCACCTTGAAGATAGAGTTCAACATTCTTGAGTTGATCACAGAACCCAGGTCTGGAGATCTGTATACTATTCCGGCAATGATGTTGTAATGAGCGAGAGGAGTGGCTGTTGTAGGGTATATTATGGTATAGTTATAATAGAGATAGTGATATCAATCACAAGAATCCAGTAACAAATTAATTTTAAAAATATTAAACAAACCAATCTATATATTATTTATTTATTAATTAATTAACGATATATTAAATATTATTAAAATATATAAATATAAATTTGAAATATTATTATGATAACTTTGCGTTGGTGAATGTCTCCTCTGTTTTCTAATGACGTACAGAATAGGGTCTTGTATGTGAAGTAGGTTATATTCTATTCCAACCATTGTCCTATAGGGGGGGGTGTGCTTTTGTAATAAACCCTATGTTTATATAAATAGGGTGTAATGATATTAAAATTTATTATTGCTAGATAATTATATAAATTATGTATACATACCATCTCTATATATCTATCTCTCATAATTAATTCCTATATATATATATCTACTATTCTGCGGCATTATTAACTTACATACCTCTAGTCTACTCCCTACCCCTACACCCCTCTATCATGCATACCCCAAGTCTCCGTTACTATGCCCATACTCAAAGTATCCTCCCTCTCATCTATATCTCCTATATCATTGTCTACCTCTCTTTCCCCCTATAACTAATGCCCCTTTCTAGCCCCTACCTTATTCTCCTCCTTCATCCCTACCCCTTTCCTTAACCCTAATTACCTTATATATCCCTTACCCCTAATTACCCTCTATCCCTCTATCTCCCCTACTCTTATGCTCATCCCTACCCCCACCCTTACCCCTAATTACCCTACCTCCCTCTAACGTGAGATTTTCAAGCGTGCGATGCTGCATCCGAAGTTGTTCGTTGTTGCACGACCGGTCGTAGAACGGATTAGAACGTTCCGCGAAGTAGTCGAGCACATTGCCGGCGTTCAGGATAGGCACCCAAGAGCTGTCCACCCACGACAGCATTAGGTGCGCTTCTATACCTGGTGTAAGGGGCGCAGCGGTGTGTGTATAGTGTTCCTGTGAGGTGATATAGTACGATGTTTATGTGCGTGCGTGTATTCATGTACGGCATATGTGTGTGTATATGTGTATTAGTGAAAATAAATAGGTATTGTAAATGTGTTATATGAACTGTTCATTAAAGATAAGTAATACATAAATGATATGGTGTGTATAGTAATAGATAAGTATTTTCATAGGTTATATTACAATGTAATAATAATTTTCGCAACTGTTCGATTTAAATTAAATTTACAAATTTATGGAATTTAAATTACGCATCTTAATTTATAATGCGAGATTTGATTGGTATTATTATGAGTGCAGGGAGATATTACTATAATGCATTATTAAAAGTTGACAGTTTCGGTATATTAGATTATGACCTTTAGTTCACTTGGGACTGATAACTAGTGTAACTTATCAACAAAAGAGATTTCCTTCGATAAAGTTATCAATTAAAAAAATAAATATATAATATAAATAAAATATAGTTTGAACTTGAACTTCAATAGTACAATAAATGTTAAAGAACATGATGTTTTAATTGCAGAACCAGTTATTTAATTTACTTCACATATAATATCCTCTGTTTTCATCTACTAGGGAGTAACTAAATCACTGAATTTAAAGAAGATTAATTGTTTGTGTGGGACAGAATTTAAGTTGTGTTTTTTTTTCACAAACCGTAATAGTGACCATTGATGATTTAAAAATAGTATTTACAAATTAACAAGAATAATAATGTTTTATTTAATTATTTAATCCTATTAAGTAATTTCATTATTATTACCTTAGTATACCAACCGTAGTATGATAATTATCATTATATGATACAAACAATAATGATTCCTCGGAACATAAATAATAGGAATATTTCGAAAATTATTCTATAAAAATAAGTCGGACATATATTTAATAGGAATACATCAACACATTAATATTTAGTCGTTTATTTAAACTACCCCAGTAACCGTTTTAGATCAAATGAACTTTACGATCAACGCACAAATTCGTCGGTCATTTATGTCCGTCGATCTTAAATTTAATTTTATTGTATTGTAGTTTAGCATATAAGCTTAACTTTATCATCTTCAGTCATCTAAATACATATAATATAATACAATCAAGTGAAGTTAATGATAGACGAACATCGATTTATATAATATTATATTATAATAATATTATATTATATTAATTTAATAATTAAATATAGCATTATGATAATGCATATATGATAATGATTATGATAAGCATATCAAATGGATAACAGTCACGAACGGCGAATTGAAAATGGAATGCGAGCGAGCGGGGTCGAAAGGGGGCGGACCTTAGACGCAAAATAAGTTGTAAACAGTAGTATATACATAGTCACATACAAATACAGTATAAATAGTACATATAATTAATATCAGTTAATAGAATTTCAATACGAATGTAAAACACATGAGTATTACTATGCATACATACTATATATCTATATAGCATAGCGTATTCACTACGCCTAAATACACTGTAAAATATACACATACAGTGTATCTTATCTAAAAATAACTCAGGCATTAGATAATATGGTGAGCGTCTAAGCTCCGCCCTCTTTTGACCCCGCTCGCTTGCATTCGCATTTTCAATTCGCCATTCGTGGATCTCCCCCATATCAAATTTACTTTACTATCGAATTTATCAGATGATCGTAAAGTTCCGTTGACCCACAATTTTAAATAGTGTTTAGGATGTATCATAAATGTTATTATAATAATACAATAAATCATGGTTAAACTAATAAATATATATATATATATATATATATATATTATATTATATAGTTGTATTTAATTTTTTTAAATACAAATTATTTAAAAAAATTAAATATAACTCAGTTATTAACTTTATATATGTACTTATATGTTTAATAATTATTTATGATATCTATTTTATTATATATACATATTATTACCTATTGCAGATGTCATATTTATATATATATATTTTATTTATAATATAAAAGTTATAGTGTTATATATAAATTTTAATAAAATATCATAATTTAATTTTGTTTACAAAATATGAATTACTGAACCCGTATTTATTATGAGTGACATTACTATTTTACAAAAGCTTTTATAATCATATACTAGAAGTGTTCTCAACTTCTGCATCAATTATTCATTATCTTACAAGGTATCCCACTACTAGTATTTCGATATATATTAATATATATGATATTTAATATAATATGATTTTATATTATTAATAATATATATAATATATTATATTATATGATAATAATATAAAAATCTTGTTTTATACAACTGATAAATAATTGTAATCTCTCAAAATTAAAACAAAATTATTTTAGTTAAGTTAAGTTAATATATAAATATTTTGAAGTTATATTTGATATTAATATTACATTATATAAATATAATCTAAATGTAATCCGGCACTGATTCCAACACTATCATTAATTATATGATATACTTGTGGGATAAACTATCAATTATAATTTAAATTGTTAACAACTTTTCGCATTTATAAAGGAATATTATTATATTCATTAATTATGAATTATTTTAATTTATAAGATAATTTGATAATGAATATATTGTGATATCTGATATTTATAATATAAGCTATTGTATATATATATAATAAATATATTAATATCTATATTATAAACATTTGAGTAAGGTTCTCTTAATATAATGTAAATAATCATACATGTCTGATTGATATGCTGACATTAATATAAATAAAATTGATATTGTAAAGGTTAAGTATATAGTATATACTATATACATTACATTTATATTTTCCGGGTTTCGGACAAATGTAAAGTAAATACTAACCTTTACAATATAAAGTTTATTTACATTGTATATAATCTAAAAACATTCTAATTATATATTATGATACTTCAAAATACTATCAAATATCAAAAGATATCATAGATTAATTAATTTGTTATTCAGTACATTTATTATAAATTAAATACGTTTTACATATTATTACAATAAAACTTGAAAATATACATATTTAATTTAAATGTATTTTATACTACTCAATACCAAGAGTATATAACATCTTCATTTATATTATTATATATTAAAAACTGAATTATAATAGAAACTAATTGTTAATTTAGACTATTATATTTATGATTAAACTTAATGATAAGATATTTACGTAGGTGATTATCATATTATCAATACAAGTATTATATCTCTGGTGTGGTAGGCCACACTTCAGTTCAACGTATAAGACCTCGAGGTTATAAGGGGTCTTACCTCTACTTATTATATAACACCAACTATTTTACAAAACAGATATAAAACTCTATCTCTGGGTGATTAATATTCAAGCTTTCAGCTGATATCGGTAGTATCAAAATCACTGCAATATATTTTAGTTTGGTGCTATTACTACAATGTTTTCATTGATCTATTAAATTACATGCAATATAAATTATCTTTTACTAACCACATAGATATTTATAACATTTAAACCATCATATCCTTTTGGTATATATTAGTAATGAACACCTAGTTTTCATCATATAAATAATTAATTAAAAAGCATATTATTTTATAATTTAATAAGAATTTAGATAATAAACAACACATAGTTCCGAAAATTGACCCTATATAGTGGTGTTGTTGCTTTTTGTATAAAATCGAATTACATGATTTATCATGAGTGTTATATCTTTCCTTATAACAATCTTTGATAACACTATGTGTAGAATGATTATTATCTCTTATTATCTGAGTAGACAATAGATTTATATCGGATGTGTACACTATTTACATTTAATACTATTTTCAAATATTAATATTTATATTGAAATCGATTAATATATTTTTAATAATAGAGGTGAGGGAGGTTGATAATATGGGTAGTATACAAATAGCTAAAGGCATTAGAATTTATATATGTATATAAATTATTTTTTAATAATATATATTTATATCAATTTAGAACATGCTATTTGGACAATGAAAAATATTTAATAAATAATAACTTCTTTATTATATTTGGATAATTATAAATTATTATTGTAATATTGTTTGTAATAAAACAATATTTATATATATATATATATATATATGTATATATATAGGCATATATGTGTGCCGGAGGATTTGTTTATAAGGCAGGGAAATATTAATTTTCGGTAACACTATGAGTAAACAAATTTATGTTGAAGTATCACTTTATTCTGACACATATACATGCCTACATAATATATCCATATTAAATTGATAACATTATATGGTTTAGTAATTATCTTTCCGATTATTTTATATTAAATAATTATGATAAAATTACGTATTATAAAAATCTATACATATATGTACATATATAATGTTATCTATATATTCAATAGAATTATTAAATAATATAATAATAAATTATGATCGTTTTAAATCACAGGAATAAATATATTCACAATAATAATTAAGTTTTTAAAATTATTAAAATATATAAATATATTGATAATAAAGATAATACGTGAATATATAACAATTTATAGATATAAAATTAATCTTTATAATACATATAAAGATTATAACAAGTAGCATAATAATAAATAATATTAACAATAAATAATAATAGTACATCAGATAATAGCAATAACAAACATTAATAAAATTACACATAAAGATTAATAAGTTTATGAAAGATCATAAAAGGGCAAATATATTAACATCGTAAATTTCTTAACATCGAGAATATCTTAAGAATACCTTAATATATCAAAGATATTAATAGTGCAACTTTACAGGAGTGTCCGGCAATGCACGACGTACAAACACCCACTAGGGCTGACAAACACCCACTAGGGCTGACAAACACCCACTAATGCTGACAAAGACCCACTAAGCGTACCCGAACAGTTTATCTCTAACCCGACCGAGCTCCACCTCGGCCACGCGATCGTATCGCTGCAGCGTCATGCTACAGTGAGCCATGCCCGAGGTGGAGGTCCTCAGATGGGTGGCGTACCCTAGCAGGTCGGCGAGGGGCGTGTAGGTCAATAGGTGACGCTGATCCAAGGAGGTGGAGGTGGAGGAGGTGTCGAGGGCGCTGATCTGTGACCGGCGCTGCGATAGGTCGTTGAGCACCACGCCGATGTAGTCTTCCGTCGTTGTTATCTGAAGGTCGTGCACAGGTCAAGGGCGGCGTATAGTATTCGTTAATTAATTATAAGTTATAATATGTATATTTGGTTTATGTTTATAATTATATATATATATATATATATATATATAATAGATATATAAAATATATTAAGCTAATATAGTAAATTCAGTGAATTAAAATGATATACTAAGTGTAGATAAAAATCAAAAATAAGATAATACAATAATGGTGAAAGGAGATGATTATATTGTAAAATATATATAGAACACTAGTTATGTATTAGTTATGCAATAGTTTGTAGATGGGAATAAAGATAATTATATATACTACTATACTACTTTATATACATATTGAATATTGTTAGATTATAGATTTTAATCATATTCTATTATATAATAATATGTATACTTAATTTAAAATATATTTAAATTTATCAGTAAGCTACGTTTATAGAATAATTGAAAATTATGTTGACGTCATACTATAATGATAGTATCTTACTTTACTCTGAAATTTCGTTAACGCAAAGATTATATGTATTAGACATAATATAAATTAATTATTGTTCATAAAGTATTGCTATACTAAATTTTATAAAACTTTTAATAGAAAGAATAGATATTTTTTCTAAATATATAATTTATGCATATATATAATATCAATGAAATCATGAATAATAAAACATTATTATAAAAATATACGTTCAATGAGAAAATTAAAATGAAATAGTAATATAATATAATATAATATAATAATATATAAATATTGTTATATGACATCGATATAAATAAAGAACATTCTATAATCAGATAATTATTAGTAATATGTAGTATTAATATTACAATATATAGTAGTAATACACTGTAGTATATACTGTATTAATATTACATTTTATTACATTGCAGCTATAAATCAGGTAGTTTAGCTATAGTACACAGATGGTATTACGCCCGTGTATAGTACAACCCGCGACCCTAGGCCTAACCTCGAGTCTCATCAGCGGTTCGAGGAGGATGGGTCCTGCCCCGGACAGGGCTCGTTTCACGCACTCCGCTACGCAGGCCGTAACCATGGAGCCCGAGGTACCGTACTTGACGGAGAACTCCTCGAGCCGGACCCGTACGCTCAGCACGGGGTAGCCTAGAAGTGGACCGCGGTACAACGCCGAATGTAGGCCGGAGTCCACTGCGGCGAGGGTCTGACGGCGGGGTGGGCGGCCCGAAGCTAACTCTGGGGACATTAGGATGTGTTTCTGGTGTAGGACGTCTATTTCACTGATCGGTATCGATTCATCCGTACTGAGAGGGGGGGGGATAGGAGTTATGCGGGCGAGGGGAGACGGGCCTTTTATTGTAGATCGTTAACGGCATTATTATATTCATTACATATCGTTAACGCAGATTATATATATTAGACATAATATAAATTAATTATTGATATGCTAAATTTTATAAAACTTAAAAAAAAAAGAAAGAATAGATATTTTTTCTAAATCAAATAATTGATGCATATATACATTTTAAAATTGTATTATATTATTAATTATATATTCAGAGTTCTAATATAATAATTAAGTTAACTATAGAACTATACACCTCATACTAAATAAAATCAATGTATTTCGTCAAATTAAATATTTAAAAATAATGATAATATAAATTAATATATATATATATATATATGTGCACTAATAAGGATATATTTTAATATTATAAATTAAATTTGTAAATTTAAAAGCCTAACTTACCCACTCCATAGGTCAACCATAACTTACCCACTTTAGCCATAGCTTAACCATCCTACTATGTATGGGCAATACTTTTATACGAGGACAATTAAAGTATTAACACTATACTCTAATTATAATATACTATATATATATATATATATATATATATATATATATATATATATATATAAGTTATGAATAGATAATCAAATGATATCTTTATAAATATAAAGATTTATTATACAGGCAAATTTATTTTTATTTGATTTTTTTTTTAAATATCAGCAAATTAAATTTACAAAAAATAATTGTCTGTATTTGTAAATATATACAATATATAAGGGGAGTATTTTAATTAGTATCAAGTTGACTTAAGGGTAGAGATTTATTAAATTGAGAAAAATATATGTTGTTTCAAATTTTTTAAATATTATATAAATCATGTTTTTACGTAAAATATGACTATAAAATAAATAGTTTTAAAAGTATATCATTTAAATAATAATAATAATGTAAACAAAATTAATTTAATTTAATAATCGTTATAATTTAATGAATATAAGATCGTGTTTAGAGTTTTCAAAGCTACAATAATTAATATTATATATATAGATTTAAATAATCATCATTCATATCTAGCTATTTATTTATATAATATAATGTGATAAGTTATCATTTATTAATATATTTCATACATTTTTCATAATTATATAGTACATTTTTAGAATAAATTTACTTAGAATAATTATTTTTTACCAATTTCTCACATTCAAAAATTATTTACTAATTCAATAATGCTTTAAATTAGATTTTAATATATACAGTATTAGCATTTTTTCTAAATTTAATATTTAGTAAAATTTAAAATATTCATAATTTTATCTTTTATTTTCAAAATAATAATAATTTATTAGTTAAACATAATTTATATTAAATATTTTCTTTTATTTTCTATAAAAAATACTATTATTATAGATTATTATATAATATATATATATATATATCATTATGTTAAATTGTATGAATAGATATATATTTATTGTAAATAAACATATATATGTATTGAATAAATAAATTAAAAAAGTTAAAATACTCGTAATAGACCACTTATTTCCTATTAAATACATATAAAAATCTATTTATAGAACAGAGGTTGCACCTACCATTAGTATTACTTTAAGTATAGCATTCATAGCCTAATGCCCCATGTGACATAATTAAACAGGAAACTACAGTTATTCGCAGCTATATTGCATATAACCAGTACGATACTATTATTATTAAGAGTTTTAGGTATTCCCAGTGTGTAATTACAGAACAATGGCCGCTCGTCTACCCCCCGTAACGTACCCTATGAGGGGTTCGATGCTGACTTTAGCGGTGACAAGGTGGCGCTGTTCACCGACCCGTTGATCTAGCGTGAACTCAGCAGTAGCCCCCGTCGTAATGGTCTCTCTGTAGGCTATCTGCATGGGGCCCAGGTCCACCTCTATCTTGTACTCCTGCGGGTATGGGGTTAGTAGGGGGCGGGGGTGGGGTATTACTACGGGGGGTGGGGTGTTAATCTGCTGATGTGCACCATACGGGAGATTATATTTAATGTTAGGTTATAATTATAATGCGAATATACGAATATAATTATTTATCTTTGAAAACTGAAACAATTTTAGTACATAGTCGAGTAGAGATATTTATTGTATATATCACAAGAATATAATAACATGAATATCTTACTTTTAAACTTAACACAATCATAATTAGATGATTTAATAATCTCATTATATATATTACTCTTATTTTGTTATATTCATTTTTTACTTTTTATTCTATATTCAATATATTTTAAGATTTCAAGCACATATTGTGTAAAGGCCTAAGACTAATCTAATATTATTTCATAGTCATTGATAAGTGAAGTTTTATAACACTTATACTCCTTCCATCCTAATATAGTACCCAATGTTATTCTTATACAAACTATTAAAAACAATTATTCCTATAATATTACAAATGTAATTTAGAAAATCTAATATAGTAAATGTTATTTTACTTTAGTATTCAAAAATAATTATTTATAATAAATCAATACACGCATTGCTTTATTTATTTCCATGATCTCGAATTCAATGGCATTTATTAGGCAATATCGATGTCAATAATTATATTTACTTTTTATATTCTAATGATTATATTCATTTACAAGAAAATTAATTTAACGATATAAAATTATATTTATATATGATAATGTATAATATTTGCGTAAATGAATAAATGATTATAATATATTACCTATATACTCATTTCATAAAACCTTTAATATTCTGTCAGCGATGATCTCGAGATGAAGTTCTCCCATGCCTGAGAGAATAGTTTGTCCGGTATCTAGATCATGGGTAACTCGTAGACTCGGGTCTTCTCTCGTCAAACACTCCAGAGCTGTGTCCAGAGCTTTCTACGTGCGAGTAACGCTTAGTTATAGCATTGTTTAAATTATCAATATAATTACTATCTGTATAAAGATGTATTATATATAATTTATATTAATTTACATCAAACATGTTTTTTGTAAAAATTACAAAAATAATATATATTCTTTTTTATTATCGTAGAAATTTTATAAATATTCTCATATATGATATATAGAAAAAATATAAATAATACATATATGTAATTATTATATAATATATATAATGTTATGAAATTTAAACATTTACGCTTATTGTGTTATCGATAGTAATAGTAAACATACAACTAAACCTGATAAGACATCGATGGAGGCTCTACGGAACAGAAGAATACAGGTTCCGGAACATTCACTCCCCCCAACAGTGGCGACATCTCTAGTGAGTTAGAAGTAATACACACTTACAACACCTCAATAGGAATAACGAGGTAACAGGTAGGAATGTTATTAACGTAGAGATACTAGATGGTAGAGTATAGTTGGGGTGACAGAAGTGTTGTATATAGGACATTTCATATAAACGTTTCGCATAATAAATACAGACGTTGATATTTAATTGTTAATAGTTGAGTTAGTAAATATGTATGTCATGATATTTGTATATGCAATGTCTGAAATTATTATACTGGAATTCTATAGTTGTTATTAAATAAAATATTGATGAATATTTTATTTAATAAAGTAATTATTAATGGGGGGAATTCACAAACTGAGATTTTGTTCCTCGTAAATCTTCATTGCTTTGTTCAGAGTGGAATGAGAGTGCAGAAGGGTGTCTCCTGTCTTTGTCTGCAATGGTATCGTTAATGTTACATAACATATATGTAGTCGTTGGAGTGTTCTCATTGAAACATAGTTATCAGAAAGTACACGAGTACATATTATCTAACTATTATATAAATTATACAATATTGTTAAATATAATGATAACATACTCTCACATAGCATCGACCTCTTATTTATGTAATAAATTATCATCCTAATCTTAAGCTTTAATACATCCACTAATACTTTTAAATCAATAATGAAAACACATCCGTTATCAATGTATATCCCAGATAACTACTTATATTACTACTTATAAATGTAGTGAACTTATCATTGTTATCGTTAGTAATTACATATTTATATTCCGTTTTATTATTCCACTTTGTTTTTATCGTCGCGCTTGATAGATCTGCTACTAAGCCTTTAAAATAAATTAAATAATCCCACTCAGTATAGCTATTACATAACTATTACATAATACCCCAGGGGGCGTGTGTGTTCGTACCTCTTTCAGTGACGATATAGCGACTATATTGCCAGCGGTTGCCTCGCCTATCTCCGTCAGATCTTCAGCTGATACCTAGCGGGCGATAGTGTGTTAATAATAATGATGTTTATTCATTGAAATCTCATATATATATATTAAATACAAGACAAATAGCAGATACAACAGGAAGATACCCCTCGAGAAGTCATAGACTTATACATGTTATAGATAACAGTGAGAGGCCGTGGACAATACGATACAAGTGTTAAACTCGTCGTAACTGTGGTCACCAACACTAGTACACTAACGTGTATAGTTGTATGTGGCATCATCGTTATGCATTTAATTTAAATACAATACTATCGTATAATGTGTGAAATATAAGGATTAATTTATTAATAGATTCTACGTATATATTATCGGGCGACGGCGTAGAAAAGATAATGATCTTAATCTGAAGCCCTTTAGAGGAAATAATAACATAAATAATTATATTTTCGTACGAAAAAATGTACGATTTAAAACTTCTAATAAATATTTATTATTATTATTATTATTATATTGCCTCACTACCGAGCAAGCTCGACCTGGTAAGGTAAGTAAGTACATGTATATATAGGTTGACACATAGGCTGACCTAGTTAGTACAAACCTCTAGCACGCGACCAATCTTCTCTGTGCATTGCTGCGTGGCGTTGTAGATAGAGTCACCCTTGTGTAAGCTGCCGGAGTAAAGTCTAGCGAACGTTAGCGCTCCACCCCGCCTCTTGTCATGTATTGTCTTGAACGCTAACGCACACAACGAAGCTGTGCAAATGTGTCGTCATTAGCTGGTGATAACTTATAACAATGAACATTAATTTTAATAGTACTATATACTAAAATAAACAATATATATATGTATAATAAATAACATATTTTATAGTACAATTTATATAATCATTTTTTAAATTATTATCTAAAAACGTAAAACTGACTTTTTAGACATTTAATGTTATGAATACATTAATTCCACAATTTTTATGACATCAATAATTAATATGATATGAAAGTTATTATTATTATATTAATTAAATTATAACTACTACACATTGTCTACTAGCTGAACAGATAATCAACTACATTATGTAAATGTATGTCAGAATATATGTATTACTATAGTATTAATAGCTGTTTGAACTAAATTGATATAGATGTAATCATTTGAAGATGTCATTATTTGATGCAAGTAAGATTAATTAATCACATGATGATTTCTAGAGCGAAAGTGGTGTATCCCCTCAAACAATATTAAATATAGTAAATTAAATATGTAAAGTAAATTATTTATTTGAGAAATATATGTGTTTTTAATGAGTATAATAATATGTATGTATCATTTACTAGATTATTTAAAATAACTAGCAAAATAATATTAGGATGTCTTTTCGCTATCTTTATATACTTTTTGTACTCCGAAATATATACTTTTCAGTTGTATATTTAATTATATTTCAATGATTTAAATCTTTTAAAAGATATTATAAAAGTAATCTTAATATTAATTTTAATCTATTAAAGATATCAGAGAAATTTACTTATTTGTAAAATAAAAATTTATTCATATTTTTAATTTTTATTTCTATATAAATAATTTATTAAAAATACGAATCGAATCATGTTTTCCAATTTGAATTATGTAGTCATTATATATAATATAATGTGTATTAAATTATATTATGATTATTATGTAATCATAATGAAATCATTAATTTAAAAATGAGTTGTTGCATTGATTTGTGTATAATATTCAAATATATATCCCTGAAACATGATGTAATACGATAAAACTGCACAAGAGTAAATTACAAATTTCATATAAAAAGCATTAGACTCTCTCGCATTAGTATTCGCACACTTGGTATTATGTATAAATATTATTCAAATAATAGTTATTAATTGATTGAAAATAAAGACACTATTAATTAAGTATATGACATTTTAAATAAATATAACACATGATAATGATAGTCTATATTGAAAATGAAATATTTGTGATAAAGAATTATAATTTAAATAGAAAATTAAACAAAATTGTAAATAAATAATTAAATATAATTTAATATAACATTATATATTATCAAAGATTTTGCGAAGTAAAGACACAACATGAAAAATCTACGCAAAGTAATTAATATAAATACATCTTGCATCTAAATCACTGATATAGATTTAGGTTTTCCGCGATTTTCATTGTTTTATTAAATAACATGCAAAATAAATAAGTTTGTACTCGCCCCATAAATATATATAGCTTATTTCTTTGTTATATATTAGTAATTAACACTTAGTATTCATCATATAAATAATAATTTAAAGGAAATTATTTAAAATTTTAAAGTGTATAGTTTGATACTAATTTACACTATAAGTAATACATTTTTCCGAAGAGCCAACCTATATAGGTGGCGCTGTTCATATTTTGTATACAATTGTTTTGTGTGAGATTTACACTATTTCGCGTAAATGTTATAACTTTCATTAGAAAAATCTTTGATATTATTATAAATATAAACGACACATATTAATTCATTAATAACAGCATTGATAGCATGATCATGATGCGATACAAACCCTTATATGTGCTGTTGCCATAGTAAGTGTTTGCAATCTGTGTGTCTGCATTATTGATGGGGGAAGGGAGGTAGAGCAGCACTGCATCTAATAGAGGTTGTATACCCTGTACAATGTGTATGTAGATAGGTGTTATGTATGGGTACATTGTATACATTCTATACAATTTTCTTTATATTCAATTATTTTTAGAAGTAATATAAATTATAATGCTTATTCATCTTGTAACTGATGCAAAGTTAAACATTATTGTATATCAATTTAGCAATACACATTTATATATATATATATTTAAAAATATACTTTTTGAAGAATATATATTGAATAATTATAATTAGTTAACTATATTTACTATATAATTATAAAAACTGTAGCTTATAATACCATAAAATATTATTAAGTTAAAATTATTAACAGTTTTTATAGATATTTCATGATATGAATTATTTTAAATTTTGAACAGAATTATCATAAATAAATTAACATTTATAGTTTATATAATTACTTTAAAGTGAAATTAAATTTAGCTTATCATTATATTTGTATGTAAATAATTTATGTATTTTATGAGAAATATGAATAATTAAAATGCACCAAATATGGTTATATATTTTAATATATATACATTTTTAAACTATTAGATTTTTTATTAATTTGAGATAATCATATAAAATGTTACGCATTAATGCATACATTTCAATAAATATTTATTTAATCATTAAATTCTATTATTTCACAAATAGTTTTTGATTTTCTCATGCGGACGATAGAATGATAAGGCATCATCATTGTTATACATTAAGTTTAAATTATACACCGTACCACTATTATAAATACACGAAAGCCAATATATTAATAATAAACATATTACCTTATTCTTAAAAGAACTGCCCATCAGTATCGGAATGGCTATGTTTCTAATGGTCAGCTGCCGTATTGACCGGTAGTAGTGTTCTGGCCGCACTGAGGCCGCAGTAGTGTCCAGGGAGAGCAGGTAGTGGTCAGCGAATGAGTCATCGAGGTCGGCGAGACTTTCGCTCAATAGGTGGCGCGCCGTCACCGCCTCGTCGTAGAGGTCATCGCTGGGGTCAACGATACTAGAAGTAAACGTACTGCCTGTGTGTGTGGTGCAACGGTGGTCGGTATTGACATGCTTATCTCTGCCATGTATTATCATATATATATATTATGTATTAATATACAATATCAGCATGTTGGTATGGGTATATTTAATTAATTTCTGATTAAAAATTACATTTCAAACATGCGATTATAGCCTAATATCTGCTTTCACGCTAACAAATATAGCCTGTCTGTTTTCAATTATTAGTTTTAGAATATTTACTAAATATCGGAATATTCAAATATTTCAGATCTGATAATAGGTAATTTATATATAGATCAGCACAACTAGAAATATGTGCAACATCCACATATTTCTACTCAATTAAGTAGGCTAATATATTAGGCTATATTTAGAATATCATTATATTTAGAAAAAATATATAAAATTTAAAAATATCATTTATATTATGGGTGACAGTAATGGAAAACATTCATTCATATAATGAAGCCATTTAGGAGAAACCTACATATATATATATATATATATATATATATATATATATATATATATATATATATATATTATAAACAACAAGAGAAAAGAAAGACAAATAAAATGTCTTCCATTAAATAAGTAATATTTATTATTGTATATATATATATAATTAAATATAAATTTATATTAATGCATTATATAGAAGACATATAACAACTAATATCTACGTATGATTGTTAATATTTACATATTTACATGGTTAATATATTGGGCTATATTACTCGATATTTTAAAACATGTTCTAAAAAATAGGCCTGTATTTAAATGCCTGATATCAGCATATATTTATAAAATTACTAGATTTTAATCTTCATTTAGAAATACAATGAAAGTTATGTGTAGTAAAATTAAGTCTGAAATAGTCAACTATAACATATTTGTATATGTAGTAAATTATTGTATATAATAAACAATTGAATAAAATAAAGATTTTCTGAATGAAAGATAATCATTTATGCAAAAAGACATAATTCTATAAGTCTTCTAGATTCATTTATATGTTTATCGGAACTTAAATACATATTTTTTATCTCATATGTAATTTTTTAATGGAAATTATTGATATATATTCTATTTATTATAAAAAATAAGTAATCATTATACGTATTGATAGAATATAATATATAATTTTACTTATGAAATAAATAAGAGTATACGCTATACATTGATGTAGAATGTAATTGAAAATTATCATTTGAAATTTTGAATAATAATGAATTGATTACTACAGGATAACTACATTCATTTCAATGAATGATACTACATTGAATTATATATCTTTGTTTCGCAAAACATTTATAGTAATGATACATTAACAATATTATTGATTTTTTTCATTCAATTTAGTCGATTTAAATACAAGTTCATTTACAAATTATATCTTATACCTTTTTAAAAAGGTTGTGTTTACTATACCTTCATAAATTCGCAAATATATTCAATATTTTATGTATTGTATAAGGTTATATAATTTTCAATTACAATTCGAATATCCTCCTCCACATTTTATAAATATTCGATGAAGTAGACATTCTGTGATTCACAGAACCTTCACTTTTAGTTGTTTTAATAATTTATGAATTCTAATATAATAACCGAAATCATCAGAAGCCCAGATCAGTTTCTCCATCTTAATAAGGTCAATAACACCACTGAAAGATGGCCCCTTTCCTACTGGAATCTACGGAAATTTTTATTAAGTGGATATCATTATCGATAAACATTATACATAATATAGAAATTACATAGTAGAATATATTTTTAATAACTTCTAGGAATTTTGGAATATTACCGAATGTTGTCACCATTACATACTACTCTAGACATATATAGAAACATTATAGTTAGTGGATTGATAGTTTTTAATTTATTGATAGTAATTTAATAATTATATGAAATTTAAGTTTTATATTATCATATATTTATTAACAACATTATGAAAATAATTAGATAAAAACTTATTTAAAAAATAAATAAGTACATATATAAAAACTATACTGAGTATCTATTGATATATAAAATAGTATGTATAAAAACAAATTTAGAGAGATCATAATATTGAATACAAAATTAGATAAACTATATCGGCATGTAGATGAAAATAATTATTTTGAAAAAATGGAGACTATATTAAACAATATTTTCCTCAAATATTCAATTTTTTTCAAATATATGAGATGGAAAAATAAATGTAAATTATATATATTAGTAGAAACTTATAAAATAATATAAAGATATTAAATATATATATTTGATAATATTACAATATATATCTTAAATATCCAACAAATTATAATTTATAAATATTATCATATTAAATATTTATTTACATATACAGTCAACTCCCGATAAGTCGGACAAGCAAGGGACCGGGAAAAGTGTCCGACTTATCCGAGATTCATAATATCATGCAAATACGACATGAGATGCGCAGCGTGAGTTAAAGGGTTACCGAAATGTTGAATTATGCAACAATAAATAACATAACATGTTGTATTCAATAATATTACTTGCTAACATTATAATATACATTATTTAAAATAAACATTTCTGACAATTTATAAAAATTCCGACTTATCCAGTATAAAAATCATAAAAATGATAATAATATGTGTCCGACTTATAGAGAAGTCCCACTTATCCAATCAAACTTATCCGACTTATCCGATAAATGTAACATGGAACTAGATACAAATCCAACCAAACAAACTAAATGTGTCCGACTTATCGATAATTCTAACTTATCCGTAGTCCGACTTAACGAGAGTTGACTGTATATATATATGAAAACACATGTTATAACAGACTTACTGACGTAGAGCTACATGTCTAAACACCACACCTGTAGTAGGAGAGGTTTCACTGCAGGAAAGCGGGCGGTCAGTGAAGCGAGACAATCGTTGACATCCGCCACCTTCTTGTCCATCTTGTTAAGGAACAGAACACGAGGAACACTGTAGCGATCAGCTTGTCTCCACACCGTGATGGTCTGAGCCTCTACGCCTGTTGATCAATCAGAATTAGGGCGCTTTAAACGAAAGAAGGAATATTTGAGCCTTTTTTAAGGGTAAAATTTCAGCTAAGTTCCTGGATTGGATGAAATGACTCCACCTGACTTATAAGCCTTTCAACCAATCAGAATTAGGGCATATTAAACCTGGCTATTTAGCTAAGTTTGCTATGGCATCAGACGGACAGAGGTAGTAGGACTGTGTTCAAGCCGGGACAATAAAATATGTCTTCAAATAATATTTAGAATGAATATTATTTAATTATGTACAAATTAATGATCTGATCTCGTTAAAATCATTGATGCATACATGAAGGTGGCTTCTTAAAGGGGCATTTGAATCATTTAGTTATAAGTAAAATGTCATAAATCTCCTGTATGGGATAAACCAAAATAAAAAAATTTAAACAATTTAGGCCACACACCCCCATTTTTTAATTAATAGATATTATTCTACGAAATACTCTAACAGTAGATTATGTAGTTGTTTATACAATTAGGTGTTATTGACAATAATACATTACATCACTATATAGTATATACACATTTTATAAATAAATATGAATACAATATTATTTGAAAAATTATATCCGTAAATATATATATATATTATTTTATAGATATAAAAGTTTAAATTTAAATATTAGATTAATATAATACTCTAAATAATAACAATTATAGATATAGATAATACAGTACATAATAATATAAATACAGTAATATAGTACATATAGATAATACATTTTGTATTCATGTAAATATTACATATTATATAAGAATTTGTTAACAATCATGTAATATCATTATTTATAAAGTTATTATTTTCATATTTCCTTAAGAAATCTCTAGTACATTATTTATATAAATTAAATTATCATCAGGTTAATTTATTATATCTTATAATAGAAGTTTTTATTACAATTTTGATGAAAACAAACCCTCAGATGCATCAAGTATCGTAATGGCTCCGTCAATAACTCTTAATGACCTTTCAACTTCTAATGTGAAATCAACGTGACCTGTAAATTATATCATATTCAATTATTTTAATTAAATATTATATATAAATTAATATATTCTTATAATTAATATATTAAATATATATTTTATAGAATAAATTATATATAAATCATTTGTACATTATACTTCTACATTACATTTGTACATTTTGCTTGTGCATTATATTTTATTTTATTTATCAAATTACTACATCGTTCTCAAGCTCAAATCTAGAAACTAAAGAAAATGTAATTTTTACGATAACAAACAGAACATAATAAAAACTACACTATATTAATAAATATATCAAATAATCATAATAACTATTATAATATATTTACAAACAGATATTAAAAGTTGTTTGATTATAATACACTACATTTAGTTCAGCACTATCCATTAGCTAACGAATAACTAGTTGTTATTAATGGAAGACTACCTAAGCAGATAGAGGATTAATTATAGTTAAAGTTATGCATTGATATATTAAATATTTAATAATATATATTTAATAAAATATACAAAATGATGATAAATATTAATAATTATTTCAAACTTAATCCCAACTTGAACCTTAATTTATATTTTTAATCGGAGGTCAATTTTGTTATTCAAATTAATAATAATATTAAGTACTTTTATTAGTTTTTCAGTTATTTAATTATTTAATTATTATATACTAATTTGTTATTAATAAATGTTATTGTAACGATTATAAATGATAAAAATAATAAATAAGAGTATATATATAACACATTACCTTTATCTATATAGGCTTAATATTATATTTAAAGATTTATTAAGATTTAATAATTAATAATGAATTAAATAATTTGTAATTATAGTAATTAATACAGTATTATTCATATATATTATTGTAATTTAACTGAAACTTCATTTTATAATTGTATTTTTGAATTAAAGTTCTAGAACATACCGGGTGTGTCAATCAAATTGATGCGATGCTGTTTCCATGGTAACGTAATAACAGCAGAGTTAATAGTGATACCTCTGTCACGTTCCTGGGGCATATAATCCATTACGGTATTTCCATCATCTATGTTTCCTTAACGAAATAAATATTTTATTAATAATACGTATATATCATGTTAATATTACGTATATATCATGTTAATAATACGTATATATCATATTAATAATACTTATATATTATAATAATAATATTTATATATCATATTAATAATACTTATATATCATTTTAATAATACTTATATATCATTTTAATAATACTTATATATCATAATAATAATACTTATATATCATAATAATAATATTTATATATCATATTAATAATACTTATATATCATGTTAATAATACTTATATATCATGTAATAATACTTATATATCATGTAATAATTAATTTTTAGAAATAAAATTATCATATTTTTTTATCATAAACGTCCATAGAAAAGAATACGCCACCGTTATTTAATTTTTACCGATATTATTAATGGATCCCGAGTAGAAGAGCATTCTTTCGGTGGTGGTAGTTTTACCGGCGTCGATGTGAGCGATAATGCCGATGTTACGGAGATTCTCGAGATTTGATTGGTCGGAATACCAGCGTCTGATCGTTGTGATACGAGCCGGAATGTTCCGCAAACAAAACACGCGTTTCCGCATCGTTATTGCGATCAATAACATTTTAATACTGCTCCAGTCGCCTCAGGGTTTCTTTCACTCTTTGCTATATTTATTTTGTACATATCATTAATATTAATATGAATTCAATTATAAATAAATAAATGAATATAAAATATATATTAATTAATATCACTATAACTTTATTTTGAAATTATCATCAATGAAATAATAATAAAAAATTGTATTATTAATTGTAATCATAAGTATCATATATTCTTATATAATTAAGTTAAGTCCCCTTATATAATAATATCTCATTTTTATTATGTAGTATATTTATAAAAAATAAATACATTATTATCTTTTAATTATTTAACTCAAATAAGAAATATTTTGTTGATTTAATTATATGAAAGAAAATAAGATACTATATTGGAGAATATCGAATATGGCCCGCAGAATTTATATATAGAATGTATGTTTATATTCACTTATCATGCATACTGATAGCTAATAAACTATTGATAAAGAATAAATGATATACTATAATCTTTATGAGTCATAACGTATACAGTATAACTCATCTATTATGTTCAACCACACAAACTTACACACACACATAGTTACTATGATAGTATCATACTAAGTATAATATATGCATGTATACCCGAATAGACATATATTTATAATATTTATTATTGATTACTAAGTAGACATCACATGTGTGTGTGTGTATATATGTGTGTGTATGTATGTCACATACTAAGTATGATAAATATTATAAATATATGTCTATTCGGGTATACATGCATATATTATAACATTTATAAATAAAAATAAAAATTTATAAATTCAATACAAAAAAAAACAGATTGATTCAATGAATATAATTCTGCGCGCCTAGTTTTGTGTAGACCCATTATTTTCTATTTCTATACATACAATGGCGGCCTTCGTATGACATGCCATTAAATAATAATAATACTTTATAATAATATGTTATCATAAATTAAAGTAATACAAAGCTAATAGCTTAGCTACTATATAATATAGTATATTTTATAAAAACTAAATAAAATCTTGAATATTAAAATACTATTTAATATATATATATAATACAGTTTAAAACAAAATAAAAATGAATATATTATATATGCAAACATCTTTTACAAATAAGCTATTTATAATAATATATTAACTATGATTTGGATATTAATATATATAAATTAATTACAAAAATTAAATATATTTAAAACCTTTGGATTTAAATTATGTAGATTTGAACTTTAAATATATGAACTCTAAATAAATCTAATACCCAAAGATTTTTAACAATATTAAGGATTATAAATTACCAATAGTAAATTATTGTAAAATATGGATCTATACAAAATAGATTCGATATTCAGTTTAAATAAAAATTACCTTATTTTAATTTTATTTTTATATAATATATTTATATAAAAGAGAAAAAATGTCCATTCCACTAGGCAACTAGACAATTAGTAATAACCCTATTAGGATATTAACATACTGTGTAATACACAGTGTGTATGTATTTATTGAATTTGATAACAACTACAATAATATTATAAGTATAAAAAAGAATTTGATATTAAAATGAATAGTAATATTGATAAGAATATACTTTAAATATAAATATAAATATACAAATAAATAGATATAAAATACAATAATATTGCTGGATATATATTAACGTAAATGAATAAGCAAATGGTAAACCAATAGATTTAGAAAAACAATATATATATATATATATATAGATATTATAACCAATCAAATATTTATATAATTCAACATATAGATTTGTATTTTATTAATCTATGTGTAAACCAACTATTTAAATAATGTATGATATGTGTTATCTAAAAATTAGTAATAATGATACAAGAGAATATTTATATTAAATAATAATAGTTATATAGGCTGTCCTGATACTTGAGGTGAATAGGATGTTAATACTATTTTTTAATTTATAAAAAAATTTACCTATTGTTAACAAACATTACAAAAAAACAAGAATAATATCAAATATAATTATTAAATATAATAGTAAATATAACTAATATATATAGGACTATATGGGATTTACAAAATTAAATTACGAATATATTTATTCAGATCGTAAAATTTAATTAAAATGTTCAATAATCTAGAATATATATATATATATCAAAATTACAATATAATTATAAGTGCATATATAATAATTTGTTTAGACTTCATAATTATATATATACATAAATATAACCTATATAACCTAATTATTAAAATAACTTTTGAATTTCTAAATTTCTATGATTAGATTTCTTTAGATTAACACAACATTGTCGGTTTACTTTATTTAATTATACATTATTTGCTATATATATATATATATATATACTTTATTCATTTATTACACAGAAATCTATTGATACTCAACATTAAAGCTATAGATAGTAAACCCAAACCCATAGCCGTAGGAGCGAAGGAGCATTTCGCGCCTATGTCTATACCCAAACCTTATTTGATATATCGTAACATTCAATTCCTCCAATAACATCTTAGGTTATAGGAGGTCTGGTAACATCTCAGCTGACTGTTTTCATTATATGTTACTCATTCGAATACACAATTTTCGTTCACATTATTTCATATAGGCTACCTCCTAAATAGGCCTACCTCCTAAATCGAATACTACTTTTTATTTATTCTAATACATTTTATAATCTCATTTTTGATATACGTATTAATTTAGATACGGTATCTAAGATACCTACCACAACATTATTATCTGGACTTAAATATCTGGTATAATATTATTCTTTATATTTCCTATATTTACAAACCTAACTTACTCCCTTTCTATAAAGTAATCTATACATTTTAGTATACATACCAATGATACCTATACAGAGTTTATTTTCTGAAGATCACTTGATATATGTAACACTATTATTAAATCAGATTATAATACATCTGATATATGTATTGGTCATTATATAATTACTAGCTCAAACATCCTTCTCCTATATACGCCACAATCAAATCCAATAGATTTATAAAATTCAGAAAATAAATCTATGAAATGTTCATTATTATCTTCTTAATAATTAATATAAATATAAATACATTATTTTAAATCATCCTTCATATATCACACCATACATCAAACTCCCTTTTATGTAATTGTTAAATATGCAAATTCAAAATATTCTATCATTTCTATCCAGGTTAAATTCTACTGGTTTCCGCCTGATATAATTATAATTATATAATTATATATCCTTAAAAGCTAACTCAGTAAATATGAACACTGGGTATGTTAACTCATTTATATCTAAAGCCAAGTAAACGTATTACATAACAACAATAAATAACTCTACACCTAACCCACGACGTCGGTGATTACTTTGACTTGTTAGCGATGGATTATGATTGGTCAATGAAAAAAATAAATGATACTATAACAACTAGTTATACATTTTTGTAGACAGTTTGGATGACCATGAGGGCAGCGATAATCCATCAGAGTTTAACATGGGTACATATACTATTTAACATAGGAAATAAACAAAATACTAACAAATAAATGTGATCAACTTAACATTCGTCGACGTCTCCTCTGATTTATCATATCAACTTATTTGTCCTTAACCACCCAATTATATTCCGTATTTATATAATATTCATAATACAAACTATAATGCTCAATCAGTTATTCCCTTCTAACTAATTATTACGCCCCTGTATATGAATAAACAAAAATATCAATTTATATATCCCTATACTATAGTATAGGTATATATATATATATATATATATATACATGTATGTATACCCTTTACACGCATGTATTCGTGGTGTATCATTAATTCATAATGTATACTAATGGGCTTTATCCGATCTCATGTACACACCACGCCGTTACTTATATCAGTTATATACATTATTCAATCCCTAATCTTATACATGATACTTGATACATACTACATCATACATGATCTTAACATAGCTGAACTATCTGAACTATTCAACATATTATTTTATCTTACATCATTAGATGTAGGTGCGTAAACTTTTCTCAGTATATTATTCGGAGTTCCTTCATAATATATCACCCTACTAAAACTAGCATATTATACATTCTTAATAATATACATTTTTACTTTGTCTTCATGTATTTAAGTGTATCTTCGACTCTAATCGAAATACTATCCTAATAACTAAACTTAAAATGTATTACTTATACTACATATACATTGGTGGACGAATATATCCTGAATATTTAACATGTGTATCCATATTTACGATTTTTGCTATCATAACCCCATTTTCTAATGTATACATGTACACGATATCACTTAGGATTTCATCTATGGTACACTCTGCGAATAAAACGAACAATAGTTAAATATACCCCTCGCTACCCGGGAGGCTATACCCCTTAATTCCCGTACTCCTTCTTCTGATAAATATCATTACATGTGCATCATCCATTATATAATATATTTATTGTATATTATAGATTATATCAATACTATATTATTATCCACGCTTAAGATGGAATTTATGAACATACTTATTTCATTTTAATAATTATTTTTCAAATGTGGATTTTAAAATAAATGAAAGTTTTTTAAATAAAAATATGACTAATGATAATTTGATTAGTGATAACATGACTAGTGATAATATGACTAATGATAATATAACTAATGATAATGATTTTAGATATTTTTTAAACTCTATTGAGAACAGTTTTTATTTTTTACCTATTACTGATAAGGAAATAATTAATATTACACTTAATATGAAATCTAAATCATCAACAGATATAAATAACTGGGACATGAAATTAATCAAGCTTTTAATAAATTCTATTGCTAAACCATTAGAATATTTATTTAATTTATGCTTGGCTAATTCTGAATTTCCTGATAATATGAAAATTGCTATCATTAAACCAGTATTTAAAGCAAATGATAAAAAACAGATAATCAACTATAGACCCATTTCATTACTACCGCAAATTAGTAAAATTTTCGAAAAAATAATTTATAATAGAATGATGGACTTTATATATAAAAATAAAATAATTAATGATAACCAATATGGATTTATTGAAAAATCCAATACTACCCTTTCACATTTTAACTTACAACATTTTTTATTTACTAAACATAGTTTAAATAAAAAAATTGCTACGCTATTTTTAGACCTTAAAAAAGCGTTCGATGTTGTAGACCATGACATTTTATTAAAAAAATTAGAATACTGTGGTTTTAGGGGTCATGTAAATGTGTTTTTAAAAAATTATTTATTAGATAGAAAAGTTAAAACTCGAATAAATAATACTGTATCATCTGTTAGAAATGTACGTTTTGGTGTTCCTCAGGGATCAGTATTAGGTCCATTATTTTTTATAATATTTATTAATGACATATCAAATATATTTAATAATGATGATAATATAAATTTAAATATATATGCAGATGACACATCACTCTCTATATTTGCAAATTCAAATGAAGAATTGAGTAGTAATATGCAATTATATTTAGATAGATTATGTCATTGGTTTAATATAAATAAATTAAAATTGAATATTGAAAAAACTAAAATACTTCCTTATTTTAATACAAAAATTATAAATAATATAAATTTAAATAATGCGAACATAGAAATAGTAGATAGGTATACGTTTTTAGGTATTATATTAGATAGTAATTTAACATATTCGTTTCATATTATAAATTTGTGTAATAAATTATCAAAAATTGTATATCTTTTTCGGAAGCTAAAATTTCTTAACATACACAATTTAATTATATTATATAATTCACTATTTTTATCAAATATGTCATATGGAATAGAAATATGGGGTAATGTTTATGAAGATAGATTAAAAAAACTAGTATTAATACAAAAAAAAACAATTCGAATTATCAATAAAAATATGATAGACAAGTCTCAATTACCTCTAATTCGTTTATCACACACTAATAATATGTTTAAATATAATTCTATTTTAAAATTGAATGAACTCATATCTTTTAGAATAATATTATTTTTATATAACCTTTTACATAATAACTATAACATTAATCTAGATAAATTTTTTATTTATAATAAAGACAAATCAAGATTTATTTTACCATTAATGAAAACAACGAAATTTCAAAACACAATTTTTTTTAAAGGCCCAAAATACTATAATAATATAATGAGTAATAATATATTAAAATCTGAAAATATACATAATATACACAAATTAAAAAAAGTATTAAAGAATTACTTTTTAAATAAATATTAGTTTTTATATTTTAGCATTTTAATAATTTTTAATATTTTTAATCTTCGTCAATTTTTAAAATTTTTATATTTAAAACTACTTGGGTCATATTTATGTTATTATATTTTTATAATTTTTTATTATTTTATTCGCACTTTTTTGTTATATAATTGTTTGCACAAGTTTTAAACATACTTTATTTTAATTTGTATATACTAAACCATTTGAATCATTTTATGTTATTACATTTCAATAATTTTTTATTATTTTATTCGCACTTTTTGTTTTATATTTGTTTGCACAAGTTTTAACACATTTTATTTTATTAGTTTATTTAATGGATTGGTGAAACATGATGAAATACGCTGAGGGACATTATTTGTATTATTATTATTATCCTCTTTATATATATTTCTTTACTCGAATTATATTGAATTCTAGTACACAAGTCTTATTATTATTGTATAAATGTCCCAAAGCTATTATATTCATATACTATGGAGGTATCGACTTAATAAAGCTACTTATAGCTTTCAATGATCCTCCTTAGACAATTGTCTATAAACTGATTTCATTCATTCATTCATTCATTCACTTCTATACTCACTATAATTCCGCCCAATTTACCTTGATGGTAATCTCATTATACTCAGCCATTAATATTAAACAATTATGCCCCATCATATATATATATATATAAATATATTTAAAATTCCTATGTTGCTCAGTTGTCTAAGGCGTCAGATACACAAGCAATAGGACACGGGTTTGAGCCTTGCCATTTATTAATTTTATAAAATGTGTCTTACAATATTATTTAGAAGTGATCTTATATAATTGTGTATAAATAAATGATCGGCTCTCGCTAAAACCATGGATGCCTTAAAAATGATAGCGGATTCGAAGGGACATTAAAGCCATATATGGTTATAAGTGAAAACTTCATCTAAGTTCCTCGATGGGATGAAAGTACTCCACCAAATAAAATAACATTAAAAATAATAATATATATATATTGTATATATATATATATATATATATTTAATAAATATGATAATCGAAACGAAAGTTTTCAAACTTCCCACTATACTATTTTTAAGATACATCGTATTCTTAAGAATATTCATCAACCATTAATAATATCTCTTATTAATTACTGATACTATAGTATACGTCTACATATATTATCCCAATTCCTTCCTTAGTACCCAACGCATATTAATTAGTTATTATATTTGTTATAATACAATTTGACACAATGATCATTACTTCTATACTATACTTACTATTATTATACTACACTATCCCTATTTAGAATCTGACCACTAATATATATACCTTGTTACCTTGTGCCGTCGAGTCGAAACCGATCCCTGGCGACATCCATGGTAGCTATTCTCCATCCTGCTCTGTCTCTAGCATCTAGTCGGAGATTCATAATATCTTTAGAGAGATATTTTGTTATATTGTTTAGAAAAGTGAAATGTGGTCTGCCTCTTCCTCGCCGACCTACCATTCTTCCCAGTATCATTTGTAATTCCAACATATCTGATCTAACAACGTTTCTGAAAAAAATAGGACAGCCTCGATAATTCTGGATTCAAGCGTTCTTTTAGGTTGTATTATGTCAATTACCTCAATATTTCTCTTCCTATCTAAGTAGGTAACTCCGAGAAGTTTCCTCCATCACCATAGTTCAAAAGCACCAAATGTTTTCCTATCTGCCTTTTTGATAGTCCAGGTTTCTGTCCATAAAGGATAATTGGAAATACCAGTGTTTGCACAAGCATTATTGCTGTCGTTAGTCTAATGACTCTGTCTTTGAATATACGTTTCAGACTTCCCATGACATATATGTGCCATGTCAAATGGGAAAATATTTTCCCATTACGATCCTTCTTTGTAGTTCATTATCGGTAACTAGTTTTTAACTGGAGCTCCATCATTTGTAATTAGAACTCCCAGGAAGATACATTTATCAACGATTTAGATATTGTTATCATCTACTATTATATAGTCCAATTTACCTGTATTCATCACCTTTATTTTCTTGACATTTAAATATAATCCGGCTTCTTCGCTTGCTCTTTTGACTTTTGTAATTAGCTCTTTGAGATCATCTTTTGTTCCTGATATCAATGTAGTGTCGTCAGCATATCTAAGTTTTGTAACTTTTAGTTCCACCTATACAAATACCTTTATCCCATTTTTCCAGGACATCTCGCATTATTTTTTCTGCATCGATATTGAATAGCAATGGAGATAGGATCCTTGCCGTACTACTTTACCAATCTGGATGTTGCTTGTTTCACCATACTTGATTTGTATATAGATTTCTCAGCACTATTATCAGATGCTCTAGTTCTCCCATGTCTTTGAGAGTGGACCATAGTCTTTGGTTATCTACACAGTCGAATGCATTTTTGTAGCACATGAATCATGAAGCACATGCAGAGTTCTCTTTGATGATCTCTAGCTTTTTCCATCATCCATCTCAATTTAGTAATGTGGTCTCTAGTTACTTTATCTCTTCGAAACCCTTCGTGTTCTATTGGTAGATCAGGTATGAGAAAGGTCTCAAATCTCTTCTGCAATATTCTCAGAAGTGTCATACTTGCATGTGATATTAAAGAGATTATTCTGTTATCTCTACATTATTTTTTATCGCTCTTTTTGTAAATAGGAACATATATTGATTTCTTCCAGTCATTTAGCCATATATTTGTTGTCCATATGCTATTGCACAGACTCGGCATGACTTGTATAGCCTCATCACCTCCTGCTTTTAGAAATTATATAGGTATTCCGTTGTAGACTAGGGCTTTTCTATTAGATATATGTCAGATTGCTTCTTTCACTTCTATTTCTAATACAGGTTCGTCCTCATATAAATTCTCATTAAAAATATCATTTATATTATGGTCTCTTCTGTATTGATTTTCTGTATATAGTTGCCATCTCTTTTTTATATCCTTTTCTTCTGAAACTACTCTTCCAGTAGTTAATTTTATAGCACCACAACATGAGCTGCATGATCCTGTAATCTCTTTTATTTCTTTAAACAAGTCTCTTGTTTTACCCATTTTATTATTATCTTCAATTTTTTTACATTTATCTATAGATCATATATGATGCTTTGCTCTTTATCCTGCCTTGCTTTTTTCTGAAACTCTGCATTTAGCTTTCTATATTCTTCATATTTTCCCTTACTGCGCATTTCCTTTCGCTCTTGTGCAATTTTTAAAGCTTTTTCCGATAGCCATTTAGAAACTTTATTTCTTTTGACTTTCGGGACATTTTTATACGCTGTCTCTTTTAGTATATTTCGAATATCATTCCAAAGTTCTTCAGGTTATCTATCTTTTATTGTAAGTTCGTTAAACCTATTTTGTATCTCTACACCGTAGTCAAGTCCGATTTTTCAACATCGTATATTGGAGTTTATATATATATATTTTGTTATTGGTATTGTTATTTTATGTTGGTAGAGTCCTTTTATCCTATCCAGGAAGTTTTATGAATTTTGTACTTATAACCATATGGCTCTAATGTCCCTTCTATGTTAAGGCATCCATGGTTTTAACGAGAGCCGATAATTTATTTACACACATTCATATAATACTTATTAATATACACATCTAAATATTATTGTACGGCTTATTGTAATGGTCTAGACGGGAACCGTCGTCACACCACTTATGTATCTAAAGTATAGAGCTAGAGAGAATAGAGTGGTCATATATTACGCAATGCCTGGAAGTGTAATCCAATGAGGAGAGCGGAAATAAAAGTCAGCCATCTTGATCAGACGAATTTAGATTGACAATTTCCGCATGTCAGATTCCTTATTTACCACTCTATTATATCTAGATATATGGTATGATGCCTTAACCATCTGAACTACACAGGCAGTTGTTATATAACATATATATATATATATATATATGAATTGTTGAATGAACGTAATCAGTTTATAGACAAAGTATACTTATATTATATATAATGAGGATTAGTGAATGCGATAATCTTTATTGATTCGATACCTCCTGACAATATATGCAGGGCCATATAATCATATTCATTCTGACAAAAATAAAATATAATAAAATACTAAATCAATTTTATTTAAAAAAATAAAATAAATGAAACTGAAAAAAAAGTAAGGGTACACCAATAAGAAAATATATAAATTAGAAAAATACATTATTTATAATTAAAATTAAAATTAAGATTAAAATTAAAGTTAATTTGAAAAAAATAGAAAAAAAAAGTTTATATACTTTTTTCATTTTTAATGTATTCATTTACTAAACTTAATTATCAACAATGTGTATCGATTCATAGAAGAATATAAGAAATATAGATATGAGGACTATACATACCCGTAGGCATACACATACACACACACATATATATATATATATATATATATATATATATCTTACCTTACCATGACCTGCAGGTCGAGCTTGCTAGGCATTAATATATATATATATATGTTTATTGTAGGTACACATATTAATATTTAAAAAGTAACATTCTACAGTATAATATAGTATAATAAAGTTCATATGTAATGTTAAATATCGAGTATGAATTATAAATCAGATATGTACGCGAATGTATGACCGCGGTAAATGTCAGCGATATTACACGACACATATGACGACGACGGCGACATCTGGTACATTCTCCGCACCAGTGAGCGCGGATGTTTTTTACGCACTAGAGTGCTAATGTGACATACATACACCGCCGTTGTCATAGATATATCTATATATAGCAACATATTTGAAATGTCTATATAATTAAGTGAGTAATAAAAGTCGTCGATAATATATATATATATATATATATATATATATATGCTTATGTTATCATCACGTGGGACACGTTCACTCGAGGTCACGTGCTTGACCGATATACTAAAGGACGCATTGTATTCAGGCTTTATATGGAATATAATACAATGCAATGCACTCATTAAATATGTACACATCGTGTGATATGTGTCGTGATCATAGAATATAATAATCATTTATTTGTACTTTAATAATATATATATATATATATATATATATATATATATATATAAATAGCCATATATGTATACATGTGTGTGGGTGTATGTGTGTGTGTGTGCACAGTTAATAGTGATTTTAAACATGTTGTTGATTATGGATTCGACCTTAAATTAGTGTACATTTAAATATGGTTATTTAGAATACCCACACATTTGGCGCATCTTTTATAAATATGGGTCAATATCGGGCCATGGCCTGTAGTGCACTGCAATAAAGACATATGTCCATGGTAACATTTAACATGGGAAAGATAGGAAAATACCAACAAAAAACATAATTATGTATATTTTTCACATGTATAATTAATTTAGCTACACCCATTACATGTTAATAATATGTATAATGTGTATATTTACTATGAATAACAATTTCAAATGCATAACAAACATACATTTATTTCTAGGATTTTGTTATTTATAGTATTTACAGCATTGTTTTTGACATAATTTACTTTTGTACAGATTCATAATGAGATTTGATAATTTTACAATTTGGCTTAACAATTATAACTTCCATGACATTTCTTTAATTTTATTAAAAATCATTATTAAATTAATTAATTCAATTAATAATATATATATGAAAAAATAAAAATGACGTTTTAACTAAAACATTAAATATTTGTTTGAAAAGAAATAAGCTTTACATTAGTAGAATAATAAATGCCAATTATTTGTTTCGTTTTTTCTTTCAATATCGTTATTTTCTTTCTTTAAATGTTCTAATAAGTCTTACAAATGATGATTAAAATATATAGGTATATTAATTTTACCTATTGTCTTGCTATTAAAGAAATCACCAGTAATGTTATTAGATAGATCAATTACGATAAAATACAAATAAAATTACAAAATTCAAATAAATGTCCTTGTTATAAACATAAATAATACAATTACGTAGGATTAGCGAGATATTTTTATTAACAATTATTATTTTTGTTAAAACCTTCATCGCATCACCAATATTGAACCAATATATATTTGTATTACCAAATAGTAATATTAACACCATATAATTATTTTAATTTTAATTTAATATTATTGTAATTTTATTTTTAATTTGCACGAAAATAGGAAGTATACCTATAGGTATACTGTATATTACCTCATATATGCCGGAAGTGTACAGAAAATAAGATCTAATATAATTATAAATATAAATACATAAATGTGTCAATATATTTTAATATTGATAATTAAAAATAGATTATAAGGTCCCATACAATTTAGTTTAAGAATGGAACATTTAAATAGACGATATAATCTTATTGACCTAATTACTGGCATACCTACGTATTATCGCCATATTTTCACTGCAGGAATATATAGATTTGTGTATCATCGCAATGTAAGTGAATGTTTACTTTAGAATATGTATTGATAAGTGAATATAGTGGTTATATATATATATATATATATATATATATATATATATATATAGAAATAATATAGAATCAATAATATGTCCTTGTAAGATATAGAATGGTAATTGGACTTTAATGTAAATGTAATTCTCTATTATTTACGAAGGTATAACCTAATATATTTTAATATAAATATGTTTATAAATAGATTATAAAATAAATGCATTTAATATATCATATTAAATAATTTATATCATATTAAATATATTGTTATCAAATTAATATATCATATTAATATAAATTCAATTTGAAAAACATATTTAAAAACAAATATGCATATATGTGTATACGCAATTATTTCTATATGTTTATAAATAGATTTTCCACGTACATTAATCACGTGACTAGATTAGATTATTTGCTCACGAACATTAATCTAGATGATAATAATAATTATTTTACATGGTTTTTAACCATCATGTTGTTTCTCTGGGAGATTTACAGTATTTAAAGAAATTAGAAATTATGTTAGATCTTAGATGATAAAGGCTCGACAAAGGAAATCCTTTCAAGAATTGCCTAAACGACAGCTTCATTAACAAAACTTAATCCGATATGGAACGACAGAATAGTAAAGTTAAATTCTAAAATTCGTCCCTTACATTCACTTGTAAATTCAGTATTCTTGTATGTGAAACGTGGACAAACAGCAAAGAACTTCTAAGAAGAATAATAGCAATGGATTTCAGATGTATAAGAATATTACTCAAAATATCATATATAGACAGAATTACAAAGAAGGAAGTCAGAAACAGAGTTTTCATGATAATCGGCAATCACAAAGACCTACTAACAAAAGTGAAGGAGAGAAAGCTACGGTGGTCTTGTCATTAAATTCACGACGATTACTCTATGTCAAAAATATTCCTTCAAGGTACTGTAAATGGCACAAGAAAGAGAGGTCATCCGAGATTGAAATGGTCCGACAACATACACGAATGGACAGGACTAAATGCATTTGATGCCATAAGAGCAACAACCGATCAAGAAAAGTGGATACAAATTGTTAGAGATTCAGCAGTGCTCCTACTGCTCAACGATACGAGATAGGTAAGGTAAGGTAGGAATAAATTATTTTAATATCGTGAGAAATTTTGAATTAAATATATAGTAGAATATGGAGTGTCAGATAGAGAAATTGAATATATATATACTAGTTTAGATATTAGTGAAAGGGTTTATTAACCAGTAATGTAATATTGGTTAGGTGTAAATTATGCGGTATGGTACTTAGGTAGTTATGGTACTTATGTATTTATGATACTTAGGTATTTATGTTACTTAGGTACGTATGGTACCTATTTGTAGGAACTTATTGACTACTATGATTAAATATAAATAATGATGTATTAATATATGTTTACAATTGAACGATTACAATAGCTGCCAACCACCTGACATGTATTCGTATACAAACACCTATTGATGAAACAATTTCAATGTGTATTATAATACAATATTGATTGTGAACAATGAACAATTTAAATAAAATACATTATTTCAATTATATACATACAGCATTAAAGTTATAATTAAGATTATTTATGATATATTACACTTTATTAATACAATGTAGTACCTACCTTCAATACTCATCAATTTGCTACCCTTCCATGTTTCATAAATGAATTAGGATTGGGCACCTATATATGTTAATTTAAACATACATAATAAATATCTCTTGAATATTATCATGTAATAGTATATTATTGTATACTATTATATATTATTTCCCATATATATTATGTTAATTAAAGATTTCGAATGAATATTTATTTATCAGAAACCAAGAAATCAATTAACAATCCAATAATAATTTGACACGCGTGATAAAATATAATTTATAAATGTAGAGGTACTAATAACCACCAACTCACGCATACACAGGAAGGTGTGTCTGTCAGTGTACGCGTGCGTCGAAGAGACGCATTCGTGTTCAAAATTTAGTTGTAAAGCGGTGACGTCATATAGTTGTCACGTGTTCATCAATAACACACCAACAGCGGATTACAGATCTCGATATGGTGCAAGCAGAAGTTACACAGCGACAGGCGAGCCTGAACCGTTTTAGTGCCTCTCTGTATACCGAACTTCATCCTCTTCACGGGTGCGTAGTAACTGTACGGGGAAAAGTTGACTATGTTCGAGCGGTACGAGTTGACTCGGTCAGAGCGGTACGAGTTGACGGGTATCCGTAGAATGGATTTGTAGGAGTGTTGAGGGCGGGACCGTTTGTATATCGGCTGAGAGTCGTAGTAACGCCCCCTCACCTCGTCGGGCAGTCTATCGTCGCTAGGGGCGTATCGTACTTCGTTGTCGTCGTCGTCAAGCTCGTAATATTTGTAGTTGGATATCACGCCCACATTATCGTGTATGACGTACGCTGTTAATGTGACGTCATTCTTAATATTTAATAGATGTTATGATTATTATGTTATATGATCAAATTGATAGAAGTAGAAGAATTATAATATACATATAGGAAACACGCCTATAGGAAACATAAACCTAATGTTCACTAATTCTTAATTAGTCTAATTATATTTTATTTAAGATTAATTGTGCGTGTATCCAACAAAAGTTACATGGCGCAAGTACACATGTCTCTGAAGATGTGTGTGTATGTATGATTCATGTAAGTGGTATCATGCATGTAAAGGAAATTACTATCTAATAGATAGTTTCTATAGGGATATACAATTCATAGTATAATATTATACTATATTTATACCATAGTGATATATATATATATAAAAAATAACATATTTAATTAAAAAATGTAATCAATATCTATATATATATATATAGAATTAGTTTTATTATTGAGCTAGCATAGTAACCCTCCCACACATACTTACAAATATAATACATTACATATGTATATATATATATATATATATATATATATATATATACTTTAATTATACCATGCTGTATACAACTGACGTCAATGCTATCTATATATATACAGTGTTATAGTATGTTATATATAGCATGTAATATGAACATGTTACATTCAAATGTCGTTAATAAGATTCGTGTATAATATTGAACTACAAGTACTTAGATACAATAGCAATAATACATGCATATATTTTGAAAATTCAGCATCATGGAATATATATATATAGCTCCTCCTAAATGTGTTGTGATGCGAATTGGTAAAAAAAAACCTGTTCATTCATATTTAATTAATGATTTGTAACTGCCTATAGGCACATGTATATATACACAATTGTGATTAATCAAGGATTTAGGCTTAACATTTAATGATAATATGAGTTTTAATACTCATATTAATAATATATGTACTAAAGCGCACTTAATTATTAATAGATTATTTAGATGCTTCATCACCAATGATTATATATACTTGCTTAAAGCCTATTTATCATACGTTCGCCCTATTGTGGAATCGGATTCATCTGTTTGGATCCATACAATTTCATATGCAATTCTAACAATATAGAAAATATTCAAATCTATTTCACTAAAATACATTTTTATAGATGTAACCTTACTTAACGGTCTTATGAAGATAGAATTAATGTTCTCAGTATTAAAACTTCATTCCATCGCAGGTTATTAACTGATACCTTACCCTAACTTATAAGCTACTGAAAGGACTTGTCGATGTAGATGCAACTGATATCTTCGATCTATATAGCAACAATTGCAGAGGGCCTAAAGTGAAGATACGAAAGAAAAAGTGTAGAACAAACGCCCATCTTAATTATTTTGGAAATAGAGTTTGTTCTTCCTGGAACGCGTTACCTATCACAATTACATTTGTAAAACCGTAACACTTCTCCGTGAAAATTAATTCACACCAAATGTATCAATCATGTTATTGTTATTCCGTATTAATTGTAACAATCTATAGTATTTGATATTATGCTTGCTGTCATCAGTTTACGATAGCTTAATGCCAGGAGACGTCAACCAAATTACATACTAGGGACTCATCCACTCTTGGGAATTGATCCATCCCATATGGGTAGGGGGCTGTAACAGGGGGGACTGGGGGATATGTCCCCCCACTTTAAAATCTAGGGGACCTCTTATGTATTGCCCCCCCCCACTTTTACCACAATATTTATGTTGATTGGTTTGTCACCCCTACATACAAAATCGTTCCTGCGCCTCTACATATGGGCCTTTCCAACCCGATACCTTCGATTTTGTTACCTATCCTGTTTGACAACTTGCACTATCGGATACTATATATTGTTTCACCGGCTCGTATAATCCACTTTTTTATTTTTATTTTACTTCTCCGTTTATTTCTTGTTTTTGGTATCGTGTCGTTTTGTCTTATTGTTATCACATTTATATATTTTGTTTATATATGTTATATAATTATACATTATTTTCTTAAATACAAATCAATCGATCACTCATAATAATAATAATAAGTATAGTAACAATAATAATAATATTACACATCGCGTATTTCATTAAAATGTACATAATTAAAAATATGCTAATAAACTTAATAATTTAATAAAAAAAACTTTTTTATTTAAATATAAAATATTCATATATGATATATTAACAAAGGTATCTAGAAGTGTATCTAAATATAGCTTTTCTATTCACCGAGTATACAACTGTTGATTACATAGAAATATGCCATTAATACATATACGTATTAATGATGTACTTATATGTATATTTATATATATATATATATATAAATAGATTTCACATCGTAAAAAACTATTATTGTTTATGGGAAATTAAAATATTTATAATACAACGTGAACTAATAGAATTACACATGTATATCGATTGCTTGGGAGATCACGGTATATCCTAATAGATACAATACATCGTATATATATATATATATATATATATATATATATATATATATATAAACAATATTTATCTCTATATATATAACAACAAATCAATGAGCGTGTATACAAGACTGCACATCGGGTCCCGTAACAAATGCGTTTAGTCATCGTGTGTTCGGCGGTTACGGTTGCTGGGCGATAATATATTAATGCGGTAACTACGCGGTAGGCTAAAAAATAAGAAAACATTTCACACACACGCGCCGCGCTAACGCATTAACTACACGATTCATTAATATAATGCGTATACTTATAACAAACAGCGTATGACCTATAAGCAAGGCCTACGTATACCTATAAGACCATCCTACGTAAATATAATAAATTCTATGAATATATGACTTTTTATATTTGTTCAATTAATGTTATAACAGTGAAACTAAATTGGTTATTTCTTTAGCGCCGAACATCATTACATCACATCTCAGTACACTTGTTGTGTATTACTATTGTTCAGCAGGTGTATGACGTACAATGTACGTATATATATATATATATATATATATATATATATATATATATATAAAGGTATACTTTTATTGTGTTTGCAATAATTAGCTAATTATCCATTTAACGAAACGAGCGATTCTATTATCTGTGATAACTTGACAACTATTAGTATTCCCAATTAGTATTTTGGACATGCCTCAGTACACTCCATGCTATAGAAAACCTTCAGACTATTATTATTGATTCTCTGATCTCCAATAAATAATGTGTTGGCCTATTTATTTACTTTAAAAAAGCATTTGACAGTCAACCATGAAATACTTATAAAAAAGCTTGAATTTTACGGTATAATACCTCTATCATGATTAGCATCATATCTTAAAAACGGAAGTCAATGTACAAATTATAATAACTGTAGGTCTAATACTACTAATATAGATATCGGTGTCCCCCGAGGATCTATTCTTGTGCAGCTCTTTTGTATGTTATTAATGAAAGGCCGACATGCTCTATTAAAAATACTTTTATACTATTTGACGATGACAAAAATATTATAATTAATCAGCCAAAGAACTTAAAAGGAAATTACAGATTTGATAATTAATGATATAATGTTATGGGTAAGTGCAAATAAGTTGACAATTAAAATCGCTAAAACTCATTATATATCCTTTAGGAATGATATATAATTTGAAATAGTATATAAAATAAGCCTTTAGTTTAAGTATCTGAAACAAAGTTGCTTGGGATATTCATCGATAGTTCATTGAACTGGAAATCTCATTTTCAATTCCTAAAGAATAAAATATTAAAAATCTATTGTATTATAAAAAATGTATCATTCTGCCTTACTTAATCAGCTGATTATACTCTGTTATAAAATGTGTATCCCCATTTAATTTACTGTTTAGAAATATAGGGGAATACTTATTTGATTACTTATTAATTAATTGAAATTAGTTTTTTTCTAAACCTATTGATTTTAGTTCAAAATAACTATTTATATATAGATCATAAGTTATTAAATATCTTTAATGTGTCTAAAACACTAATATTTATATATATAGAATATATTATAAAACTTGTAGTCCGTATATTTATAACATTATAAAATAATAACTACAACAAAATAATGCAAGAAGTACTATTGATTTCATACAACCTTGTAATAAATATAACTATATGAATAATTATTTACTGTCAAATTGACCAATACTTTGGAATGAATTAATAATTAATAAAAAAAATATGTAGGTATATGTTTATTTATTCTGCAATAATATTTTTAATCGTGTGATTTTTTTCAACCACAAATTGTATTTTAACAATTGTAAATTTGTAATAATTTTAATATTTTAATACATTAATCTTTACTCATACTTTTGCATTCATTTCTTCTTTTTATTCATATGTTATAATATAATTACGCTTCGATTTATTTACATTACAAAATTAATATGTATTATATTAAATAAGTAACATAATTTATCACTACATATTCTTGTTCAATTCATACCTTGAAATCTATCTAAATATTTGTTACTTTGTATAGACAATTTATTTTTTAATATTTGCCAATATATATATATATTATTTTTATTAAATTATCATTTATTTAATCTTCTTAATCTTAACCAGTTTTGTCTTTTTTTAGTTTTCTTTGTAGTTTTAGATTGTTTGATGTTTACTTATATTATTTTTTATTTTTATATATTACATGATGATTTTTGATCATTTTGTCAAGTCCTTCGAGTACAATTATTTGATTTTATTCATAATTAGATTAAGTATAAACAGGAAGTCAACTTAGATATAACTTTATGTTATATTAGTTAATTTTTTGTATATTCCAATTATAATAGTACTTTTTAGACATAGTCAGAATTGTCTCGTTAAGCTCTGCTTCTATAATTACCCGGTTGTTATAACCAAATCTGATGATAATAATAATAATAATTATATCCGGATGTATATCTAGGGGAAAGTACCCGAATACGGACACTCTAGGTATCTCAGAATCCCTAAATCCTACAAAAAAAGGTTTAATTAATAAAATATTCATAATTATATATATAGTCAATAAATGTATCTTTTATTTTTTAATTATTTAAAATATTGCTGATATATCTAATAAACTGATTTTTTTATTACGTTTTTAAATTTATGAAAAAAAATGTCAACTTAAAACCTTCTCAAGATTATACAAATGTATCGATATAAAATACAACACTATATTATTAAAAAATATAGCATTCTAAAATTATATATTTAATTTCAATATTTTTTATCAAATATTCATTAAGTTATAAGCATATATCTTAAGGTCATATAAGTCCCTAATACGGACACTCTAGATATCTTAATACTGACACCCTATAACCAATCAGCGCGCAGCATATGGACTATTCTGATATTCATAATAATCGTGTGCGTTATAATATTAATACCACAAATAAAGCTAAACGGTAGGTCCTATATATAGGACCTATATAGAGTGTCCGTATTCGGACATGGAACCCGATTACGGACACCCCCGTTATCTATGGAATTAAAAGATTAAATACAATTTTAAAATCACAATAATATCTATAATCATATAATATTAATATATTGTAATTTTTGAATAAAAATAATGAGTTATAAAATGTTAAGACCATTTATTGTTAAAGTGTCCGTATTAGGTTACTTTCCCCTATAGATATGTATTATATGTTAACCTGATTGTTAATGTTGTTAATTATCCAAGACCATTCAATATATATATATATATATTTATCAAAGAAATTATCGAAAACTCAAGTCATTTATAAATAATAAAAATAAAAATTAATTTGACACTTTGACGTAATTAATTTTATACTTTATTAATATTATAATATATTTATACACTTATATGAACAATATTTTATTTGTATGACAAAGCTCACATGAAAAATACATAAATAACCTAAGTAAAATAAGAATTTACATTGGACAATAAATGCAAATATTTCTTCATTAAAGTGCTCATCGCTATAAATATTAAATATTTTGAGATGAATCTTAACAACTATGTTTATTATGACGTTTATGACTATTGTGAGCGAGTTAGCAACACTTTTAAAAACGGTCTATATATAGATATATAGAGCGTATACCCTAACGGATACAGCCTAAAATATGCATATATATGTATATATATATATATATATATATATATATATATATATACATATATGTATACTGTATTATATATCCTATATAATATATATATATATACATTTTTATCTGTACGTATATCTGTATATATTATATATCCTATATAATATATATATATATATTATAGGATATATAATACAGTATACATTGGTTTTCTATAATAATATTTATTCTGCTTTATTCTGTGTAGGATCCTATATAATCCTATATACATTTTTAAACATACTTTTGAATATACTAATTAAAATATATTTATTAGTTTCCTATTCTATATATATATATATATATATATATATATATATATACTATATTATAGTATATACATAGAGTAAAATGTGATACGATTTTTGTTTTAATTTACAAATTTGTGGTTATATATAAATATATTTATTTGTAATCCTTCAAAAAGAAGTGGTTATTGATTGAAAGCAAAAAAATAAGTAACTTTACAATAGATTTAGAGATAAATGTATTTGGGCTATAGCCTATAGGTATACATGTATACACGAATATATGTACGTATACAATAGACTATAGTATCTATATATACTAGCTCTATTATGAGAAATTAGCAACAATCGGTGACACTATAGACTATAGTGTCACTATCGTGTCACTGTATCACATGACATGTCACGCTTCACTTGTCAATATATACACGAGGAGTTAGCGCATATGTAAATTCTGATTTACGGAATTATTGGAAAAGTAAACTATAGTATACTATGAGTCCTTATAATATATATATTATTCAATCTATTAGTATATAGAGTACATGTACATATGCATATGTCATCGTATTATATACTGTATACAGTATATAATATGCCTACTGATAATGTACTAATTTATAACACTATAGTGTTATAAAATTCATTATAATCGAATGTTATTCCAAATGTTCCATTTAAAATCTGTCATTATTGCCGAATGTCGTTATATATAATGACATTATATATTCTATAGAACCATGTAAAATTAATCGGATAATTCGGATAAGTTGGATTGGATAAGTCGGACTTTTCTATAAGTCGGACACATATTATATCAAATTTATGATTTTTATACTGGATAAGTAGGACTTTTTATAAAGTGTCAGAAATTTTTAATTGAATAATGTATATTATAATTTTAGTAAGTAATATAATTGAATACCACATTTTATATTATTGATTTTTGCAGAATTCCACATTTTGATAACTCTTTAACTCATGCGTGTCGCATGTATTATTAGCATGATATTATGAATCTCGGATAAGTCGGACATATCGCTAAGTCGAACAATTTTCCCGGTCCCTTGCGAGTCCGACTTATATATAGGGAGTTTACTGTATATATATATATATATATATACATATATATGATTTTCATAATTATATAAGATTACCGTTACGATCAATGGATATCGATGTGTATCGATCTTAAAGTTCACTTTATCCATTATATCCTATTAGCCTATAATATAAATAGATTTAAATCATACAAACATTTGATAAATGTCATTATATATTCTAATTTTTGTTGTAAGTGGTAGATTATATAAGCGGCTTTCACTATATATAATATTATAATTACAAATCTAGAAAAAATAGTATATGAATAATAATACAAAAAGTTTAAATAAATTATGAATAATAAATATAAAATCTAATATATATATATATAA